>OY757019.1:86063195-86663195 GCA_963580285.1 Lucinisca nassula | reverse complement strand
GATTGTTTATTGACAATATTAGGCGCCCTTTGGTTTAGGGTAACGGCCTGCGCACAGTCACAAGTGTATATACAGTTTATATCGTGATAATTTGGTACGAACTACAGGTCGATGAATGTTTACTGAACATTACGTCACACGGGCCGGTCCATCTGATACCGTTATCTAGGGATGGCAATGTCATCAGTGAATGTAAACGTCTAATATAAAAGCTGAAACTCATTCCCATGCGCAACAATAGAACACATTGTTTGAATTTTAAAAGATAGAAAATAAAAATATGACAAAAAATTGACGAGAAGAACTAAAAACTTAAAAACAAATACCTTACGTAATAATTTGATTGTAGGCATGGTTTTGAATGTAGGTTTACTGTACGCAAAATGCTCTTGAATAACAAATAGCCGAGTGGTTACAGGTCAGAATCATTGAAGTTCTCGGTGTGATGACGGCGGGGGATGGAAGAAACACTCGCACAGTGTAATTATTTTTAAACTTTTTTTTCTGTATTATATATCTCCTTTGTTGTTTTTTAATATTAGTATGTAATTCATTATTTTCAAATTTCAGCGATTCACATAAACTTGAATTTCATAATTTTAGAATTTCATATTTCGAAATTGCATTACAAAAACAGTTTTGATTCTTCGGCAGTGTCCGTAGATTCGTCACCCTCAGAAGCAGTCTCTGTACCTTCTCTCTAACGGCACTGTCAGAGTCCATGTGTTTAATGATTCACTCCATTTCATCCTCAACAGCGATGTCAGTTTTACAATAGTCCTGTTCAGGCCCCCTGTCCATTTGGGCTTAAAGAAACAGATGGGCTGCACGATGCTTCCACGTCGAGATGAAACCGACCGCATACGAGTACTGGTAAACCGCTTAGAGGATCAAAGGCTGCCCAGGCAAAGCGGTGCGAATCGGCCCGTCCTTGCTTATAAACCCTATTGGTTTCATTGGGCGACAGGGCTTGAGATGTCATTTCATCTCAATGTCGGGTAAAAGTCTTACACAAGAGTTGTCAGAAGACAACATAGCTCGCCTTTGGGGGCCTAAGATGGATGAGGGCAAGTCATCAAAAAATTTTCTTCTGTAAAACAGCCAAATAGACTGCAGCAAATGAAAGAGAACCAAAATGTATCCCTAATCATCCTGTTTTCAAGCCTTTCTACTGCAAAAAAAAAAAAATGAAAAAGAAATCTATATTTGATAAAAACAATTCTACAAACTACCAAGTAATAACAAGGCATCACAGACGATACAGATCCCCTTGAGCAAAACAAATTAAAAAAAAAGCCTAGCCTAGCATTTGTGTAACATTACATTATATCCATCAATAAATGTAGGTACTTAAGAGTGATGACAAAGTTTTTCTAAAAATAGCCACAGTGACCTTGACTTTGAGCCCCAGACCCTGAAAGTTGAACTTCACCCCCAACATTTGTATGAAGTTATCTTAAAATCCATCAATAAATCTGGACACAAGAGCAATGATCAAGTTTTTCTAAAAAATAGCCACAGTGACCTTGACCTTCAGCCCCTGACTCACTCAAGATATCATCATACCAAACATTTGTGTCAAGGTATACTAAAATCCATCAATAAATGAAGGCGCAAGAGGGATGACAAAGTTTTTCTAAAAATAGCCACAGTGACCTTGACCTTCAGCCCCAGACCCTGAAAGTCGAACTCGCTCAAGATATCATCATTGCCAACATTTTTGTGAAGTTATATTAAAATCCACATAAATGTAGGCACTAGAGCGATCACAAAGTTTTTTCTAAAAATAGCCACAGTGACCTTGCCCTTCAGCCCCGGAACCTGAAAGTCGAACTTGCTAGAGATATCATCATACCCAACATTTGTGTGAATTTATATCAAAATCCATCAATAAATTAAGGTGCAAGAACGATGACAATGTTTTTTCTAAAAATAGCCACAGTGACCTTGACCCCGTGACCCTGAAAGTAGTAACTTTGACCTTAGGCCCCAGACCCTGAAAGTCAAAGTCACTCGAGATATCATTATGCCAAACATTTCAGTGAAGTTATATTAAAATCCATCAATAAATGAAGGCGCTAGAGCGATGGCAATGTTTTTCGTAAAATAGCCACAGTGACCTTGACCTTGAGCCCCAGACCCCGCTATGTTTTTAAAAAGAAAAAAAAAGAAAAAAGAAAAGAAAAAAGAAAAGAAAAAAAAAACGTTCCTCCCCCGGGATTTAAACTCACGCAGCTTGCAGGTAAACTTTAACACAGAGAAGTAAGGGAGGTAATACAGAGGAAAATATTAACTTCTCAAAAAGTCCAATTTAAGCCAAAAAACCTGTAAAATGAAGTACAATGATAATGTTAAATATTGTTGTTTTTTTAGCAATTATTAATTATATATTCAAAATAAAGTTGTAAAACATCACATATAAGAGCTTGCAGGTAAACTTTAACCAAATGCGGACGCTGACGCCGACGCTGACGCCGACGCCGGACGCCCGGGGGTATGGCAATAGCTCCCCCTTACTTTCGTAAGGCGAGCTAAAAATTGGAAGAAACGTCTCCAAAATGACCAATACAGTGTTGACGGGGACGTTAAACCTCAAATCAAACAAAATAATAGTCCTGTTCATCCTTTTCGACATGTGTTAAGCACGCATGCCATTCTTTTTCAACAATGCTTCCAATGTCTTCTTCGATCAGAGCCTTTATTTATACACCTATAAATCTTCCTTGGCCAATATAAAAAAATCCCCATATCATCATTTTGGCATTCAGATCAGGATGGTATGGTGGATGTGTTTGTTTGATTTGAGGTTTAACGTCCCCTTCAACACTGTAAAGGTCATTTTGGAGACGTTGCTTCCAATTTCATGGGACTTTTACCCGACATTGAGATGAAATGACATCTCAAGCCCTGTCGCCCAATGAAACCAATAGGGTTTATTAGCATGGACGGTTCGCCTCGCACACTGGTTCCTGGACAGGCTTAGATTCTCTAAGCGGTTTACCAGTACTAGTGTGCGGGCCGGATTCAGCTCTGCGTGGAAGGTTCATGCAGCCCATATATTTCTTCAAGCCCCTATGGGCGGGGGCTAGATGGTATGGTGGAAGCCGCAGAACTGTGTGCCCGTGTCTCCTCAAAGCTGGTCAACTCGATAAGGAGGAGCTGGTTTATTTCGTTTGCAAAGTTCCAAAAGCTCAGGCTTGAAAATTCCTTGCCACAGGCTGCATAAAGCTGTATATTAAAGGAAATAAAAAGAACGAAAAATAAAAAAAAAATGTTTTTCAAAATGTGAGATTCGAACCTACGACCTTTGGGTAACTAGGTCGTTAAAGTTTATGAATCTTACCAATACCGCCACATCGTATTCCTGCAACGCTATCATATCAGAATAACATACAGCAAAGATTTTGTGAATTAAGCTAGGAAAAGGTTGGTAACCCCCACATAACGGTTTCCGATGGAATAGTCCGTATGACGTAGTGTTCAGTAAACAGTCATCGATCTATACATAATACCGTTAGTAAACAAATAATCAGGTCTAGTCATATATTTTGCGAAAATAGTAACAATGTTTTCAATGATAAAAATCTGTTTTTGAAAATTGATACTTGTATAAAGTTTATATGTCAACGCATTTCTACTTCCGGTACGGGACCCATGCGCCACATTAAGCAAACACGCCTATACAAATTCATTGCCACCTTTATCGCCGAAAAAATGAAAATTTTATGATGAAAAATTGTGATATTTTTCTTATTTCTGCTCAAAATATAGATTGTGGGTACTCGTTAGAACCGCCTCATCGAGGCGGTTCTAACGAGTACCCACACTCTATATTTTACAGCAGAATCTATATTTTAGAGCAGAAATAAGAAAAATAAGGTATACCCCCAGAAACCCCAGTTTTACTATATAAAAGTGAGGTTAAAGGGGGTCAAATTCATAAAGGCATGTTTTCGCGATGATAACGTAATTAATAAAGTAAAATAAAGAAAGGTTTACATTATTTGATAGCTTTATAATAAATCCGACTGCCACTTACCCAAAACAATTTCCTTTATAGTCAATTTCATTTAGAGGAATGTGTATGCAAATACAGTCGAACTTCAATGGCTCGAACACCTTTGAGACCTAGAAAATCTGTTCGAGACAGGGGTAGTTCGAGCCACTGAGGATTACTGCCAGGAGGCATAACGAGGTACTTTGTGACATATTTTCGGTGTCCTGTAATGAAAATGTATGCTCGAGGCGATTCTCATGAGTACACCCAGCATACATTTGCAAGATAAAAGGCGAAAGTCTCCTAAATTATCTCGCACCATTTCTTACGTGGAGGACTTCCTATGGGCTCAAGAACGGGTTCCACTCAGCCATGGTAAACGAGCCATCGATGTTCGAGCAATCGAAGTTCTACTGTATTGGCATTAAACTTCAAGTTTCTTCATAAAATGAGTTTATCAAGCTTACCACCACAGGATGATGATTCACCCTGAAGTCACGTGGTAGTACATGACGAAAATTGGAATATGTGCTCAAGTGAACCGTGATATACAGAGCTGTCTTGCATATCAAGTCCACCAAGATCAATCGTGGGCCAAAATTCGCTTGAAATGCAAGTGGTCTAAAATGAAGGCAAATGAATGTTTTGAAAATCAGGATCTCACTGAAAAAATATTTTAATAACTTTTTAGAAGGTGGTAATAATAAATGCTCTACATTTGTTTGCCCTGTTACATTTGTGTCATTTTTCATACTGGCATTCTGTATTCTTGGTCAGTCTGATGGCAACAGCTTTACAACATTGTACCATTCACAACACACAATACGAAAACACGCCTATACAAATACATTGTAAACTTTGTAAGATTAAAAATTGTGATACTTTTGTTATTTCTGCTCAAAATATAGATTGTGGGTGCTCGTTAGAACAGCCTCATCTAGGCGATTCTAACGAGTCCACACAATCTATACTTTAGAGCAGAAATAAAAAAAATGAGATTTACCCCTGGATACCTCAACATGGAAATCTCAGGCTTGTTTTCAGTTAATTAGCATCGCATGAGACTTGAATAAACTAAAAACTTGCCCGAAATTTATCTGTGTCGGTCTCAACCCCATCATAGTTTCTTTTAATCTCGAACACTCTTCGTGGTTTCAAAGCTGTTCCATCCAATGTTCGCATAGCAACAGATAAGGTAAGTATTTTGTGATAACAACATAGGTTTATAAGGAGATATATGGAAAACTTTCCTTGAATGGTCACAGAATACTCACAATATCTGTTCATCACGAAAACACGCCTATATAACTTTGACCCCCTTGAACCTCACTTTTATATAGTAAAACTGGGGTTTCCGGGGTGTATACCTTATTTTTATTATTTCTGCTCTAAAATAATGATTGTGCGTACTTGTTAGAACCGCCTCGATGAGGCCGTTCTAACGAGTGCCCACAATCTATATTTTAGAGCAGAAATAAGAAAAAGATCACAATTTTTCATAATAAAATTTTCATTTTTCGGCGATAAAGGTGGCAATGTATTTGTGTAGGCGTGTTTGCGTAATGGCTATGTGTTCAGCAGTATGTTACTTACAATTTATGTCTACTACGGCTCCCTTCACCACGGTATATGGTTCATCAAACGTGTCATGATTAACAAGACAGGTGAAAATCTTTTTATTATCCTCTCTTCTTGCTGCTAGCAGAGTTACGCTCTGAACTACTGTCATCGTCTTGGTCTCTTGTATCGCCTCTTCGAGAGTAGAACCCACAACAAACCTAGCCATGTCGGACTCTACAGGCTGGCCATCATATAACCACGAGATGGTTGGTGAGGGACGGCCTTTCTCGGCAGAACATGAAGACGTTCGGTTCTTTCCTACATCGGTGGGACCGGGTATGTCAACTCCAAACATAGTTGGTTTAACTGAAGTGGAAGGAAACCAATGAGTAATCATTAATCACTTAAACCATACCATGCTGAAAACGACGATACCTACCAATGCAAACATTGTAGAATCAGATCAGATGGCTTCTGAAGAAGCCTTATGATCAGGATCTACACTGTTTGTCGTGCAGTTTGGTACTTGAGTGAGTAATTTAATTGGTTGACACTAACAAATCGGCGTGTATTCAACAGAATAAGGGTTAAGTCCAATTTACACACTAACCTTCAAGCGAAATTTCATTTCCATTTCCCTCTTTTGTTTATTCTTAATGGAAAGAATTTGCTCCTGAGGAGGAAATCTTTTCCTTTAAGAGTAGATCCTTTACAGAAGAGCGTGCAATTAATCGTGGTCTCCCTTTTTCATTTTTTTTATTTTTATTTTACGGCCTTTGCAGATTATTTTACTCATACCGAGCCGATCGTTAATCAGATGTGTGCACAAACCTGAGCACCCGGAGAAAAAACCATCTGACCATCCATTGCAGAACTTGGCGTCTCACATATGACGAGAGTCAGGCTCGAAACCACAGATGACAACAGAAGTCAGCGTTCTTATCCACAAGGCCACGAATGCCCGCCAATTTTTATTCTTACTTCTGCTCCGAAACATTGAGAAATAAAATGCTCACATCTGTGAACTAATATACTCACGTTTCAGATATATCGTAGAAGTGTCCTCTTCAGAAAACTCTCCCAGTTTGTTGGATGGTGTTGGATTGGTAGCTTTACAGACAACATCTGTTCCGTCGTAGTTTCTGTTTGCCACGAGTGTCCGAGATACTATAACTATTAATGTAAAAATTATATGAGTCACGTGACCAAAATACTTGCCTTTGCGCCACGTTTACTACAGAAATGAGTTTCATTTTTGTGGCTTTCACTGATGTGTAAACTTCGGCGAATCACTCACAAACTTAACATGAAACCTTCGGGATGTTTAAGCTTCGGCTAATCACTCACAAACTTAACATGAAGCCTTCGGGATGTGTAAACTTCGGCGAATCACTCACAAACTTTACATGAAGCCTTCGGGATGTGTAAACTTCGGCGAATCACTCACAAACTTAACATGAAGCCTTCGGGATGTGTAAACTTCGGCGAATCACTCACAAACTTAACGTTAAGTTTGTGAGTGATTCGCCGAAGTTTTCACATCGATCTGAGTTTGTGAGTGATTCGCCGGTGTTTGCACATCGATCAAAAAATTGATGTTTCACTTCTTATAATTCCCATTTTATCATCGGACCAATGGCACTGAGCTGCTCAGCTGAGTGCTGAGAGTTTATGGAGCCATTTGATATCTGAGAAGAAGATTTTTAAAGGATTTTTGCGATGGCAGCCATCTTGGTGATATACCTGATAATGGGTCCATTGGTTCTGGAGAAGAATATTTCTGATGGGTTGTTACTTAATATGGGCATTGTGGCCATATTGATCATGTGACCAAACTCGTACAAATAAAGTTTCATTTGTTTTTTTTTCTGAAAGCTTTCAAAAGAAATTTGGTTGCAACTGGAGCAGTGGTTTCTGTGAAAAGTTTAAATTTTCATATCAGAATGATCTTGAACACATTTTTTTCTGAAGTCCAAGTGATTTTTGGAGGTCCGAGAATGACTTTGACCTTTAATACTCAAGTAGTTTCATCCACTCAACTAGCTTTCTGCTTCTGCCAATTTTCTGATAAACAGTCTGCAAAGGTTTGAGAAAAATACAGGTTTTTTACTTTTCCCATACAAATGTCTATGCAGCCAAATTTTACCTTTGCGTAAAATAGGTCAAGGCCATCATAGGGTCATCTTTTGAAGAAAATATAATGGGCCCAATACCCAATGCTACACACTGAAATAGAAGTGGAGGCAATGATCAGGAATCGATACAATCAACCCACAGCTCCCATCAGAGACACCAAATGGAAAGAAACACAAACATGAAACAACAGACCAAATCGAAACATCAATAGCGGAAAGCCAAAAGGACAGTTATTTTCCCACATAATGGCCAATAGGCTATCCAAAATAAAATAATAAAAGCGGCACAAACACCCAAAGACAAACCATAACAAAAATAAACCACGACAGAAGAACCGCCTTTGAATGGTCAGCGGAAACGAATTCCACTGGGGGGCTAAAATCGAATTTACGTGGCCACCATCCTCGCCCTTACTTCCGTCGCGATTTAGACAAATAATTTGTTCAGTCCGCATGAAGGCCTCCTAACTCATCAGTGCAACATCTCCGTGAACACAAATAATCAAACAACCACAGAGATGAAACAACGGTGAGGACTCGAAAGCGAGAAACCACTGAAATGCTGGAGCAAAACAAAACCAACATTTAGACTCCGATGGGCCCGACCAAAGATAGAGCATCAGCTACCAACCAGCAATACCTTGAATTCGATCTCTCGAATTCTCAATAAGCCTTTACGCTGGAACCGTCATAGAATCTGAGGCCTGACCCACCGGCGCGCAATTAAAGAGGGAGGCGAAGTTGTCAACAGTGATTGGGTTAAATACCATGCATGCAGTCTGTTGTATAACATTTATGTTGTATCCAATCTTTTTATATCGAAGAATGATTTTATGGAATTGGGTACTGAAGTCATTGCGGTTATATATTTTTCTGAATTTATATACTTAGTCATGATAAAATTCGGGTTCCGATAGACCTTGTTGCAGAAGTCCAATATTGAATTTTGAAATTAAATCAGAATGACGCCTATAAAATTTTGAAAAGACTTTGCGTAGTTTATGGTACCGATAACCCTGATTAAGAAGTTTAGCGGTTAACAATTTATTACGAGTGTTGAAGTCAGTTACATGACTACACACTCTGGCAAATCGAATTATTTGCGAAATATAAACGCCGTTGGATGGCGCACGAGGCACATCACCATCCAAAAAAGGAAAATTTACAATCTCAAAATCAAAATCATCGCGTTTATGATAAATATTGCACGAAACAAACCCATCTACAACAGATAGATGTAAATCCAAAAACGGGGCCTCGGTATCAGAAGAATTTGCCTTATTTAACTGAAGTTCTGGAGGGGGTAAATTTGACTGATCAAACCATCGAAATAGGTATTGTCCATATTGAAAAAATCACCCAAATATCTATTAGTGGAGCTAAAAGCTTCAATGATTTCAGACTTGTTTTCAGCAGAAAGGGACATCATGCAGTCTCTCTCATAACGAAACAAAAATAAATCAGCCACAAGCAGTGCGCAATTCGTACCCATCGGAATACCCACAACTTGTCTAAATAACTTAGTACCAAATCTTATGTAAATATTGTCAAGTAGAAAGTTGAGAGCTTCACACACTTTCTGACATAGCCATAAAGTATAATTTTCCTGCTCTTCAGAAGTGGAAAAAGCATTTCTTACATTACATGCAAGATAGAGGGAGTCTTCCCTATGACATGTACATTCAATTAAATCATAAAAATTTTCTTTTATAAGATTATGAGGATATGTAGTGTAAAGGGTGGAAACATCATAAGTAGACAGACTTGAAGCACGAAAATGCCTGCATTTCAATTTATTTTAAATTTCATTAGAATTTTTTTATAGACCACGTCAGATTTCTACCTTATCTTGCGGAGACTTTGTCGCAATATTTAATCACATGTTTTTTGATGGCAGTCAAACATGAAGTTAATAATTTGGAGAGTTCAGTGTTGGTGGTACAAGAGCTTGAATTTGCAATTAACCGTGCTTTGTATGGTCTTTTATGAAAGGTAGAAGTAAAACAAAGATCAGGAATAGATACAATTAACTTACCCCACCCATCAAAGACACCAAAGGGAAAGAAACACAAACATGAAGCGACCAGACCATAATGGAAACCTAAACAAAGGATGGCCATAAGGACAGTTACTTTCCCACAAAATGGCCAAATGGCCATCCAAAATAAAAAGTGTGTGTGTGAATTCGTGTTTAACGTCGCTTTCAGCAATTTTTCAGTCATATCACTACGGTTTTTGTTGCGACAGGGAGCTCAATGCTCACTTATATAGTGCTGCCTCACTGAAGTATCATGCCCCAGACACATTACATGATACCACACCCAGTCACATTATCCTGACACTGGGTCGACCAGTCCTAGCTCTACCCCATAAATCTGAGTGCCATACGAGGAGCAGCTAGTACCATTTTAACGACTTTGGTATGTCGCGGCCAGGGATCGAACCCGTGACCTCCCGTTCCCCGGAGCGGACACTCTACCAACTGAGCTATCGGGGCCGGTTCCAAAATAAAAAGGCACACGTGATACACACAGTAAGTAGTAACAAACAACAACATAAATAAACCGCCACAGAAGAACCGCCTTGGAACGGTCAGTGGAAAGAATTCCACTGGGGGGCTTTAATCGATTTTACATGGCCATAATCCTCGCCCTTACCTCTGCCGCGGTATACACTTATTTTGTTAAGTCCGCATGAAGGCTTCCTAACTCATCAGTGTAACCTCTCCGAAGTTTAGGTAACCAATATAACTTAGGAAGCTGGTCTTGGCCTTCTATAACACAGACAGCAAACTTGGTGGCTGAATGACAAATGTGGTCATCAACTAAAGCCTTCTCTACAGCTAAAGGCTGAAGTTCATAGGCCTTTGTACCACCAAATTCTTGCTGATGAGATTTAACATAGTGAAGCCGTCAAACAACAACCACATTGTTAGCGGCCTTATCAGCTGGAGCCAAAACAAACGTCCTATGAAATTCTTAAATACATAGTTTAAGGTGACGTAAAGACGTCTTAGGTTTAGGAGGTAATAACTTCGTATTTTGCGAATAAAAAGAAATGCGTTTGTTCACTAATTTCAGAATGCTAAGTTTCCATTCCTTAAGAGCTTTATGCTCAACATTCTCTCGTTTACACCATCGGTTACCAAATTCATTCAAGGCAGCAGCGATGTCATCTCTACATTTATTGAAATTAATTTTAGAAGGAAATCGATATTTCGGTCCTTTTGATATTATACTGCGTATCCTAGAATCAGGAATAATTTTTAAATTGCAGGAATAATTTTTAAATTGCCAGTAATAATATGACCAGCAGCAGGAGAGCAATATACTGAATTTTTACAATCACATGTATTAGGAGTGTTAGTGTCAATATCAAGATCAGAAACAAGTTTATTGTAATTTAAAATGATAGATCCAACAGGTTTATTGTATTTATGGCAAATCATGGGTGTTTCAGTATTTTGAAAATAAGCAGGAATGGATGAAATAACCGAACTGTCCCGGAAGATACTAGGTAAATCTATAAAATCCAAACCCTTATTAATGAAGGATATTTTGATGTAATGACGTTTGTGGTTAATTTCAGAATCGATGAAAGGACGAAGAGCATGCTGAGTATAACCTCTAGTTAAAAGAGCAGCGTCGTGTAACTGAGTTTCATGAAAATCGACCAAATGATTCCGGAGAAGATGGTTTCTGAAGTGTTTTAACTTGTATGGGAATGGTGACCATATTGGTCATGTGATCAAACTTATAGTAGTAAATTTTAATTTTCTTCTTTCTATAAGCTTTTACATGGAATTTGGACACAAATGGCCCAGAATTTCAGGTGGAAAATAAGTTTTTATCACTTAACTCTTACCTTGCTGTTCACGACAACCCATAACTTTGCAAACAGTGCAGATTCAGATCAGATGGCTTCTGAAGAAGCCATCTGATGGCTTCTGAAGAAGAAGATCTACACTGTTTGACATTCAGTATATGAATTTGTAGGAATAAATTACATCAAGTAATTTGATTGGTTGATAGACAGAAATGGGTGTGGCTTAAATGAGTATTCAGCAAGAGACGGGTTAACTATCTGAAAGGCCTTTTGCAAAGGAATGATCATAACCTTGAATACTCATGTAGTTTCGTCCACTCATTTAGCTAACTTAATCTACCAATTTTCAGATCAGAGACTGCAACTGTTTCCGACAAAATATTCGGTGTTAACTTTTTCCCATACAAAAGTCTATACCAAATCTGAGCGTCGCGTAAAATAGGCAAAGGTCATCCGAGGAACATAATATGACCACACTATGCTGAGTCCCCAATACTACATACCAAGTTTCACGATAATTGGTCCTCTGGTTCAGGAGAAGCATATTTTGAAGGGTTTTTACCTTATATGGGCATGGCAGCCACCATGGTCATGTGAACATTTTCATTTTAATTAATTTTCATTTTCGTGTTCCTAAAGGTGTTTATATGAAATTTGGTTACAAATGGCTTAGGGGCTTTTTGAGAAAAAATAAGTTTTAATTTTCTAAATGACCTTGGGTCAAGGTCAAATAATGATCTTGACCTTTAATGCTCATGTAGTTTCATTCACTCATTTAGTTAACTGTATCTACCAATTTTCACATCACAGGCTGCAAAAGTTACCGAAAAATACACGGTTTTCCGATACAAAAGTCTATGTGACCAAATTCTATCTTGGCTAAAAATATGTCAAGGTCATCCGAGGGTCATAATTTGAACAAACTATGATGGGCCCCAGTCCCAAATGCTACATACCAAGTTTCATGGCAATCGACTTACTGCACTGGTTCCGGTAGAGAAGATTTTTAAAAACATTTTACCATATATATGCATGGCGGTCATTTTGGTCATATGACTTAGACCCTGCGTGCAAACTTTCGTTCCCCCATCCCGTGAATGCGCCACATGAAATTTGACTTCATTCGGCTCAGTGGTTTCGGAAATGTCTGAAAATAGTGACATACATACAGACAGACAGACAAGGGAGCCTTGCCATACTAAAAGATGACCTATGAGCTAAAATGCCACTAAAATGAAATCTTTTTAGGAATTCTTTCGAAAGCGTGAGAATGAACGGCGAAATGATTATCCAGTTAGAATCTCCAATCGTTTGATCATTTTAAATTGCCGACTCTTCTCAAAGAACAGCTTTAGCCCGAAAGTCAAACGAGGGCGCCGACGCCATCCTGTTCTTGACCATGTTCCCTTTAAGAAAATGTGTGTGTGTGTGTGTGAATTCGGGTTTAACGTCGCTTTCAACAATTTTTCAGTCATATCACGACGGTGTCTGGTTGCGACAGGGAGCTCAATGCTCACGTTTATAGTGCTGCCTCACTGAAGTATCATGTCCCAGACACATTACATGATACCACACCCAGTCACATTATCCTGACACTGGATCGACCAGTCCTAGCTCTACCCCGTAAATCTGAGTGCCAAGCGAGGAGCAGCTAGTACCATTTTTAACGACTTTGGTATGTCGCGGCCCGGGATCGAACCCGAGACCTCCCGTTCCCCGGAGCGGACACTCTACCAACTGAGCTATCGGGGCCGGTATCCCTTTAAAAAAAGGAGGGGTCAAAATCAAATGTCATAAACATCCCGCCATTTCTTGTGGCTCTGACATCCAGAACACATTAAACCAATAGAACCATTTTTGTCGCTAATATCATTTGAGCCCCGCCAAGCGAATTTGTGTCTTCGAGCATTCCGTCATGACAAATTTTAACTGCGCATGCCCAGCCATTCAGAGGGGCCAGGGATATGGCTTTCTGTCTGAAGGTTCCTCTTGATTCACTGCTTGTATGAGCGAGCAGCGAAGGTTCTGGCGAGACTGCGCGGATGCGCAGGCTCACCTGAACCTTCGCTGCTCGCATAGACGATAAGTACCAAAATCGCTTGACTAGGCCCATTTTATGATGTGGTGTGTTACTTTCACTTGTGACATCTAACTAACGTTATGTCATACTATATACAAGTTCCGGAAACGCATGTTTTGTAGAAACAGGCTTAAATAAGTACATGGAAAACTTACTGAGTGAAAAAAAAATTAATAAAAAAATCAATCACACAGCGCGAATATTTATCTATGCCATGCGGACATTTCTGTCAAATTTGACTATTTTTAAAAAGGTTATCAAGGTCAGAATTTTGGATGAAAAAGGTAAACTAAACACGAAAATCGCACTCTGTGTGTGTGTGTGTGTGTGTGTGTGTGTGTGTGTGTGTGTGTGTGTTAATTCTTTTATCGGTATACAACAGAAATTGTGGTGTATGCTTCAATGCTTAATGAGCACATTTGCCTTAGAACAGAATACACCTTTATCTTACAATGTGGGAGTTTCCTATCTATTCAGTAATTGGATAATATAATGTTTTTGTTTCTCTCTGATAGCTTGCTGTGTAGTATTAAAATATATTCTTAGCAGACAAGTTGTTCTTTCCTTTATGTTTTAAAAACATAACAAATTGGCGACGAGGATGGGATAGTGGAACTTTTCTATTTTATTCTGTCAATTTTGAATGGATAACAATTCAAAGACTTTCTTCGTTTATGATTGAATAAACTGTGAGATTTTCTTGGTTGTTATTAACCATGGCAGGATATACTGGAAAAATAGAACCTTTCGATGAGGGGATAGAAAAATGGTCAAGTTACCAAGAGAGACTTGAGGAATATTTTGCTGTAAATGAAATAGCAAATGAAAAGAAAGTCTCAGCTTTACTAACACTCCTTGGTGGAAAGACTTATAGTTTGCTAAGGAACTTAACGGCTCCAGAGAGGCCATCTACAAAATCATATGATGACTTAACGGCTTTATTAAAGAATCATTTGTCGCCAAAACCGTTAATTATTGCTGAGCGTTTTCGTTTTCATAAGCGAAATCAGCATGATGGAGAGACAGTGACGCAATATCTTGCGGAATTGCGGAAGTTAGCGGAATATTGCAATTTTGGGACAAATTTGAATGATAGTCTACGGGACCGATTCGTGTGTGGACTTCGTGGTGAGAACATCCAAAAACGACTATTGTCGGAGGCTGACCTAACATTGGGGAAAGCTCTTGAAATGGGAGTAGCTATGGAAACTGCAGCAAAAGATGCGACAGAGCTCCAGTCTACACAGCACGAGGCTACAGTACACAAAGTTTCAAAAGGGCGAAGGTCAGATTTACGCCTTTTTGGAGCCGTTACGTTACGCCTGAAACAAAAGCCGCCAAGGAAACCATGTTATAGATGCAATGGAACAAACCATACACCGGATAAATGCAAGTTCAGAGATGAAACCTGTCACGCTTGCTCAAAGAAGGGACATATAAAACGTGCTTGTTTGTCAAAGAAACAAACTGAAAAGAAAAAGAAAGTACACTCAGTTGACAGAGATGACAGTGATGAAGATTTATTTATTTCTACTCTTTCTGTAGAATGTAACAGTGTCAAGGACAGTAAGTCTATATCAGATATGATATGGGTTACACCCCGTGTAAATGAGAAAACTTTCAAAATGGAGCTTGACACAGGATCAGCTGTTTCAGTGATTTCCCAGAGTGACTACAAAACACATTTTGGAAATATAGCTTTAAACAGTACGAGTGTAACATTGAAAACATATTCTGGAGAAAAAGCAGTACCATTAGGAGTTTTTGAAGTTAAAGTGGAATACGTAGGTCAAAGTGCTATGCTTAATCTATATGTTGTAGAGAAAGGAGGGCCAGCGCTTTTTGGTCGTGAGTGGTTACAGAAAATTCAGTTGAACTGGAAAAATATTAAATCTTTACACCAAATTTCATCAAGTAATTCAAACAGTGAAAATTTGGATAAAATCTTAAAGCGTTACCCTAGTGTTTTTCAGGATGATATTGGAAGTGTTAAGGGTATAAAAGCTTCTTTACACCTTAAGCCGGATGTAACACCTAAATTCATGAAGCCAAGGCCTGTGGCATATTCATTAAAACCAAAAGTTGAGGCAGAACTCGATAAACTTGAAAAACAAGGCATTATTTACCGTGTTGATACTAGTGAATGGGCAACACCGATAGTGGCGATTCCGAAGAAAGATTCTTCAGTTCGAATCTGTGGTGATTTCAAGATAACACTGAATCCAGCATTACAGGTTGATCAATATCCTCTACCCAAAACTGAGGACATTTTCTCTAACCTAGCAGGAGGGGAAAAATTTACAAAACTAGATCTTAGACAAGCTTATTTACAGCTTCACCTAAATGATGAATCTAAGCCTTTGCTTACCATAAATACCCACAAAGGTTTATACCGCTATAATAGGATGGTATACGGTATCTCACCAGCACCATCGATTTGGCAGTGAACAATTGATACGATTCTTCAAGGGCTACCTGGGGTACAGTGCATTTTAGATGACATGATCATAACTGGTAAAAATGACACTGAACATCTTGAAAACCTTGATAAGGTATTACAACGTTTGGAACAGTACGGTCTGAGGGTTAACATTGACAAATGTGGTTTTATGCAAGAACGTGTCGCTTACTGTGGTCACGAAATTGATAAGACAGGCTTATGGAAAATGAAAGACAAGGTCGATGCAGTGTTGAATGCTCCAGTGCCACAAAATGTTGCGCAACTGAGATCATTATTGGGTTTAGTTAATTACTACAACCGCTATCTGCCGAACCTCGCAACCGTAATCAAACCATTGAATGGATTGTTAGAAAAGAGTAGAAAATGGTTTTGGTCTGACTCGTGTCAGAAAGCGTTTGAAAATGTGAAAAAGTTGATTACATCAGAGCCTGTGCTCACGCATTACGATCCGAATGCACCAGTGAGACTTGCGTGCGATGCCTCACCCTACGGACTTGGTGCAGTTTTATCTCACGTATTGCCAGACGGTTCAGAAAAACCTATCGCGTTCGCGTCAAGATCGCTTACGAAGGCTGAGAGAAATTATGCACAAATTGATCGAGAGGCTGTTGCAATTTTCTGGGCAGTTAAAAAGTTCCATGCTTATTTGTTTGGCAGAAAATTCACATTGTTAACGGACCATCAGCCATTAACATCCATTTTCAGTCCAAGTAAGAGCATACCGGTAACAACAGCTGCTAGATTACAGAGATATGCATTATTTCTCTCAGGTTTCAATTATGACATACAGTACAAGAGTACTAAGAGCCATACAAACGCAGATGGATTGAGCAGATTGCCAATATCATCAATAAATGATGATGATGTTGATGAAACGAGTGCAGAAGATATTTTTCACATATCGCAGATAGAAAATTTGCCTGTGACACATACCGTTATTCGTCGCGAAACGAAACGTGACAGAATCTTATCACAGGTATATGAACAGGTACAAAATGGTTGGCAATATCAAGGTAAAGACAGTTTGTTAGCACCATTTTACAGTCGTAGAAATGAAATTACGATACATCAAGGTTGTTTGTTATGGGGCATAAGAGTTGTCATACCTAGTAAACTTCAAAGTAAAGTTTTGAAGTTGCTTCATTCAACTCATCCAGGCATAGTTAGAATGAAATCGCTTGCACGAAGTTATGTGTTTTGGGCAGGAATCGATAAAGATATCGAAAACCTGGTAAAACAATGCAGCGGTTGTCAAAAGCAACAAAATGAACCTACAAAGGCATTCTTACATTCATGGGAATGGCCAACTTCTCCATGGGAACGGGTTCACATAGATTTCTTAGGTCCATTTATGAACAGAATGTTTTTCGTCATGATAGATGCACATTCAAAATGGCCAGAGGTTTTCATAATGAAATCGACAACTGCGGAGAAAACAGTGAGCATTATGAGGTCTGTATTTGCCCGAAATGGCCTATGTTCACAGTTAGTTAGCGATAATGGGCCACAATTCGTAAGTGATACCTTCACAAATTTCATGAAAAACAATGGTATTGTTCATTTGAAATCAGCTGCGTATCACGCTGCGACGAATGGCCAAGCAGAACGATTTGTACAGACTTTCAAAAACAGCATGCGCGCAATGAAATCTGAACCTAGTGACATCAATAAGAAAATAGCAAACTTCTTGTTGAGCTACCGTAACACTGTCCATGCTACGACAAATGAAACGCCTGCGAAATTATTCCTAGGTCGAAATTTGCGCACAAGGCTAGACTTGATGAAGCCTGACATAAGAAAGTCAGTTACAGATTCTCAGATGAAAACGGCGTTCTCTTCAGAAAAAGGAAGAGACAGAGAGTTCAAAATAGGTCAATCAGTGATTACTAGAGATTATCGCAATAAGGACAAATGGGTCCCTGGCGTGATCCAAGATCGTACTGGACCTTTAATGTATAAAGTAGACATTGGCTCAAAATCACTTTGGCGTCGACATGCAGATCAACTACGCGACAGTAATCTGAGTTTGATACCGGAAAATCAGCCCGAGATCGTTGAAACTCGAACATTCGCGCCGAAAGAGCAGGCTGATGTAGAGCAATCAGAGACTGAATCACCAGTAGAGCAGGCGGTTCCAGTAATTGCGACTACACCCAATAGTCCTCATGTCGCGCAACAGGGCAGAGCAAATGTAAGGTCTGAGAAACCAGTACAAACAGAGAGACGTTATCCATTGAGGATACGCAAACCACCAAAACGTTTGGAACTGTAAATATTACTTGCGCGAGTGTAGTTTCAGTGCTTTCCTTTTATGCAAAATAAGGATTTTTAACTTTAAAATTTCAACAGTGCCTTATTTTTCTTGTGGAGTATACCCGTCTTCTTGTATTGCACAATTAAAGGAATTTTTAGGAATACAATAACTGATATCACAATTATAGGATATTATGTTGAAACAGTTATCTTAATTAACCAGAATTTTCTCATGGCTGGTTATCAAAAACTATGGGCAGACTTCTTCTTATCAGGACTATAAATTTAGCAGGGAGGAGTGTGGTGTATGCTTCAATGCTTAATTAGCACATTTGCCTTAGACCAGAATACACCTTTATCTTACAATGTGGGAGTTTCCTATCTATTCAGTAATTGGATAATATAATGTTTTTGTTTCTCTCTGATAGCTTGCTGTGTAGTATTAAAATATATTCTTAGCAGACAAGTTGTTCTTTCCTTTATGTTTTAAAAACATAACAGAAATGAATTGTCAAGTAAGAGAAAAACTACGGAACCCGGGAAGGGACATTAATTTTTTTTATATAAGTTGTGCGCATGAGATATTATCTTGTGCGTACAAGATATTAAGTTGTGTGAACAAGATATTATCTTGTCCGCACAAGATAATATCTTGTCCGCACAACATAGATCTTGTGCAGACAATATAATATCTTGCGCACACAAGATAATATGTTGTGCAAACAAGATAATGTCTTGTCCGCACCAGATAATATCTTGTTCGCACAACTTCCCAAGATCTATGTTGTGCAAACAAGATAATATGTTGTGCAAACAAGATAATATTTTGTGTGCACAAGATATTAAGTTGTGCGAACAAGATATTATCTTGTGCGCACAATATAATATGTTGTCCACACAAGATAATATATTGTGCGCACAATTTTTAAAATATCTTGATCGCACAACATATTACAAAAAAAAAATCATGTCCCTTCCAGGGTTCCGTAAAGATTGAAACTGACGGCAAAGCTAAGACTTTTCATTGTTGAAAAATGCATGGTTACAGGGAAATATTTTTCAATAAGTCGGAACATCAAGTTAACACGTCCATGTAATGAATACCCCTCTAAACCCCTCTGTATATATAGAGAGAGTTGGGGTTTACAAGGATAAACAATAGTTTTCCTATTTCTGCTCCAAACCATAGATTGTGGGTGCTCGTTAGAAGCGCCTCAGTTAGTCGGCTCTAACGAGTACATCCAATCAATGTTTGGATAAATTAGGAAAATATGACGATTTTTTATAATAAAAATATCAAATATGAAGGCATGAAAAACGCACATCGCATGTATGTCACAGGGGTGTGCTGTCCTCTTGATATTTCCCTCTCAGAAATATCACTTGAACTTTGCCTGGAGATTTGGAAATTTCCTTAGGAGGCAGGGGCGTAGCAGCCATTACGACCAAGAAGAAGAGGACGAAGAAGAAAAAATGAAGAAGTAGACAAAGAAGAAGAAGAATCTGTATGTGTCTAGGATATACCCAACAGTAATTATTAGCTATCATAGTTATCTTCTTTGCGCTGGGGACCACACTTACAAGGAACAATTTGCTCCCTAAAGGGAGCAATTTTGTAAGAGTGGTAACGATGCTAAGGGGCAGGACTATTATTTCTAGTATTTTCTTTGGTTTTATTTTCTCCCAGTTACGACCCTGGTAGGAATGTAATATGAACAGTTCGTACAATATGCCATCCGCATACAGCCAGCCATCAATTGACAAGTCCGTGAAATCGACATCCCCGTAAACCTCACTTTAGATTGGGGAAATTGTGGGGTTACAGGGGTAAACTTTATTTTGTCTTATTTCTGCTCTAAGACATTGGTTGTAGGTACTCGTTACATGTAAAACAGCCTTAATGAGCCCCCATAACCGATGTTTGAGTTTACGAGACTGAGAAAAACAACAACAAACAAAGTTTTATCAGAAAACGATCATCGGTTTGGAAAGATTGCTATCCGTTTCGTAATGCCCAGAGCCATGAAATATACCATTAATACTGCATGGGAATAAAATAGTCATCACGTGAACAAGTCCTTGAAATAAAGACTCCTCCCCCTATTATCCACATTATATAGAGAAAACTGAGGTTTACGGCGGTAAACATTATTTGCCAAGACATTGGTTGTGGGTACT
This sequence comes from Lucinisca nassula, assembly GCA_963580285.1. Classification (NCBI taxonomy): domain Eukaryota; kingdom Metazoa; phylum Mollusca; class Bivalvia; order Lucinida; family Lucinidae; genus Lucinisca; species Lucinisca nassula. The sequence continues at coordinate 86,642,706 of OY757019.1, read as the reverse complement.
CGTTAGAGCACCCAAAACCTCTGTTTGCAATATAAATAAGAAAACAATCACTCATTGTCATCAGAAAAAATGCCTATTTTGAGGTTTGAGTTTGTGCTATTTTACAAGGATGTGTTGTTTTGCTGCTCGACCTTAGCCTCCGGTAAATAAAAGCGCTTTTTAGGGAATTCTATCGTTTCTTATCAGAACCATTGTTCATTCACTTCTAATAAAATTTTCAAATGTACCTGAAAGCTGCAAATTTAGTGACAAAATGAAATAGCATTTTGTTAATTTCCTACGGGAATTTTAAAAAACACTTCCACATTAACGGAACGGCTATCAAGCACATGGCAATGCGCTGGTACAGCTGCACAGTACATATACATGTTTAAAACATTATAAAATAAACTAGAGCTGTCAGTGAAACTGACTAAGGCCCCGGCAGTGCCATCGGAGGAGTTGGATTTTCTTTTCAAAGGGCTATAACTCTCAGAGTATTGTAGCTAGAGTTACGTAACTTGACGGTTTGTAAGAAATGAATAAAAAAGAAAGGGTATTACTGTATGACAACTGTCAATATCTTCAGCTTCATTTTCATTTGGATATCTATATTGGTTTTGAAATTAAAACGAAAGCAAAGACTAAAAAGCAGATTTTTTTTTTTGTTTTTCAAAAGGCAATAACTCTCAGAGAATTATAGCTAGAGTTAAGTAACTTGCCTTGAAATTGTTTAATGTTTTTGTGATCTTACCTTTAAATGTTGAAAATGATGCTTTTGAAGGTTTGTAAACATAAAAAAGTTGATGAACAGACGATCAGATGGACAGACAGATGGATGGAAGTATGGATGGATGGATGGATGGATGGATGGATGGATGGATGGATAGATGGACAGACGGACAGGGCATTACTATAGGGCAACTGTCAGTAACTACAGGAAGTTTCATTTGAATATCTATAGCGGTTTTAAAATAAAGATGAAAAAAAGACGAAGAAAGCTGAATTTTTTTAGTTTTTCAAAGGGCCGTAACTCTGAGAGTATTGAAACTACAGTTACGTAACTTGTCATAAAATTGTGTAATGATAATGAGACCATATATTTAAAGTTTGAAGTTAATAGGTTTGACGATTTGTAAGTTATTAAGAAAAGACAAATGAAAAGCTTAATTTTTTTAAGTTTTTCAAAGGGCCATAACCCTGAGCGTATTAAAGCTACAGTTAGGTAACTTTCCATAAAATTGTGTAATGATGATGAGACCATATATTTAAAGTTTGAAGTTGATAGGTTTGACGGTTTGTAAGTTATGAAGAACAAACATGAAAAATATGGATATTTTTTAAGTTATTCAAAGGGCCATAACTCTGGGACTATTGTAGCTAGAGTTACGTAACTTGTCATTAAATTGTGTAATGATATTGTGACCTTGTATTTAAAGTTTAAAGTTGATATGTCTGACGGTTTTTAAGTTATTAAGAAACCAGAGGACCATTGGTCCTGAATCGCTCACCTGACTTTTCTGAGGAAGTCCTCAAAGACTTTAATATGTGATCTTTGGCCAAGAGGGACCGAAGGTCTGTGTAACTGGGTGGGGATCTCAACTGTTTCCGAGATATTAAGCATTCAATGCAATAAAGGGAGTTGGCCCCCAGCCCCCCCCCCCCCCCCCCCCCACTGGAACCAGTGGTCCAACGGTCCATTACACTGAATGCGACAAGAATATATATGGTTTATGGGTGGGGATCTTAACCGTTTCCGAGATATTAAGCATTTTGTGGAATAAATGGGGTTAGGCATGCCCCCCTCCCTCACCCAGGGACCCCCCGGGTCCAAAGGTCCATGTCACTGAATGCGCCTTATCATAAGGAACACGAATATATATGGTTTGTGGGTGGGGATCTTAACCTTTTCCGAGATATTAAGCATTTTGAGCAAAAAAGGGGGAGGGGCATGCCCCCCCCCCCCGGACCCCTGGTACCCCAGGGTCCAAAGGTCCATGTCACTGAATGCGCCTCATCATAAAGAACAAGAGTATATATGGTTTATGGGTGGGGATCTTAACCGTTTCCGAGATATTAAGCATTTAATGCAAAAAAGGGGGTGGGGCATGCCCCCCTGGGACCCCCGGGTCCAAAGGTTCATGTCACTTAATGCGCCTTATGATCAGGAACAAGAATATGTTTCCGAGATATTAAGCATTTTGTGCAAAAAAAGGGGTGGGGCATGCCCCCCCCCGGACCCCTGGTACCCCATGGTCCAAAAGTCCATGTCACTGAATGGGCCTCATCATAAAGAACAAGAGTATATATGGTTTATGGGTCGGGATCTTAACCGTTTCCGAGATATTAAGCATTTTGTGCAAAATAGGGGTGGGGCATGCCCCCCCCCCCGCCCCCGGGGAACCCGGTACCCAAAGGTCCAAAGGTCCATGTCACTGAATGCGCCTTATCATAAGGAACAAGAATATATATGGTTTATGGGTCGGGATCTTAGCTGTTTTGGAGATATTAAGCATTTTGTGCCAAAAAGGGGGTGGGGCATGCCCCCCCCCCCCCGGGCCAGGGTTCCAAAATCCACGTCACTAAATGCGCCTCATCATAAGGAATAAGAATATATATGGTTTAGTGGCATTATTTGTAACAGTTTGCAAGATATCAGACATTTCTACTTTTTCCCATACAAATGCCCATGTTACCAAATTTAACCTTGGCGTAAAATAGGTCAAGGTCATCCCAGGGACACCATTTATGCAATTTATGATGGGCCCATGTCCCAGGTGCTACATGCCAAGTTTCATGCAAATCGGCCCAGTGGTTCCGGAGGAGAAGATTTTCGAAGGGTTTTTACCATATATGGGCATGGCGGCCATCTTGGTCATGTGACCTAGACCAAAAATGCAAACTTTCGTTCCCCCACCCCATGGAGCCTCCACATGAAATTTGACTACAATCGGCCCAGCGGTTCCGGAGGAGAAGACGTTTGAAAATGTGAACACACACACACACACACACACACACACACACACACACACACACACACACACAGAGAATTTTTGCCTGGCCATACTATCAGCTCACCAATGAGCCTTCGGCTCAGCTGAGCTAAAAACATAAAAATGTGGACGGACAGACGGACGGACGGACAGACGGACAGACAGGGTGATTACTATAGGGATCCCGCAAATAAATTTGCGGGGCCCTAATAAAGTTAAGGATTAAAACGAAAAAAAAAATGTAACCACCATTCCTCAGCAAAACTTAACTCATTTTTGCCGGCCTCGGTAGCTCAGTCGGATGCGCGTCTGACTGTTAATCAGGAGGTCGCGGGTTCGATACCTGCCGTGGTTGGCAACATTCTTTCGTGGAGATTGCTCATGAAATCTTTTCTACGGCCAATCTCTCCCTTCCGCTGATTCAAGAAGGGCAGTTGTCATTTACTGGTGAAAAAATGTGCACTGTACTGGTTAACCGACAGCCCTGCCCATTGGGGCTTGAAGAAATAAATGGGCTGCATGATGCTTCTACGCAGAGCTGAATCCGGCCCACACACGAGTACTGGTCAACCGCTTAGAGGATCTAAGCCTGCCCGGGCAATGCGGTGCGAGTCGGACCGTCCATGCTTATAAACCCTATTGGTTTCATTGGGCGACAGGGCTTGAGCTGTCATTTCATCTCAATGTCGGGTAAGAGTCCCACAAAATTGGAAGCAACGTCTCCAAAATGACCTACATAGTGTGGACGTGGAGGTTGAACATCAAATCAAACAAAAAAACTGGTTAACCGCTTACATATAAGCCTGCATAAGCCAGGAAAAGTGTGGATAGGTAAAATGAACGGCTCAAAAATGATCTAAAATAATGTTGACTGGGCCGTTAAACTCCAAAACAAACAACTACTCATTTTTTTACCCCGTGTTTCATACATTTGCCTCCAATCTTTCTTTTCAGAGATCATGTTTCATTTAGGGAAATTGGAACATCTTCAGGGGAGGCAACTCCGGCAAATGTATTTTGTCTCCCAGGCAAATTCTTTCCTTTAAGAGTAGGCCTCTCATTACGCAAACACGCCTACACAAATACATTGCCACCTTTATCGCCGAAAAAAAATGAAAAATTTAAGATGAAAAATTGTGATATTTTTTCTTATTTCTGCTCAAAATATAGATTGTATGCACTCGTTAGAACCGCCTCGATGAGGCGGTTCTCACGAGTACCCACAATCTATATTTTAGAGCAGAAATAAGAAAAATAAGGTTTACCCCTGTAAACCCCAGTTATACTATTTAAAAGTGGGGTTCGATGGGGTCAAAATTATATAGGCGTGTTTTCGTGATGTTTTCTGTTGGACAGAGCTTATAGAAAAGGGAACAGGAAGTCCTGAAAGTTATATCTCCCTTTGAAAAATGGCGGAAAAAAACTGCCACGTGTTCCCATTTTATCTTAAAGCCTCAAGATATTTCAGTTCACCATTCTGTCTGGTGTCAGCGCACAAATGAGTGGTCCACCTTATAGCAGCTTTAGTTGCTTTAGTTCATCTTGAAGGAGCTTATGCATGCCTCAATGTCATCATCATCAATCAACAGTTTTAATAATAATAATAATAATAATAATAAGGAAGAGTCTATTTGCAGTCAACTGCAAATAGCCAAAAAACGTTAAAATGGCTATTTGCAGTCAACTGCAAATAGCCAGAAAACGTTAAAATGGCTATTTGCAGTCAACTGCAGATAGCCAAAAAACGCTAAAATGGCTATTTGCAGTCAACTGCAAATAGCCAAAAAACGTTAAAATGGCTATTTGCAGTCATTTTATATTCCTGCCATTTACACGTGCGCCCATCGAAATTCAGATCAGTCTGGGCATCCGCGCTGTCTAATAATAGTCTTCGTTGTGTGCTCTTCGCATCAGGTTAACAAGTCCATGAAATAATGGCTCCTCTAAACCCCACTTTATTTTTTTTTTGGTTTGGGTTTTACGGCCCTTTCAAGATTATTTCACTCATATCGAGCCGATCGTTAATCAGAGGTGGGCGAAAACCGGAGTACCCGGAGAAAAACCACCTGACCTTCCGTTGCAGAACTTGGCGTCTCACACGTGGCCCGAGCGAGGCTCGAACCTACGGCGGTGAGAGACCTAATGACTAAGAGTCAGCGCTCTTATCCACTAGGCCACGGAGGCCCGTTAAAACCCCACTTTATATAGAGAAAAGCGGGGTTTAAGGGTTAATTATTACCATTCCTTACGCCAAGTTCTGCAACGGAAGGTCATGTGGTTTTTCTCCGGGTACTCCGGTTTTCGCCCACCTATGATTAACGATCGGCTCGAATTGAGTGAAATAATCTTGAAAGGGCCGTAAAACCCAAATCAAAAAAAAAAAAAAATTACCATTCCTTATTTTGGTGCCAACACACGTTAGAACCGCCTCATTGAGTCTGTTCTAACGAGCACATTCAATCTATGTTTAGACTAGAAATAAGGAAACAATACATCATCTTCATTCAAATAAGAAGGCCATGATGGACGGCCCCCGCCCATAGGGGCTTAAAGAAATATATGGGCTGTATGATGCTTCCACGCAGAGCTGAATCCGGCCCGCACACAAGTACTGGTAAACCGCTTAGAGGATCTAAGCCTGTCCAGGAACCGCGGTGCGAGGCGGACCGTCCATGCTAATAAACCCTATTGGTTTCATTGGGCGACAGGGCTTGAGATGTCATTTCATCTCAATGTCGGGTAAAAGTCCCACAAAATTGGAAGCAACGTCTCCAGAATGACCTTTACAGTACTGATGGGGACGTTAAACCTCAAATCAAACAAACAAAAGAAGGCCATGATGGCCCTGGATCGCTCAGCTGATCCTTATGGCAGGTAATATAAGGTGGAGTGGACGGTTTGAACAACTTTTGGCTGACAGTGGCCCAAGGAACATTTCTGTGAAATTATTTAAAAATCAATCTAGCTATTTAGGAACTTAAGTCATTTTAAGGGTTATATATTTTTTTTCTGGATTGGAAAATTGTCAGAGTGGCACTCATGGAACATTCCTTCAAAATTATTTTCTTTTTTGAGGAAGAAGTCAGCGCTGACTTGTATGTCACTATCTGGGCACCTGTCAGGACCTAGTGCACCGGACGGAAATGAACGGGCTCATTCTAACTAACTAACTAACAATAACTCATGGTGACAAGGGGGAGGGGGCGGTATCCATCCATTTGACAAGACAGAGCTGACTTGTATGTCACTATCTGGGCACCTTGTGGACATTGAAGGTCAGGTCCTAGTGCACCAGACGGAGATGAACAGGCTCAGTCTAACTACAAAGGCCTCATGGTGAAGGGTAAAGGGGGTTGGGGGTGGATCCCTTTGACGATACAGTGCTGACTTTGTAGGTCACTATCTGGATATCTTGTGGACACATTGAGGGTCAGGTCCTAGTAACAGCCTCAGTCTAACAAACAATGACTCTTGGTGTGTGGGGGGTGGGAGTGGTGGGGGTTGATCATTTTGGCAGTACAGAGCTGACTTGTAGACATTGAGGGTCAGGTCCTAGTGCACCAGACGGAGATGAGCGGGCTCAGTCTAACTAACAATGACCCATGGTGTCTGTGTAGGCGGGGGGGGGGGGGGGGGCGATCCCTTTGACAATACAGAGTTGTCTTGTATGTCACTATCTGGGCACCTTGTGACATTGAGGGTCAGGTCCTACTTCACCAGACAGAGATGAACGGGCTCAGTCTTACTAACAATGACGCATGGTGTGTGTGTGTGTGTGGGGGGGGGGGGGGTGAGTGGGGTTTGGGGTGTGGAACCCTTTGACGATAAAGAGCTGGCCTGTATGTCACTATCAGGGCACCTTGTGGACATTGAGGGTCAGGTCCTAGTGCACCAGACGGAGATGAACAGACTCCGTCTAACTAACAATGTTGACAAGGGGTGGCCCATTGTAAACGGTACCACTCTATTCATAAAATACCCCTCCTGACCAAGGTTTTACAATTCTAAGCAAGTTTGATGATGATTGGACCAAAATCTTTGGCCTCTAGAGTGCTAACAAGGTTTTTCAATTATTTTACCTACTGACCTACTTTTTGACCCCACATGACCCATATTCGAAATTGACCTATATATTGTCAAGATGATCATTCTTAGCAAGACTGATGATGATTGGACCAAAATTGTGGCCTCTAGAGTGTTAACCTACTTTTGGCCTGACATAACCCATTTTCGAACTTGACGTAGGTTTTGTCGAGATGATCATTCTGAGCACGTTTGATGAGGATTGGACTCAAATTGTGGCCTCTAGACTGTAAATAAGGTTTTTCTATTATTTGACGTTTTGACCTACTTTTTGACCCGACATGACCCATATTGAAATCCTACCGAGATATTGTCATGATAATCATTCTGATCATGACTGGACTAAACCTGTGGCCTATACGTTTACAGACGACGGATGACGCCGGGACATCTCACAGTCCCAAAAGCTCACCATGACCTTCGATCAGGTGAGCTAAAAATCTAAGCTCTCGGCCATAAGGTTTCCGCGAAGATGATGTTGGAACTTATTTCCAGTATAAGTCAATAGGAGTTAATGAGCCCTGGGGCGTGGCCAATTTTGTCCCAAAGGGCATGTTTGGCAGGATTTATGTAGGCGACCATTTTATGTTGCTATATACTAAATATCTAAGGTCTGTACTTCATGGTTTCAGAGAAGATGTTAAGCTTTTTTCCATTTTAAGTTTATTGGAGTTAAGGGGCCACAGGATTTTGCCAATTTGGATCCCAGGGGCATGATTGGCAGGATTCATGTAGGCGACTAGTCGACGTTTCTTCATGCTAAATACCTAAGCTCTGGGCATTATGGTTTCAGGGAAGAAGATTTTTTATTTATTTTTTTTTTTTCATTTTTTTTTTTCATTTTAAGTCTATGATAGTTACTAGGCCCATGGGCGTAGCCAATTTTGACCCAAGGGGCACTGGCAACACTGTATCATTTCGTTATCGTATAAGCCCCTACAGTAGCAAAATATATTTTCTTTCAGTGTAATTTGTTTCTTTTTCTTCCAGTTTGTATTGATATATTATTTTTCTTACTTCTAGTCAAAACATATATTGTGGGTCCTTATTAGAGCCGCCTCGCCGAGGCGGTTCTAACGAGTTCCTACAATTTTATGTTTTGAGCAGGAGTACGAAAGATATCAAAATTTAGTATCTGAAAACTTCCACTTTTTGGTGGTAAAAGTTTCACAATATGTGTGATATAAACGTGCATGTCAAAATTCAAATTCTTTCGGTGGTTCTTTAATATGGGTCACATAGGAAAATAGGGAACTCTTTATGCATAATCAGTACACGGCATCTGAGCAGATCTTCGCAAAGACAGTTTTTCTCATGGCGTGGTTCAGTATACAATCGTGTTTGTATAAAGGCGTGTGGAGACCCCCCGGGGGCTGTAATGTTGACCGCATATCTATTGTAATCATATTGACATATATTATAATCCTATTGATGACATTTATTAATTCAACCCTTGGGGTGCTAAGAAAAACTTCATCTGAAAATGTCGTCTGCGTATCTCATCTATTTCACATTTTTGCAGTCTAAAAAAATATTAAGGCATACATGCCAACAGTGTGGACTCCGATCAGATTGTTCCCAGCAGTTTGATCTGGATCCACACTGTTTTCAACAATGACTTTTTAATGTAATCAGCACACAACAACTCAGGTGACAATTGTTGTGATTGGCATCTTAAGGGGTTAAAATAGTGGAGGAAAATATAATAATGACACAACGAGTGAATATTGCCCCTACAAATTAAAACAAAGGCTTTAAATATTTTCCGTGAAAATTGATATTACTCAGTATATGCAGCCCATACATTATTTTAAAAAAAAAAACAAATGAATTTCTGCATTCTATTCACAAATTCATAATAAACACTGCGGATCCTGATCAGATGACTTCCTGATCTGAATCGACATTGTTTGCAAAGGAAGCGTTTGTTTTAAAAAGCATTATACGTGTTAAATACCACAACAATTACAATTATTTTAGCCAGGCCCATTGCAGAATATCAAAAAATACCATTACTCCATTTACTGTATTTATTCAGTTCACTTCTTCATGACAAACACTGTAGATCCTGATCAGATGGCTTCCTGATCTGAATATATATTGTTTGCAAACGTAGAGTTGACTTGTCCAGCATGATAATGGTTAAATACCACACCGCGCCCGTTCATTTTATAATGAGTGTTTGTCACTACGTAGCAACGACGTAACCTTGGGCGTTACCGGCACATTGAGTGGCTGGTGTACACCATGCAGCGCATTCTATTTCTCCTGGCCCCAATGGGCGGGGGCGGATCATTTGTTTGTTTGAATTGAGGTTTAACGTCCCCGTCAACACCATTTAGGTCATTTTGGAGGCCTTGCTTCCAACTTTGTGGGACTTTTACCCGGCGACATTTGGATGAAATGAAACCAAAAGGCTTATATGCATTGGACGGTCTCATTCAGTGAGTAATTTTGTGTCCTGTGCCTAAGAAAGGGAGGAAAGAAATAGAAGAGATAGCAGAGATGAAAATGAGAGATGGAGGAGTAAGAGGAAAACGAATGGAAGTGTAGAAATAGAAGAAATAACATCATAAGAAGAAATAACATCATCCCCTCTCTACCATTATCTTAACCAACTGTAAGCCAATATCAGATGGAAGCCCAAGTGACGCAAGACACACGTCACCTTTGCCTCACCCCCCCCCCCCCTGCCCCCACTCCCCACCAACCTCTTATGGGCTTTACAAATTAGATATTTCATTTAAATAAGCATAGGACATTGCTAAACAGTGAAACAAAAATGGAAACAATATGTGATTTAAAACTACAGGTGTCATTTGTTTGTTTTTGTTTGATTTGAGGTTTAACGTCCCCGACAACACTGTAAAGGTCATTTTGGAGACGTTGCTTCCAATTTTGTGGGACTTTTACCCGACATTGAGATGAAATGACATCTCAAGCCCTGTCGCCCAATGAAACCAATAGGGTTTATTAGCATGGACGGTCCGCCTCGCACCGCGGTTCCTGGACAGGCTTAAATCCTCTAAACGGTTTACCAGTACTAGTGTGCGGGCCAGAATCAGCTCTGCGTGGAAGCATCATGCAGCCCATATATTTCTTCAAGCCCCTATGGGCGGGGCTTACTACAGGTGTCATATATTCACACAAAATATAGTTTTAGTCCCCGGCCATCGCGGCTTGGAGAAATAGATTGGCTGCACGATGCTTCCATCCAGAGCAGAAACTGCCTGCACATGGGTACTGGTAAAACGTTTAGAAGAACTAAGACTACTAAGACCAAATGGAAGTAAGGTCTCTAAAATGTCCTAAATAGTGTTGCAGAGCACGTAAAACATCAAATCAAACAAACATAACCATAACTGTGAGAGACTTAATGATTAAGAATCAGAGCTCTAATTAACTACTAGGCCGCAGAGGCCCGATCCATTTTAAAATATGTTGAACATCTCTAGGTGGCCTTTCAAACGCTAATAGAATGACTGCAAATAGCCATTTTAACGGTTTCTGGCTATTTGCAGTTGACTGCAAATAGCCACTCCGTAATAATAATAATAATAATAATAATAAAACACTTCTGCAGCTTCTATATGTAGCATGCTTTCGGTGTATATGACATATATGTCTCGTGCAAATCACTTTCGAATTAATGCTTGCTGCGGTAACTAAAATATAATAAGAAGTCTTTACCAGCCTTATAAATTTTTGCTGCGGCTCCTTCCTGTTAAATCTTTACATGTTGGTGATCCCATTATGTGTGTTGTTTCGTTTTAGTTACATCTAGTATAGATTATCTGACACGTGAACCACAGTGAAATTGAGGGTGAGGGTTGCCCGAATCTCATCAAGTATACTTAAACTCGCCAGTAATTTTTACTGACCGCTCGGTGCTTTCCTGATTAATGTTTGTTATGTTCGTGGTTTTGGTTCTTTCCCCTAGAATGTATGTTTTCCTTTTAAGTTACGTTTGGATTAGCTGTCTGTTAACTCCCTGCTTGTAATACTGGGGTATGGGTGGGGGGGTTTTGGAATTTAATATTGAATTAGGTTCTGATCGTTTCCCTTTTCATTTTTATGTGATCTTCGAAAGGATAAAATCTCAAGCAAGTTCAAAGACGCCATGGTCATTTCCAATTACAAGTAGTAACCATCCACACGCTTATACAGTTTAAACCCACTTGAACCCCACTTTTATACAGTAAAACTGGGGTTTACAAGGGTAAATATTATCTTCGTCATTTCTGCTCTAAAGATAGATTGTGGGTACTCGTTAAACAGCTACTGACTGGTTTACCAGCTGTCTGCGTTGTTTTCTGTCGTAACTCTATGCTTGTTATTATAAAAATTGTGTGTGTGTGTGTGTTGGGAGGGGGGGGGGGATATTTGGAATTTGATTGTATCAGTTACTGATCGTTGTCCTTTTCAGTTGTATGTGATCTTGGCGCAGACTGGATTAAATCTCAGACAATTTCAAATACTGGTCATTTCCAATTACAAGTAGGAACCATCACATCATTAAAACATGTTTATATAATTAAAAACCCCTTGGACCCCACTTTTATATTGTAAAACTGGGGTTTACAGGGGTAAACCTTATTTTCGTCATTTCTGCTTTAAAATATAGATTGTTGGTACTCGTTAGAACCGCCTCGATGAGGCGGTTCTAACGAGTACCCACAATCTATATTTTGAGCAGAAATAAGAAACATATCGCATTTTTTTCATCTTAAAATGTTCGTTGTTTCGGCGGTAAAGTTTACAATGTATTTGTATAGGCGTGTTCTCGTAATGATCCTGCTGAACACGACAACCCCTTCCTGTACAAACAGTGTAGCTCCAGATTCTGAAGAAGTCATCTGATCAGGATCAACACTCTGTGTCAATTAGTTAGAGAATTTTAATGAAAGATTATGACAAGTATCTTGATTGGCTGATAGTCAGAATTGGGTGTGGTTAAATTGAGTTATTTAGCATGACAAGGGGTAACGACAGAGTAAATCCCGATGACGGAAACCTATATCTGGGTCAAACTGTTCAAAACTAACTAAGTCGTTAGTTAATATTTATTTAATATATCGTCATAACTTAGATCATTTAACATGGCAAGAATATTACTATGCGTCGCCCCTACCCATCGGGTCTTGGATAAATAGGTTGGGCTACATGCTGCGTGGACCATTTATGAGTACTTTTAAACCGCTTAGAAGAACTAAGCCTGTCCAGGCAAAGTGGTGTGAGTCAGAACGTCATATGCATATAAGCGTTCTGTTTTTATTGGGCGACAGGGCTTGAGATGTCATTTCATCTCATTTTCAGGTAAAAAGTCCCGCAAAATTGGAAGCAACGCCTCCAAAATAACCTAAATAGTGTTGACAGGGACGTTAAACAAACAAATACTACTATGCGTATTTGTAAAAATGTTATTATAGAGTTGGCAAGCGCAAAAACTACTAATATTTTTCAGCAAAAATACCATTGTTTAGGAAATTTGAACTTGCTAGAACAGTTAAAGGTTTGGCCAATAACGAGCTCGTTAAGCTAAAGATGGCTTGAACAAATGCTTCAATTCTAATCATATCACCACAAAACTTAAAGACAGCGAAACCAGATATATAACCGTTGGCATGTTCAAAACGGGTCATTTAATGTTGAAAAGAAAACAACAACACAAAAAAAAAAAAAAAACAAAAAAAAAAACAAACAAACAAAAAAACAATGAAGAGCACATAGTCAACTACATTAAGACCACCTAAAATTAGGAAAAAATAGGCTGTGTGGCGGCTGTAAAAAGTCTCCCTGCCCTACATCATAGTGTAGTTTTTATTTTCTTGTCCTTTAGGATCATTGATTCCATTGTGGATTTTGAAAATTTTGAGGGTCACTGATGAGGCCTAATTGGCCGAAACTAGCTAGTCCGGCCCAGCAAACATGTACACTCCATATTTTCCAGTTTTATGGTGTATTCCTTGCTTCCAAAGGATAACCCTCTTTTATCATATGACGTCGCGTCTGAGAGTGTAATAACGCCATGTAATATTTTCAATAATCCACTAGTGGATTAAATATGCAAATTAGCTAGACACGTCCCGTAACGTTACATGTACGACGTCCTTAACGACGTCGCGTTTACTAATGGCGGAATATTGATATTTTTGTAAACAATCGTGAAAAAAAAAATGCTTTTTAAATGTCATATGATAAATAAAATCTTGCATTCGTGCTCATGTATTTTTGAATTTATTAAACTCGTCGAGGAAAAGGAATAAAATGCTCGGCAAGCCTCGCATTTTATCCCTTTTCCTCGACTCGTTTAATAAATTCAATAATACATGAGCACTCATGTAAGACCCTCTTATAGAACATATTTTAAGAATATTTAGAATGTTTCATTTTCAGTTACATTTACATTGTGTTTTATCAGTCACCCCCTATATTAATTGCATTGTAGCACATTGACCTGATAAACATATGCTATCTCAGGACAAGTGAGCTTTATCAGGTCAACGTGACATTCTTAGAACTGGACTGCTGGAAAAAAACTGGCAAAAATGTAAGTGTATAATGGGATAAACTGATAAATAGAATACCAGATTCGGTCATTTGATATCAAGTTTATCAGGCTCGGCTTCGAGAACGCATGTAGAATCGCTCGGCAAGCCTCGCGATTCTACAAGCGTTCTCGAAGCCTTGCCTGATAAACTTGATATCAAAAGACACTCACCTGGTATTCTCTATTTCTACATCCAGTAACGGACCCAATATGCAAATTGGGTCCGAGATGCAGTGTGCTCCAGCGGAAGGCCACCTTTGGGAAAGACCACGTTTAAACAGCCCCAAAGGCGGCCTTAATACATGAATTTTCCTGTAGTCCATGGGCCCGGAGAGGTCACCATGCACCCAACAGGATCCTCTGGCGTGGTATAATTGTGTTCAGGAGACTATACTGATAAAGAATCAAGATGTTAACACTCGATATTTTGTAATCGTCCCGCAAGATGGTTACCAAGATGGCTGCCACGAAACCTGAGAAAAACGTGTATGACCTGTTCTCAGCCTACGATAACTTTATGCCCAATACCTTATGAAGCTTAATGATATTTAGGAACCCAATATGTATTTCTAATGTTAAATGCTATTTGCCGAATGTGACCATAGTTCACAGTTTGTTTTCAGTTCAATTTACAGATAATTTTGTGTTCTATCTTTAATCAGAACGTGTTGATATTATTTTGGCAACTAACTGGGTAAATTTGTAATGAAAAGCATGTGATATAGCATCCGAGATAGCTGCTAGGTTGCTATCTAGTTATTTTTTGCCATATTTCCCATGTTTCTCTTGAATTTCGTCTCGTTGCATATCGAGCTATGTGTTATTCGTCTCAATATTTGTTATATCCATTTTCTTTATAAGTGTAACGGCCCTCCGTGACCTAGTGGGTAGATTTGTTTGTTTGTACTAGAGTTACACTATTTATGTCTTTATTTTTTTTTGAGCCGGTCAATTAACCTATCCACACTTTTTCCTGGGCAGACTTATACATAAGCGGTTAAGCGATTCAGTGCACATTATTTCGCCAGAAACTGACAACTGCCCTTCTTGAATCAGCGGAAGGGAGAGATTGACCGTAGAAAAGATTTCATGATCAATCTCCAAGAAAGAATGTTGTCGATCCGGCAATTATCGAACCCACGTCCTCATGTTCACTAGTCATACGCGCATCTAGCTGAGCTACCGAGGCCGGCCTAATGGGTAAGAGAGCTGACTCTTAATCATTAGGTTTCTCGTCGCTGTGGTTCGAGCCTGGCACGGGTCACATGTGAGACGCCAAGTTCTGCAATGAAAGGTCTTGTTGTTTCTCTCCGGGTTCTACAGTTTTAGCCCACCTCTGATTAACGGTCGGCTCGATATGAGGAATATAATCTTGAAAGGACCGTAAAACAACAACAAAAAATTATATGTGTTATCAACCTAAGTTTTTGTTATATCGTATGGGGGTTAACAACATCAGTAACCGTTAAACAGTAAGTTTAATTGTTATAGCCACTATTGGTACATGCGTTATCCGCATAACTTATTGTTATTATAGTTGTTATCCGCCTCAGTTATTGTTATAGCCAATAATTTTATAGCTGTTATCCGCCTCGGTTATTGTTATAGCCTATAATTTAATAGTTGTTATCCACCTCGGTTATTGTTAAAGCCTATACTTTTATATTTTTATAACAATACGCTATAACAATAACTTAGGTGGATAACTTTTATAATTTTATAGTTGTTATCCACCTAAGTTATTGTTATAGCCTATACTTTTATAGTTGTTATCCACCTAAGTTATTGTTATAGCCTATACTTTTATATTTGATATCCACCTCAGTTATTGTTATAGCCTATACTTTTATATTTGTTATCTGCCTCAGTAATTATTATAGCCTATACTTTTGTAGTTGTTATCCGCCTCAGTTATTGTATAGCCTATACTTTTATAGTTGTTATCCGCCTCAGTTATTGTATAGCCTATACTTTTATAGTTGTTATCCGCCTCAGTTATTGTTATAGCCTATCCTTTTGTAGTTGTTATCCACCTCAGTTATTGTTATTGCCTATACTTTTGTAGTTGTTATCCGCCTCAGTTATTGTTTAGCCTATACTTTTATAGATGTTGTCCGCCTCAGTTATTGTTATAGCCCCCGCCCATAGGGGCTTGAAGAAATATATGGGCTGCATGATGCTTCCATGCAGAGCTGAATCCGGCCCGCACACTAGTACTGGTAAACCGCTTAGAGGATCTAAGCCTGTTCAGGAACCGCGGTGCGAGGCGGACCGTCCATGCTAATAAACCCTATTGGTTTCATTGGGCGACAGGGCTTGAGATGTCATTTCATCTCAATTTCGGGTAAAAGTCCCACAAAATTGAAAGCAACGTCTCAAAAATGACCTTTGCGGTGTTGACGGGGACGTTAAACCTCAAATCAAACAAACAAAAATCAGTTATTTTTATAACCTATACTTTTATAGTTGCTATCCACATTAGTTATTATTATAGCCTATACTTGTATAGATGTTATCCGCCTCAGTTATTGTTATAGCCTATCCTTGTATAGTTGTTATCCGCATCAGTTATTGTTATAACCTATACTTGTATAGTTGGTATCCGCCTCAGTTATTGGTATAGCCTATCCTTTTATATCTGTTATCCGCATCAGTTATTGTTATAGCCTATCCATGTATAGTTGTTATCCGCACCAGTTATTGTTATAACCTATCCTTGTATAGTTGTTATCCGCACCAGTTATTGTTATAGCCTATAATTTTATAGTTTTTATCCGCCTAAGTTATTGTTATAGCATATGCTTAAATAGTTGTTATCCGCATCAGTTATTGTTATAGCCTATACTTGTATAGTTGTTAACCGCCTCAATAATAGTTATACACTGTCTAGACCTGTTTTATTCGCATCAGCAATTGCTATAGAATATATATACATACATGTATAGGTGTAAGTTGCCTCAGTATTGCTATAGCTATTACCTGTTTATGTGTTATCCTCCTTAGTATTTGTTATACTTGTATAGGTGTTATCAGCCTGTGTAATTGCCATAGCCTATGAACCTGTATATGCTTTTCGCCTCAGTAATTATGTCCCCCTTTAACCTTTAACTATTACCTGTTTACTTAGCCTATATATGTATAGGTGTTATCCGCCTGTGTAACTGGCGTTGCCTGATACCTGTATATGTTGTTATATTGCTTAAGCCAATACCTGTATATGTGCTGTCAGCCTCTGTTACTGTTGTATCATTCCTCTCGTCCTGAATGTCAATGTCATCTATTGTTGTGGCATTAACCAGTATCTCTACGTTAGGAGCAGGGTTGCCTCCCCTGGCAACACACGTGACCATTATGTTCTTATCCTCGAGCCCTGTAAGGACCTGGTTCTGACGAAAACTTCCGTAAATGACATCAACTTTGTTCTCCAACAACACGGAAGGTTTAGCTGTAAGGTACCATAAATGACATATTAAATCATAGAACGTCGCATGTACCATCATACTCATTTATTTGCTTTGTTCACCTGCGCCAGAGCAGGCCATCACGAAAACACGCCTATATAATTTTGACCCCCTTGAACCCCACTTTTATATAGTAAAACTGGGGTTTCCGGGGGTATGCCTTATTTTTCTTATTTCTGCTCTAAAGTATAGATTGTGGGTACTCGTTAGAACCGCCTCGATGAGGCAGAAATAAGAAAAATATGTTGAGCAGAAATAAGAAAAATATCACAATTTTTCATCTTAAAATTTTCATTTTTTCGGCGATAAAAGTGGCAATGTATTTGTATAGGCGTGTTTGCGTAATGCAATGTTACCTGTCGAGGATGATCAAATCGTCATTTTCCCCTCACACAAGGGCAAGAAAATGATTAATTATACCGAATTTTGACTTCTAGAGATTCTTTCAGTGAACGGTACTTGTACTATTTAGCAGGGACGTCAGATGGAACTGTTGATTGCTTGGCAACCGGGCGCTAGCAGCACATTGGGGCTACCCCTTGGAACTGTTGCAGGAGAATATGCTAATTCATTGCCCTGCGCGTGGCATGGTCTCGACCAATCAGAATTTTAGAATAGCTTATGACTATTAATGAGGTATAATAAATGACATCATCGTATAATGTTCAAAGCTGGCGACGTCGTTAGTTAATGTATTGTCATTTAACCCATTCAGTGCCAGAAACCCCTAAAGGGGTACCTTGGCAAACAGTGCAGGCCCAGATCAGACGCCGCAGAACGCGGCGTCTGATCAGGGCCTACACTGTTTGCAAAAAAGTCAGCCATTTTCCGAACAAATTTTGAAGAAAACACACTTGAAACCCAACCCCTAAATTTTGAAATGGACTCCTGCTATATATAAGAATGAAGATTCCATTTGGTACAAAAAGGGTTAATATAGCAAATATGCTAACATTTTTTGCTGAAAAAAAAACTGAGCAGCTTTTGAAATGCAAAAGCTGCTCATATTTTTTTAGATATTGAACATGCTAGAACAGTTAACAATATGACCACTAACGAGGTCGTTAAGCTAACGAGGCTTTGAACAACTGGGCACTGGTGTTTTAAAGAAATTGTTTGAACATGTTCGGCAATACAATCCCATTTAACCCGTTTTGTACCAAATGGAATCTTTCTCCTTATATATAGGAGTTCACTTCGAAATTCAGGGGTTTCAGGTTGTGTTTCCTTCAAAATTTATTCAAGAAACGGCTTAACTTTTTGCAAACAGTGTAGGCCCTGAACAGACGCCGCGTTCTGCGGCGTCTGATCTGGGCCAGCACTGTTTGCCGAGGTACCCCTTTAGAAGTTTCTGGTACTGAATGGGTTAAAATCATTAGATGGTAAAGAGACTTTAATACTCGTGGTCATTTTATTTGAAATTTACGAAACTCGCAAAACCTCGTTTCACATATTTCATATGAAATGACCACTCATGTTAGACCCTTTAAAACTTAAAGACTCACACATTTGGTCTAGTATTATAAAATACAGGCGAACTTAAATCATTCCAACAACTTTGTGATGATGCATCTGTTTGAATTGAGTTTTACGTCCTCGTAAAGACGTTTTAAATCATTTTGGAGACATAGCTTCCAGCTTTGTGGGACTTTTACCCGATATTGAGATGAAATGACATCTCAAGCATACCAGCAGGCACGGTCCGACTCGCAACACTTTGCCTAGGCAAGCTTAGATCTTTTGAGCCGTTTACTCTCAGCTCTGCGTGGAAGCATCATGCAGCCCAGTCTATTTCTCCAAGCCGAGATTGGCCGAGGGGAGGGGGGATGTCGCACAATGAATATATGTTCTAGACAGCAGTGGTTCGAGGCACTGAGTGTTACAGATAGGCATGAGGATATAAAAATATGCTGTGTGTGCTGATTTTCAATGAAAGAAGATCCCCTACCCACTTTAAGTATTAATCTGCCGAGAATAGAAGAACAGGCAATGAGAAAACACATTCTTAAATGTCGTCCTTGCTGCAAACTTTGCAAACACATTTTGCATACAGGCAAACAGTGTAGACCTTGATCAGACTGCTCCTGTCTGACCTGGACCCACACTGTGTTCAACAATTACCTATGAAGCAACCAGCAGACGACAAAGCAGACGACAATTGTTGTGATAGACATCTTAATGCTCTCTCATTCTAATGCACTTGTGTATGTAACTCGACGTTTGATTGGATAACGTTAGAAATTTGCGACAGTATACTGTCGGAAACGCAATGTCATGATGTAACGTCGATTTTCATTGGGTAGCATTTGGTTTTACGCAGCTCACAGAGCATAATTAAGAGCATTAAAATTGAAAATTGTCATTTGGGGAGGTAAATCGTCGGTTTTACGGTCGCAAAATAGAAGTATAGGCAATGATCAGGAATCGATACAATTAACCCACACCTCCCATTAGAGACGTCGCCGTCAAATAAAAATTTCCGACCGTAAAACCCCAAATGACACTTTTGAATTCCGTTATCTCCTTATTATTTCTTTTGTGGACGAAATCCAAAGGGACTCAAGAGCAGATTCGACATAACTATGGCAAAGGAGTGATTGATGTTCGACCAGTCAAAATCCGACTGGACGGGCCTCTGTGGCCTAGTGGATAAGAGCGCTGACTCTTAGTCATTAGGTCTCTCACCGCCGTAGGTTCGAGCCTCGCTCGGGCCACGTGTGAGACGCCAAGTTCTGCAACGGAAGGTCAGGTGGTTTTTCTCCGGGTACTCCGGTTTTCGCCCACCTCTGATTAACGATCGGCTCGATATGAGTGAAATAATCTTGAAAGGGCCGTAAAACCCAAACCAAAAAAAAAAAAAAAAAAAAAATCCGACTGTACATGCAGTTTAGGAGGTTTAACCCTTTTTGTACGAAATGGAATCTTCCTCCTTATATATGGCGTCCATTTAGGATTTTAGGGGTGGCAGGTTGTGTTACCTTTTAAATGTATTTTGAAAACAGCTGAACGTTTTGCAAAATGTGTAGGCCCTGATCAGACGCCGCAGAACATGCGGCGTCTGATCTGGGCCTGCACTGTTTGCCAGGGTACCCGTTCTGGGGTTTCAGTACAAAATGGGTTAATTTCATACATGGGCCCCGTCAAGCGATTTTGGTACTTATCGCCTAAGCGAGCAGCGAAGGTTCAGGCGAGCCTGCGCATCCGCGCAGTCTCGCCAGAACCTTCGCTGCTCGCTCATACAAGCAGTGAATCAAGAGGAGCCTTCAGACAGAAAGCCATATCCCTGGCCCCTCTGAATGGCTGGACAGGCGCAGTTAAAATTTGTCATGACGGAATGCTCGAAGACACAAATTCGCTTGGCGGGGCCCACATGTAATTACATATAACACCCGGCAGTAACTTGATCTGAATAAGCTCATTACATGTAAAAGTTAATATTTATGGTTTAATAAATTCCTTAAAAGGTGTAATATTACATATGTATGACGCTAAATGTTATGTGAGAAACCAAGAAAGTGCATAACAAACTTCGTGTTCGTTCCCTTCCGCCCCAGCAGGCACATGATTGTGACGTCACATTAACGTCGGTGCGAAGTCAAGACATTTATGCAACGTCAAATCTACGTCGATGCAACGTTGCACCGACGTTGATTTGACGTTGCCATAGCCACGTGTGCCTGCTGGGGCTGTTTCAAGAAGGGCAGTTTTTAGTTTCTGGCAAAGACCGGTTAACCGCTTGCGTATAAGTCTGCCCAGGAAAAGTGCGAATAGGTTAATTGACCAGCTCGACACGACCAAAATAGTGTTGACTGGTCCGTTAAACCCCAAATCAAACAAACAAACAAAACTTCATGGTCATAACTTGGATACTACGAGAGAGTTAATAAAAAAACAGCTTATTTTTCGGTGAGATCGATACACTTGGACCAATACTGTTCCTGTGCAATCAGCCCAGAACTGAAGAAGCCAGGGTCATTGTCTCCGACCCACTCCTCAACGGCCGCCACGACTTTTCGTTGGACCGGAAAAGACGCCCTTAAGTTTGGAAATAGCTCCCGGAAATAGTTACCAGGTGCTAAGTCTGGAGAATAGGCGCGTTATTAGCTTGTACCCTTTCGCTCAACAGAATCCATTGCAATTTGCTAAGCTTGGACTCTCGCAATGCCCTGTTGGAGCAGAATCCTTTGGAGAGTTTACCGCGGCGTTTTTCACGGATCGCAGTTCTCAGTTGGTCGAGCAAAGCATAATTCGCGTCTGTTGTTGTACTTTTTTTGCTAGACAGTCCATTATAATAACGAGTTGTGCGTCCCAACATACAGTTGCCTTCACCTTACCAGCAGAGGATTTCGTTTTGAAGCTTCTTTGGCCTTGGAAACCCAGGCCCTACCCACTCCCGACTTTGAGTTGTATTCTCTGGCTCATAATAATGGACCCAGGTCTCATCTGCAGTCACCAGACGTGAAAGAAAATCATTTTCCTTTCGGACCTAAAACGCTTCAAGAATGCGCTGCATACTGATGCTCTGGTTGCCATTTGCTCGTCACTATGGGACCAACGGGCAGTCAGCTAGCGATCATGTGAAATTGTTGAAGCGCTAACATGTGAAATGTGTAATGCATTCGCTATTTCTTCCACCTAAATTCGCATTTCAGTGTTTTCTTGCTGCCGAGTCCTCGCCGTTGTTTCATCGCTGTGGTTGTTTGATTTTTTAGTTCACGGAGATGTTGCACCAATGAGTTAGGAAGCCTTCATACGGACTGTCTATATCGCGACAGAAGTAAGGGCGACGACTGCGGCCACGTAAAATCGATTTGCGACCACCCCCACCCACCCCAAGTGAAATTCTTTTCACTGACCTTTCAAAGGCGGCTCCTGTGTCGCGGTTTATATTGCACGACCCGCAGAAAAAGCAACCGACTGAAGTCGGTTTTTTCTAAGAGTGCCCTAAATCACCATGTCATTCTGTCATTCTGTCATTCTGTCAATCTGTCAGTCTGTCATTCTGTCTGTCCGTCCGTAACCCGTTTGTGAAAATTGGTGATAGTGACTTAACCGCTTGGAATATTTAAACAATTTTTGGCATACTGATAGATATCAATGAGATCTAACCAATGAACTTACGAAATATTACATTCCGTTTAGGATAGCCTCGCCGAGGCGAAAAATGTGAAAATTTTCGAACATTTTTGAACTGCTTCTCCTCGGAAACCGTTGGGCCGATTGAAGTCAAATTTCATATGGAGCCTCTAAGGGATGGGGGAAACCAAAATTTGCTCATGGGGTCAAGGTCACATGACCAAAATGGCCGCCAAGACACATATGGTTTGTCTGTCTGTCTGTCCGTAACCCGTAAGTGAAAATTGGTGATAGTGACTTAACCGCTTGGAATATTTAAACAATTTTTGGCATACTGATTGATATCAATAAGATCTAACCAATGAACTTGCGAAATATTACATTCCATTTAGTATAGCCTCGCCGAGGCGAAAAATGTGAAAACTTTCGAACTGCTTCTCCTCGGAAACCGTTGGGCCGATTGAAGTCAAATTTCATATGGAGCCTCTATGGGATGGGGGAAACCAAAAGTTGTTCATGGGGTCCAGGTCACATGACCAAAATGGCCGCCAAGCCATATATGGTAAAAACCCTTCAAAAATAGTCTTCTCCAGAACCACTGGGCAGATTTCCACGAAACTTGATAAATAGCATCTGGGATGAAGGCCTATCATAAATTGCTAAAATGGTGACCCTGGGTTGACCTTGACCTTCTTTGGGTCCGTCCGTAACCCGTTTGTGAAAATTGGTGATAGTGACTTAACCGCTTGGAATATTTAAACAATTTTTGGCATACTGATAGATATCAATGAGGTCTAACCAATGAACTTACGAAATATTACATTCCATTTAGTATAGCCTCGCCGAGGCGAAAAATGTGAAAATTTTCGAACATTTCTGAACTGCTTCTCCTCGGAAACCGTTGGGCCGATTGAAGTCAAATTTCATATGGAGCCTCTATGGGATGGGGGAAACCAAAATTTGCTCATGGGGTCAAGGTCACATGACCAAAATGGCCGCCAAGCCATATATGGTTTGTCTGTCTGTCCGTCCGTAACCCGTAAGTGAAAATTGGTGATAGTGACTTAACCGCTTGGAATATTTAAACACTTTTGGCATACTGATAGATATAAATGAGATCTAATACCCCGGTCACACCTTTACGTTTCGACCCGCGTAAGCGCTACGTTTCTCAATACGTGGCGAAACGAAAGGTACGCCGCAGGAACGTAGCTCTTACGCCGAGATACGTAGCAGGAACGCCTCTTACGCGAGGCTGCCACGTAAAGAAGTTGCATGCAACTTCTTTACGTCGCACATACGTGGCAGGTTCGAAACGTCGTACATACGTAGCAGAAACGCAGTGCAAACGAAAGGAACGCAGCAGCAGCGTAGCACAAACGCCTCTTACGCCGCACATACGCCACTCAAGACTTACCACGTAAGTGTGGCGTACGACACGTTGTTGCTGCGTAACAGCGACGTTCCTTTCGTATCTACGGCGTATCTGTTACGTTTTAATTTTTAATACGCCGTTTCCACGGCGTATCATAACTTAAGCATGGCGTAAGTACTACGTAGCTGTCGTATGTGCGACGTTATTGCTGCGTATGTACGACGTAGTAAAAATAGCTGTGGCGTTTCAAGTTTACCTGCGGCGTAATAGCGACGATTGTGGCTTTTGTTGAGTTTCAAATGAGGTCAAGTGGCATCGCATAATACATTTTAATCTCGATCAAGTGGTCTCATATATAAATTATATATATACAACAGCAAGCATTCGGGTCCTTCGCATTCATGTCAAAGCTATCATGGATTATTATTCTGAAGAACAGAGTGTTGTTGTTGGTTTACTATGGACCTTAATCGAGACTTGAATGAATGACAACAATACTATTACCACATACGTTTTAAAACGCCGCTGTTACGCAACAGCAACGTCGCAGGTCAGAATGAAACGCAGCTCCTACGTAACAGCAACGCGATATACGCAGCACTTACGTCACGCAAACGCCGCGATACGTGGGTCTTACGCCGCAGCTTCGCAGTAGAAACGTAGCTCATACTCCATGTACACAACAGGACATCTAATTTGCATAAAAAACGCAGCAGGTTGCGACGTTTGGCCACGTTTTGGGTTTTTGTCAGAAACGTGGTGAAACGTAGCAGAAACGTAAAGGTGTGACCGGGCTATTATAACCAATGAACTTGCGAAATATAACATTCCATTTAGTATAGCTTCGCCGAGGCGAAAAATGTGAAAATTTTCGAACTGCTTCTCCTCGGAAACCGTTGGGCCGATTGAAGTCAAATTTCATATGGAGCCTCTATGGGATGGGGGAAACCAAAAATTGCCCATGGGGTCCAGGACACATGACCAAAATGGCCGCCAAGCCATATATGGTCTGTCTATCTGTCCGTCCGTAACCTGTTTGTGAAAATTGGTGATAGTGACTTAACCGCTTGGAAAATTTAAACAATTTTTGGCATACTGATAAATATCAATGAGATCTTATCAATGAACTTGCGAAATATTACATTCCATTTAGTACAGCCTCGCCAAGGCGAAAAATGTGAAAATTTTCGAACTGCTTCTCCTCGGAAATCGTTGGGCCGATTGAAGTCAAATTTCATATGGAGCCTCCACGGGATGGGGGAAACCAAAATTTCCTCATGGGGTCCAGGTCACATGACCAAAATGGCCGCAAGCAATATTTGGTAAAAACCCTTCAAAAATAGTCTTCTCCAGAACCACTGTGCAGATTTCCACGAAACTTGATAAATAGCATCTGGAACGTAGGCCCATCATAAATTGCTAAAATGGTGACCCTGGGTTGACCTTGACCTTCTTTGTGCCTCGGTCAAACTTTGACACATATGCTTTTGTGTTGGATTTTATCCTGCAAACGATTTAGAATACAGTACTAAAGTATAAGATATATTTTTGCTCCTTACGATAAGGCGCATTTATTGGGGGAACCGTTTTATGTCCAGGTCACATGACCAAAATGGCCGCCATACCCATATATGGTAACACTCATAAAGCTAAAAGCATCCGGCGGGTCGTGCACTTCAGCTGAAGCACTGGTTTGTTTTATAGTTCGTCTTTGAATGTTTGTATCGCTTTTATTGTTTTTGCTGGTCATTTTGTGGGAAAGAGTGAATGACACGATAAGGGTGCAATTTTGCCCTCATGCCAAAATATGTATTGAAACAAGGCATAAAAATCTTTGTTGTCTCGGTTAACTGGAAATGGGATTGGCTAATTACTTAATGACTTGCCCTCGTACAATATAAGACCCTTGCTAATCTGTGTTAGGTAATCTGTGTAGCGGAGAAGGTCGGTCTGTGTGTTTTTGTTTGATTTTAGGTTTAACGTCCCCGTCAACACTGTAAATGGTCATTTTGGAGACGTTGCTTCCAATTTTGTGGGACTTTTACCCGACATTGAGATAGAATGACATCTCAAGCCCTGCCGCCTCCCCTGCCACCTCCTTAAATCAATAGGGTTTATAAGCATAGACTCGCATCGCTTTACCTGGGCAGGCTTAGATCCTCTAAGCGGTTTACCAGTACTCGTATGTGGGTCGGATTCAACTCTGCGTGGAAGCATCATGCAGCCCATATATTACTTCAAGCCCCTATGGGCGGGGGCCGAAGGCCTGTGTGTTACCTCTCGTGATGTGTGTGTATGTGTGTGTGTGTGTGTGGGGGGGGGGGGTTCTATAAAAATATTTTCGCCAACTGGTAATTCTAGAGATGTTGTGTTGGAGTCACATCATGTGAACAAGTCCGTGAAATGAACACCCCCTAAACCCTGCTTTTATAGCGAAAATGGGGGTTTACGGGGCTTTACATCATTTTTCTTATATCTGCACGAAGACATAGGATGTGGAAATTCGGGCACCCACAATCTATGTTTCCAGTACATCACGTGAACAAACCCGTAAAATGAACACTCCCTTATACCCCACTTTATATAGACAAAAACTGGGGTTTACGGGGGTATACATTATTTTTCTAATGTTTGCTCCAAGATATAGGTTGTGGGTGCTCATTGAGGCGGTTCTAACGAGCACCCACAACCTATGTTTGCAGTATAAATAAGGAAAATATCACCAATTTTCATCAGAAAAGTAGCCATTTTGGAGATGTGAAAAATTACACTATGTCGCACGGGTGTGTTATCGTAATGAAAAATAAGAAAAATGTCATGGATATTCACCAGAAAAGTAGCCATTTTGAAGACATGAAAAATGCACTTTGTCGGACTGGGCCCAGTTGCTCAAAGCCTCTTTAGTTTATCGATCTCGTTAGTGGTCATATTCTTAACTATTCTTGCAAGTTTAATACCAAATTGTTTTTTACTTTTGCTGAAAAAATGTAAGCAACTTCTGTCTATGAAAAAGCTGCTCACACTTTTTTCAGCAAAAATATTGATATATCTGCCATATTAAACGAGCAAAGTTTTAACGATATGTTAAGTAACGATATCATTAGTTTTGAACAACTGGCCCCTCGTGTGTTATCGTAATGTCAGCGTAGAATTACGAAAACACACCTATACAAATACATTGTAAACTTTACCTCCGAAAAAACGAAAATTTTAAGATGAAAAACTGTGATATCTTTTCTAATTTCTGCTCAAAATATAGATTGTGGGTACTCGTTAGAACCGCCTCATCGAGGGGGTTCTAACGAGTACCCACAATCTATATTTTAGATCAGAAATAAGAAAAATAACATGTACCCATGTAAACCCCAGTTTTACTATATAAAAGTAGGGTTCAAGGGGGTCAGAATTATATAGGCGTATTTTCGTTATGTGGTGTGGTATGTTTGTTTGATTTGAGGTTTAACGTCCCCGTCAACACTGTAAAGGTCATTTTGGAGACGTTGCTTCCAAGTTTATGGGATTTTTACCCGACACTGAGATGAAATGACATCTCAAGCCCTGCCGCCCAATGAAACCAGTAGGGTTTATAAGCACGGACGGGCCGACTCGCACTGCTTTGCATGGGCAGGCATAGATCCTCTAAGCCTAGATCCTCTTAGCGGTTTACCAGTACTCATATGCGGGCCGGTTTCGGCTCTGCGTGGAAGCATCATGCAGCCCATCTATTTTACTATATATCAAGCCCCGATTGGCGGGGACATATGGTGTGGTAAGGATGAGGGAAATACAAACATACCAAGAACTTGCAGATTAATTGTCTCTGCAGTGTTACCATCTTTCTCGCACGTGTAGGCACCAGAATGTTGCGGACTTGCGTCGGTTATAATGAGATCTTTATTGCCATCGGCGTATGATATCCATGGATAATTAGCATTTGTATCTTCCCCTTCCTGAACATAGATGGATGAATCTGGCGGCCCTTTCCAGGTTGGGAAAGTTACGTCTCCAGTAAGCCGACATTCCAATGTGACGTTGGTTCCGGCCACCTCGACTTGATCTACAGCGTGCACGACGGCCAAAAGCGCTGAAAAAGAAACCATTACAGGGTTATGGACCTTTGTTAGGACATATATGGGCCCCGTCAAGCGATTTTGGTACTTATCGCCTATGCGAGCAGCGAAGGTTCAGGCGAGCCTGCGCATCCGCGCAATCTCGCCAGAACCTACGCTTCTCGCTCACACAAGCAGTGAATCAAGAGGAAGCTTCAGACAGAAAGCCATATCCCTGGCCCCTCTGAATGGCTGGGCATGCGCAGTTAAAATTTGTCATGACGGAATGCTCGAATTTGCTTGGCGGGGCTCATATAAAATTTTAACCATTTCCAAAAGGACGACAACTCTGGTGACAATCTGATTTCGTGCAGTTTAACCCTTTTTGTGTTCAATGGACCCCCATCCCATCCCTTATATAGAACAGGAGTCCCTTTATGGGTGTTAGATTCAGTCATTTTTGGACTTATTCTGCAAACAGCTAATGCCCTGATCAGACGTCGAGTTCTGCGCCTTTGCGGCACTGTTTGTCAACGACCTGGAAAGGCTAACACATAAGAAGATGTCATTTCGAAAAAAAACGCCTATTTAATGAGTGTCCACATCATGTAAACAAGTCCGTGCCATAATCACCCTAACTAAACCCCTCTTTATATAGAGAAAATTGGTGATGGTTAAACTTCTGCTCCAAAACATAGGTTTTGGGTACTCGTTAGAACTACCTGAGTAAGTCTGGAATGGGTCTTCACTGTTTGTTCACTCTAAGTAAAGGCATATCCTTCCCAACGCTATGAAAACGCGCCTATACAAATACATTGTAAACTTAAACGTCCCAAAAAACTAAACATTTAAGATAAAAAAATGTGATAGTTTTCTTATATGTGCTCAAAAATAGATTGCGAGTACTCGTTAGAACCGCCTCATTGTGGTGGTTCTAACGAGTACCCACATTCTATATATTTTAGAGCAGAAATAAGAAAAATAAAGTTTTTCCCTGTAAACCCCAGTTTTACTATATGAATGTGGGGTTCAAGGAGGTCATACTTATATAGGCATGTTTGCGTGATGAATTTTATGGGGATATTCAAATACACTAGAACATAAGACAAGTAAAATAAAGGTTTTGAGTAATAATGTCTGATCAAGCATCTGACCACCTAGATGATCGCCTCTCCCAAACGAATGTACATAACAAGTAGAAAAAAAAAGTCACAGGAAAAAAAGTCACGGAAATAAGTTTTGGGTAGAAAAACAAGAGGGCCGTGACGGCCCTGGATCGGTCACCTGATCCACATTGTTGCAATGAAATGGTAGGTAATACAGTAAGGTGCCTTGTCAGAAGGAAACTACATACCAAATATAAAAGATATATCTTAAATGGTTCAAAAGTTAAAATAAAGTAGGTCAAAGGTCAAGGTCACACCTCAAACTTTTTGTATGGATGTGAAGCCATCATCACAAGGAATATACATGCCAAATATGAAGGCTCTCTATATCAAATGGTTCCAAAGTTACGATAAAGTAGGTCATAGATCAAGGTCAAGGTCACAGTTCAAAAGGTTTTTCTATGATTTGATGATCATTCTGAGCAAGTTTGAGGCTGATTGGACAAAAATCTTAGGCCTCTAGGGTGTTAACAAGGTTTTTCTATGGTTTGATCTACTGACCAACTTTTTGACCCGACAACATCCATATTCCAACTTGACTGAGATATTGTCGAGATGATCATTCCGGGCAAGTTTGATGATGATCGGACCAAAACTGTGGCCTCTAGTGAGTTCACAAGGTTTTTCTATGATTTGACCTACTGACCTACTTTTTGACCCGACATGACCCATATTCGAACTTGACCGAGATGTTGTCAAGATAATCATTTAGAGCAAGGTTGATGATTATCGGACAAAACTGTGGCCTATAGTGTATTCACAAGGTTTTTCTATGATTTGACCTACTGACCTACTTTGTGACCAGACATGACCCATATTCGAACTTGACCAGATATTGTCAAGACGATCATTCTTAGCAAGTTTGATGACGATCGGACCAAAACTGTGGCCTCTAGAGTGTGCATGTTTTTCTATGGTTTGACCTACTGACCTAGTTTTCGATCCGACATGACCCATATTCGAATTTGACCGAGATATAGTCATGTTGATCATTCTGAGCAAGTTTGATGACGATCGGACCAAAACTTTGGCATTTAGAGTGTTCACAAGGTTTTTCTTTGATTTGACCTACTGACCTACTTTTTGACCTGTCATGATCCATATTCAAACTTTACCGAGATATTGTCATGATGATCATTCTCAGCGAGTTTGATGGTGATTGGCCCAAAACTGTGACCTCTAGTGTGTTCACAAGAAAAGTTTACGCACGGACGCACGACGGACGACGGAGAAAAAGTGATCCCAAAAGCTCACCTCGTCGCTACGTGACAGATGAGCTAAAAAGTCACAGAAGAAAAGTCACAGAATTGGTTTTAATCATGTTCAGTATTTTTTCTTATTTCTAGTCTATAAGTATCCACAATCTATGTTTTGAACAAAATCTAGAAAGTCTTTGAAAAAACAACAACACGGAAACCATCACAAAATTGGTTTTAATCATGTTCAATAGTTTTCTTCTTCTTCTTTTTTTCTTCTAGCCAAAGCGTAGATTATTGTTGCTCTTTATAACCACCCTTCTAACAAGTATCCATACCCTATGTAATAATAAAAAAAGGAATACCGCCGCAAATCACTATTTTCTCCGAATCTTATCACCCGGACAAATCCCACATCCCTCCCCTTTTTGTAAAGGCTGGCAAAATCCCCCATCATTTGTTTAGGTGGACAAAATTCCCCTGGACATTCCCCTGCCATAGTTCCTTCATAGTTGTATGACGAGTATTTAATCCGCCGTTTTGAGGTTTAATGTCCCCGCCAACATAGTATAGGTCAGTTTGGTGACGTTTCAATTTTATGGGATTTTTACCCGACATTGAGATGAAATGACATCTCAAGCTCTTCCGTCCAGTGAAACCAATAGGGTTTATATACATATTGTTTCAGTCGAAACATAGATTGTGGGTATTCGTTAGAACTTTCCAAAATCTATGATTTGAGAAAAAGGTTCACCCATGTAAATCTTACTTTCTCTGTATAAAGTGTGGCTAACAGAAGTGTTCCTTATACGGACTTGTTAGTACTGCTAAACCGATGATGATGGACACTAGAGCTGAGGCGATGCATCGATATATCGTGATACTTTTGCTGGCGATACTGTATCGCAATACTAATTCCGTGTATCGATACTTGACGATACTTTTGCGTTATATCACAAACGTCTGAAACAGATCTCTTGTGTTTCTTAGGTGCTTGCGCGGATAAAACATCTGTTTCCAAAAGGCGCTGCTGTGTCTCTTCAAGTGACTCAGAGTATGGACCCATGTGCTACATAAGTTTTGTTGGTATTTTGAGTTATGCCTTTCAGATTTATTCAAAACTGTTGCTTCCGAAATATGTTTGTGTGGTTGATGGTGTGTGTCTTGGATGATGGGTCTGTGTAATTAGATGGACCTGCAAAGTCATCAAAATTACCGTTTTATTGTTGAAACAAGGGGTCGCTACTAACATATGTATAAACAACGGATGCTGAACCAGACATTGAACATGCTGGATCGGCATTTAAATCACTTGTATGGAAACATTTTGTTTTTGTCAAGTTATTATTTTGTTTTATTGCATTTAAATATAAGGACATGCTTAATAAACCAATGTGTTGTTATTGAACTCGAAACTATGTTTTCTTCTCTACAACAAAAGTCCAAATTTACCTTTTAAACATAGCAAATATTTACAAAGTAAATATCGTGAAACTGTATCGTATCGCCTGTCTGGTATCGCGATAGTATCGTGATATTTTCTCTGGCGATACCCAGCTCTAATGGACACTGATTAGAGCCGCCTTGATGCGACGCAACATCCATGTATGCAGTAGGAAACAAGAATGTATGTAGCAGGGAATCAGGAAAGAAAATCTTAAACTAACTCCATTTTATCTCCAGAACTAGCATCGTTCAGCTGAAATTTGAGTATTGTTTTCAGTCTAAACATAGATTGGGGGTACTCGGTAGAAACGCCTCAATCAGTTATCAAAATTGTATGTTCTAAGCAAAGAATATAGGAGATTGAGGTATGCCCCTGTAAAGTCCATATTTTTTCGGTATAAAGTGGTGTTAACAGGGGTGGTGGTCCTCATAAGGATCTGTTAGTTGATTTACTGCTAAAAACCGTTGAGGATGGACAAACATTAGAACCGCCTCGGAGCGGCGCAGTATATGTTTGTCTGCCCAGGATCATGATGTATATGAAATAGAACCTGCTGTAAAATAATAACAATAGTATGGTATAAATAAAAAAAAGGAGAGAAAAAAACAAAACAAAAAACAAGAAGCAACTGGCAATAGCCAAAATACGTTAAAATGGCTAGTGCCAGTCGACTGGCAATAGCCAAAATACGTTAAAATGGCTAGTGCCAGTCGACTGTCAATAGCCATTTTAACGTATTTTGGCTATTGCCAGTCGACTGGCAATAGACCTTTCCTTAAATATATTGAAAATTTTACTACCAAAAAATTAAAATGTTTCAGATAAAAAATTCTGATATTCAAGTTTTCATATTTCAGCTCAAAACATAGATGGTGGGAAGTCGTTAGATCCGCCTCGGCGAGGCGGTTTTAATGAGTACCCACAATCTATGCTCTTGAGAAGAAATTAGATAAATTATGTATACCGCTGTAAACCCCAGTTTTACTATATTGTAAAAAGTGGGGTATAATGGGGTCAAAATTATATAATCGTGTTTGCATATTGCGGGTCTACACTTAAGAGGAATGGTTTAACAGTCAGGAGAGGTAACTCTTTTAAAATATTGTTGTCCCCCTTATCAGTAGGTGTCTATACATTACCAATAAATGACAATGGAATCTTCCATCTAATGAGTTTGGAGTGTTTCATTTCAAAAATAGGGGTGTCAGGTTTATTCTCTTTTTTTTTAATAAGTTGTATAAAATGTACATACTTTAAAGGTGCATTATTGAGCTACCGGGCCTCAATTTTTTTTTCTGGTTTTTATCTTCAATGCATACTCCTTTGTCATGTGTACACTTTTGGAGCCAAATACAGCTTCAGAACTTTGTGAAAATGGTCGTTTTCATTCGTGTTTACCCTTCGCTCTGAACATGTGTTCGGAATTTCTGTTCTAAAAATAAATCTGTCACTTTACACATACATGGCGACAGTATCGTCTCTGAGTGTCGTTACTTATGGCATGGTATTCAGTGTCATATTTTTTCCCATTCAGGCATGGCCTAAGCGAACAAGGCCAAAAATGAACGTCGCATAACGTCATATATGGGGATTCTATTTTTGTCACGAACTAAAAATAGATCTAACTAGTGTTCGAAACCTAGTTAGGGAATCCCTCTCAAACTCGTTTACCGGTCATCATAATTGTTCGCATTTTTGCATAAAATGCATTCATTTGTATTGTTTTTAAGACAAATACCGGCTATATGTATTTTATTTTTGGAAGCATTTTTTCCAGATAGCTCAATAATGCACCTTTAAGCAAACAGTGTAGACTCAGATAAGACGCCGCATCCTGCGGAGTCTGATCTGGGTCTACAATATTTATCATTGTCACAAAAATATATGTGTTTTGCAATTCTTTCCTTGAAGGGTCAGAGGTGTCGGTGTCTGGGAAAGCGAACAAGAATTCCTGAAAGTTGTCGCCCTTTTAAACATGTAAACATGGCGGAACATAGATCAGCTTAAGGCCTTTCAGCAGAATAACTGTTCCTTTCAAGGGTACCCCTAGAGGCTAATAGGGCTGATTAATCGGAGCTGAAAAGATAATCGATGTTCAGTCTTGCCATTGTGATCAATAATCGATTAGTATTCAGTAAAGATTTTGTCATAATTTTGTCATACTTTTTCCATATGCTGCACTTTACCATATGTAAATTTGAACAGACGGGCCTGAGCAAACGGTGCAGACCCAGATGAGATGCCGGGTCTGCACTGTTTGCCACTCATCCAACTATTTTGAGGCATATCTGTGGGTAGTAAATTGTTCTTTGCAAGAAAAAAGTAATGTCAATGTATCGATCAATTAATCGATTGTCCGATTAATCGTGTCAGCCTTAGAGGCTTAGAACGACTTGCACTTTCAGGGAATGTTTGCCCATGATGGCTCTTGATGAAAGTGTTATGCAGGACACATCCATATACCAACCATTTTAAATTAACCTCACCGTGTATTGCAAAAGGAATTCCGGGGTGATAACCTTGTCGTGTTGATTTGGTGCAGAAATATATTATTATCTAATGAAAATAATGAACATAATGAAATGCAAATACTTTGAGGCAACACACTAAACTTTTTCCACTGTAGAAATAGGGTTTTAATCCACTACAACATGAAGTGTTCATGGTGAGCTATTGGGATCAGTGAATTTCCGTCGTGCGTTGTCCGTCATCAACAATTTGCTTTAAATGCAAACTCTTCCCAAACCATTGGGCCAATTTAAGCCAAACTTCACAGGGATGTTGCCCAGGTGGCTCCCTACACAAATAACTAAATTCGTTCCGCTCCGACGAAAAAAGATGGCCACCCGAGCTAAATATAGAAATATCTTTGAACGATAATTCCTCCTGTGCGCCTGGACCAATTCCAATCAAACTTATTAAGAATATTGTAGGGCAATCCTCTACCAAAATAGCTAAAACGGTTCTGCTCTGATGAACACAATGGCCACCAGAGCAAAAATGGGCGAACCTTTATGAAAACTTCTCCTGCACCTTTGGTTCAAAATCATTTACATTTCACTGGAATGTTACTTAGGTGTCCCTCTAGAGTCTACCGAAATAATTAAACGGTTCCGCTCTTATGAACAAGATGGCCACCAGAGCTAAAACAGAAAAAAAACAAGAGGGCCCAGAGGGCCCTGATTTGCTCACCTGAGTGTCACTGTCTCATGTACATTCTATTTTTAGCTCTGGCGACCATCTGGTTCGTCAGAGCGGAACGATTTTAGCTATTTTGGTAGAAAGTCGCCTAAGCAACATTCCTGTGAAGTTTGAATCTAATTGGCCCAAGGGTTGAGAAGGAGTTTGCGTTTGAAGCAAATTTACAATGTTTTTCTATTTTTAGCTCTGGCGGCCATTTTGTTCATCGAAGCGGAATCGTTTTATCTATTTTGGTGGAGGGTCTTCTAAGCAACATTCCTATGAATTTGAAAGAAATTGGCCCAAGGGTACAGGATGAGTTGTCGTTTGACGGTTAGTTTTTATTTTTAACTCTGGCGGCCAAGATGTCCGTGCGGAACGATTTTAGCTATTTTGGTAGGGAGTCACCTAGGCAACTTTCTTGAAAGTTTGAATCCAATTTGCCCAAGGGTTTAGGACGAATTCGCATTTGAAGCAAATTTACGACGTTTTTGCTATTTTTAGCTCTGGCGGCCATTTTATTTATCGGAGCCGGATAGTTTTAGCTATTTTGGTAGAGAGTCATCTGAGCAATATTCCTATGAACTTTGAATGGAACTGGCCCAAGGGTACAGGAAGAGTTGTCGTTTGAAGATTTTTTTCTATTTTTAGCTCTGGTGGCCATCTTGTTTGTCAGAGCGGAACGATTTCAGCTATTTTGGTAGGGAGTCACCTAAGCAACAATTCTGTGAAGTGTGAATCAAACTGGCCCAATGATTTAGGAGGAGTTCGCGTTTGAAGCAAATATACAATGTTTTTTTTTTTTTCTATTTTTTAGCTCTGGCGGCCATTTTGTTCATCGGAGCGGACTCATTTTGATAGGGGTGGGGGTCATCTAACATCACTCCTACGAATTTGAATGAAATTGGCCCAAGGGTATATGAGGAGTTGCCGTTTGAAGATTTCGTTTAGCCCTGGCGGCCATATTGTTCGTCAATGTAGGCGACTTTAGCTATTTTGGTAGGGAGTCCCCTAGGCAACATTCCTGTGAACTTTGAATCCAATTGGCCAAAAGGTTTCGGAGGAGTTCGCGTTTGAAGCAAATTTACGATGTTTTTTTTTTTCTATTTAAGCTATGGCTAAATCGGAGCGGGATAGTTTTAGCTATTTTGGTAGAGGGTCACCTGAGCAACTTTCCTATGAAGTTTGAATTAAGTTGGCCTAAGGTACAGGAGAACTTGTCGTTTGATTTTTTTTCTATTTTTAGCTCAGGCGGCCATTTTGTTCGTCAGAGAGGATCGATTTTAGCTATTTTGGTAGGGAGTCACATAGGCACCATTCCTGTGAAGTTTGAATCAAAAATGGCCCAAGGGTTTAGGAGGAATTCGCGTTTGAAGCAAAACAATGTTTTTTTCTATTTTTAGCTCGGGGGGGGGGGGGGGGCATTTTGTCCATCGGAGCGGAATTGTTTTATCTAGTTTGGTAGAAGGTCATCTAAGCGACATTTCCTACGAATTTGAATGAAATTGGCCCGAGGGTACAGGCGGAGTTGTCGTTTGAAGATGTTTTGTCTATTTTTAGCTCTGGCGACCATCTTGTTCGTCATTGCGGATCGGTTTTAGCTATTTTGGCAGGGAGTCACCTAGGCAGTATTCCTAAGAAGTTTGAATCAAATTGGCCCAAGTGTTTAGGTCGCGTTTTAAGCAAATTTACATTTTTTTTCTTCTATTTTTTAGCTTTGGCGGCCATTCTGTTCATCGGAGCGGGATCGTTTAAGCTATTCTGGCAGAGGGTCATCTAACCAACATTTCTATGAAGTTTGAATGAAATTGGCCCAAGGGTACAGGAGGAGTTGTCATTTGAAGATATTTATTAGCTCTGGTGGCCTTCTTGTTTGTCAGAGCGGAAAATTTTAGCTATTTCTGTAGGGAGTCACCTACATAACATTCCTGTGAAGTTTGAATCAAAATGATCTAAGGGTTTAAGAGGAGTTCGCGCTTGAAGTAAATTTACGATACTTTCCTATTTTTAGCTATGGTGGGCATTTTGTTCATCAGAGCAGAACCGTTTTATCTATTTTGGTAGAGGGTCACCAAAGCAACATTTCTATGAATTTGAATCAAATTGGCCTATGGGTACAGAAGGAGTTGTCGTTTAAAGAGTTTTTCTATTACTAGTTCTGGCGGCCATTTTGTTCATCGGAGCGGAACGGTTTTAACAATTTTGGTAGGGAGCCACCCAGACAACATACCTGTGAAGTTTGGATTAAATTGGCCCAAGGGTTCGGGAGGAGTTTGCATTTAAATCATATTGTTGACGACGCACTACGAACATTCACTGATCACAATACCTCAACATGAGCACTTCGTGCTAAGGTGAGCTAAAAACCCGTTAAATGCTCATTTCTCGAATAACTTTGTTCCAAATTTATTCAAACATCATAGGAGTGTAGCTTAGTTGCCCCACTATAGAAATAGCCAAACAGTTTCGCTCGGATGGCAAGATGGCATTGAAATATCCTTAGATGACATTTCTTCCAATTCCATTGGTCAATTTCATTAAAACTTCACAGGAAGGTTGCTTAGGTGACCTTCTACCAAAATGGTTAAAGCTCCAACAAAGGAAATGGCTGGCAGACTTAAAGGTAGAAAAATCTCTAAATGGTAACTTCTTCTATTCTCTCTAGTCGGTTTCATTCAAACGTCGCAACAATGTTGCCAAGGTGACCAGCTATCTAGGTGCAACAGTTATGTTTCATGGAATAAGATGGCTGTCAGTTATCCACTTTCAGAAGATATCGGACAGCTCGAAATCAGGTGAGCTATTCAGGGCCATCTTGCCCCCCCCCCCCCCTCCCCACCCCCCCCCCCCCCCCCCCCCCCCCCCCCCTTACCACTGTAAATGCACAAAAGAAGTTTCAGTGTACCATACAAAATTCTATTTTTGGGGGAGGGGGTGGTGGCGGGGAGGGAAAAATTCAGAGTAAAGACAGATTGGCATGCCAAGCTTTCTTTTCTCTGAAAACACTAACAAAAGCTAGAATGCATAAATTTGTCATCTGTGTAGTGTTTAACTCATTCTGGTCTAATATGCTGCTACTGCTTACATAAGAATCAATGTGAAGGTAATTGCTTTATGTTAAGCTTGCTGAATTATTTTACCCCCTAAATTTGATTTCACTCCTCAAATTAAGTGCCAATGCTGATTTTCAAAAATTCAATGCTGAAATGCCCTTTAATCCCTCTTATCTAGAGCTCTGAGTTTGAAATGTTTAATAAGTTGTTGAATGATAAAAAGGAAAGTACATTTAATCTACCTTCAATGACTCATGATGAATATTGATTGTTTCTAGTACATGCGTGTGTTCTCCAGGGAGCAATCCTTTTGCCAATACTTTTCATTATTTTGCCTATTTTATTGAACTCCTGCTGTTGTTAAAAAGAGAATTATTTTGTGTAGGAAATTCAGACATTATGCAACAGAGGCTGTCAAGCTAACACTGCTGCCGAGCAATCACCTCAATAAATATCGAGGGTTAACACTCAAATGTCTTTTACACATTGACATTATTGATTATCGAAGCAGCATACAACAGAATTGTAAAGTATATGGAGAGTACATGTTTTATGTTTTGGGGTATGGTTTGATACACTAAACAGATGTAGAATACAGTCACAGAATGTATTAAAAAAAAATTGTAAGACAAAGATATGGTTATGATGTCTCATTTCAAACTGATGGATTTGAGCCTTTCGTTTAACTTTTGAAATGCATGCCATACCAAAGTCTTATAACAATTGGGAACGAAAGACTAGTCATTCTGGATAGTCATATATTCTTATCTTGCGCTGTTCCAGTAACAAATGAATGCCTCCAAGCTCCAAGGACCTGACATCTACTGCGAGACTGAGCAGCAAGATTCTTCAACATTTCATCAGTGATACAAGAAAGAAAATATATGATAGATCAGAAGGAAACAACTCAAACAGCCTTTCCGTTACGGAGTTCAAGAAAGTATAACAGGCCAATATAATGTTTGCAAATGTAATGTCCAGTGTTCGCATTCTGTCAGCTGCCACTACCAAGCATTATTGCTTTATCGACCCAGCCTCCTACATGGAGGGAAGAATGTTGACTTACGCAAAACTATGTATTAACCCTTATCTTGCTATTCACGACAACGCTACCTTTGCAAACAGTGTAGATCCAGATCAGATGGCTTCTGAAGAAGCCATCTGATCAGGATCTACACTGTTTGACATTCAGTCTATGAATTTGTAGGAATAAATTACATCAAGTAATCTGATTGGTTCAGTCAGAAATGGGAGTGCCTAAACTGAATATTCAGCAAGAGAAGGGTTAAACCGCCTGATATTTCTGCGGCACAAGGTTCTCACACTTTCTATTTGCCCAGTGACACATCACATCTTTGGTTTGTTTGATTTGAGGTTAAACGTCCCCGTCAACACTGTTTAGGTCATTTCAGAGACGTTGCTTCCAAATGTGTGGGACTTTTACCCGACATCGAGAAGAAATGATATCACAAGCCCTGCCGTCCAGTGAAACCAATAGGGTTTATATGCATGGACGATCCACTTCACCTGGGCAGGCTTAGACCTTCTAGGCGGTTTACCAATACTCTTGTGCGGTCGGTTTCAGCTCTGTGTGGAAGCACCATGCAACCAAATTTATTTCTCCAAGCCCCGATGGGCGGGGCCCCGCATCTTTGGTAACTGGGAATAAAAAATGTTGATATAAATATGATGTTCATGAAAAAAAAAAAAAAAAACAGAAAAAAAACAACAAAAAAAAAAACAGTGATACTGCATCACATTAATATTGTATAATTTCATCAAACTGCATGGTGAAGAAGAAATTTGTTATTGGGTTTATACATATTTGTGTTTTGAAGAAAAATAAAATAAATAAAAAAAATAAAAATAAAAAAAGGTCTTCAGTTATATTTTGCTCTGCAGAGTGTTGACATTTTTATATAAATTAAGTATTACCCTATAAAGTGAAGGTTGTACAGAGGGTACCTTTTTCTCCTCTCCCTTCCCTTTCTCCCATCTCCATTTTCTTTCTAACCTCTCTCATCCCCTTCTTTCTTTCCATCTTGTCATATCTCCCTCCCTTTTCTACCCTCTCCCTCCACATTGCCACCCTCTCGCTCCACATTTCCACCCTCTCCCCCATGTCTCCCTTCTTCCTTCCCCTCTTCTTCCAACTCTCGCCCCCGTTTTACCTTCTCCCTCAAACTTTCTCAATCTCCCCCCTAAACACCCCATAAAGACCTGATCATTTTAACTACCTGTATCGGTTTCAGTACCTTCAGTACTTTGATTATGATAGAGCTTCCCTGATTTTTTTCAGTATCATCCGTATTTGTTTACATTTAATTAAGGACAATTATCAGTTGATGTTCTCGTATGAAGTTTATTCTGTTTTCAAATGAAGGCGTATGTTGAATTTAGAGTTGATTTACATGGGGTGTGTAAATCAATGTTAAATGCGGTTGACCGTACATATGTATTCAATCTGAAAACGCATTTATATGAGACAATAAAACCCAGAATTATGCACTCCCTTTTTGGTAATATGTTTAGATTTGAAACCAGCTCCAATGGAAACTACAGCACGTTCTTTCTTGGCCGTCCAAATTAGTCCGTGAAATGAAACCCGTCTAAACCCCATTTTGTTTAGAGAAAACTGGGGTGTACAGGGGTACACGTTATTTTGCTTATTTATGCTCCAAAACATAGGACCTTCTAACGAGCACCATGAATACTGATGCGGTTCTAACGAGCACCAACAAGCTATGTTCGGAGTAAAATTACAGTAAAAGTCTCAGCTCAGAGACTCAACACAGTATTTTTTTTTCTGTTTTGATTTTACGGCCCTTTCAAGATTATTTCACTCATATCGAGCCGATCGTTAATCAAAGGTGGGCCAAAACCGGAGTACCCGCAGAAAAACCACTGGACCTTCCGTTGCAGAACTTGGCGTCTCACATTTGACCCGAGCTAGGCTCAAATCACAGCGGTGAGAGACCTAATGATTAAGAGTCAGCGCTCTTAACCCTTGTCCTGCTGAGCCCGGATATGCCTTATTTTCCAAACAATGAAGATCCAGATCAGATGGCTTCTGATGAAGCCATCTGATCAGGATCTACATTGTTTGCCATTCAGATTGTGAATGTGTTGCAATAATTTGCATCAAGTAATCTGATTGGTTGATAATCGGTAGTGGGTGTGGCATATATGAATATTCAGCAGAACAAGGGTTAACCACTTGGCCACGGAGGCCCGTTACACAGTATTTTAGTATATATGCCTTTGGAGATATGAACGAATCGCTATGTCATACGGGTGTGCTATCGTAATATTTAAACAAGCCCTCTAAAAAGGGAGTCGCCCGTATATAAACACCTTTTGTAAACCCCATTGTTTCAGTTTGCTCCGGACTTACAACCCCGCCCCACCCCTTTCACAGTGCAATTCCGCTATTACGACATGGCACCTAAAATTAAACTCGATTTTTTATCATTGTTTTGTCGCGTTTTTCGGTGACAACTTCTTTATTGTTTATTTGTGATCGACGCATTCAGTGGAAAAGTTGTAGAGGAGAAGCTCCGACAACTACTCGAAAAGGTTTAGAAGCCTCCGTGGTGTAGTGGTTACGCTACTCGCCTTGTAAACCAGGGGTCGCAGGATCGATCACGGGCTTCTCCAGACTTCCGGATGAGTCTTTAAACCAAGGTCCCGTCTCCATAGACCTTAGCTGTTGGTGGGCACTCACTCACTCTCAAAAAGGTTCCATGTCCCTTATTTATATGAGCAGACCGATAATCAGATGGAGATTTCCGAAATTTCAAGCATGCATGAAATTTTCCACTGGTCCCGCCTTGACGGCGTGGATTGACGATTTGCCGTCTGTTCGGTGCATGACTGGCGGATAATTACATGAATGTGGGTCATTCCAACAACATGCTAGTTTGCAATGTACACATCCCAAAGGGAAACAAAATACCGCAATGACTGCTGTAGTATTTAATAAATATTTTAACAATATAGGTCAAAGGAGTATGATCTGCATTGTCTTTACAAATGGTTTGCCGACAAAAAATACGATTTTCATGTTTTTGACCGTCAACACTCAAATGATTTGTACAGCGTCCCTCGAGTTGGACTGCACGGGATTTATCCTTATGTAGATATTGGCCATTTCGATAGTGTGAGTGACAGAACTGGACAGTTTTTAAAGAAAAATTCAAAAAATTGTAAAAAGTCCATCTGATTAGAGCAAAACGTATACCACTCTGGAGGCTGAGTCCTTAACGAGAAGTTGGTGGAGCTTCTCCTCTACAACTTTCTCGCTGGATGTGTTGACCAAAAATAAAAAATAAAGAAATTGTCGCCGAAAAACGAGGCAAAAAGATAAAAAAACGACTTTAAGACAGCTACGGTTATTCTTTCTTGGCGTTTTCTGCATACAGCGTCCTCTGGTCAGTGACCACTTTTGGGAATGTTCAAAAGTGGTCTTAAAGACCACTTTTGAACAGTCCCCACAAAGATAGTCTTAATTTAGGAATTTTACTGTATATAATATTATAATCATGTGTATTTATTTTGTATTTATGTATGGTCCTCGTGTGTTTTGTTTGACCCTAGTGTACATAAGGTGTAATGATATGTTATGTGGTGTTATGTTGCGTTATGTTGCGTTATGTTATGTTATGTTATGTTATGTTATTGAAAGCGGAGCTTACAGGTACAAGAGTATACGTTTGTCTCTCAATTTTGATCACAACATAGATTGTGGGGTACGACAGAAACTCCTTTATACGGCGGTACAAAGGCGTTCTAACAAGCAGCCACAATGTATGTTTGGAGCAGAAATAACAAAATATGAAAACTATTCATCTGATAAAACGCTAGTTCAACAAAATTGAAATATGTCAGTGCAGCATACGGCTGTTTTATTGTGATGTCAAGTGGGCGTCAGCTCTTAACCCTTGGGGTCAGCGCTTGAGATGTCATTTCATCTCAATGTCGGGTAAAAGTCCCACAAAATTGGAAGCGACGTCTCCAAAATGACCTTTACAGTGTTGACAGGGACGTTAAAGCTCAAATCAAACAAACCTTGATATGTCTTATATTTCAAACAATGAAGATCCAGATCAGATGGCTTGAAGAAGCCATCTGATCAGGATCTTCATTGTTTGTCATTCAGTTAATGAATTTATCAAAATAATTTGCATCAAGTAATCTGATTGGTTGATAATCGGTAGTGAGTGTGGCATTTTTAAATATTCAGCAGGTCAAGGGTTAAGAAATGATATGTCTTATATTTCAAACAATGAAGATCCATTTCAGATGGCTTCTGAAGAAGCCATCTGATCAGGATCTTCATTGTTTGTCATTCAGTTAATGAATTTATCAAAATAATTTGCATCAAGTAATCTGATTGGTTGATAATCGGTAGTGAGTGTGGCATTTTTAAATAGTCAGCAGGTCAAGGGTTAAGAAAATACATTCTTCTTGAGCGCACGAGGAAAGAAAACGCGGTCCTTCGTGACTACGAAATGGCATTTGAAAACGAAAACATGCCTATGTAAATACATTGTAAATTTTACTGCCGAAAAAAAACACTAAAATTTTAACATGAAAATTGTTTTAATTTTCTTATTTCTGCTCAAAATATAGATTGTTGGTACACATTAGATCCGCCCCGTTGAGGCGGTTCTAACAAGTGCTAACAATCTATATTTTAGAGCAGAAGTAAAAAAATAGGCTTTTCTGCTGAAAACCAGTCTGAAATCATTGAAGCTTTTAGCTCCACTTC
Organism: Lucinisca nassula; assembly: GCA_963580285.1. Classification (NCBI taxonomy): domain Eukaryota; kingdom Metazoa; phylum Mollusca; class Bivalvia; order Lucinida; family Lucinidae; genus Lucinisca; species Lucinisca nassula. The sequence goes on along the minus strand of OY757019.1, from coordinate 86,599,328 downwards.
TAGACATTTGGCTGATTTATTAAATATTGATAAACCCTATTGATGGTTTGATCGGTTAGATTTACACCCCCCCCCCCCGAACTTCAGTTAAATAAAGCAAATTCTTCTGATACCGAGGCCCCGTTTTTGGATTTACACCTATCAATTGTAGATGGGTTTGTTTTGTGCAAAATTTATGATAAACGCGATGAGTTTGATTTTGAGATTGTAAATTTTCCTTTTTTGGATGGTGATGTTCCTCGTGCGCCATCGTATGGCGTTTATATTTCGCAATTAACTCGATTTGCCAGAGTGTGTAGTCATGTAACTGACTTCAACACTCGTAATAAATTGTTAACGGCTAAACTTCTTAATTAGGGTTATCGGTACCATAAACTACGCAAAGCCTTTTCAGAATTTTATAAACGTCATTCTGATTTAATTTCAAAATTCAATATTGGACTTAAACTTGAAATATTGGCAGGTCTATCGGGGCCCGAATTTTATGGTGACTTGGTATATAAATTCAGAAAAATATATAACCGCAATGACTTCAGCACCCAATTTCGTAAAATCGTTCTTCGATATAAAAAGTTTGGGTACAACATAAATGTTATACGACAGACTGCATGCATGGTGGTTAACCCAATCACGGTTGGCAACTTTGCTTCCCTCTTTCATTGCACGCCGGTGGGTCAGGCCTCAGATTCTATGACGGTTCCAACGTAAAGGCTTATTGAGAATTAGAGAGATCTAATTCAAGGTAATGTTTGTTGGTGCCTGATGCTATGTCTCTGGTCGGGCCCATCGGAGTCTAACTGTTTTTCTTTTGCTCCAGCATTTTAGTGGTTTCTTGGTATCGAGTCCCCACCGTTGTTTCATCTCTGTGGTTGTTTGATTATTTGTGTTCACGGAGAAGTTGCACTGATGAGTTAGGAGGCCTTCATGCGGACTGATTAAATGTGTCTAAATCGCGACGGAAGTAAGGGCGAGGATTGTGGCCACGTAAAATCGATTTAAGCCCCCCCCCCCCCCCCCCCAGTGGAATTCTTTCCACTGACCGTTCCAAGGCGGTTCTTCTGTGGCGGTTTATTTATGTTGTTGTTTGTCTTTGGGTGTTTGTGTCGCTTTTGATGTTTTATTTTGGATAGCCTATTGACCATTTTGTGGGAAAGTAACTGTCCTTTTGACTTTCCGCTGTTGGTGTTTCCATTAGGGTCTTTTGTTTCATTTGTGTGTGGCTTTCCCTTTGGTGTCTCTGATGGGAGCTGTGGGTTGATTACATCGATTCCTTATCATTGCCTCAACTTCTATTTTAACTCTGTAAACATCAGTTTTACTATATAAAAATGGGGTTCAAGGGGGTGGGTGGTAGAATTGCATAGGCGAATTTTCATGATGTGGACCTTCCCATGCAAAAATTACCCTTAGTAATCTCTGATTGTTTATTGTTTGTGTTTTACGGTCCTTTCAAGATTATATCACTTATAAAGAACCGGACCCGAAAACCATAGAGAAAAATAAACAACCTTACGTTGCAGAACTTGGCATCTCACAGGCTCGAACCATGGTGGTGGATAGGGCTCAATCGTCTTTTTTTCACACTCTGCAAGTCTTTTTATGACTTTTGATTGGTCTAACCTACATATTATAATTGACAACAATAACACGGAATATTTCTTACACGAAGAGTTTTGTACGTTAGAATAGAACGGTGCATTTTTTCACTAGTAGTTCAGCAAGAAAAGGAGTTGCTTGCCACATTTTGTTTGAGAGCATTTAAAGTTTTTGCAAAGACCCTTAATGAAAAAATTAAGAATTGTTCTGATTATTTTGCATACAATATTATTAACAGCTCATTACAGTGTTGATGGGGGCGTTAAACCTCAACTCAAACAAACAAACAAAACAACATAGAGAAGATAAAGTATCCAGTTTATGGAAGGATAAAATTAACGACATTCGGAAATCTGGGCTCTGGAACATGGAAATGTCTGATCTGATCCCCCTAGCAACAGCAAACATGTCCCATAGACAAATACAATTTATTCTAGCATAATTACCAACCCAGATATTGATATTTGGCCTGATATTTGGGGAACTGAAAGTAATACTGAGCCCATAATGGCATATTTGGCTGTAAGAGGATTTGAACATTATGAGGAATGTAAGAAACTATCTAAAGTGCATAGTCAGACAGTCGATGATCACTGTGCATATCCAAACAATGCAGTGCCAGTTGTTCACACATCACCAGAAAATTGCAATACGGATTCCACGGTACTGACACTACGTAAATCCACTGATTATCCATCTCCCGAAAAAAAAAAAAAAAAAAAAAAAACACTCCAGAAAAAGACAGGTGAACAAGGCTAGGTGAACAAAGACAAGTAAAAAAGACGGTTCGCAAGGAGCAAAAGTTTAAAGGGTGAGAGATATTTCTCACAAACAACAAAGAAACCTGTTGCAGCCAAGATATTAAAAGAAAGAGACTACAGCAGATGCAAATGTTTGCGTTAATATATATCAACAATACTATGATGTTAAAATGACATATGAAAGAAAAGAGATTTCATTTGCAGACATGCCATTGTAACAAGCACTGGGAAAAGGAACAAAAAGACATACAAGCTAAATGCAAGATCCTATTACTTGCCAGAGGGTAATTTTATTCGAGTATGTAATTTTTTTAAGTACACTCGCAATAAATGACAAAATGGGCAGGTACACTCTTGCAAAAAAAAAAAAAAAACCCGATCCTTTGCTGGAAAAGACATGAGAGGAAGACACACACCTGGAAATAAGATTTCGGACAGTCAACTATATTTCGTTCGGAAGCATACTGAGTCATTTCCGGTCGTTGAGTCTCACTATCAAGACAAGGTACAAAGAGAAAGTTTCTTGGACAAGATCTAAGCGTGAATAAGATGTTTGTTCTTTACAAAGAAAAGTATAAAAAGTTGGGACAAGAACCAGTTAAAGCATCTCAGTATCGAGATGTATTTTTGCAATGAATATAACTTATCGTTCCACCATCCAACGAAAGACTCTTGTAAATTCTGCAATCTATACAGCGATAAAGAAAGTGCAGAACTTTTAACAGAAGAACTCAAAAACAACAACCAAGAACACATGAAACAAAAGGAAACCGCCAGGAGAGAGGAGGAAAAGGACAAGGAAATGTCAGAAAAAAGATAAATCTGTATACGTTGCGACCTTCGATTTCCAATTAGTGTTGTACACACCATGTTATAAAGTTAGTAAAGCTTACTATAAAAGAGAACTAAATTGCTACTATTTGTCCATGCTTTCTTTGGGTGATAAAACAGCTAGCTGCTACATGAGGGATGAAACCCAATGACGACGTGCTTCATCTGATAATAGGAAGCTGTTTATAACACACATTCGCTGCCTTCCAACTACAGTAAAGCATGCTATTCTCTTTTCTAATTGCTGCTCTGGTCAAAACCGTAACAAATACCTAGCTGCAGGCTTACACTTTATGGTCAATACTCATCAACCAGTGCTTCAGCTGAAGTGCACAACCCGCCGGATGCTTTTAGCTTTATGAGTGTTACCATATATGGGTATGGCGGCCATTTTGGTCATGTGACCTGGACCTAAAACGGTTCCCCCAATAAATGCGCCTTATCGTAAGGAGCAAAAATATATCTTATACTTTAGTACTGTATTCTGAATCGTTTGCAGGATAAAATGCATTCTCACTTTTTCAATACAAAAACATATGTGTCAAAGTTTGACCTAGGCACAAAGAAGGTCAAGGTCAACCCAGGGTCACCATTTTAGTAATTTATGATGGGCCTACGTCCCAGATGCTATTTATCAAGTTTCGTGGAAATCTCCCAAATGGTTCTGGAGAAGACTATTTTTGAAGGGTTTTTTTACCATATATGGCTTGGCGGCCATTTTGGACACGTGACCTGGACCCCATGAGCAAAGTTTGGTTTCCCCAATCCCATAGAGCCTCCATATGAAATTTCACTCCAATCGGCCCAACGGTTTCCGAGGAGAAGCAGTTCGAAAATTTTCACATTTTTCGCCTCGGCGAGGCTACACTAAATAGAATGTAATATTTCACAAGTTCATTGGTTAGATCCCATTGATATATATATCAGTATGCCAAAAATTGTTTAAATATTCCAAGCGGTTAAGTCACTATCACCAATTTACACAAACGGGTTACGGACGGACAGACAGACAGACAGACCATATATGGCTTGGCGGCAATTTTGGTCATGTGACCTGGACCCCATGAGCAAATTTTGGTTTCCCCCATCCATAAAGGCTCCATATGAAATTTGACTTCAAGCTGCCCAACGGTTTCCGAGGAGAAGCAGTTCGAACATTTTCACATTTTTCGCCTCGGCGAGGCTATACTAAATGGAATGTAATATTTCGCAAGTTCGTTGGTTAGATGTCATTGATATCTATCATTTTGCCAAAAATCGTTAAAATGTTCCAAGCGGTTAAGTCACTGTCACCAATTTTCACAAACGGGTTACGGACGGACAGACAGACTAACAGACTGACAGAATGACACGGTGATTTTAGGGCACTCTTAGAAAATCAACCGACTTCAGTCGGTCGCTTTTTCAGCGGGTCGTGCAATTGAACAGAACTTTCTAGAATCGGGTCACACTCAAACGGAGTGTGACTCAATTCATTCAGCAATAGAACATGCGAAAAAGGGAAAGGCAATATTCATACCAGATCAATGGGATACAGTAATACACATGGTAAGGAGAAATAAGCCATATACAGTACTACCAAAGCGCTATGACAGTTTTTATGATCTAACTGAATATACAAACAGTCATTGTAGTGGATTTAAAGTCGGTATTGATGGAAGAAAGATTCACAGGTTAAAAGTAAACGTATTGAGCGTATCACAATCAGTGCCAGAATAGATTCACGTGAAAGAATGTTTTGACGAAGAAACCTTACAGATAATACAATGTGTAAAAGTTACCTGAGGACGACATACAATTCAGCACACCACACTTAAACCCAAATATAGTGAGAAAAGACCAACTCCAGAATCTAAGAAGAAATATCTTATTCCTTTGTGTGATTCCTGAACCTGAAACCTACCACTACTTCTTTAAAGCAATTAATACCGACAGGTCTGTAAAAGATGAAGCAGCATTTCTACAGCCAGCAGATAAAGATGACAGTGACTGATTATTGAGTCAATGCGACCTGATATATTTCGATTATGTACTTAAACGAACGACATACTCCAAAGTGTAAACCATGTGCAGATAACTGGAACAGTTCTGCGTGCACCTTTCAATTTCTTGTTTTGTTAGTCAGTGCAATGTGAGTTAAAATGTACTAAGATGAAGGATGTGTGAAGCAAAACTTGGTGGTAAAAAGTGTGTTTCATTGTAATCTGACTTTATGTAATTGTATTGGAGAAGGCATTAATAACTGAGTAAAACAATATAATGTATACGAGCCCGTATGGCTCTGACATTGGTAAGAAAACTTACAAAACTTCTCATCTGCAAATTCTTTCTTATATGGTTTCCAAGAAGAGTAATATCAGATTATATGTAACCAATAGAAACTATTTGTAGTGCTTGTTATTTAATTGCAGTATAATGCTAGTCAGTCAAAAGGCTGAATTTTGAGATAAAGGTGAAACCTTTAAAATAAAAGTGAAACTAGACCAAATTTAGTGACACAGAGGCCTTTCTGATACTTAATCTTCATCAGTGTGTCTAAACCCCAAAGTTTTGAAACCGAAACGGATGTTGGACAAGACCCGGCAAACACAGCACATCCCCCTCCGAGCACACACGGACCGACGTAGCTAATGAGACAGGTCAACTGGAGACATCAGGCAAGAGACGCCTACCAGGGAACTTATAGGCGTCCCCCACCGAGCCAACATCAGTGAACATGGCCCACACTCCACGGAAGTCCCGGGCATCAGGAAGGAGATGTCCAAAGTAGCGAGGCTTGCAAAATTTATAATATTACAAAAAGTGGCAACCAAATCCGCTAAGATACAAGTCCCACCCGACAAGTCAGTCTTAGTTTTAGAAAAATTAGAAATTTATACTGCAAAAATTAAAGATATAATATAGTTATTTTAATCAGTACCTGAGTACTGACGTCAACACCAACACTTTAAAACTCAATTTTCTCCACTTTTTAAAAATATGCAGAAGAGCCCTTAAAGCTCTAATATGACGATGAGGCGGTTCTAACGTGTACCCACGATCCATATTTGGAGCATAAATAAGAAAAATATCACAATTTTTCATCTTAAAATTTTCGTTCTATTCGGCGGTAAAATCACAATGTATTTGTAAAGGCGTTTTCGTAATGAGTCAGTATTTGGTATATCAAAATGTTGTATCTCGCATAATTTGCAATTATAAACAAACAAATTAACACCGCCGAGAAAAGCACGTTTTATTATCGAAATGCACATATTAGTTATCAATTACACGACTTTTCGAAAATTAATATGCATGATCAACATAGCGGAAATGGGTATAAAACTTGCATTTCCTCAAAGCTTGAACTGGGACAAAATGAAGACGCCGTTATATTTCACATTTTATAAACATTACTTCATACAAACATATGTATGCATCAGCGTTTGTATTTCATCATAGAAGATAACGCCAATTTCAACATGTTATAAAACGTTATCAGGGAAATTGCGCTATTAAGACCACCTAAAAGTATGACTAATTCTGCTTTAAAAAGCTTTAAAAAGCGAATTTAGTAGTGTTTTAGTTATTCTTTCTTTTTGTTTTCTGCATACAATGAAAAGTAGAAGTAAAACAAAGATCAGGAATTGATACAATTAACTTACTCCACCCATAAAAGGGAAAGAAATACAAACATTAAGCGACCAGACCAAAATGGAAACCTAAACAAAGGAAGGCCATAAGGACAGTTACTTTCCCACAAAATGGCCATATGGCCATCCAAAACCAAAAGACACAAGTGATACACACAGTAAGTAACAAACAACAACATAAATAAATCGCCACAGAAGAGCCGCCTTGGAACGGTCAGTGGAAGATTTCCACTCGGGGGGGGGGGGCTTAAATCGATTTTACGTGGCCACAATCCACGCCCTTACTTCCGTCGCGATTTAGACAAATAATTTGTTCAGTCCGCATGAAGGCCTCCTAACTCATCAGTGCAACATCTCCGTGAACACAAAAATCAAAGAACAACAGAGGTGAGACAACGGTGAGGACTCGACAGCAAGAAACCACTGAAATGCTGGAGCAAAAGAAAACCAACAGTTAGACTCCGATGAGCCAGACCAGAGACAGAGCATCAGGCACCAACCAACATTATCTCTCTAATTTTCAATAAGCCTTTACGTTGGAGCCGTCATAGAAGTCTGATCACAGACACCCTTTGGGACTGTTCAAAAATGGTATTAAAGTAGAAGTAAAACAAAGATCAGGAATCGATACAATTAACTTACTCCACCCATCAAAGACACCAAAGGGAAAGAAATACAAACATTAAGCGACCAGACCATAATGGAAACCTAAACAAAGGAAGGCCATAAGGACCGTTACTTTCCCACAAAATGGCCATATGGCCATCCAAAATAAAAAGACACAAGTGATACACACAGTAAGTAACAAACAACAAAATAAATAAATCGCCACAGAAGAACCGCCTTGGAACGGTCAGTGGAAAGATTTCCACTGGGGGCTTAAATCGATTTTACGTGGCCACAATCCTCGCCCTTACTTCCGTCGCGATTTAGACAAATAATTTGTTCAGTCCGCATGAAGGCCTCCTAACTCATCAGTGCAACATCTCCGTGAACACAAATAATCAAAGAACCACAGAGGTGAGACAACGGTAAGGACTCGACGGCAAGAAACCACTGAAATGCTGGAGCAAAAGAAAACCAACAGTTAGACTCCGATGGGGCCGACCAGAGACAGAGCATCAGGCACCAACCAACATTACCTTGAATTAGATCTCTCTAGTTCTCAATAAGCCTTTACGTTGGAACCGTCATAGAATCTGAGGCCTGACCCACCGGCGTGCAATTAAAGAGGGAAGCAAAGTTGCCAACCGTGATTGGGTTAACCACTTTGCATGCAGTCTGTCGTATAACATTTATGTTGTACCCAAACTTTTTATATCGAAGAATGATTTTACGAAATTGGGTGCTAAAATCATTGTGGTTATATATTTTTCTGAATTTATATACTAAGTCACCATAAAATTCGGGTTCCGATAGACCTTGTTGCAGAAGAGATTTAAGTCCAATATTGAGTTTTGAAATTAAATCAGAATGGCGTCTATAAAATTTTGAAAAGGCTTTGCGTAGTTTATGGTACCGATAACCCTGATTAAGAAGTTTAGCCGTTAATAATTTATTACGAGTGTTGAAGTCAGTTACATGACTACACACTCTAGCAAATGGAATTAATTGCGAAATATAAACGCCATACGATGGCGCACGAGGATCATCACCATCCAAAAAAGGAACATTTACAATCTCAAAATCAAAGTCATCGCGTTTATAATAAATTTTGCACGAAACAAACCCATCTACAATAGATAGATGTAAATCCAAAAACGGGGCCTCGGTATCAGAAGAATTTGCTTTATTTAACTGAAGTTCTGGGGGGGGGGGGGGTTAAATCTGACTGATCAAACCATCGAAATAGGTATTATCAATATTTAATAAATCAACAATCATCTAAATATCTTGAAGTGGTGCGCAAAGCTTCAATATTTTCAGATTGGTTATCAATGGAAAGCGACTACATGAAGTCTCTTTCATAACAATACAAGAAAAGATCAGCCACAAGAGGTGCGCAATTCGTACCTATCGGAATGTCGACAATTTGTCTAAATAATATAATATAAATATTGTCAAGTAGAAAGGTGAGGGCATCACACACTTTCTGACATGACCAAAGTGTATAATTCTTATGCTCTTCAGAAGTGAAAAATGCATTTCTGACATTACATGCAAGATAGAGAGAATCTTCTCTGTGAAAAGCCCATTCAATTAAATCATTAAGCTTTTCTTTTATAAGATTATGAGGAAGTGTAGTGTAAAGAGTAGAAAAATCGTAAGTAGACAGACTTGAAGCACGAAAATGTCTGGATTTCAATTTATTTAAAACCTCATTCGAATTTTTTATAGACCAAAACAGATTTCTTCTTGATCTTTCAAAGGCTATATCACAATATTTAATCACATGCGTTTTAGTAGAAGTAAGACAGGAAGTTAATAATTTAGAAAGTTTAGTGGTAGTGCAAGAGCTAGAATTTGTAATAAACAGTGCTTTGTAAGGTCTTTTATGAAGTTTTGGTAACCAGTATAGCGTAGGAAGCTTGTCTTGGCCTTCGGTAACACACACAGCAAACTTGGTGGCTGAATGACAAGTATGTTTATCTACTATAACTCTCTCTTCAGCTAAAGGCTGAAGTTCATAGGCCTTAGTACCACCAAGCTCCTGCTTAAGCGTGTTAACATAGTGGAGCCGTCACACAACGACGACGTTGTTAGCGGCCTTGTCTTCAGGGGCCAAAACAAACTTCTTATAAAATTATTGAATACCTAGTTTAAGATGACGTAAAGACGTCTTAGGCTTAGGAGGTAATAAGTTAGTATTTTGAGAATAGAAAGAAATGCGTTTATTCACTAGTTTTAAAATGCTAAGTTTCCAGTCCTTAAGGGCTTTATGCTCAACATACTCTCGCTTGCGCCATCGATTACCGAATTGATTCAAGGAAGCAGCGATTTCATCTCTACATTTACTGAAATCAATTTTAGAAGGAAACCGATATTTCGGTCCTTTAGAAATTATATTCCTTATCCTAGAATCAGGAATAATTTTTAAATTGCCAGTAATTACATGACCAGCAGCAGGATAGCAAGACACTGAGTTTTTAGGTGTTTCGGTATTTTGAAAATAAGCAGGAATGGAAGACAGCACCGAGCTCTCACGGAAGATACTGGGCAAATCTATAAAATCCAGACCCTTATTAATGAAGCATATTTTGAAGAAATGGCTTTAATGATTAATTTCAGAATCAATGTAAGGACGGAGAGTATGCTGAGTATAGCCTCTAGTTAAGAGAGCCGCATCATATAACTGATTTGAACTATCGTAGAATTTATTCGCCTCGGTGTCCAGAAGACGTGAAACAGAAACGGATAATGATTTTGTTTGATTTGAGGTTTAACGTCCCCGTCAATACTGTAAAAGTCATTTTGGAGACCTTGCTTCCAATTTTGTGGGACTTTTACCCGACATTGAGATGAAATGACATCTCAAGCCCTGTCGCCCAATGAAACCATTAGGGTTTATTAGCATGGACGGTCCGCCTTGCACCGCGGTTCCTGGACAGGCTTAGGTCCTCTAAGTGGTTTACCAGTACTAGTGTGCGGGCCGGATTTAGCTCTGCGTAGAAGCATCATGAAGCCCATATATTTCTACAAGCTCCTATGGACGGGGGCAAGAAACGGGTAATAAACTTAAAAATGAACGCATAGAGTGGCGTCCATGATTTAATAATATAATTGACAGTCACTTCAGTCTAGTATTGTTTCGTTTAAACGCACGTAATTTACGTTTAAAGTTACCATTATTCCCGGTGCCGTGAGATATAGTTCTGCGTTTTCGACATTCCAGTAGCGAGAAAATATCAAAGTCCGGCATTCTGGAAATATTACCCTCATGATAAATGTTGTCATTAAATCCCAGTGGAAAAGGGGTCTGTAAAGATTTAATCCATTTCAGTTCAGCCTCATGTCTTTTGGTAATTTTGAAGCTAGATGTAGAATTTGCATCGTAATAAAGTTTTTCCACTGGTTGTATAACAATGTTATTTACAGAATGACCTGTACGTCGAAAGTGACGGTACAAGAAAGTGTCAGTTTTCTTAGGCTTACTCATTCTACGATAATGCTCGTTCAATCTAGTTTTAAGCATGCTGTTAGTTTGACCGACATACTGCATATTACAGTTTGCAGCACGCCATGTTATTAGATAAATTAAATCTGTAGACTGCCCTGTCAAATCAGACATGTTAACTACAGAGAAGCGTCTACCGTTTACAGACGAAGAACATCTGCACCTCTTGGCATTGCACTTAGAAATACTAGGATACATTCCACTTCTTTTCCACGGATAAGTATATTTTCGAAGGATGGGCGATTTGAGAGGAGATAGTCTTATACGAAGACTACTCCCAAAAACATTGGTATTGCCTGCTCCATTGAGATTAACTGAAGTTACAGAAGACAAATTTAAGGGTCTAACCAATACCGAAGGCAACATAGTATTAAAGTTCTTAATATAATGGGGAATCCGTACAGAAGAAGCAGAGTGTAACCTAAGGGATGATATTGATATTTTAAATGTATTTGTGATACTCATGTGGGTTAATAAGGTGATGATATCGTCAAAACCAAAGCGATCTTCATACCGGTCATTAAATAAAACAGCATATAAAATTACTGAAGATAATTCCTTTGAATAGAAGGAAGGTACAACAAAAGCCCACAAAACATCTTAGTCTACTTAAAGTCCAGGGATGTAAAACAAGCAGTTTTTATACAACGAGGAACAAACATCGGTTTAATAATGACCTTCAACAGGTATCTAAAGGATGTCAATTGATGGAACAGTGAAAAGCAATTGCATAACAATCCCTGAGGATTGGAAAAAGACCACTTTTGAACAGTTCCAAAGGTGGTCTTAATATAGAAATTTTACTGTACTTTTCTTGTTCCTATTGCTGTAGCAAACTTTAGCTGCACGTGCATGTTTAATGGAACCACCTCTCGGAAACCCATAGTCTGTGTTCTTGAGCAAATATAAAATAATGTTTACCCTTATAAACCCCACTTTTCTCCATATAATTTTGATTTTAACGTGCTAATCAGCCCGAGCATGCTAAACAGCCCGAGCACCAGCGTGGATTTGCCAATATTATTACCTTGGAAAAACTCTGACTAGACTGTGAGGATTCGCAGGCTGATCTGCGTCTGAGCTGATCACACACGGTACGAATATATGCATATGCTCATATGTTTTGTATATGTGATCTAATGATGGTGTAGTATATCATATACATGTATATTTGATTCAATAACTTAGCCTATGCGCGCGAAAAAAAGTCCGATGTCCTGTCGTTTGAAATTAATGATCATTTAAATGTGAATTCGATGTAACCAAAAAAAAAAATAAAAACAATGACCATATAAAAGCGTTATCTCTTTCTGTGCGCGAAAAGCGATTAGCGCAGTTTGGCCTTGGTCTGCCTCCGCTGTTTGCTAATATCCTAAGAGCCCATTTTACATGTTTTGGCTAAAATTGGTGACTAAAGGCATCACCAGATGTTGTCAGTGTATTGACATCAATTATTCATATGATCTGTATTATACTTGATTAACCCTTTTTGTACCAAATGGAATCTTCCTCCTTATATACAGCTGGAGTCCACTTCAAAATTTAGGGTGTTAGGTTGTGTTTTCATCAAAATTTATTTAGAAAATGCCAAAACTTTCAGCAAACAGTGGAGGCCCTGATCAGACGCCGCGTTCTGCGGCGTCTGATCTGGGCCTGCACTGTTTGCCAGGGTTCCCGTTTTGGGGTTTCCGGTACTAAATGGGTAAACGCATATATGACATTGGAATATTCAACATAATGAGTTCATATAGTTATAAGGGTGTCAGGATTGTTTTTGTTTGTGGCAAATTTTACAAAAATGAATGTTCTTTAAGCAAACAGTGAAGACCCAGATCAGACGCCGTCGCGTTCTGTGGCGTCTGATCTGGGTCTGCATTGTTTGCTTACGTCCCAGAAAAGGTCCACTAGGTATACATTGGTTAACCGTATCTGTGGACGGATCCAATTTTACGGGGTGTCAAAATTGTTTATTTGTTTCAAGTTGTTCCCAAATTCCTATATATACTTTAGGCAAACCGTTTAGACCCTATTTGGACACCGGGCCTGGTTGGGGCGCTAATCTGGGTCTGAAGTGTTTGGTAATACTCCATTTTAGAAAGTTATCCATGCATGGATTTGGAGAACATGTATAATTATTTTCTTGTGTAAACTTTACAGAATCCTATTAATCCTATCACGTCATTAAATCTTACAATTGATGCCACTATTCATCAAATCTAATCGGCTTTGTTTTCAACGTTTGCTTAAGGTACGGTCAAAGCGTGAATCTTTCAACGAATCGATACCATTGAGGCTGCATTCAATTTGGCAAACAGTGAAGATCCTGATCAGACGCCGTTTTCGCCATTTGCTTTAAACTACTTGTACGAAAATTAGTTTAAAAACACAAGTGAAGGCAGTGATCGGGAATCCTCACAATTAACCCACAGCCCCCACCAGAGACATAAAGGGGGAAGAAATAACTAGACCCTAATGAAAACATCAGTAGCGGAAAGCCAAAAGGACAGATACTTTCCCACAAAATGGCCTGCCAAGGAAAAAGGTGGTCAAGTTAACTTTCCAGCTCGACACGACCTTAAGGGTAATGGGAACACCTGGCTGATTTTCCGACCGTTTTTCAAACAAAGGGAGACAACTTTCGGGACTTTCTGTTAGTTTTTCTATAGGCTCAGTCCCACTGAAAATGGGGTCTACACTTAAAAGAAAGAATTTATTCCTCAGTCCTCAGGAACTTTAAGAGTTGATCCCTATTGACATGGGAGAAAAATATTTTTAGATGAGTTGCCTCCCCTGAAGGTGTACCCATTCCCCTTAATATTGTTGACTGTATCGTTAAATTCCACACCGACCAAAATCAACCAACCAACCAACCGACACTTTTTCATAAATACTTCTGCTTGCCAAGCCTGCCTACGTCCTACGACTTAGTGAGACTCGATCTTCAAAAATACCGTACACTCTTCGATGGTTCCAGAGAGGATTGACATTTAATGTGATAGAGTTATGGTCATTTCATATGCTTTAGAGATTGACATTTCTAGACGGGATTGACATTTCCTCAAAAACAAACTATGCCCATTTGAATTTTATAAACTATACTTACATAACAAAAGCAAATAGCAAACATGTATTTTGATTTGACTAGCTTTTTGACTCATGAGCTTTTAATCTGCCCAAAAGGACAATTTTTTAGATATTGCTTCCCACTATGGGACCACTGCTGTCAAAAACAAGCATGAAAATCACGAAATTAAGAATGTTTTGGTATAGGTCTTGGTTTACCTTAAAGGAGTCCATTTATTGCTAGGCAATGACTAGGCTGGAGGTAAGGTTGTGGTAAACCCCCATTTGACTTCTACTCTTGCATTGATTAACCACCAGATCCCATTGAGCAGGAAATTCCTGATCTTTATCGATCCTGCAAAGTCACTGGGGCTATGACACGTAAGGCCAAGCAAACTAATGGTAATTCACTTCTATTTTGGGCAAGTCCACTAATCTTCTGCTGAGACATCTGGCGAGCGCCTTTTTCGGGCCAGACTTTTACTGATTAGATAACAAGGTGTCTGTCTTTAAGTATGCCTGACACACAGACATACTTTCATGAGAATCACCCATCTTTTGATCTAGGTAATGAATAAATGTCCGGGTCACAATTTTCTACAGATTCTGAAAATTCGCATTTATTTTTAAAGAGCTTTAAATGAGCAGGAGGCAGGAAGTATCTCAGGTGCCAGTCTGTTATTACGTCAACAATGGCATTTTGATGAGAAAACGGCGTCCGCAAGATGTCTTAGCAGAAGAAGAGTGGACTGTCAGCCACCAGATAGTGGTTCCGCGGGTTTAGCGTTCCGAAACATTGAATTTGGCACATTTCAACAAGTTATGCATTAACTAGGCATTGTGCATTTTAAGTCACCGGCATATCATCCTGTAAGTCAAGGTGTCCTTGAAAGATTCCATCAAACATTGAAAAACATGATACGATCTTATTGCATTGACATAGAGAAGGATTGAAATGAAGGCATTAATTTGCTTTTATTTCTTGTTAGAGAATCTGTGCAAGAATCTCTTGGCTATTTGGCCGCACTGTTTGTGGTCATTTGAAACTTCTGAAAGATAAATTTCTCCCTAAAGATGACACTTCCTTAAACTTACTTCAGTAGGGTCCCGCCCATCGGGGCTTGAAGAAGTAGAGGGGCTGCATAATGCTTCCACGCAGAGCTGAAACCGACTGCACACGAGTACTGGTAAACCGCTTAGAGGATCTATGCCTGCACAGGCAAAGCGGTACGAGTCGGACCGTCCATGCTCATAAACCCTATTGGTTCCATTGGGCGACAGGGTTTGAGATGTCAATTCATCTCAATGTTGGGTAAACATTCCACAAAATTGGAAGCAACGTCTCCAAAATGACCTATACAGTGTTGACGGGACGTTAAACCTCAGACAAGCAAACAAACAAACTTACTTCAGTATGTGTCTGATTTCAAAGCTAGATTTTCAAAGCCTGTGAAGCTGCTCGGACCAACCTTAAGTCAAATCCAAAGAAAAATGAAACAACTCTATGACGTAGGAACAAAAGTGATAAGGTACTTGCTCTTTTGCCTATTCCTGGCCAGGTATTATGGTCCATATACTGTAGACAAAAAGATTAGTGATGAAAATTACATAATTAACACTTCTTGGAGGCATAGGCTAAACAGCTGTGTCGTATTAACATGCTTAAGGAATACATAGATAGGGACTTCAGCGCTGATCCACTTGAATCATGAAAGGATATTAATTCAATGAAATCTGATCCCACGTCATCGAAACTACAGAATTCTAACATTCTGAGGAATCTTGACCAGAAACTGCCACATCTAGAATTTGATCAACAAAATTAACTGAAAGAGTTGACTTTTGAATATGATCACTTATTGCCGAATATTCCAACATGGATGGACAAAATATTCCGCAATGTGGACAATGATAGTTCTAAACCAGTAAAAAGAACACACGTACAGAATGAATCCTATAAAACAAAAATATCTTAAAGAAGAAGCAAAGTATTTGTTGGACAATGATTTCATTTGAACCAAGCCAAAGTGAATGGAGTTCTTGTATTCTTGTACTAAAACTTGATGGAATATATCGTATGTGTACAGACTTAAGGAAACCTTAAGGAAAGCTACTTCTTTAAGCGTAACAGATACCTTTCCAATTCCAGAAATGGTGGACTGTATTGATAACATCGGGAATGCCAAATATATAACGAAATTCGACCTTCTGATAGGCTTTTGGCAAATTCTCTGAGAACACAGAGCAAAATAGGTTTCTGCATTTACCACACTAGACGGATTATTCAACTATAAAGTCGTGCCATTTGGAATGAAAAGCTCTCCAGTCATGTTTCAGCGCTTAATAAACATGGTTATAGCAGGGCGGAAGGGTTGTGGCGCTTATTTTGATGATGTCAATCAATCAATCCTTTATTTCCTCAGTTCACATAAGTATGCAAATACATGAGGTGCAGAATATACATGAAGACAAATTCATTATGGCGGCATACAGAAGATAATAATAATAATAATAATAGTAGTAATACCGAGGGTGACCTCGTATATACGATACAGCTGTCTAGTTTTTGGTCCATGTATTTATTATTGAAAGATATGTTGGCGTATCTTTCAGTACGGACCGTAATTTTGCACGCTTTATTCGTGCAACGAATCGACATTATGTGAATGAATTGGATAAAACCGGTCTTTCTTGTATTCATTCATTTACAACTATTGTAGTTTTTGGATTGTAATATTCTGCTTTGGGTAAGTGAAACAAAATTTACAAGTGTACATGCACAATATTGGTCGAATTAAGCAGTAATTAAAGCTATGAATAACTTGCTCTCACCACGTGTGGGCATATTGTTCTATGTGGTGTACATTTGTTTGTTTGAGGTTTGATTTGAGGTTTAATGTCCCCGTCAACACTTGAAAGGTCATTTTGGAGACGTTGCTTCCAATTTTGCAGGACTTTTACCCGACATTGAGATGAAATGACATATCAAGCCCTGTCGCTCAATGAAATCAATATGGTTTATTAGTATGGACGGTCCGCCTCGCACCGCGGTTCCTGGACAGGCTTAGATCCTCTAACCGGTTTACCAGTACTAGTGTGCGGGCCGGATTTAGCTCTGCGTGGAAGCATCGTGCATCCCATATATTTATTCAAGCCTCTATGGGCGATGTGGTGTACAGCTGAAACAGATCATTTTACGCTTACAGCAAATAGATACAAACGTGTAATGTATGTTTGCGCGCGTCCGTACACGCAAGTATGCATACACAGGTTAAAACGCAAGAGAGAGTCTATTCGGTCGCCCTTTGATATATATATATGTTTTTATATATATATATACAACACTTGGTGTAAATATAAGTAAAGGTGATTTAATTTCAGGAAGGAATAGTGTGTAGTTTTCCTCAAAAGTAAGTAGTTATATCTTAGAACCGTTTCTCTTGAAATCGATTGTTGGTAAATACTGCAGACCAAGATATGGAGCTACAGAATGCAGCGGCAGATCAGGGCCTCCACTTATTCAGTAAGCAGTTCCATTCAGAGTATTGAAACTATGCATGTATACAAGAGCTTTGTGTGTGTGTGTGTGTGTGTGTGTGTGTGTGTGTGTGTGTGTGTGTGTGTGTGTGTGTGTGTGTGTGTGTGTGTGTGTGCGCGCGCGCGCGCGCGCGTGTATGTATATGTCCCACGTCCCATCAACAACTAAGGTCATGCGAAGACGGGACACCAGTACAATGACCCAGCCGAAATCGGAAAAGGGTAGATGGGATGGGGGGAAGGGTGGGGTAGAAATTGATGTATATGTTCCACGTCCCATCAACAACTAAGGTCATGCGAAGACGGGACACTAGTACAATGACCCATCCGAAAGTTTGGAGAGGCCTCGGACAAGGGTAGATGGGATGGGGGGGGGAGGGTGGGGTAGAAATTGAGGACTTTGGATTTCCAGGGCTCCGTCTTGCCGAAACGAAATACAAGGCGGGGACTTTGGGTTCGTCTTACTAGGACTCTAACTTGTATATCGAGTCAGTAGTTAGTTTGCGTCTTTGTACCTAAATAATTCAGCCAAAGATTTATTTATTTATTTATTTTGTTTAATTATTTTTTTTTTAATTTTGTTTATTTATTTATTTATTTTAATTATTTATTATTTTTATTTGAAAAGTTTTATCTGTTAATCTGAAAATTATTTAGTATACATCATATGGCATTTTGAACGTTTCTATAATTATTGCTGCAAAATTTGACAGCTTCATAAGGATATTTCTGTTGGTGCTATTCATGAGCTCATGCATCTTAATTATGTTTGGGTGATTTCTATAATAACGATTTATATATTTTGAACGATCTTCGTTAAAAAAATTACATTTGAATAAATAATGAAATTCGTCGCCTACTTCCGTTTCACACAAATGTCAAATTCTTTCATTCACTGGTCTGTTGCCCCAGCGGCCTGTCTCTATGGGTAAGTGGTGATTTCTGCTTCTAAAAGCAGTCAGGATTCGACATTGTTTGTTACTCAGGTGGAGAAAATATTTGTTCAGCTCAAACCTGGTTTTGGATGCTCTTTAGTTTATACCACTTGTTGAAGAATAAAGAAGTGAGTCCCAATGTTGGAGATATTGATCTTTTAGATTCTGTTTAAAGGAAAGGCAAAACCATTTTCGACAAAAATCATTTTGGAATAACCATATGTTTGCATACCCATTAGTAATCACGAGGTTTTTAACGTTTTCCAACCATTTCGATTTACATAGCTTTTGTTCAGACAGGTTATACAGAACATGATAAACCATACTTGACAGTCTGTTAGTGTTAAACTCGGTTAAGTTTGTCCAGAAGGAGATAATACGTGCTTGTATATCTATTCTAAGTGGGAGTACTCCAGTTTCACCATATACCATGTATGAGGGGGTTGATTTTTTCAAGTTCAGTATCATTTTTAAAAATTTTAGTTGAACCCTTTCAATAATATCTAAATTTCCGAATGCCCAACTTTCACATGCATACAGTAATATAGGCTTTATGAGCTTATTAAACAAGTCTTTTTGTAATTCAATGGGCAAATTTAATACTGTTGTTTTTCTGCGAAGACTGTACATAGCATTATTTGCTTGCTCAGCAATATGTTTTTTGCAACTTTGGTATGAACCGGTCTTCGATATATATATTCCTAGGTATTTATATTCAGTGACTATTTCGATTTCTATACCTTTAAAGACAAACTGGATGTTTTGGAAGTTTCTGCGAGTGTTGAAGGTTAGAATTTTTGTTTTAGCTGTGTTAACTGAGAGTTTCCAGTTGTCACAATATCCTTCAAAAAGATCCAACATAAATTGCAAATCGTCCTGTGTATTACTAAATAACACAGTATCATCTGCAAAAAGGAGAATATGAATTTTTATATAACTCACAGTTTATGCCATTCGCACCAGAAGACAGAAAGAATTGTTCAAGGTCGTTAAGATATAGCGAAAACAGAATTGGGGATAAATTTTCCCCTTGTCGGACTCCTTTACAGCAGGGGAAAAATGCAGAATTTCCTTCAGCTGTAGACACTCGTGATTTTATGTTACTATACATATTTTTAATGATGTTAAAACATTTACTGTTTATGTTATTTTTTAGTAATTTAGTCCATAGCCCATTCCGCCAAACACTATCAAACGCCTGTTTGAAATCTATAAAAGCGCAGAAAAGTTTGGTTTTGGCTGCTTTTGACATTTCGAAGAGACTATGTAATATAAACAGGTTGTCAATGGTTGAAAATCCTTTACGAAACCCTGCTTGCTTCTCTCTAATTATTTCATATTTTTCCACAAAGTTATTGATGTTATCACATACAGTGACAAGTGGAAACTTCATCTTGGAAACTATTAGAACATTCTTTGATAGAAATGCCAAATTGAGAATAAATCGTGCAAAAAGTAAATTCAGCCATGCGAGTTTGACGTTTCTAGGAAGGTCCTGTGAAACCCTGTGCTCAAGTTGAAGCTGTCTCAAATTTTCCAGTACCAATGTGAAAAAGACAACTGATGCGATTTCTTGGTATGGCTGGTTATTATAGAAAGTTCTGTTATAATTTCTCTGTCATTATTGAGACTTTAACAAATTTGCTCAGCAAAAGAACATTTCACTGGAACGAAACATGCCAAAAGACATTTGATAAGCTTAAAGCCATACTTAAGAGTGAGCCAGTTCTCTTAGCACCAAACTTTCAGAAATTTAGGCTAGCTGTAGATGTTGGTGCAGGTAGTGTTCTCCTGCGGGAAGGCGATAATGGTGCAGATCATCCAGTGTGTTACTTTCCTAAAAAGTTTAATAAACATCAGAGGAATTTCTCCATCATAGAGAAAGAGTTTTTGTCTCTAATTCTTGCTCTACGAGATTTTGAAACTTATCTAATCACGTGAACAAGTCCGTGAAATGAAGACCCCACTATGCCCCCACTTTATATAGCGAAAACTGAGGTTTACGGGGGTATACATTATTTTTCTTATTCTTGCTCCAAGACATAGGTTGTGGGTACTCTTTAGAACCGCCTCAATGAGGCGGTTCTAAAGAGCACACACAACCTATGTTATGAGCATTTATAAGAAAAATATCAAGGATTTTCATCAGCCATTTTGGAGAGGTGAAAAATGCATTATACCGTACGGGTGAGTTATCGTAATGAACTTCTACAGGTACATTCAGTGTCGTTTTCAGTCATCAGAATCCACTAACTTTCATGTGTGAAATGAAAAATAAAAATCAGCGGTTGCCCAGGTGGAGTATTATGCTACAATAGTATAGCATATCAGAGAGATAACAGCATCCCTGCTGCTCTTTCAAGAGCTTGAGCTGTGTCAGGAATTGTGTTTTCCCTCACACTGAAGTGGATTGACTGTAAATAATTCATAAATGATACATGAAACTGTTATATGCTACGTTCAATGTGTAATTATTTTGATGGCAAAAGAAAGCTTTGCTTCATAAATCGTATTCGCCAATCGGGGCTTGAAGAAATACATGGGCTGCATGATGCTTTCACGCAGAGCTGAATCCGACCCGCACACGAGTACTGGTAAACCGCTTAGAGAATCTAAGTCTGCCCAGGCAAAGCGGTGCGCACGAGTCGGACCGTCCATGCTTATAAACCCTATTGGTTTCATTGGGCAACAGGGCTTGAGATGTCATTTCATCTCAATGTCGGGTAAAAGTCCCACAAAATTGGAAGCAACGTCTCCAAAATGACCTTTGCAGTGTTGACGGGGACGTTAAACCTCAAATCAAACAAACAAATCAAAAATATTTTTACCTTGAAGAGAGGGAGCGTTAACGACCACCCCTATATTAGGACCACTCCGCTATTAAGACCGGTTTTTGCCAGACCCAAATTATTTCCTAAATAATTAATTGCTTTTTATTCCGATAAAGAGACCACCCTGCTATTCAGTATTAAGACCGCTTTCAAAAGACCAAATCTGTCATTACTGTTCGCTATTGAGACCACTTTTTGTTCACGTCAAGTTAAATTTGTATCTCTTAGTCGAATGGTCAGGTATAAATTTTTGCTGGGTTCTACACCATTATAACTGCTCTTGGAAATGTCCACAAATATCCCTAAAGGTGTGAATAACAGCAGTTTACCTGTTGTGTGAAATGTGATATGAGTATCACTATCCAGGCTAATTGAATAAATGTTTTTAATAATTTTGGTAATGTGCAGCTGTTTTCTTCAGATATTAAGAAGATTATTTTGAAACAATTGAAATCATGAATGCGATTTTTATTGGTGAAATATTGCCTATACATGTAATAAGGAAAAGGACAGAAACGATTTACCAAAAAGCAATAATATAGACACACAATACACATAAAAAAGAACTTAAATCCATCTTGCCAACAATATTTTTCACCTGAATTCCATTATTAGGACAACCCCGCTAATAAGACCGCTTTTAAGAAGTCTAGAAAGTGGTCTTAATAGCGGAATTTCACTGTATTTACCAATATCTTAAGGGGAAGGTTCTAGAAAATGAGTCACTTTTTTACCAGTTAAGAGGTTAAAGTATAATCCAGAAACTTCAAGATAGCATTATTTTTAGCATATGAGGTAATTTCATTCTACAATATATACATTAGAATCTGCCTTTACTACATAAAAGGGATCAGAATTTCCATAGTTTTCAGTTTGGGGTAGTTTAAGAAATTTTCATTCTAAATTCTGTGTTGGATTACTTGAGGACTATTATTCATATTGGACCCAGTGCTCATTCTATGGGATCAGAAACAGAATAAATAGTTAAGGTTAGATAAAATCTGAGTAAAGAACACTTCTGTTTATTACAGACTATTGGCATTTTTTATATACAATCTTGAATAAAATGCGTTTAAAATGTCATATGATATGTATTATCAAATTCAATAATTCTTGAGCACTAATGTAAGATCCTTTATTTCCTCCATATCTTGATTATTAATATTAGGAATCTTATAATACTTTCCACAAATGTTGATTTTCGTGATATGTTGCTGCTACAGAAAAATAAGGGTCAAGGGATAAAAACTATTATAGTAATTTCCCTTTGTGATTTTTGAAAAGTTGTCCTTGACACTTTTGAGGTAAGACTTTGTTTTTTTTTCTGCATATGCTGATTATTGATGTTAGGAGTCTTGTGGTATTTTGGATAAATGTTGATATTCGCGAAATCCTGTTGCCACAGATAAATAAGGGCCAAGGGGTCAATACTGCAATAGTTATTCCCCTTTGATTTTTTTTTAAAGTTGTCCGTGACACTTTAGTGTCCTTAACACTTGTTTCCTGTCTATTTTCTGTATAGTTTTTAGGAAATTTATCACATTATGCATAAATCTTGATATTGATAAGATGTTGTTAGGGAAAAATCAGTCCAGAGATCAATACTTACATGGTTATTCCCCTTTTCTGTTCTTGAAAACTGTTTTTTTTTCTGTTTATCTTGATCACTAGACCATGTCTAGTAGGAATTTTATGATATTTTGCAGAAATATTGATATTCAGGAGATGGCTTTCTGCTACAGAAAAAGATGGGTAAAGGAATCTATATGCTGTTATAGTTATTCTACTTATAATTCCATCTTCTTCAGACTTTCGGATGAGTCTTTAAACCGAGGTCCCGTCTCAATATGACCTTAGCTGTTGGCGGGACGTAAAACTCAAACACTCACTCACTCACTTATAATTCCATATGTCTATCTTGCTTTATAAGTTTAGTAATCGTATCATATTAAATAAATGTTGTTGTTGCTAGTGAGAAAAACAAGTTTGAGATATTAATACGGATGCAGTTATTCCCCTTTGTAGTTCTTGAAATCAGGTTCATATCTTGATAGCATAAATAGAATTCTAACACAGCGCGCCTATATAGGCAATGGAAAATAACTGTGTTTTATTCTACAACAAATCACAGCTCGGAAGAGCGTGACGAGTGACGTCATTAAAATTCCCAATCATGACGTCACTAGTCGAATTACTTGACGTTAGACGGTGTAACGTCATTTTCTCGCATCGAAAACGCAAGAAAAGGATATAAATGCATGTGTTTCAGTCGATAATTTTAGCGGGATTTCTTCTAACAATGGCGAAAGGTTGTGAGATTTTGAGGGAAACAACAACATTATTGCCGATTTTCAGCGTGTTAGAATCGAAATAGATCAGCTCTTGTCTGTGATTTGTTGAGTAATAAATCACAGTTTGTCGGTCAGTTGTAAGTAGACAAATCACGCGCGCTACGCGCACGTGATTTGTCTACTTTACAACTGACCTCCAAACTGTGATTTAGTACTCAACAAATCACAGTTAGAGCTGATCTATTTCTTAAATCACGGCACCACAGTGTGGATAATTGTGGTGCAGTGGCAAAGCATCGGATTTGAGATAGAGAGCGAAGTGTTGTTTCCTTGAGCAAGATACTTTATCCACATTGCTTAGTACTGGTTTCTATCCAGAAAAGAGGGCCACGTGGAAGATTATTACTACATTACAAAAACGCTCCTATACAAATACATTGTAAACTTTAACGCCGAAATAATGAAAATTTTAAGATGAAAAATTGCGATATGTTTCTTATTTCTGCTCAAAATATAGATTGTGGGTACTCGTTAGAACCATTGAGGCGGTTCTAACGAACACCCGCAATATATATTTTAGAGTAGAAATGAGAAAAATAAGGTTTACCCCTGTAAACCCCAGTTTTACTACATAAAAGTGGGGTTCTATGGGGTCAAAATAATATAGGCGTGTTTTCATGGTGAGTACTAACATGTGCTACCCTCTAAAAATAAGGTCGATAATTATTAATATTTTATTATACCCACTTTTACGAAGAAAAATCTGGTATATAGTTTTCGTGTCAGAGTCGAGTGTCTGTCAGTCCGTGGGTCTGTATTTATATGTGTGTGTGTACTAATGTCCGTCACGTTTCTTTGGAATGGATCTCCTCTGAAACTGGTTAATGTACACTTTTCAAACTTTGCCTGTGGATAGTACATGGGATGTAGATGGCACTGGGCTACTTTTGGTGTGACCGTGGCCACAACATGACCCCAAGGTCAAAGGTAAAAAGTATGACTTTGCCGTATCTTTAGTGTTATTCATAGAAAAAGCGGGTATTTGCGATGGAATACCATCGACTGTGCGATCTAGTTATTATTATTTTGCGTAAATGTTGATATGAGATGTTTCTGTTACAGAAAAGAAGTTATAATTCTTATTTCCGTAAAACTTCTGTTTTTTTCCTGTCTATCTAGCTTAATAATTATAGGAATCATATCATATATATTTTGCATAAAAGTTGATATTGATAATTTGTTGTTGCCAGGGAAAAAATCAGTGTCCATGGATCAATATTTACATATTTAACCCCCTTTGTAGTTCTTGAAAACTGGTTAATCCTACATATCTAAGCATAAATAGGAATGTTATCATATTCTGCATAACTGTTGATATTTCTGAGATGTTGCTGCAATGGATTAGTACTCCCACAATAGTTACAGTTATTCCCCTTTGTAATTCTTGAGTGTTCGTAACACTTCTTTTTCCTTTCTGTCAACGGTCGACCATTAAAATCTAAGTTTCTAAAATGCAGTGCGATTTCATTTGTTTTCATTTCCATTATTTCGAGTTAGTCAGAGTTTGGCGAAAACCGGGGTACCCCGAAACAAAAAAAAAAAAAAAAAAAAAAAAAAAAAACAACATAACATGACCTTCCATTGCAGAACTTGGTGTCTCACACAAGACACTCGGTTTGCTAAATCTATTTACATTATATTGTTGTATCTATGGCTTTTTTCTGATGACCCCCCCCCCCCCCCCCCCCCACCACCACCACCACACACACGTACACAAAATTGATTGTTTTTTTTTTAATTGGTTAAATTTGTTAACAAGGGTACCAGTGGGAAGTTCCGATGTCTGATCTTAGTCTGCACTGTTTGTTTAAAGTACGTACATTTTTGTAAAGCTTACTACACACAAAACAAACCTGACACCACTATTACTGGTAAGTGACTACTCCAGAATCATTAGGTGGAATATTCCATAGTCACATATGGTTTATTAAAGGTCCTCTAACTTTGTTTGATACTTGCATCACATCATCAGATAAACAAGTTCGTGTAATGAACACCGTCGAAACCCCACTTTATAGAAAGAAAAATAAGTTTAAGGGGGCATTAGTCATTTGCCTTATTTTTGTGGTCAAACATATAGATTGTTGGTACTCGTTAGGATTGCCTTATTGAAGTGGTTCTATGACTGCATGTTTATTTTGGCTTAACGACACGTCAACCCTTGTAGGTTATTTTCTTTCGTCTCCCAAAGAAAGGGAGAAAAGATATAGAAGGGATAGCAGAGGAGATGTGAGGGACAGAGGAAAAGGAATGGAAGCATAGAAACATTCCCGTTTTCCCGTACCTGCTGTAAGGACAGCAGGCCTTGTCCAACTGCAAGCCAATATCAGTTGGACGCCCACTGACGCAAGATACACGTCACCTTTGCCTCACCCAACTAACCCCATTGAAGTGGTTCTAACGAGCACCCACAATTTATATTCGGACTAAAAGTAAGAAAATTTTCAACCATTTTCATCCGAACAGTTCTGTCTCTAGAGAAACAGTATTTAAATCCCATTTTAGCACACTGGTGTGTTATTATCTACGCCCATGGGCAAAGACATTATAGACATAGGGTTAAACACGGAAGTACAGCCATTAATTACCCACAATGCAGGTATGCAACAACAAGTATAAGCTTTCATACAAAAAGCGACCAGCTCAAAATTGCTATCACATTTGTACAAGCCCATATTTGCGGTCATATTTGTACAGGCTAATAATATTTATCTACAAACTCTCGACAACGAGAGACCATTGCCTATCCTATAAGCTCCCCTGGAGCTTCGGCTCTGGTGAGCTGAAACCTTGGCTCGCTGTTAGCCAAATTTATGAGTTAATCTTCTATTAGTCTTGAAGATTGTCTACTGAACTTCTACAACAGTTTACAAGCATTCCAATTGATAAGATATAACAAGCATAATTAAGTTGCACATGTGCCTTTTTAAAGATGAAATAGTTCTTTTTGACAAAGGTACATTTCCAACTTCGACATTTCATACAGTATACTTAAGTCGACAGGATCCTGGGATTAGAATATTGCTAAAGACAGTTAACTGTATCAAACCCATTTCTGGGATACAATTCTAGACACATTTAATATGTGCTACGCGTGGACCTAGCTTTTTGTAAAAGCTATACTTGTCGTAACATCAGTGACATTTTCAACTACAATCTGTTACCAAGGTAACATGACTATTTTCTTCTTTTGTCATCAGATAAACAAATGACAAATACGTCTAGTACAGGAGCACCAGATGAAAAAAATTGTCACAAACACTGTGACACGAATTATATAAAATACTGTGAAATTCCGCTATTAAGACTACCTGAAATTAAGACCAATTTTGCTATATAAAGCTTATTTAGTAGGATGCAGTTATTCTTTCATTGCGTTTTCTGCGTACGGTCTCCTCTGGTCAGAGACCACCTTTGGATCTGTTCAAAAGTGGTCTTAAAGACCACTTTTGAACAGTCCCAAAGATGGTCTTAATATAGGAATTTTACTGTACAGGCTTACCTGTTAGTATGAAAACGGCAATATGTAACTCCGTCATTTTTTGTTGTCACAGAAATGCCTGCTGTATACTACTATACCTGTGTATTTCACAAATCGATACGCTGCTGTGGTTTTGTGTTACAAAATAAAATTTTATAGCCAATAATAAACAAATGACAGATAATTGTTTCAACCTGAAGAATATGACTTAAGATTGACATTAAAATTCGTTATGACGTTAAAATGTGGTGTTATAAACTGTGGTATGACGTTAAAACGTGGTGTTAAAAAAAGCACCCTAAAGGTCTTTATACTCTGTATATAGAATAATGGGGTTGACATTGTTGGTTTACAATATTTTTTTTCTTGTGTTATTTACTTATGTTAGCTCAAAATATATGTAGACTGTGGGTATTCGTTAGAATGGCCTAAACTCATATATGCTTAGCGGCCCTTTTTTGGGACATTGGCAAATAGTACAAGCCCAGATCAGACGCCACAGGACGCCGCGTCTGATCTGGGTCTACACTGTTTGCTTAACGTACATACATTTTTGCAAAACTTACCGCCAATAAAAAAAAAAACGACAAAAAAAAAAAAAAAAAAAAAAAACTGCCACCCCTATTACTTGAAATGGACCACTCCAAACTTATGAGGTGAGAAATTCCATTGTCATATATGAGTTTATAAGGCGGTTCTAAAGAGCAACCACAATCTAGGTTTGTAACAGAAATGAGTTTCATGATCAGAAACCTTGAGTCGTCACAGAGTGAAAGATTGTTTTGTGTGTGTGTTTGTGTGTGTGTGTGTGTGTGTGTGTGTGTGAGTGAGAGAGAGTTTTACGTCCCACAAACAACTAAGGTCATACGGAGATGAGACCTAGGTTTTTAACGACTCATCCGAAAGTCTGGAGAAGCCCGGGATCGAAACCACAACCCCTAGTTTATGAGGCGAGTAGCACTAGACCACGGCGGCGTCTATGAAATATTGAAGACTTTATTGGATTACTGACCATACTTTGTTCACATCTCATATTTCTTCATATATTATTTCCAAAGCTCCACATCCGAAAAGTACTGATAATTTTCTTATTTCTGTTTTCATGCAAAAATAAGAAAAAAAAAAATATGTGGATAACCCCTCTTATCTGCGGCTATGTATTTCGACTATTATTATTATGCAGCAAGTCATTGAAGCATCACATATCCGCTTCTGTCCTTAGCCCTTATCCTGCTGAATAAATTAATTCAACCGCACCCATTTCTGACTAGCATCATAATATAATGTATTGGTTCAATTCATATACAGAATGACAGCGTGAGTCCTGATCGGATCAGGATCTATACTGCTTGCAAAGCTAGGGGTTGTCGTGTTCAACAGGATAAGGATAAACCCATTTTGTACCAGAGACCCCAAAACGGGTACCCTGGCAAACAGTGCAGGCCCAGATCAGACGCCGCAGAACGCGTTGTCTGATCAGGGTCTATACTGTTTGCAAAAAGTTAAGCCATTTTCCAAATAAAGTTTGATGAAAACACAACCTGACACTCCTAAATTTTGAAATGGACTGTGTATAAGGAGGAATATTCCATTTGGTACCAAAAGGGTTAACTAAAGTTAAGCGTGTGTTGCGTGTAACTGATTAATCTCACATGCACTAGTTCCTGCTTTTATTTAACCCTTATCCTACTGTTCACGACAACCCCTACCTTTCTGAAGAAGCCATCTGATCAGGATCTACACTGTCATTTAGTTTGTGAATTTGAACGAAACCGTTATATCATGTAATCTGATAGGCTGATAGTCAGAAATAGGTGTGGCTAATTAAATTATTCAGCAGGATAAGGTTTAAGTCATCCGTTGTTGCTGGTAAGGGTCTGAACCGCACCCAACCCAAGGATAGATTTCCAGCAATTTCGGGGTGACTGGGTGAGGCGAAGGTTTGGTTATCGTGTCTCATTGGGGCGTCCAACTGATGTTGGCTTACAGCTGGACAAGGCCTGCTGTCCTTGCAGAAAATACCGACGAAAATAAGGCGACTTTTGTTATTTCTTCTGTTTGTAACTTCCATTTATTATACTTCACTTTCATCTCCTCTGTTATAGTTTCTATCTTTTTTCTCCCTTTCTGTGGAAGATGACAAAAATGACCCACAAGGGTGAACGTGCCGTTAAAACCAAACACAGTCAATTAATCCCAGATAGATCTGACCCCCTTGAACCCCACTTTTATACAGTAAAACTGGGGTTTGCTGAGGTAAACAATATTTTTTCTTATTTCTGCTCTAAAAATAGATTGTGGGTACTCGTTAGAAGCGCCTCGATGAGTACTCGTTAGAACCACCTCGATGAGGCGTGTACCCAAAATCTATGTTTTGAGCAGAAATGAGAATGAAAAATATCACAATTTGTCAGTTAAAAATGTTAGTTTTTTCGAGGTGAAATCTAGAATGTATTTGTATAGGCTTGTTAGATCTATGTAACAGAGCCGTGAAGGAGTCCACTGTCTTACCCTGATGAGGGTAGTTTGTTGTTTTAACCGCCCTAGCAACACCATTTAAGTTATATCTAGCCGGCCAATTTACCTAACCACACTTGCTGTACGGGTCCCCGCCCATCAGGGCTTGGAGAAATAGTTTAGGCTGCATGGGGCTTCCACGCATAGCTGAAGCCGACCACACATTCTGTACAGGCTTATACACAAGCGCTTAGCCAGTACAGTGCACACTCTTTCGCCAGAAACTGACAACTGCCCTTCTTGAATAAGCGGAAGGCAGAGAATGACCGAAGAAACGATTTCCGATCAATCTCCGCGACAGAATGTTGGGGTGCCGTTTAACTATTTAATCCATATTTATAGATATCCATAATTCGATTTATGGATATCCATGACTCGAATTAGTGATATCTATAAATCAGCCGAATATATCGATTATAGATATCCATAAATCGAATTTTGGATATCCATAATTCGATTTATGGATATCTTTATTCAGATCGATTTACGAATTATGGATATCACTAATTTGAATTATAGGTGTGAATAAATCAAAGTATGGATATCCATTATTCCGCTGATTTACGGATATCCATAATTCGATATATGGATATCCATAAATCGAATTATGGATATCCATAAATCGATTTATGGATATCTATAAATCGGACTGATATCCATAATCCATTGCAAAAGCCTTTGGTTTCAGCCATTTTTATTGTATTTATTTGCAAGGACGAATTATTGATATCCATAATTCGAACAGTGACATTCATATATTGGCCGAATTATTTATATCCATAATTCTAATTAATGATATCCATAATTCGAATTATGTATTTCAATAAATCCATCTGATTTAATGATGTCCATAAATCGAAAAATGAATATCCATAATTCTTAATTTAGATTGTTTTATTGATGTCCATGTGATGCAGTGGTTATGCTACTCGCCTTGTAAACCAGGGATCGCAGGATCGATCCCGGGCTTCTCCAGACTTTCGGATGAGTCTTTAAACCGAGGTCCCGTCTCCGTATGACCTTAGCTGTTGGTGGGACGTAAAACTAAAACTCACTCACTCACTTTATTGATGTCCATAATTCGAATTATGGATACCATTAATTCGTTATGGATATCAATAAATAATTATGGATATCCATAATTCGAAAACATAATATTATGTCGTGGGCGCTTCAACGTATGTTTTCATGCAGAAATAAGAAAACTATTATGTGGATCCCTCTTATCTGGGCTATAATTTCTATACTGAATTGATATGCAAACGGATTTGAGTATTAGCTGAGCTCGCGTTGCCGAAGGTGCATTTTTTCTTGACTCAACTCCATCTGTGTGCAAATGCTTTTTTTTTATTTTTACGTATTTTATAACACATTCGCTGAAACATGCCACGCATATTTTTCAAGTTATTATGACTAGTCTGGAGGCAATCGGCTTAATATACATTCATCAAATCACATACTACTAACAAATAGGTTAATGACATGCAAAAAATATGAACTGTGGAACATCCCAGTGATACATGTGCGCCCAGCGAACTCTGATCAGCCTGTGCGTCAGTGCATTCTGATCAGAGACTTAGGAATAGCTAGGAACCACATATTCTACAGGCGAGCACCGTATAAAGGTTGTACACGTGACTAGTCACATAATTATGAACTACATTACGCAAACATGCCTATGCAAATACATTGTCACCTTTATCGCCGAAAAAATGAAAATTTTAAGATGAAAAATTGTGATTTTTTTCTTATTTCTGCTCAAAATATAGATTGTGGGCACTCGTGAGAACCGCCTCATCGAGGCGGTTCTAACGAGTACCCACAATCTTTATTTTAGAGCAGAAATAAGAAAAATAAGGTTTCCCCCTGTAAACCCCAGTTTTACTATATAAAAGTGGGGTTTAAGGGGGTCAGAATTATATAGGCGTGTTTTCGTGATGTGTGTCTCATGCGAGAGCCTTCACATGTGACTTAACCCATATAGCGGCCCATTTTGGAGACATTGGCAAAGATCAGACACCGCGTTGCAAACAGTGTTGGTCCAGATCAGACGCCGCAAAACGCGGCATCTGATCTGGATCTACACTGCCGAAAGTTCGTACATCTTTACAGAACTTACCACAAATAAAATTAACCCGTCTTATATGGGTTTGAATATGCATCTCGGCCCCCGCCCATAGGGGCTTGAAGACATATATGGGCTGCATGATGCTTCCACGCAGAGCTGAATCCGGCCCGCACACTAGTACTGGTAAACCGCTTAGAGGATCTAAGCCTGTCCAGGAACCGCGGTGCGAGGCAGCCCGTCCATGCTAATAAACCCAATTTGTTTCATTGGGCGACAGGGCTTGAGATGTCATTTCATCTCAATGTCGGGTAAAAGTCCCATAAAATTGGAAGCAACGTCTCCAAAATTACCTTTACAGTGTTGACGGGGACGTTAAACCTCAAATCAAACAAACAAAATATGTATCTACTGTTTGTCTGGGGGCTTATCTAAATAGCGAAAACGTAACCATTCAGAACATCTTGTACCCTTCACCATTTCGCTGCCATGCTCAACTTCCCCACCACCCCTCCATGCAAAAAGATGTTTTCTTCTTAGTATGACTGTTTCCTTTTTCTCCAATTCGTGTTTATATTGAATGCAAATTTAGAAAAATTGTGTTCTGTAAGACTGTAAGACAAGTTAGGCCTAAAAAAACCACAATAGCTGTTTCTGCTTACCCGACTGACCCAGATTGTTTGTGCCGGCCATGCAATTTTTATTACCATCTAAGATTTTCTTACCTATCGACCTCAGTATTTTCTAGCACTTTTGATAAAAAAATCATACAAGAGGGCCATGATGGCCCTGGATCGCTCACCTGATCCATAGAGTAACAAGTGGGCCCCGGGGAGGGCCATTATTGACCCCAGGGTTATAATGTGCATAATGTTGAGGGAGGTCTTAAAAGGTAAAGCTTCATACCAAATATCAACAAAGGCTATAATTTGAACAATCTTGGCAAAGGTCCACTAGATGAAGCTACACACCAAATATCAAAGACCTGGGCCTTGCGCTTTCAGAGAAGAATATTTTTTTAAAGATATTACCTATATAAGCCAATATAAAACCAAATGGCCCCGGGGCGGAGGCATTTTTGGCCTCAGGGCTATAATTTAAATGATCTTGATAGAGGTCCACTAGATGAAATTTCACACCAAATATCAAAGACCTGGGCTTTGCTGTTTCAGAGAAGATTTTCGAAGATTATCTCTATATAAGTCTATGCAAAACCAAAGGGCCCCGGGGCAGGGGCATTTGTGGCCAGAGGGCTTTAATTTGAACAATCTTGGTAGGGGTCCACTAGATGAAGCTCCATACCAAATATCAAAGACATGTGCCTTGCAGTTTCAGAGAAGAAGATTTTTAAAGATTTCCCTGTATAAGTCTATGTAAAACCAAAGGGTCTTGGGCGGAGGCATTTTTGACCCCAGAGCTGTAATTTGAATAATCTTGATAGAGGTTCACTAGATGAAATTTCACACCAAATATCAAAGACCTAGGCCTTGTGGTTTCAAAGAAGAAGATTTTTAAAGATTTTTCCTATATAAGTCTATGTAAAACCAAAGGGCCCCGAGGCGGGGGCATTTTTTGGTCTCAGGGCTATAATTTGAAAATCTTGGTAGAGGTCCACTAGCTGAAGCTTCATACCAAATATCAAAGACATAGGCCTTGCGGTTTCAGGGAAGAAGATTTTTAAAGATTTTCCCAACATAAGTCTATGTAAAATCAAAGGGCCCGGGACGGGGGCATTTTTTGCCCCAGCACTTTAATTTGAACAATCTTGGTACGGGTCCACTAGATGAAGCTTCATACCAAATATCAAAGACCTGGGCCTTGCAGTTTCAGAGAAGAAGATTTTTAAAGATTTTCCCTATATAAGCCCATGTAAAACCAAAGGGTCCCGGAGCGGGGGCATTTCTTTGCCCCAGCACTACAATTTGAACAATCTTGGTAGGGGTCCACTAGATGAAGCTTCATACCAAATATCAAAGACCTGGGCCTTGTGGTTTCAGAGAAGAAGATTTTTGAAGATTTTCCTATAAAAGCCCATGAAAAACCAAAGGGCCCCGGGGCGGGGGCATTTTTGGCCCCAGCACTATAATTTGAACAATCTTGGTAGGGGTCCACTAGATGAAGCTTCATACCAAATATCAAGGACCTGGGCCTTGCAGTTTCAGAGAAGAAGATTTTTTAATTTTTCTGTTAAAAAAATCTATTTTTGGCTCCTGTGACCTATATCTGCAATGGACCGGAACCATTTGAACAACTTTGAAAGGGAACCACCTAAGGATCATTCCTGTGTAGTTTGGTCAAAATCCAATCAGTGGTTTAGGAGGAGATGTCGTTTGAAGAAATTGTTTAGGCACCGATGACAGACAAAAAGTGATCCTAATATAAAACACAAGAGGGCCCAGAGGGCCCTGAATCGCTCACCTGAGAATTAGTGTACCCAGTACATTCTAGGCCCAAGGGCTATAATTTGAACAAACTTGGTAATGGTCCACTAGATGAAGCTTCATACCAAATATCAAAGACCTGGGCCTTCTGGTTTCAGACAAGAAGATTTTTAAAGGTTTTCCCTAAATAATCCGCTGAAAAACCAAAGGGTCCCAGAGTGGGGGCATTTTTGGCCCCAGGGCTATAATTTGAACAATCTTGAAAGAGGTCCACTAGATGAAGCTTCACACCAAATACCAAAGATCTGGGCCTTGCGGATTCAGATCAGAAGATTTTTAAAGATTTTCCCTGTATAAGCCTATGTAAAACCAAAGGCCCCCGGGGCAGGGGCATTTTTGGCCCCAAGGCTATAATTTGAACAATCTTAGTAAAGGTCCACTAGGTAAAGCTTCACACAAAATATTAAAGATGTGGGCCTAGTGGTTTCAGAGAAGAAGATTTTTTAATGATTTTCCCTATATAAGCCAATGTAAAACCATAGGCCCCCGGGGCGAGGGCATTTTGTCCCCCAGGGCTATAATTTGAACAATCTTGGTAGAGGTCCACTAGATGAAGCTTCACATCAATCATCTGGGCCTTGCGGTTTCAGAGAAGAAGATTTTTAAAGATTTTCCCTGTATAAGCCTATGTAAAACCAAAGGACCCCGGGGCGGGGGCATTTTGGCCCCCAGGGCTATAATTTGAACAATCTTGGTAGAGGTCCACTAGATGAAGCTTCACACCAAATATCAAAGATCTGAGCTTTGTGGTTTCAGAGAAGAAGATTTTTAAAGATTTTCCCTGTATAAGTCTATGTAAAACCAAAGGCCCCCGGGGCGGGGGCATTTTTGGCCCCAAGGCTATAATTTGAACAATCTTAGTAGAGGTCCACCAGGTAAAGCTTCACACCAAATATTAAAGACCTGGGCCTTTTGATTTCAGAGAAGAAGATTTTTTAATGATTTTCCCTATATAAGCCTATGTAAAACCAAAGGCCCCCGGGGCGGGGGCATTTTGGCCCCCAGGGCTATAATTTGAACAATCTTGGTAGAGATCCACTAGATGAAGCTTTATACCAAATATCGAAGACCTGGGCCTTGCGGTTTCATAGAAGAAGATTTTTAAAGTTTTATTTTAAAAAATCTATTTTTAGCTCCTGTGATCCAGATGTGCAATGGACCGGAACCATTTGAACAATTTTGAAAGGGGACCACCTAAGGATCATTGCTGTGAAGTTTGGTCAAAATCCGATCAGCGGTTTAGGAGGAGATGTCATTTGAAGAAAAAGTTTACGCACACACACACGCACACACGCACGCACTGACGACAGACGACGGACGAAAAGTGATCCCAAAAGCTCACCTTGTCACTACGTGACAGGTGAGCTAAAAACTGCCAAATAGCTAAATTTAATACTTGAAACCATGTTCTTTTGCTTCCTTAATGCTTTTAACCTCGTTATTTGAATGTTTTCTGGTAATATAGTTAAAATGTAGCGTTTTTTTTTCCATCGAATAAAATTACGACAAAAAAGAAACAAGTTTTTGCAAACTATATACAGACCCATACCCGTTATCGTTTTTTTTTTTTTTTTTTTTGGTTTTGGTTTTACGGCCCTTTCAAGATTTTTTCACTCATATCGAGCCGATCGTTAATCAGAGGTGGGCGGAAACCGGAGTTCCCGGAGAAAAACCACATGACCTTCCGTTCCACTAGGCCACTGATGCCCGTTACCCGTTATCGGTATGTTAGTGGAAACACAGCTATTATTTTAGGCAAGTGTTCGCGCATGGTTTCCTGCTTGAAAAGTAGTAGCCTAAAGCGACCGCAAAGGCGATGGCAAACAAACCGCAATTGACGTTGGATGGCCAGCATGTTTCAAATATGAAAATGGATCGAGAATTTCACCACTATTCATGATATCAAAGTTTGGATATAACAAAATTTACAGTTTACCCGTGTAAAACCCACTTTTTTATGTAAAAATGGAGTTTACAGGAGAGCTCATTGCACTTACCTTGTCTGTCATCTAGCCGCACTCACTTCTCCCTAAAGCCAGCAAACGTCTTCTAAATTTTTGTGCCAGATTCGGCTCCGAGCTTGGGCCCCGACATTAACCATATTTCTGTTCTGGGTACTCTTTAGAACTGACTCAATACCAAGTGCTTAAGTAATTTTCTCTCTCTTCCCCCCCCCCCCCCCCTACTTTTATGTAGTAAAACTGGGGTTTACAGAGGTATACTTATTTTTCTTATTTCTGCTCAAAACCATAGATTGTGGGCTTGTTAGAATCGCCTTGCTGAGGCGGTTCTAACGAGTTCCAACAATATATGTTTCGATCAAAAATATGAACAAGGGTGCAATAATGGACCTGGATTGCTCACCTGATCCTCGTGGTAGGTAATATAAGGTGGAGTGGAGGGTTTGAGCAATTTTGGCTGATTTCTGTGAAATTATTCCAAAATCAATCTAGCTATTTAGGAATTGAAGTCATTTTAAGGGTTGTATTTTTTTTCTGGTGGCCATCATGTTCAGTGGTAAATTGTCAAAGGATCACTCATGGAACATTCCTTCAAATTTGTTTTCTTTTTTAGGAAGAAGTCTTTGAAAAGTTCCCTTGGACAATACAGAGCTGACTTGACTGTCACTATCTGGGCACCTTGTGGACATTGAAGCTCAAGTAAGCTCAAGGGACCTCGGTTTAAAAGACACAGCCGAAAGTCTGGAGAAGCCCGGGATCGATCCTGCGATCCCTGGTTTACAAGGCGAGTAGCATAACCACTACGCCACGGATGCTTCTAACATTGAAGGTCAGGTCCTCATTAGAAGCCTCCGTGGTGAAGTGGTAACGCTGCTCGCCTTGTAAACCAGGGGTCGCAGGATCGATCGCGGGCTTCTTCAGATTTTCGGATGTGTCTTTAAACCGAGGTCCCGTCTCCGTATGACCTTAGCTGTTGGTGGGACGTAAAACTCAAACACTCACTCAGGTCCTCATCACGAAAACACGCCTATATAAATTTGACCCCCTCATATCCCACTTTTATATGGTAAAAGTGGGGTTCAAGGGGGTATACATTATTTTTCTTATTTCTGCTCAAAGACATAGATTGTGGGTACCCGATAGAAACGCCTCAACGAGGCGGTTCTATCGAGTCCCCACAATCTATGTTTTGGGCAGATATAAGAAAAATATCACAATTTTTCCTCTTAAAATTTCTATTTTTTTTGCCAAAAAACCGGCAATGTATTTGTATAGGGGTGTCTTCGTAATGTATTACACCAGACTGAGATGAACAGGCTCAGACTAACTTATAAAGTGTGTGGTGACCAAGAAGGGGAAGTGGGGGGTTGGGAGAGATTTGGCATCAGAGGCTAGACTTCTGAGTTGGTGGTTCGCTTTGAGTGGGGAGGGGGTGGGGGAAGGGGCTGTGAGAATATAGAGCCGACCTGGGCACCTTGTGGACATTGAAGGTCAGGTCCTAGTGCGCCAGACGGATATGAACAGGCTCGGTCTAACTAACAATGACTCATGGTGACAAGGACTGGGGAAGGGTCTTTTGGTTGGTGGATCTCTTTGGCAATACAAAGCTTGTATGTCACTATGTGGGCACCTTGTGGACATTGAGGGCCAGGTCCAACTAACAATGACTCATGGTGAGAAGGGGTGGTTGTGGGGTAGATCCATTTGCAAACATGTACCATATAAAATACCCCACCTAATGATGATTGGACCAAATCTGAGGCCTGTAGAGGGTTTACAAGGCTTTTCTATGATTTGACCTACTGACCTTCCTATTGACCCGACATGACCCATAATCGAACTTGACCCATATATTGTCAAGATGATCATTCTGATCCAGTTTGATGATGATTGGACCAAACCTGTGGCCCATAGAGTGTTAACAATGTTTTTTATGCTTTGACTTACTGACCCACATTTTAACACAGCACGAACTTGACCTAGATAATACCAGGATGACCATTCTGAATAAGTGTGATGATGACTGGACCAAAACCAAGGCCTCTTGAGTGTTGACAAGGTTTACTATGATGTGACCTACTGACCTACTTTTTACCCGAGGTGCCCCATATTCAAACTTGACCTAGATATTGTGATGATCATTCTGAGCAAAGTTGATGATGACTTGACTAAAACTGTGGCCTCTGGAGTGTTAACAAGGTTTTTCCATGGTTTGACCTACTGACCTACTTTTTGACCCAACCTGACCCATACTCGAACTTGACCTAGATATTGTCATGATGATCATTCTGAGCAAGTTTGATGATGATTGAACTAACTCTGTAGCCTCTAGAATGTTTACAAGATGTTCTATTATTTGACCTATTGTCCGACTTTTGGACCCGATATGACCCATATTCAAACCTAGATATTGTCCAGACGATCGTTCTGAGCAACCTTTATGATTATTGAACTAAAATTGGGACTTCTAGAGTGTTAACAAGGTTCTTCTGTGATTTGACCTCATGACCTACTTTTTGACCCAACATGACCCATACTCGAACTTGACATAGATATTGTCATGATCATTCTGAGCAAGTTTGATGATGATTGGACTAAAACTGTAGCCTTTAGAATGATCACAAGGTTTTCTATGATCTGACCTACTGTCCTGCTTTTACACCCGACATGACCCATATTCAAACATGACCTATTGTCCAGATGATCATTCTCAGCAAGTATGATGATGATTGAACTAAAATTGGGACTTCTAGAGTGTTAACAAGGTTTTTCTATGATTTGACCTACTCACCTACTTTTTGACCAAACATGACCCATACTCGAACTTGACCTAGATATTGTCATGATGATCGTTCTGAGCAAGTTGGATGATGATTGGACTAAAACTGTAGCCTCTAGGATGTTCACAATGTTTTCTACGATTTGACCTACTGTCCTTCTTTTGGACCCGACATGACCCATATTCAAACATGGCCCAGGTATTGTCCAGATGATTCTGAGCAAGTTTGATGATGATCGAACTACAGTTGGGACTTCTAGAGTGTTAAAAAGGTTTTTCTATGATTTAACGTACTGACCTACTTTTTGAACCGACATGACCCATATTAAAAATGACCTAGTAGTTGTCATGATGATCATTTGGACCAAGTTTGATGATGACTCGACCAAAACTGTGGCCTCTAGAGTGTTGACAAGGGTTTTCTATGATTTGACCCTCTGAGCTACATTTTACCCCACATGGCCTATATTCGAACTTGACCGAGATATTGTCATGATGATCATTCTGACCAAGTGTGGTGATGATTGGACCAAAACTGTGGCCTCTAAGAGTGTGAACAAGAAAAGATCACGCACGCATGACGGACGACGACGCCGGACATCTCACGATCACAAAAGCTCACCATGATCTTCGGTCAGGTGAACTAAAAATATCAGGGTCCGGTTGTTCAAAGCATCGTTAGCTTAACAAGCTCGTTAGTGGTCAAATTGTTAACTGTTCGAGTAGGTACAATATCTAAAATTTTGGTATTTTTTTGCTGAAAAAATGATAGCAGCTTTTGCATATGCAAAACCTGCTCACATTTTTCAAGCGAAAAAATTAGTATATTTGCCATATTTAATGATCAAAGTTTTAATGATATGTTAACTGACGAGTTAGTTAGTTTTGAAAAACTGGCCCTTGATTTTTTTTATCTTAAAAGTTTCAATTTTTGGTAGTAAAATTTTCCAATATATAAGAATAGGCGTGTTTTCGAATGACATGTATGCTTGTCATTTTGTCACTGTATTTTTAATTCGCTCTTATACAAAGGTCGTAAAATTAAACCGGTCACGGGTCTATTATAGGTTTAACGCGTCACGATATTTGGTGATAATTCGATTATCGACAAGTAGTTGGAAGTGTGCTTATACAATGCATTGATCGATTGACAATCCATCATGACCGGTGTCATTTACCTGAGAGAGGTAGAAACGAATCTATTCGTTCATTATTTATGTAAATTCACCAACATGTTTTGAGCAGAGAAAGAGTGCATATGACGAAGTTATCGTCAAATAAGAAAGTTATCGTCAATTAAGAAAGAAAAAAATTACTCGATTTGCACAGAAAGAATTTCAGGAAGAGAAACGAAAAATCAAGATACGAATATTTGCGGCATAGGCCGCCACAAACACACTTTTCACGGGAAAAGGGTATAAATCAGTATTCACCATATTTGCATTATTTGCTGGCTCCCAGCTTGCACATTGTCAATATTGGAAAAAAAGGTAGCCAGACCCCCCTGACCTTTCAAGGTCAGGGGGTCTGGTTACCTGTTTTTCCAACGCTGATAACCTTCAGACTAGGAACCAGCAGATAATGCAAATAAGGTGAATTCTTATTCCTTCTCTAAAACATATACTGTTGGTCCTAATTAGAATCGCATCGACGAGGCAGTCTTACCAGTACTAAAACTGTGTTTTTGTTTTCAGCATAAAATGAGAATATTACCAGAAAAAGGGTATAATTAGTATTCTTATTCCTTCTGCAAAACATAGACTGTTGGTGCTCGGTAGAATCGCCTCGACGAGGTGGTCTTTCTTTCTTTCTATTTATCTATCTATATATCCTGCAGCACACTCTCGCGAGGATTATGTGCAGCTGCGCGTGCCAGAAAAAGAAAAGTGTGATAGAAGAAAAAGTATTAGATTTTAGGAGAATGAAAGTAAAAACAGTGTAAGTAAAGTAGAGATTAAAAGCAGATAAACAATGTTTCACGGTTCATGGCATTTGGGTGATGGAGGGTGCATATGGTCGATCTGAAAGAATCCAGATCGGAGCACACAACAGCATGAGGAGGAAGTTGATTCCATTGTACCACAGCCAAGGGAAAGAAACTGTATTTATAGTAACTGGCAGTAGTAGGGATTTGAATGTAGTGCATAGTATGCATGTTTTTGGTAGTTCTGATTGGATGTTGGATGTATGTAGGGAGCGGAATCTCGACAAGGCCATATACTATCTTGTAGAACAAAAGGAGGCGAGCATCTGCCCGCCTCTTTTCCAGTGATCTCCATCCCAGGGTATTAAGCATCTGGGTCACACTACTATATGAAGAGTAGTCATGTTTGACCCATCTAGCTGCTCTTCTTTGGACTTGCTCAACCTTGTTTATATTTGACTGGGTATATGGGCTCCACACAGGGGAGGCATACTTAAGCTGGGACTTAACAAGGGTATTATAAGCTGTTTCACGTATGCCATGATGTTGGTGCGTATATTCCTACGTATGAAGCCCAGGGTCCGATTTGCTTTGGTAGTCACGTTATGAATGTGGATGTTCCGAGTTAAATCACAGCTAAACTCAAGGCCCAGGTACTTGGCATGATCAGCCTCCTGGAGGACTTCATCGTGGAGAATGTAATTGTGTCTAATGGGTTCTTTAGAACGGGAAATGTGTAGGACCTGGCATTTACCCGGGTTAAATTCCATTTCCCAGTTCTTTTCCCAAGTTTCAAACTTTTGGAGGTCTCTTTGCAATAAGCTACAGTCAGCATCACTGCTGACAGCCAAATATATTGCCGTGTCATCTGCAAAAAGTCTGACCTGTGAGTGGATCTGCTCTGGTAGGTCATTAATGTATAGAAAAAACAGGGTCGGTCCCAGTACTGATCCTTGGGGAACCCCAGATGTGACCGGAATTTTGGATGAGGTTTCCCCCTCTAGGGCTACACGTTGGGTACGGCCAAAATGGAAAGCTTTGATCCAGTTTAAGGTGTTTTGAGGTTATGCCATGTTGGTGCAGTTTGTGGAGTAATTTAATATGGCTGACCTTGCTTTACTAAAATCCAGGAGTATCAGGTCAGTCTGGTGACCTGCTGATAGATTTCGTGCAAAGTCATCAACAAGTTGGATGAGCTGTGTTTCGCAGCACCTCCTTTCCCTAAATCCATGTTGAAGATCATACAAGATGTTATGTTTGTCGAGATGCTTTGTAAGGTTGGATGCAACAATATGCTCCATTAACTTGCAGCAAATGCAAGTTAAGGAGATAGGCCTGAAATTTGCAGGGTCACTTTTGTCACCCTTTTTGAACAGGGGAGAAACAATGGCTGTCTTCCAATCCGAGGGGATTTGACCACTGGAAAGTGATTTCTGGAAAATGACCTGAAGCATGGGCGCTATTTGGTCTCTAAGGGATTTAAGGACTACTGGTTTAATAGCATCTGGACCGGCAGCTTTGGTCGGGTTTAATTTTGATAAGAGTTTATGAATTCGCCTTAACCCCAGCAGGGCACACAGACGGTGTATATAACATACGCTCCAGTTTTGCAGGATGAAAGCATACACAGAAATCATGCAATTAGGGTAGGGTTCTTTAACCTGCACAGGGGATTGCTCTCTCTGCACAGGGGGCCTCCAGTTAACATTCCGATCCGAAGAACGGCGCTTACTTTATGACATTCATCCCTGCAAAGGATGACAATGGAGCATGTTGGACACCGAAATTATCACCGACGTTGGGGATCGAACTGGGGGCCTCTAGCATCAGAGGCAAGTGCGCTAACCACTGAGCTATCACACTCCGAGTACTCTCTTGTGTTAAACGGGAAAATGTAGTCTTATTACTTCTCTAAAATATAGTTAGAAACACATCGAGGAGGCAGTCTTACGAGTGCTCAAACTGTGTTTTCAGCTTAAATGAGAATATCACAATATTTCATTTGCATATCTTAAGTGAAAGATGATTAATTGTGAACAGCTAAGAAGCAGATATGAATGCGCAAGTGTGTTGGTGTTATGTCTGCGAAGTTGTTTATCTTTACTCCTTTAATAATAGCCAACCTTTTTCTTACAGTGATATGTTACCATTATGCTTCGGTGGGTTGCTTTCATATTAGAACTGTTGCTTCGTTGGAGGTACCCCTTTTATATGAGCCCCGCCAAGCGAATTTGTGTCTTCGAGCATTCCGTCATGACAAATTTTAACTGCGCATGCCCAGCCATTCAGAGGGGCCAGGGATATGGCTTTCTGTCTGAAGGTTCCTCTTGATTCACTGCTTGTATAAGCGAGCAGCGAAGGTTCTGGCGAGACTGCGCGGATGCGCAGGCTCGCATGAACCTTCGCTGCTCGCATAGGCTTTAAGTACCAAAATCGCTTGACGGAACCCATATAGTCCATTAATGTCACCAAGGGCCAGAAGTTTGGCATTTATTCAGGTTGGCCTTTTGGTTAACCGTTTTTCAAAGTGTTGTTTCCTTTATTCTTCAGTAGATTGCTTCTATTTTTGGACTAAGATGTACTCCTTCAGAAGATAGCTTTGTTGTACATTTGCCAGAGGTTTACATTTTTCAGTAATATGTCACCGTTATTCTTCAGTGGATTACCTTCATATCAGTACTGTTGCTTAATTGGAAGCACCCCTTTTATAAAGTATCCATTCAGAATTGTTACTCGTGATTCATCAAATGACGTTCATACACCATCGGCACCAAGGACCGAAATTATGGTTGAAAATTGCCATTTTTCAAAAATGTTTCTTCATCACTGTGTTCGTCTATGTTCTCGGAGATATTGCACTGATGAGTTAAAAATCCTTCATGCGGACTGAACACACATTATCTAAACTAAGACGGAACCAAGGGCGAGGATTGTGGCCATGTAAAATAGCTTTAAGCCCCCCCCCCCCCCGCCCCCAGTAAACTTTACTGACCATCAAAAGCGGTTATTGTCAAGTGGTTTATTGTTATAGTTTGTCTTTGCATGTATGTATTGCTAATACGTTTTTATTTTGGATAGACGTTTGGCCATTTTGTTGGAAAGTAACTGTCCTTTTGGCTTTCTGCTTGTGACATTTTCACAATCATCTTTTGGCTTTCCGTTTGTGACGTTTTCACAATCAATACAATAACACACTCATGCGACATAGTGTATGTTTTCACATCTCCAAAATGCCTACTTTTCTGATGAAACTCTGATATTTTTCTAATTTATACTGCAAACATAGGTTGTCGGTGCTCGTTAGAACCACCTCATTGAGGCGGTTCTAATAAGTACCCACAACCTATGTCTTAGAGCAGAAATAAGAACAATAATATATACCCCTGAAACCCCAGTTTTCTCTATATAAAGTAGAGTTTAAGGGGGTGTTCATTTCACGAACATGTTCCCGTAATGGACTGGGTTATTCCCTTGGGCGTTTTGGATGAGGGGTATGAGGTAATTGTATTGATTCCTGATCATTGCCTTCACTTCTATTTCACCTTTTGGTTGACCTTTTCTCAATGGGTGTGTTTCCTTTATTCTTCAGTAGATTGCTTCCATATTTGAATTGTTGCCTAACTAGAGGTACCCCTTCAGTATATTTTACACATCAGTAACTCCATCAGTCACCTTAATTTTGGCTTGAAGATTTTTTTTGTACATGCATGTAACAGTATATCAAAATTTCCTAGTAAAGCAGTTTGTCAACCTCTTTCCAAAGTCCTATACTTCAACTTTTTCCAGTTGATTGTTACACAGCACAAAAACACGCCCATATAATTTTGATCCCCTCAAACCCCACATTTTTATAGTGAAACTGGGGTTTATAGGGATTTTCTTTATTTTTCTTGTTTCTGCTCAAAAAACATGGATTGTGGGTCAGTGAGGCGGTTCTAACGTGTACACCGGCCCACGCCCTTCAGGGATTGAAGAAATAGATGGGCTGCATGATGCTTCCACGCAGAGCTGAAACTGACCCGCACACGAGTACTGGTAAACTGCTTAGACCAGGCGAGGCCGTGCACGTCAGACCGTCCATTCTCATAAACTCTATTGATTTCA
Source organism: Lucinisca nassula (assembly GCA_963580285.1). NCBI lineage: Eukaryota > Metazoa > Mollusca > Bivalvia > Lucinida > Lucinidae > Lucinisca > Lucinisca nassula. Next base: position 86,554,405 of record OY757019.1, on the reverse strand, counting down.
TTGGGCGGCAGGGCTTGAGATGTCATTTCATCTCAATGTCGGGTAAAAGTCCCACAAAATTGGAAGCAATGTCTCAAAAAATGACCTTAACAGTGTTGATGGGGGGCGATAAACCTCAAATCAAACAGAACAAACAAACAAAATCTAACGTGTACCCACAGTCTGTTTAGAGCAGAAATATGAAAAATATCAGACATTTTTACTGGAAAATTTCATTTTTTTGGTGGCAAAATTCTCAGTATGTTTAAATAGACATGTTTAATAATGCATATGTAGCTTTAGAAGCTGAGCCTCACCAGTGACCGCACCAGTAGCTAGCATTTCTTTTCTTAACCCTTATCTTGCTGAATATTCATTTAAGCCACACCCATTTCTTTCTATCAACCAATCAAATTACTTGATGTAATTTATTGCTTCAAATTCATAAACTGAATGCCTAACAGTGTAGATCCTGATCAGATGGCTTCTTCAGAAGCCATCTGATCAGGATGTACACCGTTTGCAAAGATAGGGGTTGTCGTGAACAGCAAGATAAGGGTTGACACATTGTCTTTCACAGTTTTTTCACTCTTTAATTTTTTACTTTTAGGCAATTTCTTGATACTACATATTTATCCATTCCAAGTTCTTGCTAGACTAACATTTTGATGCCCATTCAGATAGTGAACATCATTAGTTATTTTTCAGCAAAACTGATTTTTTTTTGGGAAAAATAGAAATGGAATTTTTCAATGTTATACAAAGTATGTGAACTTTTGTTATCAATACGTGAAGTGACATCTCAAGCCCTGCCACCCAATGAAACCAATATGGTTTATATGCATGGACGGTCCAACTCGCACAACCTCGATGCGGTTCAATCATTAATTTAGAGCAGAAATAAGAAAAATAATGTGTACCCTTGTAAACCCGTTATTCTATATAAAAATTGGGGTTCAAGTGGGTAAAAATTATATAGGTATATTTTCGTGATGATTACTGTAAACAAGAGGGCCCAATGGCCCTTAATCGCTCACCTGTGTACCAGAAAATCATGAGTGTAGGCCCTTGACATCGCTACATACTAAATATCTAACTTCTGAGCCTTATGGTTTTGGAGAAGAAGATTTTTGAAGTTTTTTTATCCCCACGCTTTTCGAAGAAAAAGTGGGGTTATTGTAATCGTCTTCGTCGTCCGTATGCACGTCCATACGTACGTCCGTCTGTCTTACCGGATAACTCCTCCTAGACGGTTATAGATAGAAACTTGAAACTTTGGGAACTGATAGATCTTTGGTCTGGGGAGTGCATGACACTTTCGGAATTTTGATCACAGCCCTACGGGTGGGCCCAGGGAGTGGGGCCCGCGGGGGTCAAAAATAAAAATTTCCAGAACATGGTCGTGTAATATATCAAAGCGAACGGCATGATGAGTAGAAAAAAATTACAACCTAAATTTGACCCCTGGGGTCAATTTTGAGGTCACCAGAGGTCAAAAACTGATTTTGACCCCTTTACCGGATAACTCCTCCCAGACGGTTATAGATAGAAACTTGAAACTTTGGGAACTGATAGATCTTTGGTCTGGGGAGTGCATGACACTTTCGGAATTTTGATTACACCCCTACGGGTGGGCCCAGGGGGTGGGGCCCACGGGGGTCAACAATAAAAATTTCCAGAACATGGTCGTGTAATATATCAAAGCGAACGACATGATGAGTAGAAAACATTACAACCAAAATTTTTAACCCCTGGGGTCAAGTTTTAGGTCACCAGAGGTCAAAAACTGATTTTGACCCCTTTACCCCCATACATTACTGTTACCGGATAACTCCTCCTAGACCGTTATAGATAGAAACTTGAAACTTTGGGAACTGATAAAACTTTGGTCTGAGGAGTGCATAACACTTTCGGAATTTTGATCCTACCCCTGGGAGTGGGGCCAGGGGTGGGGCACCTTGGGGATAAAAAATCAAAGTTTTCAGAACATGGTCGTGTAGCATATTAAATCGAACGGCATGATGAGTAGAATACATCACAATCAAAATTTTACCCCTCGGGTCAAACACCCCTAGGGGATGGCCCAGGGGGTGGGGCCCGCGGGGAAGCGTTGGGATATGCGATGGCTTGCCATCGACTGCGCGATTCTAGTTCCAGTATAAGTCCATAGGAGCTAATGAGCCCTGGGGGGGGGGGGGGGGGGTGCAATTTTGACTCAAAGGGCATGGTTGGCAGGATTTATGTAGGCGACCATTTTATGTTGCAATATATGATATCTAAGGTCTGTTTCAGAGAAGATTTTTGAAGCTTTTTTTTTCTATTTTAAGTTTAATGGAGTTAAGGGGCCACAGGATTTGGCCAATTTGGGCCCATGGGCATGGCCAATTTAGGCTCAGATTCAAGCCAAATTCAAAATTATTCAAGATTTTATGCTTGTTCTCGTTTATGAAAAGTTACGAAAAGATCAGATCATAAACGGCTGAGAAAAGCTGGAGACACAATTTTTCACTTATATTTATGCTCAAGGGCAGGTAACTCCAAAGCTGTTTGTCCCATGCAACCCAAATATGAACTCGGCGTAGACTGTTAGCACCTCCTGGTTATCTGCAAGTTTGATGAAGATCGGATCAGAAATGACTGAGAAAAAGTGGAGACGTCGTTTTCCCCATTATAAGTCTATGGGAAAACTTTTCAGGCTGAAGGGAAATAACTGGAAAACCGCTGGTCAGATTCAAACCAAATTCGTCTGAGAGTTTATGCTTTTCCTCTTTTATGATTTGTTCGTTTGTATTGGAGTTTTACGGCCCAGTCAACACTATTTAGGTCATTTTTGAGCCGGTCAGTTTACCTATCAACACTTTCCTGGGCAGGCTTATACGTAAGAGGTTAACCAGTACAGTGCACATTCTTTCGCCAGAAACTGACAACTGCCCTTCTTGAATCAGCGGAAGGGAGAGAATGACCGTAGAAAAGATTTCATTATCAATCTCCACGAAAGAATGTTGCTGACCCCGGCAGGAGTCGAACCCGCGTCCCCCTGATCACCAGTCAGACGCGTATCCGACTGAGCCACTGAGGCCGGCGTCCTCTTTTATGAAAAGTTACGAAAAGATCAGATCATAAACGGCTGAGAAAAGCTGGAGACACCATTTTTCACTTATATTTATGCTCAAGGGCAGGTAACTCCAAAGCTGTTTGTCCGGTGCAGCCCAAATTCAAACTCGACGTAGACTGTAAGCCCCTCCATGTTATCTGCAAGTTTGATGAAGATAAAATCAGAAATGGCCAAGAAAAAGTGGAGACTTCGTTTTCCCCATTATAAGTCTATGGGAAAATTTTTCACACTCAAGGGGATGTAACTGGAAAACCGCTGGTCACATTTAAAACCAAATTCAAACTCGTCCCAGATTTTATGCTTGTCCTCGTTTATGAAAAGTTGCAAAAAGATCAGATCATAAACGGCTGAGAAAAGCTGGAGACACCATTTTTCACTTATATTTATGCTCAAGGGCAGGTAACTCCAAAGCTGTTTGTCCTGTGCAGCCCAAATTCGAACTCGACGTAGACTGTAAGCCCCTCCTGGTTATCTGCAATTTGATGAAGATCGGATCAGAAATGGCCGAGAAAAAGTGGAAATGTTGTTTTTCCCATTATAAGTCTATGGAACCTTTTTGTTTCCATGGCAACCACAGTTCTGATCAAAACTGGTCCAAAACCTAATGCAGTCAATCCCCCAACTCAGCGAGGCTGCACATAAAATTTGATTGGGATTGGCCAGCTAGTTACTTAGATATTCAAGTTCAAAGGTGTGGACGACGGACTGACGACGGACAGATGACGGATGCCTACCTATACTATAAGCTCACCTTGTGAGCCTTCGGCTCAGGTGAGCTAAAAACATCAGATCATAAACGGCTGAGAAAAGATGGAGACATCATTTTTCACTTATATTTATGCTCAAGGGCAGGTAACTCCAAAGCTGTTTGTCCCGTGCAGCCCAAATTCGAACTCGATGAAGACTGTAAGCCCCTCCTGGTTATCTGCAAGTTTGATGAAGATCGGATCAGAAATGGCTGAGAAAAAGTGGAGACGTCGTTTTCCCCATTATAAGTCTATGGGAAAAATGTTCACGCTCAAGGGGATGTAACTGGAAAACCGCTGGTCAGTTTCAAACCAAATTCGAACTCATCCGAGATTTTATGCTTGTCCTTGTTTATGAAAAGTTACAAAAAGATCAGATTATAAACGGCTGAGAAAAGCTGGAGACACCATTTTTCACTTATATTTATGCTCAAGGGCAGGTAACTCCAAACCTGTTTGTCCCGCGCAGCCCAAATTCGAACTCGGCGTAGACTATAAGCTCCTCCTGGTTATCTGCAAGGTTGATGAAGATAGGATCAGAAATGGCCGAGAAAAAGTGGAGACATCGTTTTCCCCATTATAAGTCTATGGAACCTTTTTGTTTCCATGGCAACCAGAATTCCAATCTAATCAGCCCAAAAACTTTATGGAGCCTTTCCCCCTACCTGATGATCCTTCTCATGAAATTTGATCAAGATTGGCCATGGGGTTTTAGAGATATACTTATTTGAAATTGTTTACGCACACACGCACGCACAGATGCACGCACGATGGACGACGGACAAAATGTGATCGCAAAAGCTCACCTTGTCACTACGTGATAGGTGAGCTAAAAAAATTAAAATTACTAGCTGTAATTCTCCTAAAATTTTAACAATGTTGTTTCATGATCCAGCAAGGATTCCAAAAAGTACAGACTGAATGTCAATAAGTGTAGACCCCGATTAGACTGCTCCTTCACTTGTCTCATCTGGGTCTGCAGTTTGCTTAGGGCTGTCTGTCCGAATCATAAGGATCATTACAGTATTCCATAAGAGAAAGTTACATTATTATACCTCACGTACAAAACTCCAATATGCCTGAGGGTGATAATTTTTACTATCACCCTGCGATAATCGACTATCACGTGTGAAATTGGGTGTACGCTTCGATTCTTCAGGAAAGCTGGAGAAGCAAAAGAGCCGAAACCAAAAATAGTAACAAAGTTACGATAGTTTCTCCTGATTTAATTAAGAAAACCCCTTACCTTAAATATTAGTTTTGGTCAGTATAATAAAATAAATATTACATTCCTGAGAAGGTGATAGTGGAAAAATGTCACCCTGAGCAATATGATTATCAACTGAAGCGCAGTGAATATTCATATTCCTCAGGTTGACATTTTTCACTATCACTCTCTCAGGAATGTAATATTTAGTCACTACCAAGATTGGCAGGGTGGGGTAGTTCAAGTATTAACAATATATGTAACATTTGCCAAGTCCACCAGTACATAAAGTTTCCCATGCTTTTTAAAAACGCACTGAATGGCTATGTACACCTTACCTTTGTTTGTGTTACAGCTGAATTCACATTATCAGCTAACTTGGTTTATCCTTTTATTAACCCTTTTTGTACCAAATGGAATCTTCCTCCTTATATAATACAGCAGGAGTCCATTTCGAAATTTAGGGGTGTCAGGTTATTTCTGCAAAATTTATTGGGAAAATGGCTTAACTTTTTGCAAACAGTGGAGGCCCTGATCAGACGCCGCGTTCTGCGGCGTCTGATCTGGGCCTCCACTGTTTGCCAACGTACCCCTTTAGGGGTTTCTGGTACTGAATGGGTTAATAGAATATGCAAATGGTAAATGCTAACTTTAGTTCCACCCTACCAATCCTAACTAAAACAATATGTGGGCTTGCAAAGAAAACCAAACATTTCAAAATAGTTATGACGGTTTATTCTCATGCACAACACTGAATTTATAACAAGGTTTTTGGAAAACCTTACGATAGCATTACGATAACACACCCGTGCGATATAGTGCATATTTCTCATCTCTAAAATGGCTATACTTTTCTGATGAAAATCCGTGATATTTTTCTTACAAATACTGCAAACATAGGTTGTGGGTGCTCGTTAGAACCGCCTCAATGAGGCGGTTCTAACGAGTACCCACAACCTATGTCTTGGAGGAGAAATAAGGAAAATAATGTATACCCCTTAAACCCCAGTTTTCTCTATATAAAGTGGGGTTTAGGGGGGTCTCTATTTCACGGACTTGTTCAAGTGATGGAATCGCTCGGCGAACCTCACAATTCTACAAGCATTCTTAAAGCCTTGCCTGATAAACTTGCTATCAAAAGACTTGAACTTGGTACTCTATTTCTTTCATTGTTTATTTGGAGTTTAATGGCACAGTCAATGTTATTTTAGTCATATCAAGCCAATCAGTTCACCCATTACGATAACACAACCGTGCAACAATATCCATTTATTCAGATGTTCAAAATGGCTATGTTTCTGATGAAAATCCGTGATATATTTATTGATACTGCAAACATATGCTGTGGGTACTCATTAGAACCGCCTCAACAAGGTGGTTCTAATGAGTACCTACAACCTGTCTTGGGGCGGAAATAAGAAAAATAATGTAAATCCCCATAAACCCCAGTTTTCTCAATGTAAATTGGGGTTTATATTCTGAGAAATCAGAAATGAATTTTTGGTTTAGACTCATATTCTAGACAGGTTTTTAATTTTTTGACCCCAATTTGATTTATATCAGTCTTTGTATCGACTGCCTACTTGAAATTTGCAAAATTGCAGTGTGTTTCCTCTGGCTTTCTTTGCCGGATCATTACAGGGTCACTGATGAGGCTTTATTAGCCGAAACTTAGTAGTATGACCCATCTTCTTTCTTATGAATGTTTTCATTGCTCTTAAAGGAACCCATTTTTGATTTTTATTAGGGGGTATTCATTTCACAGACATGTTCACCTGATGTACAAAGCTGGTAACTGTTCTTCTTGGATCAGCAGAGGGAGAGAATTATAAGAAATTATTACATTATCAATCCTTACTAAAGAATTGTTGCTGAGCTCTGCAGGGGTCGAACGGCATCTGATCAAGGCCTGCACCATTTACTAACAGAATTTTCCACCAATAAAAATAGAATTAAACGAAAACAGAAGGCCTGGCACTCCTTTTATGACAAATGGACTTCTTGAACATATAGCAATGGAAGATTCCACAAGTAAACAATGGGATAATCTGGAAATACATTTTAGTCTAACTTCAACGGTTTATACACCTTTGAGACCAGGTAAATTTTTAAACCACAATCAGCCATTCTAGTAACCTAATAAATGGGCTTGAATAACTGCATGTTATTATTGGTAGTGACCCATAACATCTCAAAAACACGCCTATATAATTTTGACCCCCTTGAACCCCACTTTTAAATAGTAAAACTGGGGTTTCCGGGGGTATACCTTATTTCTGCTCTAAAATATAGATTGTGGGTACTCGTTAGAACCGCCTCGATGAGCCGGTTCTAACGAGTGCCCACAATCTATATTTTGAGCAGAAATAAGAAAAATATCACAATTTTTCAACATAAAATTTTCATTTTTGCGGCGATAAAGGTGGCAATGTATTTGTATAGGCGTGTTTGCGTAATGATACCTTCTGATAACCTATGTCTAGTGATTGTTTATAGACTGGACCTACTTTTTAAATACCTAAATTGCTAGTGTAAACAGTAACCTGCAAACCTTTTAACAAAGTTATTGACTGCGTTTAAGTTTCGGACCCTTTTTTTGACCTTTGACCTCTAAGTATGACCTTAGCCTTGGAGGTACAGACCTGGTTTTTGCACGTGACACGTGGTCTCATGGTGGTTAACATTTCTGCCGAGTAATTTTAAAATCCATCAAGAAATAAGGAAGTTATTGACTGCGTTTAAGTTTCGGACGGACGGACGGACAGGGGCAATGTTATATGCCCTTTCCATCATCCTTCAAATGGCGGGGGCATAATAAATTTTCAGAAATTTTAGCTAGATGCTTACCTTCATGGGCTTTCCTGGTTTTTAATGTTCTGTTGGAATAATTGGGCACTGCTACTACGATTGTTTCTAAACCTCAAAAATAATTTCGAAACCTTAGAAAAGCCTATTTATTTGCAGATTTTCATACAGAATGTAAAGCCCAAAGAAACTTTTATTTGAGCGGCCATGTTGTTTCTGCGGTCTCTGTTGCGTGGTGACATCAAAGAGTTTGCACTCTTTGACGTCACATTATGCATGCCAGGGCACTGAATGTCGTTTAATAAGACACAAATTCTACCGTCTATTTGGATGAAATTTACTGAATTATTGCAAAACTGTACAATTTCTTTGTATTGCAGTATGCTAAATACATGATTAGTGTCTTTAATAATAAAATATAATTGGTGAGCTTTAGACAATTTTATAGGGGCCCTATAAAATTGCCGTGGCGAACCAATATATGGCGAACCAATATATATTTTATTATTAAAAACACTGACCACGTATTTACTATATTTAAAACCTAGATAGTTTTGGCCACTTCTGGTCTATCATGGTTCCTCAGAACTAAGCAACACATGCCTAAAGACACATTTTTGCTTGGCATGACTCGGAAGGAAGTACAGGTAATATGTAGTGCCTTAACCCTCCAAGCATGTTTAGCAGACAGCATTTTAAAACCATTTTTTTCTTCTTATTTTTCAGCAAAAATAAGGCTTGTCATTACATGTGAATCATCTACCTAGCGATGATTCAGTAGTGTCAAGCCTTATTTTCATTTTCTAATTTCAGCAAAATTTAGGCTTGACATTACATGCAAGTCATCTGCTAGTCAGACAATTCAAATGAAATGTCAAGCCTTGTTTACATTTTCAGCAAAAATAAGGCTTGACATTACATGACATGAAATGTCAAGCCTTGTTTACATTTTCAGCAAAAATAGGGCATGACATTACATGACATGAAATGTCAAGCCTCGTTAACATTTTCAGCAAAAATAAGGCTTCACATTACATGACATGAAATGTCAAGCCTTGTTTACATTTTCAGCAAAAATAAGGCTTGACATTACATGTGAATCATCTGTGAGGTAGACTATTCACATTTAATGTCAAGCCTTATTTTCACTGAAAATCAACAAATAGAAGATTTCTGCTGAAGACTACCATTATGTTGTGCTGCTATGGACTTGATCATTTGGGATGACGATGGGGTTGACGCAAATATTGACAGACTGACAAACGAACAGAAAGTTGCAATCCCATTACGAAAACATGCCTATATAAATACATTGTAAACTTTACCACCGAAAAATAGAACATTTTAAGACGAAAAATTGTGATATTTTTCTTATTTCTGCTCAAAATATAGATTGTGATACTCGTTAGAACCGCCTCATCGAGGCAGTTCTAATGAGTACCTACAATCTATATTTTAGAGCTGAAATAAGAAAAATAAGGTATACGCCTGTAAACCTGTTTTACAACATTAAAGTGGGGTTCAAGGGGGTCAAAATTATATCGGCGTATTTTTGTGATGTATACCATGCCATGCTGAAAGAAAGCACAACAAAAATTAGATTGTTGTCTGCTCTCGTCTTTTATTCGGTGCTTCAAGGGTTATCCTTTCAATCCTGTAGACAGGTACTGATTCCTATGCAAACTCTTTCAGTCCTAATCATAGAGGATCTTACATGAGTGCTCATGTATTATTGAATTTATTAAACGAGTTGAGGAAAAGGGATAAAATGCGAGGCTTTGCCGAGCATTTTATCCCTTTTTCTCAACGAGTTTAATAAATTTAATAATACATGGGCACGAATGCAAGATTCTATTTATCATATGACCTTTTAAACGCATTTTATTCACGATTGTTTACAAAAATGTCAACATTCCGCCGTTAGTAAACGCGAAGTCGTTAAGGACGTCGTACATGTAACGTTACGGGACGTATCTAGCTAATTTGCATATTTAATCCACTAGTGGATTATCGAAAATAATACATGACGTTATTACACTCTCAGACGCGACGTCATATGATAAATTACGATAACACACCCTTGCAACATAGTGCATATTTCACATCTCCAAAATACATGTAGCTACTTTTCTGATGAAAATCCTTGCTGAGGCGGTTCTAACGAGTACCCACAACCTATGTCTTAGAGCAGAAATAAGAAAAATAATGTTTACCCCCGTAAACCCTAGTTTTCTCTATGTAAAGTGGGGTTTAGGGGGGTCTTCATTTCACAGACTTGTTCACGTGATGAAGACCCTCAGTAATTGTGTCCAAATTTTGAGATGGAAAAGTCCTCTTTGGAAGTCAGATGTGATAGTTAAATTAGGAGCGACTCCGGCTCCTACTGTCACTACTCTTCCTCCTATGCCTTCGTCTCTTCGGTGTCGGACTTCGACTGGAGTCACTGCTACTTCTTGCACGTCGTCCTCTCCCACTTCTTGACCTTGACCTACTTCTTGATGAGGAACTAGAGGAGCTTTTTCTGCAAAGTACGAAAAAAGTGATGTTTAACCCTCACCCTGCTGAACACAGTCCCTACCATTGAAAACAATGTACATTGTTTATTATTCAGCTTGTGAATTGAAAGAATACATTATATCCACTAATTTGATTGGCTGATAGTCAGAAATGTGTGCGGCAAAATCAATTTATTTATCTGGATTATGAAGAAGCAGTCAGGAAAGAGGGATTTTACTGACAGGAAATAGGAAACCATATGTTTGATTGAGTGGATAGCTTTTATGCATATCATTTAATGATCCTGCCAACACTGTAATGGTCATGTAGAAAGTGTTATCTAACCATACCACACTGTTTCTGGGCAGACATAGACCTTCTTTAATAGCAGTTAAAGGGTGCAATAAATGTTTCTTAGATGACTGATAACTTTCCTACAAATCTAAACACCAAGAACAATTGCATCTGAAAACTCCAACTAATGTCATTTATTGCATCTTCTTGCAAACCTTCTGAAAAACATAGGCCAATCAGTGGGAACACTATTTGCATTTTTAACACTTTTGGTGCAAAATTGATTTCTGAACACAACTTCCAGTGCCCATTAGGAAAACACACCTATACAAATACATTGTAAACGTGACCGCCAAACACTAAAATTTTAGGATCAAAAATTGTGATATTTTTCTTATTTCTGCTCAAAATATAGATTGTGGGTAATCGTTAGAGACGGTTCTAATCAGTACCCACGATCTATATCTTATTCTAATGCACTTACGTATGTAACGCGACGTCTGATTGGATAACGTCAAAAATTTGCGACAGTATATTCCACGATATACTGTCGGAAATCCGACGTCACCACGTAACGTCATTTTTCATTGGCTTACATTTGGTTTTACGCAGCTCACAACGCCTGCCGCTTTGTGCAAAATAGTACATTTTTTTTACAAAACAACCGAATAAGTGCATTAGAATGGGGATAACTGTATTGAAAATTGTCATTTGGGGAGGTAAATCGTCGGTTTTACGGTCGCAAATTACGTTTTACGGCTCCGCTAACGCGTCGCCGTAAAACGAAATTTCCGACCGTAAAACCTCCGATTTACCTCCCCAAATGACAATTTTCAGAACAGTTATCCCCTTAATCTAAGATAAGTATACCCCTTTAAAAAGTTCTGTTAACATTTCGTTTCCAGCTAACTCCTAAAAGTTAGATCTGATCAAGCTTTAAGTTGACATATAGTTAGACCATCATATCGAGCAGATCATATTGTTTCGAGGTTGAAACAAATATTAAGTTGCCATGGGCGTATAATGCCCTGCTTGCTGAGCTCTTGTTCAGCAAAAATATTGGCATATTTTCGATTTCAAATGATCAAAGATTTAACAAAATATTAACCCATTTGGTACCCATCATGAAAACATGCCTATATAATTTTGATCTCCTTGAACCCCAATTTTATATGGCAAAACTGGGGTTTGCAGGAGTAAACCTGATTTTTCTTATTTCTGCTAAAATAAAGATTGTGGGTACTTGTTAGAGCCGCCTCAATGAGGGGGTTCTGACGAGTACCCACAATCTATATTTTGAGCCGAAATAAGGAAAATATCACAAGTTTTCATCTTAAATTTTTTGTTTTTTCGGTGGTAAAGTTTACAATGTATCTGTATAGGCGTGTTTTCGTAACGCTGAAACCCCAAAACAGTATACATGTACTGGCAAACAGCAGAGGCCCATATCAGATGCTGCAGGGCCTACACTGTTTGCAAAAAGATTTCAGTTAAATTTTTTAAGAAAACATAACCAGACACCTCTAAATTTTGAAATGGACTTGTGCTATATATAAGGTAGAAGATTCCATTCGGTGAAAATGGGTTAGCTAACAATATTATTCACCATATTTGCATTATTTGCTGGCTCCCCCCCTGACCTTTCAAGGTCAGGGGGGTCTGGTTACCTGTTTTTCCAACACTGATAACCTTCAGACTAGGAACCAGCAGATAATGCAAATAAGGTGAATTAGTTTTGTACATCTGGCTCAATAATACCTTCTTCTCCGAGATGTGCTTCTGCTCCGTCTCTTCTCTGGCCGTCGTCTAGAATGACTTCTGAAATAACCGTCAAATGCAAATCATGTTACAATACTCATTCCGTTAACCCATTGTATGCGGGCAACCCCTAAAGGGGTACCTTGGCAAACAGTGCAGGCCCAGATCAGACGCCGCTGAACGCGGTGTCTGATCAGGGCCTGCACTATTTGCTAACTGAATTTTCCGTCAAAAATAGAATAAGAACAAATAAAATAGGCCTACCTCCCCTTACATGACACATGGACTTGTCCAACATATAGCAATGAAAGAGTCCACCAGGATACAATTGGTTTAGTCCCAATGTCTCTTCAACTCTCACACCCCTGTGTTTCTGAAGTCAACTCTACTATCACTGTATTTGGATATGTCAATATTGCCAACAGCACTTTAACCCCTTTTGTACCAAATTGAATCTTCCTCCTTATATATAGCAGGAGTCCATTTAAAAATTTAGGGGTGTCAGGTTGTATTTTCTTCAAAATTTATTTGGAAAATGCCTGCACTGTTTTTCAGGGTGCCAGTTTAGGGGTTTCTGGTACAAAATAGGTTAACCAAAACAAATAGCAGAATGGCAAATAATGAATAGTGTAAATTCTTATTAGTTTACATTAGAACGACTTGCTGACTACCCACAACAATGGTTTATATGGAGAAATCAGGAAAACTAGCCTTCAAATATCACGAAATATGCCGTTATCTGTTGCTATGTACTTTTTTAAAGCACCACCTATTTTGCAGCCATGATTGAAAGTACTGGAGCACCATTTCTGTCTTTCTGTAGCACTGTCTAAGCCCACAACAAACCAAAAACTGCCTTTCTACATGTGCCAACACCCACTCAGATCAGCCTGCACATATGAACAGTCTGATCTGTCTTTGCTATGTGTTTTTTGTTTCTTTTCTTTTCTTTTTTTTTTTTGGCATCTGAGCTTCTTACTGAGAGAGGGAAGGCTGTACCATATTCATCCTAAATATTTGGACACCTCAACTCCTTACCATATTTGTTCTAAATTTTGAACAAGTTCAATTTACTACTCTATGCTGTGGCTAAGAATAGCGGGATCAGTGGCAAACAGTGTAGACCCTGATGAGATGCTGCATTCTGCAGCATCTCATCTCGGTCTATACTGTTTGCTCAGGCCTGTCTGTCCGAATACATACAGTAGATACTGTATTCAGACCTTGCTGATATTTAGGCTGTTCTGAGTCTTCAATGATTGCACAAGTCTGGGGAAAAATTTTCACTTGAGCGGCTAAAATCAATATACAGTAAAATTCCTCTATTAAGACCACCTTTGTGACTGTTCAAAAGTGGTCTTTAAGACCACTTTTGAACAGTCACAAAGGTGGTCCCTGATCAGAGGACATTGTATGCAGAAAACATGAAGAAAAAATAACATCACCCGTCTAAATAAATTTTTTAAAGCAGAATTAGTCTTAATTTTAGGTGGTCTTAATAGTTGAATTTAACTATACTGTAAAAATCCTAAAAATTCAGACACCTTCAGGACTTGCTGTAATACTCCTAAAATTTAAACAAGTTTTTTTCACAATCCAGCTAGGAGTCAAAAAGTGGAGACAAAATTGCCAACAGTCTAAACCCTGATTAGAATCTCTATAGAAACAGTCTAATCTGGGTCTGCACTGTTTGCTTAAGCCTCACTGTCCCAATACTTTGGATCATTGTGGTAAACACTACTTTTAACCCTGTTAAAATGTATTTTGATCAATCTCCAAGAAAGAATGTTGCCCAACCCTGTAGGGAGTCGAGCCGTAGCCGGAGTCCTGATGAACAGCGGCATTAATCCACTATTACAAAGTAGCTTATTCCATCAGTTTCGACAAGTCCATGGCACTCATGTTTTCCCCAGAAATTCCTGCAAATGTGTTTTGGTTTGATTTCGAGTTTAGGGCACCAGTCATAACTCTTTGGGTTATGATGAGCCAGTCTGTTTACCAAACCACTGTTTGGCTTATACATAAGTTACCCAGTACTGTTCACAATCCTTCACATGAAACTGACAATTGCCCTCCTTGGATTAGCGGTAGAGGGAAAATCATCATGTTTAACAAGTCCGTGTAATGATCACCCCTATAAACACTAATTTATATAGGGAAAACTGGGACTGATGGGGGTCTACAATATTTTTTATAGCAACATATAAGGTTGGTATTTTGTGATAACTGAAGGATAGTTTTTGTCAAATCTCGATAAAAACCTATGTTATGGGTATTCATTAGTACCACCCCAATGAGGTAGTTCTAATGATACCTACAACATAGGGTCATATGTAGAAATAAGGAAAACTATCAATTATCACAAAATACGCACCTTATTTGTTGGCGTGTATCTGAATTTCTAGACTCTTGCCATTGTAGAGAGGTGACAGTCTTTTTTTTTATTTGTTTGTTTGAATTGAGGTTTAACTTCCCCATCAACACTGTACAGGTCATTTTGGAGGCATTGTTTCCAATTTTGTGTGACTTTTACCCTACATTGAGATGAAATGACATCTCAAGCCCTGTCGCTCAATGAAACCAAAAGGGTTTGTAAGCATGGATGGTCTGACTCGCTTTGCCTGGGCAGACTTAGATCCTCTAAGCGGTTTACCAGTACTCATGTGCGGTCGGATTCAGCAGTCTTTTTTATGTCTTTAGAGGTTGCAAACCCCGAAGATGTTTTCTTGTGACTGCATTTGTGTAATCATTGGAACAAATAAGGTAGGTACAGTTTGATAATTGAATGATAGTTTTTGTCAATTCTCCATTGATGAGGCGGTTCTAATAAATACCCACAACATAGGGTTATATGGAGAAATAAGGAAAACTACCCTTCAATTATCACAAAATACCAACCTTATCTAATGTAAATGAAATCTTTATGAAACATGGTAGAATTTTACATAATATATTTCTCATCCTTTTTTATTTTCAAGTTCTTACTCATATGCAAATTCAGCAGGGTTAAATAAAAGTAAAAATCTTTCTTTACCTTGATCTACTGTATCGTCGTCTTGGAGACGGAGATCTACGTCTCCTTGGAGACCTAGATCTTCGTCTTGGAGGTACTGGAGAATAGCGTCTAGGAGATATCGATCTTGAGTAGGATCTTCGTCTTGGACGCCTAGAAGTTATTGACCTTGATCTCCTTCTAGGAGGAGTTCTCCTTGACCTTACTGGGGATCTTGAAGGTCGTCTAGATGATGAAGATCTCCTTCGTAATCGCCTTGGTGATGATGATCTCCTTTTACTTTCTCTTTCTCCTCTGCCAGTCGATGTCTTCCTTGGTGAACTGGACCGTCTTCTTTTCTTTTTATCATCTTTGTGTTTAGATTTTGACTTCTCCTCTTTTTTTCTTGTTTTCACAGGTGAATTTGACTTTGAGCGTGAACTAGATCTAGATCTGGACCTTGAGGAGTTCTTTTCTGATTTTCTACCTTTAGCCTTTACTGGAGACTCCACTGACTTCTGACTTTTATCAGTGACTTCACCTGGTATCTGCTTTATATCTGAGGTTGGAAGTGGAATTTCAGCCTTAATTACTGCTGGCAGTAATTTTGACTTGCTGTTCATGACATCTGACTCTGCATGTTCAGGAGCTTGTGGATCAGAACTTGTTTCATTTACTGCTGACTGATCTGCTACAGCATCAATGGGTGGCTTTGGCATAGATGCCTCTGTCTCCATGGGTAGAGGGGGGAGGCCTGGTGCTGCATCCTCTGGTAAAGGAGGTATTTCTGAAGGAGGAATAGCTGGTTGAACCACATTTGTAAGCTCACTTTCCACTGGCTGAGCTGACTCTGTTGATTCACTTTTATCCAGATCTGGCTCAACATCAGCTGATTCTTCATTTCTATCTTGTGTTGTGATTGGTTCTTTGTCTACCTGATCTGTAATAGTTGATTTTATTGGTTCTTGCTCTATAACAGCTGTTTTCATTGGCTGACTGGTTAAGTCATCAGGAGCTGTGGGCGAGTTTGGGCTATATGTTTCATCATCTTTAGGTTTCTGAAATTCTTTCTTGGCTGAATCTGGCTTATCCCATCTACCTCTCTTCTGTCTGTAAAACATGTAAATTAGCACGGACTGGTGTATGTCAAACCCTCAAGACGACCAGTGTGACCCGTAAAGATTCAGATCAGACTGCACATCTGAACAGCAGAAATAATGTATACCCCTGTAAACCCCAGTTTTACTGTATAAAAGTGGGGTTTAAGCGGGTCAAAATTATATAGGCGTGTTTTCGTGATGCTCATTATATACCTCATAAAATGGTGCTTTGATTGACCACCAGTATTTGTAACTTCCTCTATCTCATACTATATAAATATTACAGTCCTGAGAGGGTGATAGTATATAAATATTACAGTCCTGAGAGGGTGATAGTATATAAATATCAGTCCTGAGAGGGTGATAGTATATTAATATTACAGTCCTGAGAGGGTGATAGTATATAAATATTAGTCCTGAGAGGGTGATAGTATAGAAATATGAGTCCTGAGAGGGTGATAGTATATTAATATTACAGTCCTGAGAGGGTGATAGTATATAAATATTACAGTCCTGAGAGGGTGATAGTTAAAAATTTTACCCTAAGGAATATGAATATCAACCGAGGCAGAGCATCGGTTGATATTCATATTCCTCAGGCTGACATTTTTCATTGGTGATAGTTAAAAATGTTATCCTAAGGAATATGAATACCTATCAACCTAGGCGGAGAATCGGTTGATATTCATATTCCTCAGGGTGACATTTTTCACTATCGCCCGCTCAGGAATGTAATATTTATTTTATTATACTGAACAAAACTAATACATGTACATATAATTAAGGTGAGAGATTTTTCAATGAAAAATACAGGACAGCTCATACGCGACATTTGACATCATGATGTTCCAAATTATCGGATAACTTAGGCTTTCTACATAAACTTTAATGCTTCATTTGTTTAATGAGGATTCCTAACAGCCCAGGGGCCACTACATAAGCAACAATAGCAGGTCAACCAGAAATTCAGAAGTTCAAACGTTTATAACTCCTTTATTTTTGAATAAAACCCAAAAGTGCAGGTATGCACTTTTTTCCAATTAAATCAAAAGAAACATTTTGGTACCAGAATTTCTACCTTGTTAGAATTTTTGGTTTAGACTCTTTTTTTCTCCAGCTTTCCTGAAGAACTGGACCATACACACACCAAATTCCGTGCATGTGATAATAATCAAAATTATCGCAGGGTTTTGTATGGAAAAGTCACGTGAGGTATATCTAATAAAAATTATTATATATTTGAGCTTTCAAAATTGGGACTGTATTATTACATGCATGCAAACTTAGAAAACTGCTCCGAAACAAGCCTTTTATATGTAACAAGAAAAATGTCTGACAACATTATGGACAGATTTTTTAAAAAAAAGTAAACTAAAAGGTAGACCTGCCAGATGCCCCCACCACCCACCCCGACAAATTGGCGGACATCCCTATTTTAAAGTCAGATTTTTGAAAATCCTGTCCAAAAATAAATCATTGTTTAATTTATGATCAAATGTGTATAAATGTTATCTACTGTAATGATCCTAAGTATTGGGACAGACAGGCATAAGCAAACAGTGCAGACCCAGATCAGACTGCTCCTGAAGGAGCAGTCTGATCAGGGTCTACACTGTTTGTCATTCCATCTGCACCTTTTGGACTCCTGGATGGATTGCGAAACAAATTTGTTAAAAGTTTAGGAGAATTACAGTAAGTCTTCAATGTGTCCAAATTCTTAGGATTTTACAGTATTCCAGTGTCTTACCTTGCCAATTCAGAGGCTGCTTCAGCAACTTCTGCAATCTTTGGTAGTGGTGGGGTTCTTAGGGAGGACCGACTGGCACCTGGGGAGTCTGGCTCTGCCACCACCTGCAAAGTAATATAAGGATCTCATATGGGTGTGAAGGTGGATGAAAAATTCTGTCCCGAGGGTCACTGGATTCTTTTTCTTGTTTACCTTCCATTTTTGAGCCTGGGTTTTTAATACTGCAATCACTTCGGTTGCGGATGGCTGCTATACTGTGATGACACTACAGAAATATTTAGTGACGTCAAGTAACGTGCTGTGACATCAACCTTAACGACGGCGCATATGCGGTCGTATTCAACCAGTGCATTTATCAAACACACGAGAATGTTAGATTTTGGGAAAGAACACCAGGGTTAGAACAGAATTTCTATCCAAAGCTAAAACTATGGATTTCCTTATCTGGTGTGCAAGAACAGATTTGCCAGTTCAGGAGTTACCTTATTTACCCTAAATATCTGGACACCATGACTCCTTATCATACTCGTTCTAAAATTGAAACAAGTATAACTGACTACCCGATGTTCTCCCACTAAGATACGTCTTTTCATGTGTCTGAACCTCCACCCCACCTTTTTGAGCCCCAGAACCACCTAAAATCTGCATCCCCCACCCCTGGACAGCTATGTTTGCATTATGGTTAGTTGTCCTAAAAAATGGCCTGAGTTTTTTGCGCGGCTCACCACCAAAAATACATGAAAACAAGATGTGTTTGTGAAACACCGATGCCCCCGGACAGCTCCTGTGCAATATGAAAGCCCCATCACTAAAGTATGTCATGGTTGAGGCCACAAGGTCACGAGGTAAAAAATTATGGTACCACTGGAAAGGTCTTGTGAGAAAGAATACACATGTGGAATATGAAAGCTCTATCACTTACCAATCAAAAGTTATGGACTATATTAAAGTTTTTAAAAAGTAGGTCAAACATCAAGGTCAAAGTCACAAGGTCAAAAATTATGGTACCACTAGAAAGGTCTAGTGACAAGGAATGCACATGTGAAATATGAAAGCCCTACCATTTACCAATCAAAAGTTATGGCCAATGTTAAAGTTTTTAAAAAGTAGGTCAAACATCAAGGTCAAGGTCATGAGGTCAAAAATTATGGTACCATTAGAAAGGTCTTGTGACAAGGAATGCACGTGAAATATGAAAGCTCTACCATTTACCAATCAAACGTTACGGCCAATGTTAAAATTTTTAAAAAGTAGGTCAAATGCCAAGGTCAAGGTCATGAGGTCAAAAATTATAGTACCAATAGAAAGGTCTTGTGACAAGGAATGCACATGTGAAATATGAAAGCTCTATCACTTACCAATCAAAAGTTATGGCCAATGTTAAAGTTTTTAAAAAAGTAGGTCATATGCCAAGGTCAAGGTCATGAGGTCAAAAATTATAGTACCAATAGAAAGGTCTTGTGACAAGGAATGCACATGTGAAATATGAAAGCTCTATCACTTACCAATCAAAAGTTATGGCCAATGTTAAAGTTTTTAAAAATGAGGCCAAAAGTAGGTCAAATGTCAAGGTCCAAGGTCACGAGGTCAAAATTTATGGTACCTCTTGAAAGGTCTTGTGACAAGGAATGCACATGTGAAGTATGAAAGCTGTACCACTTACCATTCAAAAGTTATGCCCAATGTTAAAGTTTTTGCAGACGGACAAACGGACAAACAGACAAACAGACTGAGGCCAAAAGTAGGTCAAATGTCAAGGTCCAAGGTCACGAGGTCAAAATTTATGGTACCTCTTGAAAGGTCTTGTGACAAGGAATGCACATGTGAAGTATGAAATCTGTACCACTTACCATTCAAAAGTTATGCCCAATGTTAAAGTTTTTGCAGACGGACAAACGGACAAACAGACAAACAGACGGACAGACCAAAAACTATATGCCCCCCAGAATCTTAGATTCCGGGGGCATAAAAATCTGGGGTATGGCCCAGCCGGCGACTGAAATTAAATCTGAGGGTGTCTGGGGTCAAAAATGCCTCGAAATCGACGCTGGCAAAACATGCTCCAGACAGGGAAAATGGCCAGTGCCAAACCCCTTAATTGTTGCCTTGACAGCAGTGTGAAGATTAAGATTCTGTCAAAAATACATGTTAAATCACACTTTTTGATAACTTTGAGATGCCCCCTTGTTACCATGGCAATGATGATTTAGCCTAAAAAGGTTTCAGATGAAAGGCTTCTGCCCATTGAACATTCCTGCCGAGTTTGATGTAAAACATACCATTCACTATGAAATAATGGTTATATGAAGTTGCTGTCATAGGCAACACTGTGAAAGTCAGCAAAATTCACATAGTCCCCAAGTGGAAATGGGTTAAGAACTTAAGACAGCTGAAAAAGTGCCAAACAGGGTAGACCCAGATGAGATGCCGCTCAGGCCTATCTGTCCGAATACATATGGTAAATACAGTAAGAACTTTGAACCTTTTGACACGTTTTCATCCATATTAAACCTTTTTACCTGACCTGTTGTTGAAGTACTTGGTGTATCACTTATTTCCTTTACTATGTTCAGACCCCATAATAGTCTGACCACACAATTCTCAAGTTACAGTTCTCAACCAATAGGCCATGGGAATCAGGGATGAGGGTCTCTTTTATCATAGTATTGGTATTGCTATTTAACCCATTATATGCTATTGGACTCTTTCATTGCTATATGTTGGACAAGCCCATTTGTCATATAAGGGGTGTCAGGCCTTTTTTTTTTATTTTTGACGGAAAATTCTGTTAGTAAATAGTGCAGGCCCTGATCAGACGCCGCCTTCTGCGGCGTCTGATCCGGGCCTGCACTGTTTGCCAAGGTACCCCTTTAGTGGTTTCTCACATACAATGGGTTAAAAGTGACACTATGCTGTTATGTTTAACCCTTTTTGTACCAAACAGAATCTTCCTCCTTATGTATGGCAGGAGTCAATTTTGAAATTTAGGGGTGACTGGTTGTGTTATCAGGAAAATTTATTTGGAAAATAGCTGAAATTTTTGCAAATAGTGTAGGCCCTGATCAGATGCCGCATTCTGCGGCATCTAATCTGGGCCTGCACTGTTTGCCAGGCTACCCGTTTTGGGGTTTCCGGTACAAAAAAGGTTAATATCATACAAGCCAAGTAACTTGTGTCTCGTACGAAGTTTACAAAACAAAGGAGGCAACTCACTGGTTCTTCCTCTTCTTTTTCCACTTCAGGGTCGGGAGGTGGCTGCCATTTTATTCTCTCCTGAAAACCATAGTGATAAATACGAGAACATAAAGAATATAAAGAAGAACATATGAAACTCTGGATAATGATTTTAATGTTAACCCACATATTTTAATGTAAGCCCACATATTTTGGTGTTAACCAACATATTTTAATGTCAGCCCACACATTTGAATGTTAGCCCACATATTTTGGTGTTAAACCATATGCTGTATTTTAATGTCAACCCAAATATTTCGATAGTAACTCACTTATTTTGATAGTTACCCACACATTTTGATAGTAACCCACATATTTTGTGTTAACCCATATATTTTGGATTTAACCCACATATTTTGGTGTTTATCAACATATTTTGGTGTAAACCCACAAAATTGCTCGTACAATAGAACTTTGATGGCTGGAACACCGATGGCTCGTTCACCATGGATGTGTCGAACCCATTCTTGAGCCCCTAGCGAAATCCTCTACATAAGAAACAGTGGGGGATAATTAAGGAGATTTTAGTCTTTCATCTTGCAAATGTACGCTGTATGTACTCATTAGAATCGCCTCGATGAGGCGATTCTAATGAGTATACACAGCATGCATTTTCATTATAGAACACCGAAAAGATGTCTAAAAGTATCTCGTTATGCCTCCTGACAGTAACTTCAGTGGCTCGAACTACCCCTGTCTCGAACAGATTTTCGAGGTCCCAAAGGTGTTCGAGCCATTGAAGTTCGACTGCATATGGTGTTAACCCACATATTTTGGTGTTAACCCACATACATGTATTTTGGTGTTAACCCACATCTTTAGTGTAAAACCACACATTTTGATGTAAACCCACATGTTTTGATGTTAACACACATATTTTGATGATAACCCACCTATTTGATGGTTACCCATTTATTGCCCACATATTTTGATGTTTATCCACATATTTTGATTTAGCACACATTTTGATGTTTACCCACATATTTTGATGTCAGAGTCAGAGTACAACATTCTGTGTTCATGAAGAAACTTCTAGTATATCACCATCCATATAAGATCAGAGTGAGAGAGCACAGATATGCAGGCTGATCAGAGTCGTTGCTGGGTCATATTTCTGAAGGAATACTCTCTCTTGGCTTGGCCCAGTTTATACACAACTGACCTCCCTTTGACCATCATTCATTTTCCCATGTCTCCTTACATACAGTCGAACTTCGATGGCTCGAACCCCTTTGGGACCATGAAAATTTGTTCGAGACAGGGGATGTTCGAGCCACTGAGGTTACTTCAGGAGGCATAACGAGATACTTTTGGACATATTTTCGGAGTTCTGTAATGAAAATGTATGCTGTGTGTACTCATTAGAATCGCCTCATGGAGGCGATTCTAATGAGTACACACAGCATACATTTGCAAGATAAAAGACGAAAATCTCCTTAATTACAGCGCACCATTTCTTATGCAGAGGACTCCCCTAGGGGCTCAAGAACGGGTTCGACACAGCCATGGTAAACGAGACATCGGTGTTCGAGCCATCGAAGTTCTACTGTATATCCCCTGTCCCGCTGAGTAAATTAATTTTGCCACACTCATTTCTGACAATCAACTAATCAAATTACTTGATATAATATTTAATTCAAATGTGAACATTGATGACAAACAGTGCAGATCATGATCAGATGGCTTCTTTAGGAGCAATCTGATCTTCATCTACAGTGTTCGCATCTGATCTTGATCTATACTGTTTACAAAGGTTGGGATTATTGTGATCAGTAGGACAAAGGTTAACCCTTCTCTTGCTGTTCACAACATCCCCTATCTTTGGAAACAGTGTAGATCCAGATCAGGTGGCTTCTGAAGAAGCCACCTGATCAGGATCTACACTGTTTGGCATTCAGTTTATGAATTTGTAGCAATAAATTACATCAAGTAATTTGATTGGTTGATAGACAGAAATGGGTGTGGCTTAAATGAATATTTAGCAAGATAAGGGTTAAGAAATTTTACCTCCACTTTCTTCTTTTCTTTTCGTCTCTCCTCCTCTGACAGACTCCTGTCCTTCGATCGTGACCTTGAACCAGATGACCTTGATCTAGATCTACTTGACACAGAACTGTCACTACTTAATGATCTTGACCTCTTCCCCTTTGTTGGCTTGGAAACTGGAGAGTTTACAGGTCTAGCTGTGACATTCGGGTCGTCAAGGTGATACTGTATTTTACTGGCTTGCAGTTTCTCAAGCCTGGCTTCATCAGGAATTTCTGGTGATAAGCTGGGGCCTTCTGTAACCATGGAAACAGTAAAAGGGATGCTGACAGGATATCTGATTATGCAAATAATTCGCTGAAGCTCGTCCCTATGAAATTGTCTAAGGCTCACCGATTATATTTTATTATTAAAGACACTAACCATGTATTTACTATGTATTTGTTCTATATTTTTATCAAAAAAATATAACAGTGTTTAATATTAGATAGTGGTCATTACGACAACACATCTGTGACATAGTGCATTTATACCTATCTCCAAAAAGATTATTTTTCCGATGAAAACTTTTAAAATTTTTTCTTATTTGTACTCAAATCATAGGATGTGTGTGCTCCTTAGAACTGCCCCAACCTTGTTGAGGCGGTTAATAAGTACCTACAACTTTGTGTGCTTGTTAGAACCATCTTTTTGGGGCAGTTCAGATAAGTACCAGCAACCTATATCTTGGAGCAAAAATAAGAAAAATTATTAAATAATGTCTTTCCCCATAAACATGAGTTTTCTCTAAAAGAAGTGGGGTTTCCAGGGCTGTTCATTATACAGACTCATTAATATGATGGATAAAGTTAAAGTGAGTGGGTATTTCTAATCAAGTGTATTTATAACATCAATACTAAATAGCTGACCATTGCAGAGTGCTACTAGAATTCTGATTGGTCCACAAAGTTAACCAGGATGTTAATTTGTCTTTGTTTGTTTGTTAGACATTTAATGGCCCAGTCAACACTAATTATGTCATATTGAGCCACAATACACTTTTCCTGGGCAGGCTTATACTTAAGGGGAATGGGAACACCTGGCAGATTTTTCCACCATTTTTTTCAAAGGGAGACAACTTATAGGACTTCCTGTTCGCTTGTCTATAAGCCCTGTCCCAGTGAAAAAGGGGTCTACTCTTAAAGGAAAGAATTTGCTCCTCCTCTGACCCCTATTGACATGGGAGACAAAAATACTTTTGCAGGAGTTGCCTCCCCTGAAGGTGTACCCATTCCCCTTAAGTGGTTAATCATAGGTTTAGCAACAACTACACTGAATCCAGGGCTGACATCCCTGTCTATTGACTGACCTCTCTATCAATCATGTGTCCTGCGGGGGTCATGACAAAAACATGGCATAAACTTACCCTTGTCCCCTGACGGTGACTGGGCTATAGACGGATCAATCCCAACGCTGTCTAAACCAGATTTGCCCCCAGTGTATGGAGCCACAGGAGGTATAGCTGCCTTTGCACTGAAAGAGCACAAACCACTAAATTTAGAACAAGAATCCTGCAGAGAACATAACACTAAATTTAGAACAAGAATCCTGCAGAGAACATAACACTAAATTTAGAACAAGAATCCTGCAGAGAACATAACACTAAATTTAGAACAAGAATCCTGCAGAGAACATAACACTAAATTTAGAACAAGAATCCTGCAGAGCACAAAACACTAAATTTTGAACAATAATTCTGCAGAGAACAAAACACTAAATTTAGAACAAAAATCTGCAAAGAACAAAACACTAAATTTAGAACAAGAATTCTGCAGAGAACAAAACACTAAATTTAAAACAAGAATTCTGCTGACTTGTTGCACCTGTAATTGTAGTTTTTGAGAAATAAACGTGAGCAGCTGGGTTGTCCCTATAGTTGACGCAAACGTTGATGAACTGACATACAGAACAAACAGGCTCCTGTATCATGCCATGCATAAAGCAGGTGCAACAATTATGGATTAATGTACGGGAGGTATTTTTGACGAGAAGGCTTTTGTCACTTTCTTTCATTTTTGTTTTAAATCAATCATTTTAAAAACATGCCTATATAAATTTTACTGCCCCAAAAAAAAAAAAAAAAGAAAAGAAAGAAAATTTTAAGATGAAAAACTGATATTTTTCTTACTTCTGCTCAAAATATAGATTATGGGAACAGGTTAGAACCGCCTCATCGAGTTGAGCATGAAAAATGTTTTATAACCTCGGGGACTGGTGATGCAAGAACTAGTTTGAATCAACCAAGATAAATGAGCCATGGGTGTTCAAGTTATTGAAGTTTTACTATGGTCTCATGCTCTACCTTAAAACTGTTCCATTTTCTGGGGTCTTTGGTTTCCACGGTTTCTGTCCAGGCTTCCAGTGAGTGGGTGGTGGACTGTCACTCTTCAACCTAATCAGTCTGTGTAGAAGAGGAGATTCAATTAGTACTTCACTTGGACGGAATATATACAGTAAAATTCCTATATTAAGACCACCTTTGGGACTGTTCAAAAGTGGTCTTTAAGACCACTTTTGAACAGTCACAAAGGTGGTTGCTGACCACAGGACCACTGTACACAGAAAGCAAAAGGAATGAATAACTTCAATCACTAAATAAAGTTTTTAAAGCATAATTAGTCTTAATTTTAGGTCGTCTTAATAGTGGAATATCACTGTACATCATATACAAAACCACTCTTTCAGAACTACTTTGGCTCACTTATTCATACTGAGTCTATTTTGGAAAGAATAAAATTTGTTCTTAGACACCATATTCTTTCCTTCATGAGCGGACCCTTTGGAAAAATCAAAATACTGAGAGTACTTATGGGACAATTATTTTGTTTGTTTGAATTGAAGTTTAACGTCCCCGTCAACACTGTAAAGGTCATTTTGGAGACGTTGCTTCCAATTTTGTGGGACTTTTACCAAACATTGCGATGAAATGACATCTCAAGCCCTGCCGCCTAATGAAACCAATAGGGTTTATAAACATGGAAGGGCTGACTCGCACTGCTTTGCCTGGGCAGGCCTTGATCCTCCAAGCTCTTTACCAGTACTCGTGTGGAGTCAGTTTCAGCTCTGCGTGGAAGCATCATGCAGCCCATCTATTTCTTCAAGCCCCGATGAGCGGGGGCCACTGGTGGGTCAACCTCTGAGTGAATACTTGGAAAATAGTCCTGAACTGAGACTTACACTGTTTTGTATGACCCTTAAATTCCATGTTTTTAAGCAAACAGTGTAGACCCTGATCAGAGGTCACATTATGCAGTGTCTGATCTGGGTCTACACTAAGTCTTTTGCCAATGTCCCAGTACACAGGCCCAGTCCAGATTTTACTTTTAACACAGCAATCTGACATCACAGGATGAAGACTTGTGCTGCTATAAATAAGAGGTGCCTCAATGAGAGATGCATTTTCCTACACTAAACAGCTAGTCAACCCTCTATATACCGACATTCGTTGTAACGGCAAAACTTGTTTTAATTACAATTTTAATGGAATGAATTCTTAGCTCAAGGCTTAGCCTCGATTCCGAGCGACGTGGGCTTCCCTGGGGTTGGAAATGCCCAAATCAAATCCATAGTTGTGAAAGATTCTTGTAATTTAATACTCCAAGAAACCAATTTGAGGCGATTCTTACAAATATCTATAACATTGGTTTCTTGGGAGTAATGGTGTGGAAAAGATTTTTTATAACCTATCATACTCCTAACTGGGATTCTTTATAACAACAAATACATTATAACGGCACAATAATAGGGAATAAATACTGCCGCTATAACGCTACCTCCTTTATAGAGTTGCTTAACTGCAGATACACTGTAGAAGTCAGCCTTTTTAGCATGAGAGTGATCAAATATGTAGACTATTTAATTGTCTGTTTGTTTGTTTTGAGTTTCTTGGCCCAGTCAATACTGTTTAAGCCATATCGAGCATGTCAGTTTATCTAACCACACTTTTCTTGGGCAGGCTTACCATAATGATCATAAGTAATGGGACAGATATACCTAAGCAAACAGCGCAGACCTAGATCAGACTGCTCCTGAAGGATCAAGGTCTTCACTGTTAGTCATTCCATCCGCATCTTTGGGACTCCCTGCTGGATAGTAATTAAATAATTTAATTTCGGCCCCGCCCATCGGGGCTTGAAGAAATAGATGGGCTGCATGATGCTTCCACACAGAGCTGAAATCCTGGTAAACCGCTTACAGGATCTAAGCCTGCCCAGGCAAAGCGGTGCGAGTCGGACCGTCCATGCTTATAAACCCTATTGCTTTTTTTTGGCAACCAGGATCTGCCCAGGCAAAGGGGTGCGAGTTAGACCGTCCATGCTTATAAACCTTATTGGTTTCATTGGGTAATAGGGCTTGAGATGTCATTTCATCTCAATGTGAGGTAAAAATCCAGCAAAATTGGAAGCAACGTCTCCAAAATGACATATACAGTGTTGACAGGGATGTTAAACCTCAAATCAAACTAGACAAAAGTGCCCAGTGGGGCACGTATACCCCCAGCCAGTGCCATCAAGAACTACAAAGGGAAATAACTCAAAAAGGCCTGACCCCTTGGCCCTTATTTTTCTTTCCCACAATACAAGTAGTCATACTGATCATGTGTGCAAAATTTCAAGTTTCTATGTGAAGCAGTTCCTGAGATATCTTTGACACAAAATAATTGTTTACGGACACACAGACGGAAAAGACAAAAACTATATACCCCCACTGCATACTTTGTATGCTGGGGGCATTACGATAACACACCCGTGCGACATAGTGAATTTTTTCACATCTCCAAAATGCCTTTTTCTGATGAAATTCCTTGATACTTTTCTTATAAATACGGCAAACATAGGTTGTGGGTGCTCGTTAGAACCGCCTCATTGAGGCGGTTCTAACGAGTACCCACAACCTATGTCTTGGAGCAAAAATAAGAAAAATAATGTATACCCCCCTACACCCCATTTTTCTCTATATAAAGTGGGGTGTAGGAAGGTCTTCGTTTCACGGACTTGTTCACGTGATGGGTATAACAAACAAAACTGTGGTTTCACTGTAAAAGAAGCCACCAGCTCCATTCAATCTGCTCCTTGTCATGCAATTATAGGCAATGTTTTTACCTTGCTGCCTCCTCTAGTTTTCTCTTATCAAATCTGCCACCACTTTTATCTTTTCTATCACCCCAATGACCTTGACGCTTTCTCCTGAATTCGGCCGAGCTTGATCTTGACCTCCGACGACCCCGTGGCCTTTCATCATAAGAATCACTAGAGGATGAGCCTTTTCTAGCAAATCCATATTTAGCAGAAATTTCTCTCCTGCAAGAAGCAATTATATTATGTCTAAGGGAGTTGGCTATATGTGACATGTTTTCTGCCATTTGGGCACCGTCAAGCGATTTTGGTACTTATCGCCTATGCGAGCATTGAAGGTTCAGGCGAGCCTGCGCATCCGCGCAGTCTATCCAGAACCTTCGCTGCTCGCCCATACAAGCAGTGAATCAAGAGGAACCTTCAGACAGAAAGCCATATTCCTGGCCCCTCTGAATGGCTGGGCATGCACAGTTAAAATTTGTCATGACGGAATGCTCGAAGACACAAATTCGCTTGGCGGGGCTCATTTGTAAGAAGCGATTCAACTTTGATAATTCCTATTCTCCATCATTATTTAAATTTCGAGCGATTTGATTGGTTGAAATAAAAGTTTTATACTTCGATATATTCCATGAGCAAGAATCTCAGATCTGTTTCATGTGACCTAGCGAAAGGTGGTAATATAACGTCAAAGAGCATGCTAAGAACCCGAGTGTTACGTCATTGTATATAAACAACGTCAACAAATTAAAGGATGGAAAACTATTAAAAACGTAAATGTTTGAAGACAAATAAATTGAGTTTACAGACCATTACGCTAACACACCCGTGCGACATAGTTCATTTTTCACATCTACAAAATGACTACTTTTCGGATGAAAATCCATGATAGTTTTCTTATTTATACTGCAAACATAGGTTGTGGGTACCCGTTAGAACCGCCTCATTGAGGCGGTTCTAACGAGTACCCGCAACCTATGTCTTGGAGTAAAAATAAGAAAAATAATGTTTACCCCCGTAAACCCCAGTTTTCTCTATACAAAGTGGGGTGTAAGGGGGTGTTCATTTCACGGACTTGTTCACGTGATGCTTGACGTTTTGTGCGCTTGGGTTTCTTACATAAGGGTAACACACCCATGCGCTAAAATGGCCTCAGTCTAATCTCCAGATCATATGAAAATGTTTTGATGGTTAGAACCGCCTCCCTTGGGGCTTTATGCTAAGTTTGTGTTTCGTCGGAGTTTACACATCAATAAAATCCACAAAAATGAAATTCATTCCTATAAGGATTGTCAGTATGCTTTCCTTTGAACAAAGCTCATTCAAACAAAAGATGTCATGCCTGTAAAGACAAAATTTGGGTTAATGCTTTCAATATGATAGACACAAATGTTGACGGATGGACAAACAAATATTGATTTAATGGGTTTGCCGACATGTCAACTCTTGTGGGTCATTTTGAGTTCTCTCCCAAACAAAAGGTAGAAAAGATAGCAGAAATAGTAAAGGAGATGAAAGAGAAAGGAGAAAGAGGAAAATGAATGAAAAAGAAGAATATAACAACAGATAGGCTTGGTATTTTTTGATGATTGAAGGATAGTTTTCTCTATTTCTCCATATGCGAGGCGGTTCTAATGAATACCCATAACATAGGTTTTTTATTGAGAATTCACAAAAACTATCCTTCAATTATCACAAAATACCATGATTCTCTGTTGCTATGGAAGAAAAAGAAAAGATACAACATTTCCCTTCTAACCTTACCTGTTACAAGGCTAGCAGGCCCTGCCCAATGGGAAGCCAATTTCTGTTGGATGCCCCGGTGACATACTTAACGTGACACCTTTGCCTTGCCCAACCCTCACCCCCCCCCCTCACCCCCTGAGAAACAAATGAAAGGCTGGAAAAACACATATTCTAACATGACGTTAACGTTTTTCCCATTGAACCCAGTGGAAACGTCAGCGTTTGCAAATATGCGATAATTCACGTCGTCAACGTGGTGCGTGCAATTTGGCGTCATCGTGACGTTGCATGTAAACATTTCCTTCTGTCGACATCCGCTGCAAAATAGTCCCCAAGATAACGCTTTGTTACTACTGTATTTCAGTTTAGCATCATGTTAGAATCGAAATAATTTCCACGCACCCGGTGTGTTATCGTGATTAACACACGGTGTTGTCGGGCAGATGCGAATATTAATTCACTCCGGCTTCGCCGTCGTGAATTAATATTTCGCAATCTGCCCTCCAACACCGTGTGTTAATCACGATAACACACGGTACGTGGAAATTATTTCTTAATTCTGTAGCTCAAGTAGCTTTTGCAAGCTACTCATTTTTTTCAGCAAAAATATGACTGTATTCAATATTTTAGTTGTGGAATAGTTAATATTTTGACCACTAATGAGCTCTTTAAGCTAACAATGCTTTGAACAACTGGGCCCTGCCCTTTGACCCAAAGCTCCCACATGGGGTCAAAGGATGTAAGCATCTTACATGGGTGTGAGAGGTTGATAGAAAAATCAGTTCTGAGGGTCACTGTCTGGCATGACCAGGCTTGCCATGTGATGCCAGAGAGTGAGCCTGAGGGATGAATATTTCTATCTACCCCTCTCACCATTGTAGAACATATTTTCATTTCATGTGGCTTAAATAATGCTTCAAAGGGTTTTTGTGTAACACTTAAACTCACCCACTTATCATTGGTGACCTCCTTCTCTGACCTCTACCTCGGCCTTTACTCCTGGAACGTGACCTTGACCTTGAGCTCTTCTCTTTATCAGGTGATGAACTCTGCCTAACTGGAGGCAGTCTCCTACGTTCTTTGCTTTTTGATGGTGACCTTGACTGTTTCCATGGAGACGGTCTTCTACCTGGTGAACTAGAACTTGACTTTCTCTTCCTTGCTTGTTCTCTTTTAGGTGATGGTCGCTTTTTTATTGGGGATCCAGAACTAGATCTCCTACGCCTGACTGGAGACCTTTTTGGTGATGACCTTTTTCTTACTGGTGAGCCAGAAGTGGACCTTCTTCGCCTCACTGGTGACCTCTTTGGTGATGACCTTTTCCTTACTGGAGACCTAGAAATAGATCTTTTTCTCCTAAGTGGTGACCTTTTGGGTGAAGGTCGACGCCTAATTGGAGACTGTGACCTTGACCTCCTTACAGGTGAAGATCTCCTTGGAAACATTTTTCTTCTAGGAGGGGAAGCAGACTCTGACCTTGACCTTTCTTTCCTTGATCTCTGCACTTTTTCTCTTCTACCTTCTCGTTCTGGACTTTCTGAAGAACTTGACCGCTCCCTTTGTTTTCTACCAACCTTTTCCTTCCTCTGTTTTGGTACTGGAGAACCTGAATCTTTTGCCCGTCTTCTACTTCTGGGTTCGGATTCTTCAGAAGAAGATCTTTGATGTTCAGCTTTCTTTTTCAAGCGTCGAGGATCTTCTTTCAGTTTCATGGCAGCCAATGCTTTTTGTCGTAAAACTGATTCTGATTCCGACTCTGATGTTTCTCCTGATGACTTTTTCTGCTTTTGTGGTGCCTGTTCAACTTCTGATTCTGAGTCGGAAGAATCTTTATCCTTCCGTCTATGCCGCTGTCCATTTTGTTTTCTTTCCACAATTTCGCCCTCTGAGGATCCCTCTCCTGGGGACATTTGTTCCCGCCTCATTCTGTGCTTACTTCTATCATGACTCCTTGACTGGCGCTCATGTTCTGGTGACTGTTGGCCATTCCTATCAGCGACATCGACATCGGAAATCTCACCTTCCTCTCTTTTCATTCTTTTATGTTTCTTGCTTCTGTCAACAGAAATTTGATAATTATCAGAACAAATTACCACATTCACCTTTTTTGCATTATCTGCTGGTTCCTAGTCTGAAGGTTATCAGTGTTGGAAAAACAGGAAACCAGACCCCCCTGACATTGAAAGGTCAGGGGGGTCTGGTTACCTGTTTTTCCAAAATTGACAATGTGCAATCTGGAAGCCAGCAAATAATGCAAATATGGTGAATATGAAATCTGTAAAAAGACTTGGCTGGCTTGTCTTTGTTTCGTTTCAAACTTAAAAACCTTTTCTTGAATTTCTTTCACTAAAATTTTTTCTTGTAAATTTTGTTTTACAGCCCTTTCAAGATAATTTCATTTATACCAAGTTGATAGTTATTAAAAATCAGAGGTGGACGAAAACAGGAATACCTGGGGAAAAAATATCTGGGCCCAGTTGTTCAAAGCATCGTTAGCTTAACGAGCTCATTAGTAGACAAACTGTTAACTGTTCTATGAAGAACAATATCTAATATAGTGTGATTTTTGCTGAAAAAATGAGAGCTGCATATGGAAAAAGCTGCTCATATTTTTTTCAGCAAAAATATAAGTACATGTATATTTGCCATATTAAATGATAATTTTTTTAATTATACATTAACTAACAACGTCGTTAGTTTTGAACAACCGACTCCTGACCTTCCATTACACTTGACCAGACTGATGCTCAAACCCACAGCATTGAGAGACCTAATATTCAAAGGTAAGTGCTCTTAACCAGGAGGCTATGGAGGTCTGTAAAATTGTTTTTGTATTCTTATAAACAGGAATCAACTCCTGAAAAAAGACAAAAATAAAGAATTTGCTCCTAGGCAGTAAATTCTTTCCTTTAACCCATTTGGTACCAGAAACCCCTAAACAGGTACCCTGGCAAACAGTGCACACCCAGATCAGACGTTGCAGAATGTGGTGTCTGATCAGAGCCTACACTGTTTGCAAAAAGTTCAGCCATTTTCCAAATAAATTTTGAGTGAGTGAGTGAGTTTTAGTTTTACGTCCCACCAACAGCTAAGGTCATACGGAGACGGGACCTCGGTTTAAAGACTCATCTGAAAGTCTGGAGAAGCCCGGGATCGATCCTGCAATCCCTGGTTTACAAGGCGAGTAGCGTAACCACTGCACCACGGAGGCTTCTAAGTAAATTTTGATGATAACACAACCTGACACCCCTAAATTTTGAAATGGACTCCTATATTTAAGGAGGAAGATTCCATTTGGTACAAAAAGGGTTAAGACCCTATTGATACAGGAGAAACTAGACAAACACTTAA
The DNA here is from genome assembly GCA_963580285.1 of Lucinisca nassula. Lineage (NCBI taxonomy): Eukaryota > Metazoa > Mollusca > Bivalvia > Lucinida > Lucinidae > Lucinisca > Lucinisca nassula. Next base: position 86,520,735 of record OY757019.1, on the reverse strand, counting down.
CTGATACAGGAGACACTAGACAATCACTTAAGGTGATGAATGCCCCCGCCATATGGCTCACTAGATGAGTAATTTACTTGACATATGCAGTAGATAGGCACACAATCTAACTAAACTAAAAACTGCAATTGTCCCAAGAAACATACAGCCAAAATGCTTAAGTCGTCCTGCATGAAATACTGTAGGAGTTGCAGAGACACAGTACATGTTAACATTCTACACTACACCTATGGCCAAAATGTTTAAGTCATTCAAGGGGACATAATTCTGCAATGCACATCTGAACTGTGTTGCAGGTTTCAATGTCCTGCATCAAATACTGTAGGAGGAATTGTGGAGACAAGAATAGTACTACAAAGTGTGACCTACAGGCAGATGTACGTACGGACAGACAAGGGCAAAACTATATGTTCTTCCTTTTGTAAACCTGAACTTACTTTTTCTCTTTCTTCATTTTCTTTCTCTCTCTCCTCATATCACCACGATCTTCTCTAAAAAAAAAATAAAAAAAAAATAGGTCATGTTTATCTTTGTTTGGGGATAATTCATGTATTGTTGTTTAACTAACACAGTTTCTGCTTTTAGGGGTAAGGGTTTATAGAAAAGTGAACAGGAAGTCCTGAAAGTTGTCTCCCTTTGAGAAATGGCGGAAAACATCTTCCAGGTTTATCCATTCCCCTTAAACCTCAACAACAGTGTGATAAAAAGGTTATGGCATACTTCCTTTGACTTATAGAAACAAGAGGGCCATGATGGCCCTGGATCGCTCACCTGATCCATAGTGTAACAAGTGGGCCCCAGGGAGGGTCATTATTGGCCCCAGGGCTTTAATGTGCATAATGCTGAGGGAGGTCTTAAAGGTGAAGCTTCATACCAAACATCAACAAAGGCTATAATATGAACAATCTTGGCAAAGGTCGTCGAGATGAAGCTACACACCAAATATCAAGGAACTGGGCCTTGCGGTTTCAGAGAAGAAGATTTTTTTAAAGATATTCCATACATAAGCCTATGCAAAACCAAATTTGCATCAGGGCTATATAAGTCTATGTAAAACCAAAGGGTCCCGGGCTGGGGACATTTGTGGCCCCAGGGCTATAATTTGGAACAATCTTGGTAGAGGTCCACTAGATGAAGCTTCATACCAAATATCAAAGACATGGGCCTTGCAGTTTCAGAGAAGAAGATTTTTAAATATTTCCCTTTATAAGACTATGTAAAACCAAAGGGTCTCAGGGCGGTGACATTTTTGGCCCCAGGGCTATAATTTGTACAATCTTGATAGTGGTCCACTAGATGAAATTTCACACCAAATATCAAAGACCTAGGCCTTGTGGTTTCAGAGAAGAAGATTTTTAAAGATTTTCCCTATATAAGTCCATGTAAAACCAAAGGGCCTCGCAGTGGGGGCATTTTTTGCCAAAGGGCTATAATTTGAACAACATACCAAATATCAAAGTCCTTGGCCATGCAGTTTCAGAGAAGAAGATTTTTTTAAGATTTTCCCTATATAAGTCTATGTAAAACCAAAGGGCCCGAGAGCGGGGACATTTTTGGTCCAAGGGCTATAATTTGAACAATCTTGATATAGGTCCACTAGATGAAGCTTCACACAAAATATCAAAGGACTAGGCCTTGTGGTTTCAGAGAAGAAGATTTTTAAAGATTTTCCCTATATAAGTCTATGTAAAACCAAAGGGCCCCAGAGCGGGGGGCAGTTTTGGCCCCAGGGCTATAATTTGAACATTCTTGGTAGAGGTCCATTAGATGAAGCTTCATACCAAATATCAAAGTCCTGGGCTTTGCGGTTTCAGAGAAGAAGATTTTTACAGATTATCCCTGTATAAGCCTATGTAAAACCAAAGGGCCCCGGGGCGGGGAGCATTTTTGGCCCCAGCACTATAATTTGAACAATCTTGGTAGGGGTCCTATAGATGAAGCTTCATACCAAATATCAAAGACCTAGGTCTTGTGGTTTCAGAGAAGAAGATTTATAAAGATTTTCCCTATATAAGTCTATGCAAAACCAAAGGGTCCCAGAGCGGGGGCATTTTTGGCCCAAAGGCTATAATTTGAACAATCTTGGTAGAGGTCCATTAGATGAAGCTTCATACCAAATATCGAAGACCTAGGCCATGTGGTTTCAGAGAAGAAGATTTTTAAAGATTTTCCCTATATAAGTCTATGTAAAACCAAAGGGCCCCGGAGCGGGGCATTTTTGGCCCCAGCACTATAATTTGAACAATCTTGGTAGAGGTCCATTAGATGAAGCTTCATACTAAATATCAAAGTCCTGGGCCTTGTGGTTTCAGAGAAGAAGATTTTTAAAGATTTTCCATATATAAGCCTATGTAAAACCAAAGGGCCCCGGGGCGGGGGCATTTTGTGCCCCAGCACTATAATTTGAACAATCTTGGTAGGGGTTCACTAGATGAAGCTTCATACCAAATATCAAAGACCTGGGCCTTGTGGTTTCAGAGTAGAAGATTTTTAAAGATTTTCCCTATATAAGTCTATGTAAAACCAAAGGGCCATGGAGCGGGGGTATTTTTGGCCCCAGCACTATAATTTGAACAGTCTTGGTAGAGGTCCATTAGATGGAGCTTCATACTAAATATCAAAGTCCTGGGCCTTGTGGTTTCAGAGAAGAAGATTTTTAAAGATTTTCCATATATAAGCCTATGTAAAACCAAAGGGCCCCGGGGCGGGGGCATTTTGTGCCCAAGCACTATAATTTGAACAATCTTGGTAGGGGTCCACTAGATGAAGCTTCATACCAAATATCAAAGACCTGGGCCTTGTGGTTTCAGAGAAGAAGATTTTTTAAGTTTTCAGTGAAAAAAATCTATTTTTGGCTCCTGTGACCTAGATGTGCAACGGACCGGAACCATTTGAACAACTTTGAAAGGGGACCACCTAAGGATCATTCCTGTGAAGTTTGGTCAAAATCTGATCAGTGGTTTAGGAGGAGATATCGTTTGAAGAAATTGTTTACGCACGCACGGACGCACGCACGCACGACGGACAAAAAGTGATCCCAAAAGCTCACCTCGTCACTACGTGACGGTGAGCTAAAAAAGACTTTTCCAAGTTATGAAGGTATGGAGTGTCATGCTTCGTGTCAATAGTCAACACTTGTCCCGCTGTGAACCAGTGCCCAGTTGCTCAAAACAAGCTTGCTAGAGACCACAATGTTAACTGTTCTGGCAAGTAAAGTATCAAATAATTGTATTTTTCTTACCAAGAGGGCCATAATGGCCCCGGATCGCTCACCCAATCTTTATTGTAGAAATAAAATGGTAGGAAATAAAAGGTGGAGTGGATGGTTTGAGCAATTTTGGTTGACAATGACACAAAACATTTCTGTGAAATTATTTCAAATATTTAGGAGTAGAAGTCATTTTAAGGGTTGTATATTTTTTAGTTCTGGTGACTGGATGGTAGGTGTTAGACTTGTCACAAGAAACCTACATGCCGAATATGAAGGCTCAACCTCAAATGGTTCAAAAGTTATGATAAAGTATCTATCTATATCTATATCAATACTGCATCACCCCCTCGCGGGGATTACGTGCAGGTGCGCATCAGTGCGATGTTAGTAGAAGAAGTTTAAAATTAAAAAGTTTCCGTAAGAACTGTTAGAGAAGGTGGAATAAAAATGATAGGGTTAAAACGTTAATAGTCAGAAACAAGCTGACAGTGAAAGCTAAAAGATAAAAACAGTGCGCTGGCATTTATGACATTGGGTGGCTAACCATGCATACTGCCTTTTTGAAACATTGGATGGCAGCCGGTTCCATTGCACGATTGCGAGGGGGTAGAACGAGTACTTGTAATAATCTACTCTGGTGTGGATTTGTCGATAAACCAGTGGGTGAGAGTTTTTATGGGAAATCCTGGTCGGGTGCACAACATACGGTGGTAGGTCTATAGCTACAAGTCCGTGGACAATTTTGTAGAACAGGCAGAGCCGGGAATCATTTCTTCTCTGTTCCAGAGTACGCCAGCCAAGGTGGTCTAACATGTCTGTAACACTCGCCTGTCTGTAGTAGTTGTCAAGTGTCCACCTGGCTGCCCTACGTTGGATCATCTCGATTTTATAGATGTTGTTTTGGGTGTAAGGGCTCCAGACAGAGGAGGAGTACTCTACTAGGGGGCATACCAGTATCTTGTATGCCATTTCGCGGATGGCTGGTGACTTTGTCCTGATGTTTCGCTTAATGAACCCTAATGATCGGCTAGCTGTTGTGCATGTCTTTTGGATGTGGTTGTTGAAAGATAGGTTGCTACTGATTTCAATGCCCAGATACTTGGAGCCTTCAACCGATTCAAGAATCTGACCGTGCAGTAGGTATTCACTCGGGACTGGAGTTCGTGCTCGTGTCACATGTATGACAACACACTGACTTGGATTGAACTCCATATCCCATTGCAGTTCCCACTCATGAAGACAGTCAAGATCCTTCTGCAGTACTTGAGCATCCTGTAGGCTGGAGACTGCCAGGTAGATGGCCATATCATCAGCAAACCGTACCTTAGATCTGGTCCTGTCCGGTAGGTCGTTGATGTAAATCAAGAAAAGTATTGGGCCCAGGACGGAACCCTGAGGGACCCCAGATGTTACAGGCACCGTTTCTGACTGTTCGTTTTCGAGAACAACAGTTTGTGTTCGGCCGGAAAGGAATGCCTGTATCCACTTCAAGCTGGGACCTCTGATTCCGTATTTGTGCAGCTTTAGTAGGAGTTTTTGGTGACTGACCTTGTCAAAGGCCTTTGAAAAGTCAAGAAAGACAAGGTCAGTTTGGCTACCTGCTATGGAGTTTCTCAGATCTTCTATGAGAGTCACAAGTTGGGTCTCACATGACCGCTTGGTGCTAAAACCATGTTGTAAGTCGTACAACAGGTTGTGCTGGTCCATGTGGGAAACCACATTGGTTGTGACAATGTGCTCCAGCACCTTGCACAAAATACTAGTCAGAGAGATGGGCCTATAGTTGGAAGCAAGGCTAGTGTCTCCCTTCTTGAAAAGAGGACAAACATAGGCAGTAGTCCAGTCTTTGGGTACCCTTCCTGTATCAAGGGACTTCTGGAAGATTACCTGTAATAATGGCACTATTACGTCACGAAGTCTTTGAAGAACCAGGGGTTTCAGTTGGTCAGGTCCTGCAGCCTTGTGGGGGTTCAGATCCTTTAACAGTTTCAATATGCCATTGAGGGAGACTGTGATATTTGACATGGGCGGAACAGAATTGAGGGTCTCTTTTGGTAATTGGGATGGATGAAGCTTTCCATTATCCACACAATTCTGTACAGCCATGAGTGATAGTTGGTGTAGAGCAAGGGGGGTTTTGGGTGTAAAGACCGACTGAAATTGCTGGTTTAGAATGTTGGCTTTGTCAGTGGTGTTTATATGTAATTGACCATTGTGCTTCAGAGGTGCTGAGCCCTTTGAGTCCTGTTTGGAGTTTTTCAAGAGCGAGTACACTTTTTTTGTAGCAAAGGTATTTTTGTGTGGATCAGTGTCATTTTGAGGATGGGCACTTGAATCAGTGGGGTCTGTAGGTTATACAATGCCCAAAATTTCCTCAATATACCTGTTGTGGGCCTCCTTAAGTTTCCTGTTGACTTCATGTTTATATTCAAGGTGAGCTTGCCTGTCAGTGAGGGGTGTCTGTACTTTTTGTACTTGTCATACAAACTGTCCCGTCTACGCATAGTCCTCTTGTTGTCTTGAGTGATCCAGGGCAGTGACGATTTTGTGCTGATTGACCTTTGGGGAATAAACTGTTCTATTCCGCTTTGCAGGGCCCTTTTGAAATCCTCCCATAGGGAGTTAATAGGTCTGTTCTCACAATTGGAAGACAGAAATGACTTCTGAAATGTCAGCATATAACTTTCCAGACCCTCCCAGTCAGCCTTTTTATACAAGTACATGAGTCTTGGTTTCTGTCTTGAAATTTGAGGTTTTATGAAAACCTCAGACAGAACAGCGTCATGGTCAGCAATGCCGGGTCTCACATCAACAGACTTGACCAAAGTTGGATTGTCAATAAGGAACAAATCCTGTAGGTTTTCATTTCTCGTTGGGTGGGTCACAGTTTGGGTCAGGTTGAACTCATCTAGCATGTCCGTGAAGTCCTCATACAGGTTGGTGTGTTTACAGTCGGGTGAGATAACAGGAATATGGTCATTCCATGTAAATTTGGGGTTGTTGAAGTCCCCCAGAACCCAGACGTGGCCTTTGACAGGGCGTACCAGTTCAAGGGATTTCTTGAGCTCTTCAAAGCTGCGTGAGTCAGACTCACTTGGCTTATAATAAGCTGCTACATGGAGAGGGACAGACCCTATAAGCTGCAATTTGACCCATAAAATTTCGCAATCCGTTTCCCATTCTTGGACCCTGCTAGCAATGTAGAGGTTTTTTACCAAAATAAAAACACCACCCCCTCTAGACCCTCTGTCCCGCCTAAATATGGTATACCCCAAGTGGTCTGGAATGATCTCCGCATTGTAGACGTCTGAGGTCAACCATGTCTCTGTGCATGCTACAATGTCCGGGCTTAGCTGGTCAAGCATAGCGTGAAACTGGTCAAGTTTATCTTGGGACTTTATGGAGTGGGCGTTTAAGTTTAGGACTGTCAGGGTCGCATTCTTTAGTCTATGGCTGTTGGTTCTCTGCCCAGCAGAAGAAACTGATGATCGGCCGGCAGAATCAGACAAAGTATTGAAACTATTATGGGATGCAAATGAAGCCAGACAACTATCTAGCACTGAAACTGAATGACCCAGGAAAAATCAGGGTTTTCAGTATGGAAGACGTAGAGTTGTCTCCTATATCCTGGCACATGGGATGGTACCATTGCGAACAATTGTCACATTGGATACCTACATCAGTTACTTCTAATCCACATGCAGCACAAGGCGCTGGATTAGATTCATCTGAAGACATGTTGAGAAATCCTAAACAAAACACGACAACACAAAACAAGATCAATTTTTTACCTGTCGCATTCATGGCAAAACAAACATTCGTTCTAGCCGCTTACATCATGTAAAAATGGAAATCCAAGATGGCCGCTTATATCAAAAACAAAGGTTGCGCAATTTTGGAAAAAAGCTGTTTGCGCCCAAGATACGGGCGATCGGAGTGGTACACAATAGTGTACAGTGGGATGATACTTAGCCCAAACAAACAGCACAATTTTGATGCCAGATAAATGTTTAGAACAAGAAATCCAGAATATTTTCTTTCCAAGACAAAGAGAGGATGTTAGATCGCACGATGCATGCGCACCAAGTAGGTCAAATGAGTAGAGGATATTGCCACAAGGAACCTACATGCCAAATATGAAGGCTCTATCTCTAATGGTTCAAAAGTTATTACTAAGTAGGTCAAAGGTCAAGGTAACAAGTCAAAATTTTTGTATGGGTTGGAAGACCTTGTCAGAAGGAACATACATGCCAAATATGAAGGCTCTATCTCAAATGGTTCAAAATAATGATAAAGTAGGTCACAGGTCAAATATTTTTGTATAGTGGGAAGCCCTTGTCACAAGGAACCTACATCCCAAATATGAAGGCTCTATCTCAAATGGTTCAAAAGTTATGACAAGTAGGTCAATGGTCAAGGTCAGGGTCAAGGTCACAGGTCAAATTTTTTATGAGTGGGAAGCCCTTATCAAAAGGAACTTACATGCCAGATATGAAGGCTCTATGTCAAATGGTTCAAAAGATATTACAAAGTAGGACACAGGTCAATATATTTATATGAGTGGGAAGCCCTTGTCACAGGAAACCTACATGCCAAATATAAAGGCTCTATCTCAAATGGTTCAAAAGTTATGACAAAGTAGGTCAAAGGCCAAGGTCAAGGTCACAGGTCAAAATTTTTGTTGGATGGGTAGTCCTTGTCACAAGTAACATAAATGCCAAATATGAAGGATCTATCTCAAACGGCCCGCCCCCGCCCATCTGGGTTTGAAGAAATAGAAGGGCTGCATGATGCTTCCACGCAGAGCTGAAACCGATCTGCACACGAGTACTGGAAAACTGCTTAGAGGATCTAAGACTGCCCAGGCAAAGCGGTGCAAATCAGCCTGTCCATGTTTATAAACCCTATTGGTTTCATTGGGCAACAGGGCTTGAGATGTGATTTCATCTAAATGTCGGGTAAAAGTCCCACAAAATTGGAAGCAACGTCTCCAAAATGACCTTTACAGTGTTGACGGGGACGTTAAACCTCAAATCAAACAAAACAAATCTATCTCAAACGGTTCAAGTTATGATAAAGTAGGTCACAGGTCAAGGTCACAGGTCAAAATTTTTTGCATGGGTGGGAAGCCCTTATCACAAGGGACATACATGCAAAATATGAAGGCTATGTCTCAAATGGTTCAAACGTTATGATAAAGTTAAGTCACAGGTCACGGTCAAGGTCACAGGACAATTTTTTGGTATGACAAGGTAGCCCCTGTCACAAAGAACCTACATGCCAAATATGAAGGTTCTATCCCAAATGCTTAAAAAGGAATGACAAAGTAGGTCAAAGGTCAAGGTCATGGGTCAAAAGTTTTGTTTGGGTGGGTAGACCTTGTTACAGGGAACATACATGCCTAATGTGAAGGCTCTATTTGAAATGGTTCAAACGTTATGATAAAGTAGGTCACAGTTCAAGGTCAAGGTCACAGATTATTTTTTTTTTGTATTAGTTCCATGCCAAATATGAAGGCTTTATCTCAAACGGTTCAAAAGTTATGACAAAATGACCTACTGCCCTACTTTTTGATTCAGCATGACCCATATTCGACCTTGACCAAGATATTGTCAAGATGAGCAAGCTTTATGATAATTGGACCAAAACTGTGGCCTTTAGAGTGTTCACAAGGTTTATCTAAGATTTAACCCACAGACCTGCTTTTTGACTCGACATGAACCATATTCGAACTTGACTGAGATATTGTCACAATGATTATTCTGAGCAAGTTTGATGATGACTGGACCAAAACTGTGGCCTTTAGAGTGTTCACAAGGTTATTCTATTATTAACCTACTGGAAATGATATTGTGTGGACTCATAAGAAGTCCCTCAACCAGTCAATTCTAATGAGTATAAACAATATACCTTTATTTTAGGAGCAGACACAACATTCCTATATTTTACAGGATATCGAAAAGATGAATGCATCATGCCCGGGTTCAAGGTTATAAAACTTTTTTCATGCTCAACTAAACTAGGCATGAAATTTGGTCAGTTTCAGCTCAGTTGCGCTGAAGCACCATGCAGCCCAATCTATTCTCCAAGCCCCGATGGGCAGGGGTACACCAGTCAATTCTAATGAGTATAAACGATATGCCTGTATGTTAGGAGTACACAGAACATTCTTTTATTGTATAGGATATCAAAACGATAAATCTTAATGAATTTGTTTGTTTGTTGTGATTTGAGGTTTTACATCTCCATCAAAACTGTATAGGTCATTTTGGAGACGTTGCTTCCAATTTTGTGGGACTTTTACCTGACACTGAGATGAAATGACATGCCAAGCCCTTTCGCCCAATGAAACCAATCGGGTTTATAAGCATGAACGGTCAGACTCGCACTGCTTTGCCTGGGAAAGCTTAGATCCTCTATGCGGTTTACCAGTACATGTACTTGTGTGCAGTCAGTTTCCGCTCTGCAGGGAAGCATCATGCAGCCCAAATATTTTTTCAAGCCCGATGGGCGGGGGCTTAAATCTTAATGAATACATTTTGCCCAGGCTCAAGGTTATAAAACTTTTTTCATGCTCACATCAGCTGGGCATGAAATTTACAGTGCTCATAAATTTTAAAATGCCAACAATTAAATTTAAGAGCAGGACAAATAACATTGTGTGCTGAGCTAAGCAGGATAATTGCCTCTTTCATTTGTATTGTAATATTTATGAGCTCTGAAATTTCATGCTCAAGTGAGTTGAACATTAAAAACGTTTTAGTTTATACTAATTTATTTTAATTCGATTGCGATGAAAGCTTCAAGCTTATTGAATCGCTCTCGAACACTCATTCCAGGTGTTTTCACGCGCGTGAAAGAGAGAGGCAGTGGCTTTTACACCACTGCTACCCATTTACACCTGGGTGGCGTAGGGCAGTGTCATTACGAGTCTTGCCCAAGGACACACGCCAGATTCAAATGCACAACCTCTCGCTCATAAGTTGAACGCATTAACCACTGCGCTATCGAGGCTGACTAAAATGTTTTATAACCATGGGACCCAGTGCTATGAGTAACTCTCAGTGGCTGAATCTACCACTGCCTCTAACACATTTTTGTGGTTCCAAGTTCAAATGTATATGAAATTCAAAGACATTAACTTTTCCTAAGATGTCTAGAATGCAGAATGCTAAAATTTATGTATTGGATAATCCCATTTACACCTGGATGATTCACTGATTAAATCCCCTACAGGTAACATTATGTCAGGTTTTAATAATGAATCACTAAAAAAATTAATTTGGCTCTGACATTAAAGGATGTCCACAAACAATTAATTACCCATTTAAAACATTTGTCAATGCTATTCGAAGCACAAAGAGATCTATTTTCTGGGTAAAAATATGCATTTGGGGAGGATTTTGACTGTCCTCTGGACCTAGTGCACAGGTGGTCTCTGTTGACAGGTGCATTATATAGTCTTATTGGATGGGATGCATCGGAAGTGGTCTATGTAGACGGGTGGTCTTTGTTCACAGGTGGTCTTCAAGACAGGTTTGACTGTATGCTTATAACACTTACATTTCCTCCTCTCTTTCCATCTGTCCCCTCGGTAGCCTCCCTCTGTCTCTGTACCCCACCCTGTCCCTCACATCCCCTCTGTCTCTTTCATCTCTACTGTATCTCTGTCCCCTCTGGGCCTCATTCCTCTGCCACCTGCCATCAGGTTCTCCCTTTCCATCTTGGCCCCTAGCAGGCTTTGTACGTTGTTCTGCTTGTTTCCAGTGCGGTGGTGTCTCACTCCTCCCCCGGCTCCAGCTTCTATATCGCTAAACAAGAAAACAAAAAATTCTACCAATATCTCTATTCTATATTTCTCTAAAACAATCTTGAAATTTAACAAATTATTCCCCCTTGCTCTTCACTAAAAATACCACCAACAGAACTTGATTTTTAACCCTTGACCTGCTGAATATTTATTTATCATATATGTCGCGTCTGAGAGTGTAATAACGCCAGGTAATATTTTCGATAATCCACTAGTGGATTAAATATGCAAATTAGCTATATACGTTCCATAACGTTACATGTACGACGTTCTTAACGACGTCGCGTTTACTAACGGCGGAATATTGACATTTTTGCAAATAATCGTGAATAAAAGGCGCTTTAAATGTAATATGATAAATAGAATCTTGCATTCGTGTTCATGTATTAATGAATTTATTAAACTCGTTGAGGAAAAGAGATAAAATGCTTGGCAAAGCCACGCATTTTATCTCTTTTTTCCTCAACTCGTTTAATAAATTCAATAATACATGAGCACTCATGTAAGATCCTCTATATATGCTACACACACTACTGATTATTAACCAATCGGATTACTTGATGCAAATTAATGCAAAAAATTCATGAGCTGAATGACAAACAATGAAGATCCTGATCAGATGGCTTCTTCAGAAGCCATCTGATCTGGATCTTCATTGTTTGAAAGGTAAGACATATCTGAGCTCAGCAGGACAAGGGTTAACTTTAATTGACACATGAAAAATTTTGCATTTTACAGTACTTGGACATACATCAAAGACACAATTGTAACAAGTCCCTTTGAAATATGCTATAATGGAGAAATAAGAAAAATGATCCTGTATTTAAGGGGTAAGGAAACACCTGGTAGATTTTTCAGCCCTTTTCCTCAGGAGCAAATTTGTTCCTTTAAGAGTTGACCCCTATTGATATCGGAGACAAAAATACTTTTGAAGGAGTTGCCTCCCCGGAAGGTGTACACCTTCCCCTATGTCATATCTCTTCCTTATCTCAAGCCTAAAAATAATCTTAAAAATTCAGACACCTTGAGGACTTGCTGTAATTCTCCTAAAATTTTAACAAATTTGTTCAACAATCCAGCAAGGAGTCAAAAAGGTGCAGACAGAATGGCAGTGTAGACCCTTTAGGAGAAGTCTGATCTGGGTCTGCACTGTTCACTTAAGCCTGTCTGTCCCAATACTTAGGATCATAAGGATACTAGTATTTTTGCTACTCACATGTTCCCAGCAAAAATATTACAGTTTTACATAACGTTCTAGCTAAAGCAGTTAACATACTGACCACTAACAAGCTGGTTAGGCTAAATGATGCATTAACTCTTGTCCTGCTGAATATTTTAATCTGCCACGCCCACGACCGATTATCAGCCAATCAGATTACTTGATGCAAACTAATCCACAATCTGAATGACAATGTAGATCCTGATCAGATGGCTTCTTCAGAAGCCATCTGATCTGGATCTACATTGTTTGAAAGATAAGACATATCCAGGCTCAGCAGGACAAGGGTTAATATAACAGCACCAGATCAAACAAAATTTCGGTAATAACATACCACATTGCCTCTGCCTTTTATTTTTCTTCCTGATGTGGAGTACTTCACTTGAGATCTGTATGGCACTCGTTCAATTTCTCTCCGACCACCATACCTTGGTGGTGATTCTTCTGGCCTGAAATACATCAAAAGACTTACAGGTCATTCAGCCAGCCTCGGTAGCTCAGTCGGATGTGCGCCTGACTGGTGATCAGGAGGATGTGGGTTCGATACCTGCCGGGTTCGTGGAGATTGATCATGAAATCTTTTCTATGATCATCCTCTCCCTTCCGCTGATTCCAGAAGGGCAGTTTTCAGTTTCTGGCAAAAGAATGTGCACTGTACTGGTTAACCGTTTATGTATAAGCCTGCCCAGGAAAAGAGTGGATAGGTAAACTGACTGGCTCAAAAATGACCTAAAATAGTGTTGACTGGGCTGTTAAACTCCAAGACAAACAATACAAAACAGGTCATTCGCCAGCTGTGAGAACTATGACCAGTTGTTCAAAACCATTAATTTTGCTAGTTAACATATTGTTAAAACTTTGATAATTTAATATGACAACTATGCTAATATTTTTGCAGAAAAACTGTGAGCAGCTTTTGCAAATGCAAAAGCTGCTCACACTTTTTCAGCAAAAATACCACTGTATTACATATAGTGATTTCTAGAACAGTTAACATTTTGGATCACTAACAAGCTCATCAAGCTAACAATGCTTTGAACGACAGGGTCTAGGTATTTTGCTATGTGGGTCCTAACATCATGTTAAAAAGTCAGTGCTATGAATATCCCTCTACCCCCACTCGGCCCCCGCCCACCGGGGCTTGAAGAAATAGATGAGCTGAATGATGCTTCCACGCTGAGCTGAAACCGACCCGCACATGAGAACTGGTAAACGGCTTAGAGGATCTAAGCCTGCCCAGGCAAAGCGGTGCGAGTCGGTCCGGCCATGCTTATAAACCCTATTGGTTTCATTTCCTCTCAATGTCGGGTAAATGTCCCACAAACTTGGAAGCAATGTCTCCAAAATGACCTATACTGTGTTGACAGGGAACGTTAAACCTCAAATCTAACGCCCACTGTATATAGAGAAAAGTGGGGTTTACTGGGGTATACATTATTTTCTTCATTACTGCTCCAAGACATAGGTTGTGGGTCCTCGTTAGAACCACCTCACTGAGGTGGTTCTAACGAGTACCAACAACCACTGAGGCAGTTCTAACAAGTACCCACAACCATTGAGGTGGTTCTAATGAGTACCAACAACCTATGGGTTGTGGGTACTCACAACCTATGGGTTGTGGGTACTCATTAGAACCACCTCATTGAGGTGGCTCTAACGAGTACCAACAACCATTGAGGCGCTACTAACAAGTACCGACAACCACTGTTGCAGTTCTAACAAGTACCCTAAAGCTATATCTGGAGAAGAAATATGAAAAATATAGCAAATTTTCATCCGCAAAAAATGTCCATTTTCAAGCTATTAAAACAGCCACTAAGCCTCATGGATATGTTATCGTAATGGGCAAGCAAAAAAGCGTCTTTAAGCATGTTCAGTCAGCAAAGACTCAGATCTGCCATTGCAGACTGATCATAGTCTTTGCTATGTGCTATATGGATATTTGGTGACCCATGGCTAGTTCATGCAGACTTGGAATGCTACATTCTAAAGAGTGTGATTGTTACATGTGGGTTTACGGTGTCCCGCAAACCCCCATGCTGACAAGACAACCGAGCGTGATCTCTGACAGGTGTACGGGCAGCTGTGGGGTAAGGCACAAGAAAGATGTTAAATGAATGACATGAATTATTTACAGTATCTACATACAACACTCACTAACACAAAACATCACAATTTGTTGCTTCTGTAGCCAACTCACGACGTCCGCTCCGAAGGCAAAACACTGTTCTGTGCTCGGAACGGGTGACGTGAATACCTACAGAAGCAAACAACAAAAACAACAACAAAAACAAAAAAAGAAACAACACAAGACGCGACTGGCCAGTTTATAACTTAGGGTGAATCCCCCACTCGCGTGAAACTTCCTCTCGCGAACTAGCAGAACTAGTCTATCAACATAGTTGATATTCCTAGGTTTAGCGATCACGTTTGCCGATCAGGGGTTTAGTGATCGTCCATATAACCTGCAGGTAAGTTGACCTCTTCCATGGGCTCACATTTGTTTACAACGAACAATGATTTATATTCTGCTTCTACCCTGGTAGGCGCTGATTACGGCGGTCTGTCCGCCCTTGCTGGACCCTAACGCCTAGCGTCGTACCAGTACCTGCTGCTATGAAGCAGGGAGCAGCAGGTCACACATTGTTGTGCCTGCAAATTACGATAACTGGACTAGAAACGAGTCACAAAACATACATGCTATATCATGATCCCCCTCCCGGAGAAGTAAGAATATGTTCATGCATACACCGTGATTGCGCATGCGCCGACCAGACATACAGGCTGATTAGTGCATGCGACAAATAACCGTACAGCAGAACTCAACTTGACTGTGCATCAAATTATCAGCACCCAGCGCTTGACACAATAATACTCAAAGTTCATGTTTCCTTACTGAGCACTACAGAAATCAATTAATGCTCACTACTACTGAGCATGATACTCATCAAATTTGTGCTCACTACATTATCACAAGTAAGAGGCAATTGAACAAACCACGCCTTTGCGCTACCTGGTCAGCTGCCAATTACAGGAAACATAACAATCTCTATTTCATATCCTTCTCCGCGACACGGCTCACAAATATAGCTATTCACAAATTCAATACATTAATAACAGATAGAAACTACAACAGAAGATTTTCATCTATAATCCACAACATTTGTTAGTGTCTCATAAGGGCCAACACTGTTTGCCGTAAATTCTCTCTATTTGGTAGGCACCCCGTCACAACCGTCCTCGCGATGCCGATGACGCAGCTGACGTCATCCCCGCCGCTCAGGCCGTTATGACGTGTGGCGACCAAATACTCCCACTTATCATCATCACGTTCTTTATATGTACATACATGCACAAACTGAGTTATCAGACAAAAACGGCATCATTACAAAATGAACTCGTAATTCTTCTTGAACAAAATTATTTCTAATCAACGTGAACATGCTTGTAAAATAAAATTCATTACGGTTCATCATCATGGATAACCCAACAGGCTCTTGTAAGAGTTTGCCCTGATGATGAAGATATGGTTAAACCCGTCTTAAGTTTACGTCCCCTCTACACCTAATATCATATTGGGACGGAACCACGGTTTTCTAACCACAGCTAGTCACAAGTCATGGATCAAACAAGTGACCCGGCGTTTATTAATTACATTCTACAAAAGGGGTCTAAAAGCCTAAATGAATCTAGAATGAGCGGGTGTCCAAACTTTACGTCTCACCAACATCTAGGGTCAGCATGAGACAGGACCTCACTTAGAAAGACTCATTCTACTACTGGAGAAGCCTGGGATCAATTCTGCGACGTCTAGCTGGCAAAGCTAGTAGCCTAATCACTACAGGCCACAACAGTGAATTCAGAATAGGCTTCAGAAAGTTGGGGTATACTAGAAGTAAACCCCTCCAAAACCTACAAGCATGTTCATACAAAAATAATACTAAACATAGATTTAACATACCTTTCAATATACTTTCTATTTCCCCGTCACAATGTTGTGTTCACTCTTACAACTTGACCTGCTGCTAAAGTGTCCGCTTTTTTCAGGGTTTATATATCTATGAATACTACCGGAAAATCATGCCTACTCTTATTACCTTGCTCAATTCGTGGCGAGGTGGAGATACCGGCCACAAACAAAGCCAGATAGCAAAAATCGAGTAGATAATGGATTTGCGTTCAAATAGTATATTTCCCATAGGAAAAATTGATGAAACGACCCTATAATCAATGACATGACTCCTGTCAAAACGAACACCCACACAACACGTGACGGGAATAAAAATCATATATGGCACAATTTGGCGGTTGGCGATTTTTAGGCAAATTCTATAGGACTCTGCCTTTTAGCGGCCCCCTGTATTGTAAAAACAGCTCTCTATAAACCACTCATGCATACATCGTATGATATGTGCATGACTTGTTCATGGAGCCGCACAGTTTGCGTACCATATTTCACCTAAAATATTTCACTCGCACCGCCCTACCATATATCTACTAAAATAATTTAGATGTGCATAAGCACCAGAGAGGTTTCCTATTCCATCTCGTAACAGTGATAGCAGACTGATTTGTGTGTTTATTCAGTGTTCTTGGTAAATGACAGCTTTTGTCATGTCAAGGCCCATATCAACTCAAAACTTCTACATCAGCATTTTAACCCTTTATGTACCAAATGGAATCTTCCTCCTTATATATGGCACAAGTCCATTTCAAAATTTGGGAGTGTCAGGTTATGTTTTCTTCAAAATTAATAAGGAAAATGGCTGAACTTTTTGCAAACAGTGTAGGCCCTGATCAGACGCCACGTTCTGCGGCGTCTGATCTGGGCCTGCACTGTTTGCCACGTTTAGTGGTTTCCAGTCTGACATGGATTAATTATAAACTATGCTTTTGAGGAAAAATTAGGAAAATAATGTACATTCCTATAAACCCCATTTTTCTCAATTTAAATCAAGTTTTTGACGATATTTGTTCATTGCATGAAAAAGAATATGTGATGGTATTGAATGTCCTTGTGTATCAAATGTCTAATTTGAAAAAAAAATGTGATCGGGTGAGATCTAGGAGAAATACTGACCAAGATCAAGCCAAGTTATAAAGCTTTTAACCCATTTTGTACCAAATGGAATCTTCCTCCTTATATATAGTATGAGTCCATTTCAAAATTTAGGGGTGTCAGGTTTTGTTTTCTTCAAAATTGATTAGGAAAATGGCTGAACTTTTTGCAAACAGCGTAGGCCTGGATCAGATGCCGCATTCTGCGGCGTCTGATCTGGGCCTGCACTGTTTGCCAAATACCCGTTTTGGGGTTTCTGGTATAAATAATTTAACTGAGAATGAGATATTTATGGTTCAGCAATTAGTTTTATCATGCTCATAAATACCAAAATGCCAACTTTTAAAAGAAGGATACATTTGATGATCAAACCCTTATTATACTGTACAAGACAACCCCTACCTCTGCAAACAGTGTAGATCCTGATCAGATGGCTTCTGAAGAAGCCATCTGATCAGGATCTACACTGTTTGTCATGCAGTGAATTGAACAAATACAGTAGATCAAGTAATTTGATTGGCTGATAGTCAGCAATGGGTGTGGCTAAATGAATGACTTAAGTGAGTTGAGCACGAAAATGCTTTATAACTTTCAACCCTTTTTGTACCAAATGGAATCTTCCTCCTTATATATAGCAGGAGTTCATTTCAAAATTTAGGAGTGTCAGGTTGTGTTTTAATCAATTTTTTTTTTGAAAATGTCTGAAATTTTCGCAAGCAGTGGAGGCCCTGATCAGAAGCCGCATTCTGCAGCGTCTGATCTGGGCATGCACTGTTTGCCAGGGTACCCGTTTTGGGGTTTCCGGTACAAAATAGGTTAACCCTTGTTCTGCTGAGCCCGGATATGCCTTTTCTTTGAAACAATGTAGATCAAGATCAGATGGCTTCTGAAGAAGCCATCTGATCAGGACCTACATTGTTTGTCATTCAGACTGTGAATTTGTTGTAATAATTTGCAACAGGTAATCTGATTGGTTGATAATCGGTAGTGGGTGTGGCATATATGAATATTCAGCAGGACATGGGTTAAAGTTTATTTTGAGACATACTTGTCAAGATCTAGTTTATTTCCTCTGTATAGAAACTTATTGGATGGGACTTCAGGAATCTCTTCAGGTCTGATGTCACCATAAACAGTAGTTATCTGTTCTTTTTTCTCTTCTTGATCACTTTCAGAGCTGAAACAAAAACAAGAGGATCATGATGGCCTTGTGTTGCTCATCTGTGCATTTTTTTTTTCTTGGTTTTATGGCTCTTTCAAGATTATGTAATAGGTCGACGATGCGGCTTGGTAGCTCAGTCGGTAGTGTTCACATGGTATGCGAGAGGCACTGGGTTCGAGTCCCCATCGAGCCACTTTCTTTTTCCACCCCTGTGACATTTGGTGGCCTAGTGTGAGTCCAGCATTGCATCTGAGGGCATGAAAGAGTATGTAAAATAACAGGTCAATCATGTGGCTCAGTTGGTAGAGTATTCCCACAGTATGCGAGCGTCAATGGGTTCGAGTCTCAGTCGACCCATGTTCTTCTTCCATCCCTGTGACATTATTTCACTTATTTTGAGCAGATTCAATTTGTTAATCAGATGTGGGCAGAAACCGGACTAATTGGAGAAAAAACACCTACCCTTCTGGTACAAAACTTGACATCTCACATGTCATCTATGCAAGTTACTGTTGTGATGGGGTTGTTTTGTGTTGTCTCCCAGAGAATGAAAAGAAGTACATGGGCACAGTCTGATCAGTGTTTGCTGTGTGCTAAGTGACCCAAAGCTTCTTCATGCAGACCAGGAATCAGTTGTTCAAATGCTGTTAGTTAAGGTATTGTTAAATCTTTGATCTTTTAATGAGGCCAATATTTTTGCTGAAAAAATGTGAGTAGCTACTCACATCTTTCCAACAAAAATATCAAGTGTTAGATTTTGTACACCCTACAACTGTCAACAATTTGACCACCATTACGAGAACACATCCGTGTGATATAGTGCATTTTTCAAACCTCAAAAAAAGTAATTTTTATGATGAAAATTTGTAATATTTTCCTTATTTCTGCTCCAAACATAGGTTTTGGGTGCTCGTTAGAGCCGCCTCATTGAGGCGGTTCTAACGAGTACCCACAACCTATGTCTTGGAGCAGGAATAAAGAAAATAATGTTTACCCCCTTAAACCCCAGTTTTCCCTATATAAAGTGGGGTTTAGGGGGGTCTTCATTTCACGGACTTGTTCACGTGATGACTAACAGGCTCGTTAAGCTAACGATGCTATAACAACTGGGCCCAGGAACAGTAC
Organism: Lucinisca nassula; assembly: GCA_963580285.1. Taxonomy (NCBI): domain Eukaryota; kingdom Metazoa; phylum Mollusca; class Bivalvia; order Lucinida; family Lucinidae; genus Lucinisca; species Lucinisca nassula. Next base: position 86,501,149 of record OY757019.1, on the reverse strand, counting down.
ATTCGGAGTGGCTATGTAGGTTGATTTGAGTCTCCTCTGAGCACATACGCTCCAAGACATATTTTAGCTAGCTCACATGAAGATAGCAGAGGTAGAGACACAGGTGAACATAGATAAATGGTCAGAAAGTGGATAAGGAAAAGACATAAACTTAGGCCCCTCTACGCGACCTGTTGTAAGTGCAGCAGGCCTTGTTCAACTGTAAGCTTGTAATATCAGCTGGAGGCACCAATACCAAAAGGTACATGATGCATTCACCACACCAAAGTTATAATTCATATGATAAAATATGCCAGTTATCCTACATGATTACTGTGTAGGCTTTCATCCTAATTTTGCTGCATAATGCCTCATATGCCACATTACACCTTGGTCAAATATGCCAGTAATCCTTTATAAGGTCAAATATACCAGTTATACTTCATTAGGTAAAATATGCCAGTTATCCTTTATATGGTCGAATATGCCAATTATCCTTTATGATGTCAAATATGCAAGTAACCTCTCATTAGGTCAAATATACCAGTTAACCTTTATAAGGTCAAATGTGCCAGCTATCCCTCATTAGGTCAAATATGCTGGTTATCCTTTATAAGGTCAAATATGCCAATTATCCTTTATAAGATCAAATATGCAAGTAATCTCTCATACAGTCAAATATGCTGGTTATCCTTTATAAGGTAAAATATGCCAGTTATTAATAGGTCAAATCTGCCGGTTATCTTTTATAAGGTCAAATATGCCAGTTATTACTCATTAGGTCAAATAAATCAAGTTATCTTTTATAAGGTCAAATATGCCAGTCATCCCTCATAAGGTAAAATATACCAGTCATCCTTTATTTACAAGATCAAACATGTCACTACCTGGATTCTTTTTCTTTTTTCTTTTTCTTTTCTTTCTTTTTTCTTTTGGCTTTCTTCTTTTCCTTTTTCTTTCGTTTTCTCTTTTTCCTATCTTCCTCGGAGTCCGACTCTGAATCTGAGCTGGATTCACTAGACGATGAGTCTTTTTCTTCCGACTCCTCAACTTTCTTCTTTTTAGCTGAATAAACAAAACAGGGAGCAAAATTAACCCTTGTCCTGCTGAATATTCATATATGCCACACCCACTACCGATTATTAACCAATCAGATTACTTGATGCAAATTATTGCAACAAATTCATAATCTGAATGGCAAACAATGTAGATCCTGATCAGATGGCTTCGTCAGAAGCCATCTGATCTGGATCTTCGTTGTTTGGAAAATAAGGCATATCCGGGCTCAGCAGGACAAGGGTTAATATTGCCGGATCTTACATGAGTGTTCATGTATTATTGAATTTATTAACCCTTTCTGTACCAAATGGAATCTTCCTCCTTAGCAGGAGTCTAGTTTAGAATTCAGGGGTGTTAGGTTGCGTTTTCATTTGGAAAAAGTCTTAACTTTAAGCAAACAGTGGAGGCCCTGATAAGACGCCACATTCTGCGGCGTCTGATCTGGGCCTGCACTGTTTGCCAGGTACCCATTTTGCGGTTTCTGGTACTAAATGGGTTAACTGAGTTGAAGAAAAGGATAAAATGCAAGGCTTTGCTGAGCATTTTATCCCTTTTCTTCAAAGAGTTTAATAAATTCAATAATACATGAGCACGAATGCAAGATTCTATTTATCATATGATATTTAAAACACATTTTATTCCCGATTTTTAACAGAAATGTCTAGATCCCGCCATTAGTAAACACAATGTCTCATTAAGAGCGTCATGTGTGTAACGCTATGGAGTGTTTCTAACTAATTTGCATATTTAATCCACTAGTTGATTATCGAATTTATTACATTGCGTTATTACACCCTCAGACGCAATGTCATACTCTAAAATCAGAAATTGCACTAAGGAAGATGTAGCACTGTTTTGAAGTTATTTCCCAGTCAATATTATTTTAGGTTATATCAAGCAATCAGTTATTAACCCTTATCTTGCTGTTCACGACAACCCCTGTCTTTGCAAACAGTGTAGATCCAGATCAGATGGCTTCTGAAGAAGCCATCTGATCAGGATCTACACTGTTTGGCATTCAGTTTATGAATTTGTAGCAATAAACTGCATCAAATAATTTGATTGGTTGATAGACAGAAATGGGTGTGGCTTAAATGAATATTCAGCAAGAGAAGGGTTAACCTTACCACACTTTTCCTGGGCAGGTTTAGTCTGGCCCAGTAAACATGTACACTCCATATTTTCCAGTTCTGTAGTGCATTCCTTGCTTTCAAAGGATAACCCTTTCTAGAACATATTTATATATAGCCAGTATGGGTCATTTCTCCCAGGACCATTTCTCAAACCAAACAGTGGTTTAACCCACTTATTACTGGGTACAAAATATTTTCAGTTCCAATCTTGTATCAAATTATGCTTGTATGGAAATGGCTTTCATGGGAAGAGCTCCAACTATGAGCCACGTTCTTAAGTTCACATGCGTGGTACAGAATGACATTGCACAAGAACATATTTTAACCCATATGATGCCAATCACGACAACTGTCGTCTGTTTTGTCGTCTGCCGTTTACCTAAAAGTAATTTTTTGCAAACAGTCTGATCTGGGCCCATACTGTTTGCCTGTATGCAAAAATGTATTTAAAAAGTTTGCAAAGACAAGAGCTGTCACTATAGGTGACCAATGCCCCCGGTGGGAGCCAATTTCTGAGTTTTTGGAAAATTTCAAGGGGAGATAATTCTGCCCAAAAAATGATAACAGGGTTATAGCCCTTCGTCAGAATGTAACCCTTGTGATGGTGAATTTTGTTTGTTTGATTTGATGTTTAACGTCCCCGTCAACACTGTAAAGGTCATTTTGGAGACATTGCTTCCAATTTTGTGGGACTTTTACCCGACACTGAGATGAAATGACACCTCAAGCCCTGTCGCCCAATGAAACCAATAGGGTTTATTAGCATGGACGGTCCGCCTCGCACCGCGGTTCCTGAACAGGCTTAGATCCTCTAAGCGGTTTACCAGTACTAGTGTGCGGGCCGGATTCAGCTCTGCGTGGAAGCATCATGCAGCCCACATATTTCTTCAAGCCCCTATGGGCGGGGGCGCTTGTGATGGTGAATAAGTGTGTGAAGTTTCATGGGGCTAGGTCAAATACTTTTGAAGTTATTATCAAGGTTAAAGTTTTTGTGACGGACAGACACACAGACAAACAGACAGACAGGGCAAATACTATATGCCTGCCGAATCAAAGATTCTCAGGGGGGGGGGGGGGGGGGGGCATAAAAATCACCTTGGTGGAGGGACATAGTTATATTAAGCTATGACTGACATTTGAAGTTCTCTGTCAAAAAAAGCAGGACAAACTAAACCTAACGGACGAGATGTGATCTGCAAAGACTCAGATCAGACAAACCACAACTCAGCAGTCTACAAATTGTCTTACGTGTTTCCAAGAAGCTTCTGTAGTCTCCGAGCTATCAGGTGATAAACAGAACCTCTGTGAATGCGGTGGGGTAAATCTGAGCATTTACTGCTTAAACATGATTGTGTACTACTTAGTTTTGCTGTGGTTCTCATCTTAAGATGTATTTACCCATTTTATAGGAAAGATCCTAAAGGGTACACTGGAGCAAACAGTGCAGACCCAGATTAGAAGCCCCACATAGTGGGGTCTGATCAGGACCTTCACTGTATGCAATAAGTTGAGCCCATTTTTCCATATATAAATTTCCGAAGATTTTGCATATCTGGAGCCGAATGGCAAAGCCAATACTATTTAGGTCATATGGAGCCAGTTCAATGAGTGAGTGTTTGAGTTTTACATCCCACCAAACAGCTAAGGTCATATGGAGACAGAACCTTGGTTTAACGACTCATCCGGAAGTCTGGAGAAGCCCGGGATCGATCCTGCGACCCCTGGTTTACAAGGCGAGTAGCGTAACCACTACACCATGGAGGCTTCTACAGCCAGTTGGTTGATCTTACCATATTTTACCTCAGCAGGCATATACATAAGCAGTCAAAGATAAGGTTAAGATGAAAAATTCAAAACGGGTCAAGTCACAAATACCTTTAGCTTTTAGTTGCAGGACTAATTCCCCACAGTTGGAGATGGTGACAGGCTGTAGTGGTCGACTTTTCTTGTCTGTTTCAAGATTTTCTATTGTTTTTACAACATCCTGTCCACTTATAACATGTCCAAATACAACATGTTTACTGAAATATAACCATAAGGATCAAATCAACATGGCTAAATGTTCATGACATTCTTGATAAACAAGAGGACCAAGCTAGCTTGGTCCTGTATCGCTCACCTGAGCTAACAGATTCAAAGTTTAAGGAAGTGCCAACCTTTACTGAAGGCTTTATGGGAGGACATGGAGATGACAGGGTAAGCATTTTCTGAAAATCAAGTAGAATTTAACTCTATGATAAACAGGCTGACCTCACCGGTTTTCAAACTCATTCAAGCTTTTATTCCTGACTTGCTAAGAAGATCCAATCTAAACTGAAGTGGCTATGGTGATGACAAGTTCAAAAACAAGAGTTTTCAAACTCCTCCAAGCTTTCTGCCTGACTTCCTTGTTTGTAAGTTTCATGAAGATCCGTTCAAAACTAAAGGGGCAGCAGTGATAACAATGTCGAAAATAGGCATTTTCAGCAATTAAAGGCACGTCACTCTATGATAAATGTGCCAACTTGGCCGGTATTCGAACTCACCTGAGGTTTTATTCCCAGCCACCTTACATGTAAGTTTCAGAAAAATCCAATCAGACTTGGCCAGTATTCAAACTCATCCAAGATTTTATTCCCAGCCACCTCACATATAAGTTTCAGAAAGATCCGATCAAAACTGAAGGGGCTACGGTGATGACAAGGTCAATATTTGGCATTTTTAGCAATCAAAGGGATGTTACTCTAAAATAAATGAGCCGACTTGGCCAGTTTTCGAACTCATCCGAGGTTTCATCTCCAGCCACCTTACATATAAGTTTCAGAAAATCTCATCAAAACTGAAGGGGCTACGGTAATGACAAGGTCAAAAATCAACATTTTCAGCCATCAAAGGGACAGAACTCTATGATAAATGGGCTGACTTGGCCTGTTTTCGAACTCATCCAAGATTTTATCCCCAGCCACCTTACATATAAGTTTCAGAAAGATCCGATCAAAACTGAAGGGGCTATGGTGATGACAAGGTCAAAAATCGGCATTTTCAGCAATCAAAGGGACGTAAATCAATGATAAATGGGCCAACTTGGCCGGTATTCAAACTCATCCTAGGTTTTATCTCCAGTCACCTTACATATAGGTTTCAGAAAGATTTGATCAAAACTGAAGGGGCTACGGTGATGACAAGGTAAAAAATCAACATTTTCAGCCATCAAAGGGACATTACTATATAGTTAATGGGGCAACTTGGCCAGTTTTCGAACTCATCCGAGGTTTTATCCCGAGCCACCTTACATATAAGTTTCAGAAAGATCCGATCAAAACTGAAGGGGCTACAGTGTTGACAAGGTCAAAAATCAACATTTTCAGCAATCAAAGGGACCTAACTCTATGATAAATAGGCCAGTTTGCCGGTATGCGAACTCATCCGAGGCTTTATCCCCAGCCACCTTGCATATAAGTTTCAGAAAGATCTGATCAAAACTGAAAGGGCTACGGTGATGACAAGGTCAAAAATCGGCATTTTCAGCAATCAAAGGGACGTTACTCTGTGATAAATGGACCAACTTGGCTGGTTTTCGAACTCATCCGATATTTTATCCCCAGCCACTTTACATATAAGTTTCAGAAAGATTCGATCAAAACTGAAAGGGCTACAGTGATGACAAGGTCAAAAATCAGCATTTTCAGCAATCAAAGGGACGTAACTCTATGATAAAAGGGCCGACTTGGTCGGTTTTCAAACTCATCCGAGATTTTATCAACAGCCACCTTACATATAAGTTTCAGAAAGATCCGATCAAAACTGAAGGGGCTACGGTGATGACAAGGTAAAAAATTGGCATTTTCAGCAATCAAAGGGACGTAACTCTATGATAAATCGGCGGACTTGGCCGGTTTTCGAACTCATCCGAGGTTTTATCCCCAGCCACATTACATATAAGGTTCAGAAAGATCCGATCAAAACTGAAGGGGCTACGGTGATGACAAGGTCGAAAATGGGCATTTTCAGCAATCAAAGGGACGTAACTCTATGATAAATGTTCCGACTTGGCCGGTTTTCGAACTCATCCGAGTTTTTATCCCCAGTCACCTTACATATAAGTTTCAGAAAGATCCGATCAAAACTGAAAGTGCCACGGCGATGACAAGCATTTTCCCATAGTAAGTCTATGGGACCTTGTGGTTGCCATAGGAACCAAAGTTTTTGAGCGATTTCAAAAAAAAGTTTATGTCAGAGGCATGCTACAGGTGAGAAATGATTGAGATCAGCCTGCAGGATACAGAGATATAGCTGCTCAAAAGTGTGGACGGACGACGGACGGACGACAGACGACCCACTATACTATTCGCTCCCCTGGAGCCTTCGGCCCAGGTGAGCTAAACAAGAGGCTCAATGAGCCTAAACCGCTCACCTGAGGAACTTAAGTTTTAACAATTCACAGACTTGACTACTAAATCTGCTAATAGAATCCAGCCCATTGACCCTTACAGGATATAAGTCATCATTATTGCATTGCATTCCAAGTTTGAGACTTCTAGCTTCTATAGTTCCTGAGAAATCTTTGACGAAAATTTAACATTGGTCAAAATGGAGAGAAAGAAGAATGAAAGAACAGATGAACAAATAAGCTGAGAAAGCCCAATGTCTCTTACACAAAATAAGTCATCATTATTCTATTGAATACCAAATTTGATGCTTCTAGCTTTTATAGTTTCTGAGAAATCTTTGATTAAAAATTTAACATTGGTCTATTATCTCTATATGGAGAGAAAGAAGAATGAAGGAACAAATGAACCAGACTAGCTCCAAAACCTAATGCAGCCTTTCCCCTTGCCCAATGGTGCTACACATAAAATTTAAACAAGATTGGTCGACTGCCTTCTGAGATATACTTCACTGAAAGTGTGGACGACGGATGGACGGACGACAGAGGACGGACTCCGGAGCCTTGGTATACTATCAGCTCACTGGAGCCTTTGGCTCAGGTGAGCTAAAAATTCAAGTCGCTATTTCTGTCACAACATTTTCCCTACGTTAAGTCTATGGGCAAATGTTTTTGTCTCTCAAGGTCACGTAACTCCGAGGTCAATATTCCGATTCGGCCCAAAATCGAACTTAACCGAGATTTTATGCCTGTCCTCGTTACCTGCAAGTTTGAAGCTGATATGAATAAAAATAAAGTTGCTATCGTGGTCACAACGTATTTTTTTATGCTCAAGGGCAGGTAACTCCAAGGCAAATATTCCGATTCGGCCCAAAATCAAACTTAACCGAGATTTTATGTCTGTCCTCGTTACCTGCAAGTTTGAAGCTGATCTGAAAAAAATTCAAGTCGCTATCGTAGTCGCAACATTTTCCCTAATTTAGTCTATGGGCAAATTTTTTGTCGCTCAAGGTCACGTAACTCCGAGGTCAATATTCCGATTCGGCCCAAAATTGAACTTAACCGAGATTTTATGCCTGTCCTCGTTACCTGCAAGTTTGAAGCTGATATGAATAAAAATAAAGTTGCTATCGTGGTCACAACGTATTTTTTTATGCTCAAGGGCAGGTAACTCCAAGGCAAATAATCCGATTCGGCCCAAAATCGAACTTAACCGAGATTTTATGTCTGTCCTCGTTACCTGCAAGTTTGAAGCTGATCTGAAAAAAATTCAAGTCGCCATCGTAGTCACAACATTTTCCCTATGTAAAGTCTATGGGCAAATTTTTTGTCGCTCAAGGTCATGTAACTCCGAGGTCAATATTCCGATTCGAACTTAACTGAGATTTTATGCCTGTCCACGTTACCTGCAAGTTTGAAGCTGATCTGAATAAAAATAAAGTTGCTATCGTGGTCACAACGTATTTTTTTATGCTCAAGGGCAGGTAACTCCAAGGCAAATAATCCGATTCGGCCCAAAATCGAACTTGACCGAGATTTTATGCCTGTACTGGTTATCTGCAAGAATGAAGTCGATCAGAAAAAAATTGACGGAGCTAGAGTGATGACAAGCTTTTTCCTATGTGAAGTCTATGGGAGCTAGATGTTGCCATGGCAACCAGAGTTCCACTCAGATCTGCCTGAAAACCTAATGAAGCCTTTCCACTTGCCCAATAATGCGACACATGAAATTTGATCAAAGTTGGCCAAGTAGTCTTTAAGATATACATTTTTGAAATTCCCATTAACCCTAATGCAAAAACACACAAGGGCAGGTAATTCCTAAGTGAATGATCCGATTCTGCCAGTTATCGAACTTGACCGAGATTTCATGGCTGTGCTGGTTATCTGCAAGAATAAAGCCAATCTGAAAATAATTGAAGCAGCTACGGTGATGACAACATTCTCCCCATGTTAAGTCAATAGGCAATTTTTTCAACGCTCAAGGGCACGTAACTCCTGAGTGAATAATCCGATTCAGCCCAAAATCGAACTTGATCGAGATTTCATGCCTGTCCTCGTTATCTGCAAGAATGAAGTCGATCAGAAAAAAATTGACGGAGCTAGAGTGATGACAAGGTTTTTCCTATGTTAAGAACGCTCAAGGGCACGTAACTCCTGAGTGAATAATCCGATTCAGCCCAAAATCGAACTTGATCGAGATTTCATGCCTGTCCTCGGTATCTGCAAGAATGAAGTCGATCAGAAAAAAATTGACGGAGCTAGAGTGATGACAAGCTTTTTCCTATGTGAAGTCTATGGGAGCTAGATGTTGCCATGGCAACCAGAGTTCCACTCAGATCTGCCTGAAAACCTAATGAAGCCTTTCCACTTGCCCAATAATGCGACACATGAAATTTGATCGAAGTTGGCCAAGTAGTCTTTAAGATATACATTTTTGAAATTCCCATTAACCCTAATGCAAAAACACACAAGGGCAGGTAACTCCTAAGTGAATGATCCGATTCTGCCAGTTATCGAACTTGACCGAGATTTCATGGCTGTGCTGGTTATCTGCAAGAATAAAGCCAATCTGAAAATAATTGAAGCAGCTACGGTGATGACAACATTCTCCCCATGTTAAGTCAATAGGCAATTTTTTCAATGCTCAAGGGCACGTAACTCCTGAGTGAATAATCCGATTCAGCCCAAAATCGAACTTGATCGAGATTTCATGCCTGTCCTCGTTATCTGCAAGAATGAAGTCGATCAGAAAAAAATTGACGGAGCTAGAGTGATGACAAGCTTTTTCCTATGTTAAGAACGCTCAAGGGCACGTAACTCCTGAGTGAATAATCCGATTCAGCCCAAAATCGAACTTGATCGAGATTTCATGCCTGTCCTCGTTATCTGCAAGAATGAAGTCGATCAGAAAAAAATTGACGGAGCTAGAGTGATGACAAGCTTTTTCCTATGTGAAGTCTATGGGAGCTAGATGTTGCCATGGCAACCAGAGTTCCACTCAGATCTGCCTGAAAACCTAATGAAGCCTTTCCACTTGCCCAATAATGCGACACATGAAATTTGATCGAAGTTGGCCAAGTAGTCTTTAAGATATACATTTTTGAAATTCCCATTAACCCTAATGCAAAAACACACAAGGGCAGGTAACTCCTAAGTGAATGATCCGATTCTGCCAGTTATCGAACTTGACCGAGATTTCATGGCTGTGCTGGTTATCTGCAAGAATAAAGCCAATCTGAAAATAATTGAAGCAGCTACGGTGATGACAACATTCTCCCCATGTTAAGTCAATAGGCAATTTTTTCAACGCTCAAGGGCACGTAACTCCTGAGTGAATAATCCGATTCAGCCCAAAATCGAACTTGATCGAGATTTCATGCCTGTCCTCGTTATCTGCAAGAATGAAGTCGATCAGAAAAAAATTGACGGAGCTAGAGTGATGACAAGCTTTTTCCTATGTTAAGAACGCTCAAGGGCACGTAACTCCTGAGTGAATAATCCGATTCAGCCCAAAATCGAACTTGATCGAGATTTCATGCCTGTCCTCGTTATCTGCAAGAATGAAGTCGATCAGAAAAAAATTGACGGAGCTAGAGTGATGACAAGCTTTTTCCTATGTTAAGTCTATGGGAGCTATTTGTTGCCATGGCAACCAGAGTTCCAATCCGATCTGCCCGAAAACAGTATGCAGCCTTTCCCCCTACCTGATAATGCTTCACATGAAATTTGATCAAGATTGGCCCACTGGTTCCGGAGATATACTTCTTTGAAAGTGTGGACGACGACGACGGACGACGACGACGGACGAGGACGGACGACGGACGCCGGCTCGTGGTATACTAATACCTCACATGAGCCTTCGGCTCAGGTGAGCTAAAAAAACAAAACCTTTTAATGGGAATTGGACCACCTGGCAGATTTTCCCACCATTTTCCAAAGGGAGACAATTTTTGGAACTTCCTGTTTGCTTTTCTGTAAGCTCTGTTTCACTGAAAAAGGGGTCTACTCTCAAAGGAAAGAATTTGCTCCTCAGGAGCAAATTCTTTCCTTTAAGAGTTGACCCCTATTGACATGGGAGAAAAAATGCTTTTGCAGGAGTTGCCTCCCCTGAAGGGGTTCCCACTCCCCTTAAACTCTTCAAGGTCTAAACACATAAAACTGACTTCTTTTCAAAAGTATTTTTTTTTTCTTATTTTCCAGTGAAAATTAGGCTTGACTCAACAAGTGAATCATCTGCTTGGCAGACATAATAAAGACTTATTTTTGCTGAAAATAATGAAACAAGAATTCAACTGAAGACTATGTTGTCCATTAGGATAACATGCCTGTGTGATATAATGCATGCACTCTTTCATACCTCCAAAATGGCTACTTTTCCAATGAAAATTTGTAACATTTTTCTTACATAGATTGTGGGTGCTCGTTAGAACCGCCTCATTGAGGTGGTTCTAACAACCTATGTCTTAGAGCAGAAATAAGAATAACAATGTATACCCCTGTACACCCCAGTTTTCTCTATACTGACTGGGGTTTAGAGGGTTGTTCATTTCACAGACCTGTTAACAAAATGCCTGTATAGAATTCAACATATGGGTGAAGTTAGGGTTGTCACAAATATTGACAGCATAACGAACTAACAGATGGAAAGCCAGACTCTTATACTGCTCCATGCTTAACCCAATTTGTACCAGAAACCCCTAAACAGTTACCCTGGCAAACAGTGCAGGCCCAGATCAGACGCCGCAAAACGCGGCGTCTGATCAGGGCCTCCACTGTTTACTAAAAGTTCAGTCATTTTCCAAATGAATTTTGAAGAAAATTAAAATAACCTGACACCCCTTAATTTTGGAATGGACTCCTGGTATATATAAGGTGGAAGATTCCACTTGGTACAAAAAGGGTTAAAGCAGACACAAGAAAAAATAGATTGCCGTCTGCTCTAGAAATTCCTACAGGGCTCGAAGGGATTATTTTTTCTGTTTTGTGTGTTGTAAATAGTATTAGAAGCTAGAGTGAAGGTTGGGCTCATAGAATCAATTTAAACTCCAGAGTGGTTCTTGCTACTCACCGTCCTAAGGAGGTGGTTATAATGTTGTTTATTTTTAACGTAGCTTTGTCGGATTTTCTGACGTGCCTCTTCATATTGTATGCGCTTATTATTAATTTTTATTTCACAGGCCTCATACTGACTAAGTTTTTCCATGCCTGAAAAGCCTGTTTTTGCAGCTTCAATCCTTATCCTGCTGAACAAGACACAACTAGTACCTTTGCAAACAGTGTAGATCCAGATCAGATGGCTTCTGAAGAAGCCATCGGATCAGGATCTACACTGTTTGGAATGGTTTGTGAAAATATCAAGTAATTTGGTTGACTTATAGTCAGAAATTGGTGTGGGTAAATAAATTTACTTAGCAAGATAAGGGTTAAATAGTTTTTTAAACAAACTAAAGGAACAAAATATCAAAATCTAAAAGCCTGAAATCAAGAAATATATCAAGCTCTGAAAGCCTGAAATCCTGCAAATGCCTGAAAAATATGAGGCCTGCCTTCGTTTTCATTAACTGTGTCTGTTGCACCTTGATCACCTCTTGTGGGGGGAAAAGGGAGCTCGTTGCTATGCTGTTTGTGATTTATTTATTTTTTCCTTTTTTTTGTTTCCCTCATTGTTAATTACTCTTCCTCTTGGTGCCATTGGTAGGCAGTAATCTTTAACCCTTATCTTGCTGAATATTCATTTAAGCCACACCCATTTCTGTCTATCAACCAATCAAATTACTTGATGTTATTTATTGCTACAAATTCATAAACTGAATGCCAAACAGTGTAGATCCTGATCAGATGGCTTCTTCAGAAGCCATCTGATCTGGATCTACACTGTTTGCAAAGATAGGGGTTGTTGTGAACAGCAAGATAAGGGTTAATTGTGGCTTGTCCTGGGCGTCTGTTTCTATATAATATATTTTACAGCAAATTGTTGACATTTTTCTATTTTTACTTCTGGCAGTCATCTTGTTCATCTGAGTGTGATGATTTTAGCTATTTTGGTAGAGGGTCACCTAAGCAACATACCCATGAAGTTTGAATGAAACTGGCCAAGTTGAAGGGGTATTGGAGGAGTAGTCGTTTAAAGATTTTTCTATCTTTAGATCTGGCAGCCATTTTGTTCACTGGAGCAGAATGATTTTAGCCATTTTGGTAGAGAGCCACCTTGGCAACATTCCTGTGAAATTTAAATGAAGTTGGCCCAAGGGTTCAAGAGAAATGGTCTTTTGAAGCAAATTGTTGACATTTTTCTATTTTTAGCTCCGGCAGCCATCTTGTTAATTGGAGCATAACAATTTTAGGTATTTTGGTAGACGGTCATCTAAGCAATATTCCCATATGAAGTTTGAATGAACTTGACAAAGGGGTATTGGTGGAGTACCCGTTTAAAAGATTTTTCTATTTTTAGCTCTGGTGGCCAGCTTGTTCAATGGAGCACAATGACTTTAGCTTTTAGGTCAAGAGCCAACTAGGCACATTTCAGTGAAGTTTCAATGAACTTAGCCCAAGGGTTTTGGAGGAGTAGTCTTTAAAAGCAAATTGCTGACGTTTTTCTATATTTAGCTCTGGTGGCCATCTTGTTCATTGGAGCATAGCAATTTTAGCTATTTTGGTAGAGGATCATCTAAGTAACATTCCTGTGAAGATGGAATGAAATTGGCCAAGGGGTATGGGATGAACAGTTGTTTTAAGATTTAGCTCTGGTGGCCATCTCGTTTATCAAAGCAGAATAATTTTCGCTATTTTGGTAGAGAGCCACCTAGAAAACATTCCTGTGACGCTTAAATAAAATTGGCTCAAGGGTTTAGGAGGAGTAGTCTTTTAAAGCAAATTGTTGACATGGGACGATGGACATTCACTGGTCACAATAGCTCACCATGAGCAATTTGTGCTCAGGTAAGCTAACAACGCTTAATGCACTTCTGTTAAATGAGCATGAAGATAAGACTAACAAGCTATTTTTCAAATACAGCATGGACAGTTAACATAAGAAATATGAGAGCCAGAGTAGCCCTTCTTGTACTCTGCACATCCTTGGGCTAAAGTGTATACATTTAGAACCTTTGATGAAAAGTTATCTTAATACATGTAGATACAGCCCAAGGGGCAAGAAAAACTGGGACACCAGACATGAAACGGGCCCGTCAAGCGATTTTGGTACTTATCGTCTATGCGAAAAGCGAAGGTTCGGGCAGGCCTGCGCATCCGTACAGTCTCGCCAGAACCTTCGCTGCTCGCTCATACAAGCAGTGAATCAAGAGGAACCTTCAGACAGAAAGCCATATCCCTGGTCCCTCTGAATGGCTGGGCATGCATGCGCAGTTAAAATATGTCATGACGGAATGCTCAAAGACACAAATTCGCTTGGCGGGGCTCAAATGATGATGGATTGATCAGCAATGCATAAGACTATAATACTTACCTATCCAAGTGGGGCGCTGGCTTGGTTGTACTGTTTAGCCATGAAAAGAGCAAGAAAAAACGAAGCAAAATTATTATAAATCACTATCATATTTAGGCATTTTACTGGGACAATTCTTATTTCCATATATCAACATTTAAAATCAACCAAAATATTTGGAAACAACTACTCTTCAAACATCTGAAATTTAACCTACGAGAAGAAGCAAGTTCAAAGCCTGTATATTCCATTTGTGCTGAATGGAGTCCCCAACCTCATATAAAGCAGGAGTCCATTTTGAAATTAAGGGCAGGTTAAGTTATTTTTAGATATTCATTCAAAAAAGTCTGACATTTTGGCACAAACAATCAAGGCCCTGATAAGATTTCTTATTTAGGCTGTCTGATCTAGGCCTGAACTGTTTGACAGTGTCCATTTGGGGTTTTCCTGTATAATATGGGTCATTAGTATGACGGGGAATAACTGCTTTCCTTGAAATTGTCCAATATTTAAATGACGACATTTGTCAAGTCTGCTGACAAACTAAAAAGGGACATAACTGTAGCATGTTCAGAGTAAGACATTGCATATTGGAGTATAAAATAATGAATAAGTTAAGTTCCCTGTAAATTATTTACCTGTTACTATGTCCTGTGTCGAAGAACTCTGTATACAAGTATAAAATTAATAAACTGTGTCAGATGAGTTACAAACAAAATACCTTTTTATGAATTACTTATTAAACAAATTTAAGGTTCCATAGTATTTAAGTAACAAACAAGATATGTATACATTTGTCTTAAATATTTCATTGAAAATGTATGCTGTTGAATCCCAAATTGTTTAATGTAATGCTATGGAGAATGTGTTGGGTATGTAACCTAAAATATTAAACCGTGCTTTTCATTTTACAAGATCCAAACTGTTGAAAAACAAGGAACCAGTAATATCAAAATTAATCAATACCTATTGGCCACTCCCAACATTTGGGAAATGACAAGTATCCATTTGCTTAAAGACAAAGATCTTTAATATACAGGACTTTATAGACAGAAAAATTCCAATAAATTCAATGGGAATATCATAAAGTCCAATTTTTATCTTTTTTGTTGCATTTTTCCGCGATAGCTTCATTATTTTTCATCAACAAATCCAGCGAAAAAGTTGAAGAGGACAAGCTCTGCCAAATTCTCAACAAAAGTTTCATGTCCCTAAGTTATCTGAGAAAAGCTGTAATCAGATGCAGATTTCTGTGATTTCAACTTTGTGCCAAATTTTCTGTTCCACAAGCCTTGATGGTGTGAATTGTCCATTTGTAGTCTATTTTGTGCTTGACATATGGAAAATTATGAGGTCCATTCAAATATCCTGCAGGTTTACAATGTACTTATTCCAGAGTGAAACAAGAAGTCGCAATTACTGGTGAAGTATTTTTAATATTTGAACAATATAGATCAAATGTATAGGATTTGTATTGTCTCTAATATGGGTTTGCTAACTAAAACTAGGTAGTTCATGTTTCTCACTGTCTACACTTCAATGCTTTGTATAGTGTCCCTCTAGTGGGACGCTTCATTGGCAGCATGGGATTTATCCATATATAGATATCATTTCAACTAGGCTTGTTATCTGCTTACATTTCGATAGTGCGAGTGGCATAATTAGACTTCACTTTATATTGAAACATTCCACAAATGCAAAAAGTTCATCTGATCAGATTAAAAAGTATACCATTCAGTAGGCTGAGTCCTTAACAAGGAGTTGGCAGAGCTCCTCCTCCACAACTTTCTCTCTGGATGTATTGATAAAAAATCAAATTATCGCCAAAAAATGTGGCAAAAAAGATAAAAAATCGACTTTAGTAAACACCAACGATCTGTTGATAATATAACCCAAATACTGCAAATGGGCTGCAGCACCTAACAGATTATACCAGAAGCATAAGATGTATTATCAGTACTGAGCCTGCAAGTAATGTTTGTATGCATATGACACCAGTTTATACAGAAGTTGTGACCTACCTCTTTCCTGTTTAAAAAGAAACAGAAACAACATACATGTAAAATATAAAGCAAATGATTGTCTAGCTATTACAAATCTTTCCATTGAATCTTCCGAAAGGAAATTATAAATAATGTATTACGACTCTTTAATTTGAATTGTACATGATATGGCACTGTTCAGCGACTCTTGTTGAACATTGTCTGTACTATTCCAATTTCCATTACATTGCTTGAATGAATCTTTCTACATAATCTCTATGGTGCCATTTAATCATGCAAGGTCATTTGATCATATCAAAGCTTTCTGATGTCAACTGTATGAGGCTATACAAGAAACTATGTAATCAGGTAGACAGTGTCAGACATAATTCTGCATAATTTCCTGATCTTGCCTGATCAAGCTGACATCAAATATGCATATTATAGAGGATCTTACATGAGTGTTCGTGTATTATAGAATTTATTAAACGAGTTGAGGAAAACGGATAAAATGCGAGGCTTGCAGAGCATTTTATCCCTTTTACACGAGTTTAATAAATTCAATAATACATGAGCACAAAAGCAAGATTCTATTTATCATATGACAGTTAAAACGCATTTTATTCATTACTGTTTTACAAAAATGTCAATATTCCACCATTAGTAAACACGCCATCGTTAAGGACGTCATACACGTAACGTTACTGGTCGTATCTAACTGATTTGCACATTTAATTCACTAGTGGATTATTGACTTTATTACATGGCGATATTACACTCTTAGACGTGATGTCATATGATAAAAGCTATTTTTCTTTCTTAACAAAACTTACCTTTGATGCATGTTATATGTGAACTTTGTGAAGGTGAAGAATATGAGAGCCGATTCCAAGGCACTTGAGAAGGTAACGCCATAGCTCTCGATAAAGAGGATGGATAAGGATAATCAAATGATAATTTTTCTTATTTCTTGGTAGAAACAAGTTGTGGGTACCTGTTAGAATTACCCACAACATATTTTTAACACAGAAATAAGAACAAACAGCATTCAGGTAAAACAGATAAACAACCAATAAACAACCAAGGGAAGATACTCTTAATTAAGTCCACCTAACTTCTTTCCAAACAGAAATCTTTCTTATTAAAATGATTCCCTTTAATTGGTTTTGGATTTATGGCCCTTTAAATAATATTTCATCTACATGTATTTTAAAGCCATGGTTAATCGGAGGTGTGCTCAGACTTGTTGATCAAACTGCTATCTCACAGGTGACCCTAGGGAGGCTCAAACCCACAGTGGTGTGAGATTAACCCTTTTTTGGACTCCTTGCTGGATCATGAAACAAATTTATTTAAAATCTTTTGGAGAATTACAGAAAGTGCTCAGTGTCTGAACTTTTAAGACTTTTACAGACAATAGAAAAATCCGTCACTCGGGTCACTGTCCGGCATCACTCGGCAAGTCTCGAGATGCCAGACAGTGACCCTCGGGATGTATTTTTCCATCCACCCCTCACACCCATATAAGATTCTTATATTCCAAGAAGCTTAGCTGACAGGACAGTGAACAGGAAATGCTTCAAGTTGTCTCCCTTCAAGCAAAGGCAGAAAGTATGGCAGGTGTATCCATTCTCCTTAAAACTTACCAGCCCATACACTGCAGGAACTCCCAGCAATACAGGTCCTCTCCAGGCAACGTTTCACAGTTCAACTTTCCCCACCCCATCCTCAATGAACTCGATGAACAAGAAACTGTATACTTACACAAAGAATTGTGATCCGTTTGTATCCTTACCCCTATTAGCCATTGATAAAAGAAACTCCTTTTCATGTTTATATATGAAGTTTTCATCTGAAAAACAAAATATCAGAGATTGTGGACCAGTTTTAGAAATTTATGCGTAAAGAAACTCATTTTCACGTTTTCATCTGAACAAGAGGGCCAGGATGGCCCTGGATTGCTCACCTGATCCTTATGGTAGGTAATATAAGGTGGAGTGGAGGGTTTGAGCAATTTTGGCTGACAGTGACTCAAGGAACATTTCTGTGAAATTACATGTATTTCAAAATCAGTCTAGCTATTTAGGAATTGAAGTCATTCTAAGGGTTGTATTTTTTTTTCTGGTGGCTATCATTTTCAGTGGAAAATTGTCAGAGGGTCACTCATGGAACATTCCTTCAAAATTGTTTTCTTTCTTTCAAAAGTTCCCTTTGATAATGCATAGCTGACTTGTATGTCACTATCTGGGCACCTTATGGACATTGAAGGTCAGGTCTTAGTGCACCTGACGGAGATGAACCGGAACCGGCTCAGTCTTACTTATAATATGTATGATGACAAAGGAGGAGAAGGGCGATTGGGGTGGGGGAGAGTTGGCATCAGGTCCTAGACGACTTCTGTGTCGGTGGTTTGCTTTGATGGAGGATGGAGGAATAGGTGGAAGGCAGTTGGGGTGGGGTGGGGTGGGGGGGGGGGGCTGGTGATCGCATTGACACTACAGAGCTGACTTGTATTTCACTATCTGGGCACCTTATGGCGATTGAGTGTCAGGTCCTAGTACATCAGACTGAGATGAACAGGCTCAGTCTAACTAACAATGACTCATGGTGACCAGGTGGGGATACAGAGCTGACTTGTATGTTTCTATCTGGAAGGGTGTGGGGGCTGGTGGATCGCATTGACAATACTGAGCTGACTTGTATTTACCTAACTGGGCACCTTGTGGACATTGAGGGTCAGGTCCTAGTGCACCAAAGGGAGATGAACGGGCTCAGTCTAACTAACAATGACTCATGGTAACAGGTTGGGGGGGGTGGGGTGTGGATCCCTTTGTAAAAAGATACCACTCTATTCATAAAATACCTCAACAAGACCAAAATATTGTCAAGATTTTGAATCTGAGCAAGTTTGATGACTGTGGCCACTAGGGTGTTGACAAGGTTTTTCTATGATTTAACCTACAGACCTACTTTTTGACCTGACATGACCTATATTGGAACTTGACCTAGATAATGCCAACATGATCATGTTTGTTTGTTTGTATTGGAGTTTAACGGCCCAGTCAACACTCTTTTAGGTCATTTTTGAGTTGGTCAGTTTACCTACCCACACTTTTCTTGGGCAGGCTTCATAAAATCAATTTAAGACCCCCCCCCCCCCCCACCCAGTGGAATTCGTTTCACTGACCAGTTCAAGGCAGTTCTTCTGTCGTGGTTTATTTTTGTTATAATTTGTCTTTGAGTGTGTGTATCGCTTATATTATTTTGTTTTGGATAGCCAATTGGCCATTTTGTAGGAAAGTAACTGTCCTTTTGGCATTCCGCTATTGATGTTTCCATTAGGGTCTGTTGTTTCATGTTTGTGTTTCTTTCCCTTTAGTGTCTCTGATGGGAGCCTTGGGTTTATTGTATTAATTCCTGATCATTGCCTTCACTTCTTTTTTTTATACGTAAGCGGTTAACCAGTGCAGTGCACATTCTTTTACCAGAAACTGACAACTGCCCTTCATGAATCAGCAGAAGGGAGATAATGATCATAGAAAAGATTTCATGATCAATCTCCACGAAAGAATGTTGCCGACTCCGGCAGGTATCGAACCCGCGTCCTCCTGATCACCAGTCAGAAGCACATCCCTCTGAGCTACCGAGGCCCGCCTTATAATATAGAATCAGCACTCTTACCCACTAAGCCACGGAGGTCCGTCACGATTTGGGTCTACCCTCAGATTTAATTGTGTTCCACCGATATGGTAATGTGCCCATTAATCATATTACATTATAGTTACTCATTCCATCGCAGCACTTGCCGTTTCACATGTGACCCAAGCAAGCTTTGAACCCTCAGGTATCTAATGTCCGCGAATCAACACTCTTTACCACCAGGCAAAGGCAGCCCGTTACATTGTTCTCTTGTATAAATCAAAGATTGATCAGAGAACTTGAACCGAGTTTATCCAATACCACAGACGAAAACTCTTCTAATGCACTTGTGTATGTAACATGACATCTGATTAGATAACATCAAAAATTTGTGACAGTTTATTCTGTGGTATACTGTCAATCCTCTTTAAGACATTTGTTATGACGACAAAACTCACTATAACAGCAATTTGAATCGAATGACTAATTAGCCCTTGTGTTCCGAGTGGCGTGGGCTTCCCTTGGGTCTGAAATGCACAAATCGAGCCCATAGCCATGAAAAGGTCTTGTAATCTAATACTCCAAGAAACAAATGTTACAGATATTTGTTGTCGATTCTAACAAATGACAAATATCTAGAACACTTGTTTCTCCAGGTAATAATAGGGAAAAGGACTTTTACTAATTACCTATCATACTCGGATTCTTTATAATGGCAAATTCTTTATAACTGCTCAATAATATGGAACAAATACTGTCGTTATAACGAAGGTCCTCTGTACTGTGAGAAACACAATGCAATCATATGTTGCTTACTGGTGGCTGGAATTTGGTTCTACCAAGCTCACTGCACTTGCAGCTTTGTGCAAAATAGTACAATTTTCAATAAAACAACAGAATAAGTGAATCAGATATTTAATGAAAATTGTCATTTAGTGAGGAAAATCGTCGGTTTTACAGTTGCAAAGTAGAAGTAAAACAAAGATCAGGAATCGATACAATTAACTTACTCCACCCATCAAAGACACCAAAGGGAAAGAAACACAAACATTAAGCGACCAGACCATAATGGAAACCTAAACAAAGGAAGGCCATAAGGAGTTACTTTCCCACAAAATGGCCATCCAAAATAAAAAGACACAAGTGATACACACAGTAAGTAACAAACAACAACATAAATAAATCACCCCAGAAGAATCGCCTTGGAACGGTCAGTGGAAAGATTTTCACTGGGGGGCTTAAAACGATTTTACGTGGCCACAATCCTCGCCCTTACTTCCGTCGCGATTTAGACAAATAATTTGTTCAGTCTGCAAAGTCTTTTTTACAGGCTGGCCAATGCATCTCTAAAACCCAACACTTTGGGCACAACAGAACAATTTTGAACACAAGAATTCCGCCGAAGGCTATGTCTCGCCTGTGGGGGCCCAAAGCCACCGAACCATGGCATCTAAGCCAAGATCAAACATAGATGCTTGCATAAAAGGCTTGTACTAAGTATCATTAATGAAGTTCAAATCATTCTTGACAAATGAACTTAACCATAAGGGTGAACACGAGGGTGGTGGCAATATTTTACAAAGTCAGTGAACCATGAAATGTAGGTCAAGGTCAAATATGGATGCTTGCATTTAAAGTAGAAGTAAAACAAAGATCAGGAATCGATACAATTAACTTACTCCACCCATCAAAGACACCAATGGGAAAGAAACACAAACATTAAGCGACCAGACCATAATGGAAACCTAAACAAAGGAAGGCCATAAGGACAGTTACTTTCCCACAAAATGGCCATATGGCCATCCAAAATAAAAAGACACAAGTGATACACACAGTAAGTAACAAACAACACCATTAATAAACCGCCACAGAAGAACTGCCTTGGAACGGTCAGTGGAAAGATTTCCACTGGGGGGGCTTAAATCGATTTTATGTGGCGACAATCCTCGCCCTTACTTCCGTCGCGATTTGGACAAATAATTTGTTCAGTCCGCATGAAGGTCTCCTAACTCATCAGTGCAACATCTCCGTGAACACAAACAAGAGGGCCCAATGGCCCTATATCGCTCACCTGTGTACCAGAAAAAAAGTGTAGGAGACCATTTGACATTGCTACATACTAAATATCTGAGCTCTGGACCTTATGGCTTTGGAGAAGAAGATTTTTGAATTTTTTTTCCAGTACAAGTCCATAGGTAAATTTTGACCCAAAAGGCATGGCTGACAGGATTTATGTAGGCGACCATTTTATGTTGCTATATACTAAATATCTAAGGTCCGTACTTCATGGTTTCAGAGAAGAATATTTTTGAAGCTTTTTTTTTTTCCAGTATAAGTTTATTGGAGTTAAGAAGCCACAGGATTTGGCCAATTTGAACCCCAGGGGCAAGACTCAGGCAGGATTCATGTAGGCAACCACTCCACATTGCTACATGCTAAATACCAAAGCTCTGGGCCTTATGGTTTCAGAGAAGAATATTTTTGAAGTTTTTTTTTCCATTTTAAGCTTTTTTTCCATTTTAAGTCCATCCATGGTAGCTAATGGGCCATGGGCGTGGCCAATTCCGGCCCAAGGGGCATGATTGGCAGGATTTATGTAGGTGACCACTTGCTGTTGCTACATGGTAAATATCTAAGCTCTGGGTCCTGTGGTTTCAGAGAAGAAGATTTTTTAAGCTTTTTTCCATTAGGAGTCTTTGGGAGCTAAGGGGCCCCAGGGCGCAGACCATTTGGACCCCAGGGGCATGATTGGCAGGATTTATGTAGGTGACCACTTGCCGTTGCTATAAGCTAAATACTAAGCTCTGGGCCCTGTGGTTTCAGAGAAGAAGATTTTTGAAGCTTTTTTCTATTAGGAGTCTATGGGAGCTAAGGGGCCCCAGGGCGTAGACCATTTGGACCCCAGAGGCATGATTGGCAGGATTGATGTAGGTGACCATTTGCTGTTGCTACATGCTAAATATCTAAACTCTGGGCCCTGTGGTTTCAGAAAGGAAGATTTTTGAAGCTTTTTTCCATTATGAGTCTATAGGAGCTAAGGGGCCCCAGGGCATGGTCCGTTTGGACCCCAGGGGCATGATTGGCCGGAATTATGTAGGTGACCACTTGCCATTGTTACAAGCTAAATATCTAAGCTCTGGGCCCTGTGGCTTCAGAGAAGAAGATTTTTGAAGCTTTTTTTCCATTATGAGTCGATGGGAGCTAAGAGGGTCCCAGGGTTTGGCCCATTTGGATCCCAGGGGCATGATTGGCAGGATTTATGTAGGTGAACAGTTGTCATTGCCACATGCTAAATATCTAAGCTCTGGGTCCCGTGGTTTCAGAGAAGAAGATTTTTTAAGCTTTTTTCCATTATGAGTCTATAGGAGCTAAGGGGCCCCGGGGCGTGGCCCGTTTGGACCCCAGGGACATGATTGGCAGGAATTATGCAGGTGACCACTTGCCGTTGCTACCTGCTAAATATCTAAGCTCTGGGCCCTGTGCTTTCAGGGTAGAAGATTTTTGAAGCTTTTTTATTCCATTATGAGTCTATGGGAGCAAAGGGGCCCCGGGGTGTGGCCCATTTGGAACCCAGGGGCATGATTGGCAGGAATTATGTAGGTGACCACTTGCCGTTGCTACATGCTAAATATCTAAGCTCTGGGCCCTGTGGTTACAGGGAAGAAGATTTTTGAAGCTTTTTTTTTCCATTATGAGTCTATGGGAGCTAAGGGGCCCTGGGGCGTGGCCCATTTGGACCCCAGGGGCATGATTGGCAGGATTTATGTAGGTTACCACTTGCCGTTGTTACATGCTAAATATCTGAGCTCTGTGGTTTCAGAGAAGCTTTTTTTCCATTATGAGTCTATAGGAGCTAAGGGGCCCCGGGGCGTGGCCCGTTTGGACCCCGGGGGCATGATTGGCAGAAATTATGTAGGTGACCACTTTCCGTTGCTACATGCTAAATATCTAAGCTCTGGGCCCTGTGGTTTCAGAGAAGAAGATTTTTGAAGCTTTTTTCCATTATGATTCTAAGGGAGCTAAGGGGCCGCAGGGTGTGGCCCATTTGGACCCCAAGGGCATGATTGGCAGGATTTATGTAGGTGACCACTTGCCGTTGCTACATGGTAAATATCTAAGCTCTGGGTCCTGTGGTTTCAGAGAAGAAGATTTTTTAAGCTTTTTTCCATTATGAGTCTATGGGAGCTAAGGGGCCGCAAGGCGTGGCCCATTTGGACCCCAAGGGCATGATTGGCAGGATTTATGTAGGTGACCACTTGCCGTTGCTACACGCTAAATATCTTAGCTCTGGGCCCTGTGGTTTCAGAGAAGAAGATTTTTGAAGCTTTTTTCCATTATGAGTCTATGGGAGCGAAAGGGCCCCGGGGCGTGGCCCATTTGGAACCCAGGGGCATGATTGGCAGGAATTATGTAGGTGACCACTTACCGTTGTTACATGCTAAATATCTAAGCTCTGGGCCCTGTGGTTTCAGAGAATTTTTCCCATTATAAGTCTATAGGAGCTAAGGGGCCCCAAGGCCTGGTCCGTTTGGACCCCAGGGGCATGATTGGCAGGAATTATGTAGGTGACCACTTGCCGTTACTACAGGCTAAATATATCAGCTCTGGGACCTGTGGTTTCAGAGAAGAAGATTTTTGAAACTTTTTTCCATTATGAGTCTATGGGAGCGAAGGGGCCCCGGGGCGTGGCCCATTTGGAACCCAGGGGCATGATTGGCAGGAATTATGTAGGTGACCACTTGCCATTGATACATGCTAAATATCTAAGCTCTGGGGCCCTGTGGTTTCACAGAAGAAGATTTTTGAAGCTTTTTTCCATTATGAGTCTATAGGAGCTAAGGGGCCCCGGGGCTAGATCCGTTTGGACCCCAAGGGGCATGATTGGCAGGAATTATGTAGGTGACCACTTGCCATTGCTACATGCTAAATATCTAAGCTCTGGGCCCTGTGGTTTCAGAAAGGAAGATTTTTGAAGCTTTTTTACATTATGAGTCTATAGGAGCTAAGGGGCCCCAGGGCATGGTCCGTTTGGACCCCAGGGGCATGATTGGCAGGAATTATGTAGGTGACCACTTGCT
The DNA here is from genome assembly GCA_963580285.1 of Lucinisca nassula. Taxonomy (NCBI): domain Eukaryota; kingdom Metazoa; phylum Mollusca; class Bivalvia; order Lucinida; family Lucinidae; genus Lucinisca; species Lucinisca nassula. The sequence continues at coordinate 86,476,466 of OY757019.1, read as the reverse complement.
GTGCCTACATGCTAAATATATAAGCTCTGGGCCCTGTGGTTTCAGAGAAGAAGATTTTTGAAGCTTTTTTTTCCATTATGAGTCCATGGGAGCTAAGGGGCCCCGGGGTGTGGCCCATTTTGAACCCAGGGGCATGATTGGCAGGAATTATGTAGGTGACCACTTGCCATTGCTACATGCTAAATATATAAGCTCTGGGCCCTGTGGTTTCAGAGAAGAAGATTTTTGAAGCTTTTTTCCATTATGAGTCTATGGGAGCGAAGGGGCCCCGGGGCGTGGCCCATTTTGAACCCAGGGGCATGAATGGCAGGAATTATGTAGGTGACCACTTGCAAGTGCTACATGCTAAATATCTAAGCTCTGGGCCCTGAGGTTTCAGAGAAGAAGATTTTTGAAGCTTTTTTTCCATTATGAGTCTATGGGAGCGAAGGGGCCCCGGGCGTGGCCCATTTGGCACCCAGGGGCATGATTCGCAGAAATTATGTAGTTGACCACTTGCCCTTGCTACATGCTAAATATCTTAGCTCTGGGCCCTGTGGTTTCAGAGAAGAAGATTTTTAAATATTTTCCCTTTATAAGTCTATGGGAGCTATATGTTGCCATGGCAACCAGAATTCCAATCTGATCAGCCCAAAAACCTTATGCAGCCTTTCCCCCTACCTGATGATGCTTCACATGAAATTTGATCAAGATTGGCTATGGGGTATTAGAGATATACTTATTTGAAATTGTTTACGGACGCACGCACGCACGGACGGACGGACGGACGGACGCACGCACGCACGCACGACGGACGACGGACAAAAAGTGATCCCAAAAGCTCACCTCGTCACTACCTGACAGGTGAGCTAAAAATCAAAGAACCACATAGGTAAGACAACGGTGAGGACTCGACAGCAAGAAACCACTGAAATGCTGGAGCAAAAGAAAACCAACAGTTGGACTCCGATGGGCCCGACCAGAGACAGAGCATCAGGCACCAACCAACATTACCTTGAATTAGATCTCTCTAATTCTCAATAAGCCTTTATGTTGGAGCCGTCATAGAATCTGAGTCCTGACCCACCGGCGTGCAATTAAAGAGGGAAGCAATGTTGCCAACCGTGATTGGGTTATCTACCATGCATGCAGTCTGTCCTATAACATCCATGTTGTACCCAATCTTTTCATATCGAGAATGATTTTACGAAATTGGGTGCTGAAGTCATTGCGGTTATATATTTTTCTGAATTTATATACTAAGTCACCATAAAATTCCGGTTCCGATAAACCTTGTTGCAGAAGAGATTTAAGTCCAATATTGAATTTTGAAATTAAATCAGAATGGCGTCTATAAAATTTTGAAAAGGCTTTGCGTAGTTTATGGCACCGATAACCCTGATTAAGGAGTTTAGCCGTTAATAATTTATTACGAGTGTTGAAGTCAGTTACATGACTACACACTCTAGCAAATCAAATTAATTGCGAAATATAAACGCCATAGGATGGCGCACAAGGAACATCACCATTCAAAAAAGGAAAATTTACAATCTCAAAATCAAAGCCATCGCGTTTATCATAATTTTTGCACGAAACAAACCCATCTATAGATAGATGTAAATCCAAAAACGGGGCCTCGGCATCAGAAGAATTTGCTTTATTTATCTGAAGCTCTGGGGGGTAAATCTGACTGATCAAACTATCGAAATAGGTATTATCAATATTTAATAAATCATCTAAATATCTAGAAGTGGAGCTAAAAGCTTCAATAATTTCAGATTGGTTATCAATGGAAAGCGACAACATGAAGTCTCTTTCATAACAATACAAGAAACGATCAGCCACAAGAGGTGCGCAATTTGTACCCATCGGAATACCCACAATTTGTCTAAATAACTTAGTACCGAATCTAATATAAATATTGTCAAGTAGAAAGGTTAGGGCATCACACTTTCTGACATGACCAAAGTGTATAATTCTTATGCTCTTTAGAAGTGAACTAGAAATGTGTCCAAAGTACACAGATGCCCCCGCTTAGCACATTAATCTTTAAGTGGTGCAAATACCAATCTGTGCGAGTTTCGGCGTTCCACCAATAGTGACCTTGACGTTAAAAGTCGAAATCGCTCGAGATATTGTCATAAGGAACATTTGTGTGAAGTTATTTTGAAATCGGTGAAGAAATGTAAGCGCTAGAGGGGTGACAAAGTTTTTCTAAAAATAGCCACAGTGACCTTGACCTTGAAAGTGGAACTCGCTAGAGACATTGTCATAAGGAACATTTGTGTGAAGTTATATTGAAATTAGTCAAGAAATGTAAGCGCTAGAGAGAAGACAAAGTTTTTCTAAAAATAGCCACAGTGACCTTGAAAGTCAAAATAGCTTGAGCTATTGTCATAAGGAACATTTGTATGACGTTATATTGAAATTGGTGAAGAAATGTAGGCGCTAGAGCAATGACAAAGTTTTTCTAAAAATAGCCATTGTGACCTTGACATTGAGGTGATGACCTTGAAAGTCGAACTCGCTCAAGATATTGTCATAAGGAACATTTGTGTGAACTTATATTGAAATCAGTGAAGAAATTTAGGCGCTAGAGCAATGACAAAGTTTTTCTAAAAATAACCTCTGTGACCTTGACCTTGAGGCCATGACCTTAAAAGTCGAACCTGCACGAGATATTTTTATAAGGAACATTTGTGTGAAGTTTATTGAAATTGGTGGTATAAATACCTTAACCAAAGTCTTAAACATTAAAAATTTTCTAATTCTATGACCTTGACCTTGAGGTCATGGGTATGGGTGGGGGTATTGCTGAATAAACCATTGGACCTATATGTATCATCATAGTAAATATAAACCAAATCCATTGTATGGTTATGAAAATATGAGCTCAAGTTCTACCTGGGAGAAATACCTTAACCTGGGTCTTAAACATTAAAAATTTCAAGTCCATGACCTTGACCTTGAGGTCATGGGTATGGGTGGGGGTATTGCTGAATAAAACTTCAGTCCTATATCTATCATCATACCGAATATGAACCAAATTCATTACACGGTTTGGAAAATATGAGCTCAAGTTCTACCTGGTACAAATACCTTAACCTGGGTCTTAAACGTTAAAAATTTCAAAGTCCACGACCTTGACCTTGAGGTCTAGGGTATGGGTGGTGGTATTGCTGAATAAAACTTTGGACCTATATCTATCATCATACTAAATATAAACCAAATCTATTGTATGGTTTGGAAAATATGAGCTAAAGTTCTACCTTGTACAAAAACCTTAACCTGAGTCTAACAGGATTACGTACGTACGTACGTACGTACACACTTTCGTACGTTCGGAAACCGTACACACGTACGCACGTACGGAAAACCGAAAAACTCTATGCCCCCGGCATCATCCGATGCGGGGGCATAAAAATGCATTTCTGACATTACATGCAAGATAGGGAGATTCTTCTCTGTGAATAACTCATTCAGTTAAATCATTAAACTTTTCTTTTATAAGATTATGAGGAAGTGTAGTGTAAAGAGTGGAAAAATCGTAAGTAGACAGACTTGAAGCACAAAAATGTCTGGATTTCAATTTATTTAAAACCTCATTCGAATTTTTTATAGACCAAAACAGATTTCTTCCTGATCTTTCAAAGACTTTATCACAATATTTAATCACATGCGTTTTAATAGCAGTAAGACAGGAAGTTAATAATTTAGAAAGTTCAGTGGTAGTGCAAGAGCTAGAATTTGCAATAAACCGTGCTTTGTAAGGTATTTTATGAAGTTTTGGTAACCAGTATAGCGTAGGAAGCTTGTCTTGCACACACAGCAAACTTGGTGGCTGAATGACAAATATGTTTATCTACTATAGCTCTCTCTTCAGCTAAAGGCTGAAGTTCATAGGCCTTAGTACCACCAAACTCCTGCTTAAGCGTGTTAACATAGTGGAGCCGTCACACAACGACGACGTTGTTAGCGGCCTTGTCTGCTGGGGCCAAAACAAACTTCTTATGAAATTCTTGAATACCTAGTTTAAGATGACGTAAAGACGTCTTGCGCTTAGGAGGTAATAAGTTAGTATTTTGAGAATAGAAAGAAATGCGATTATTCACTAGTTTTAAAATGCTAAGTTTCCAGGCCTTAAGGGCTTTATGCCATCCCCAGATATAAGTTTGTACCAAGTATCATTAATGAAGCTCTTATGGTTCTTGAGAAATTAACTTGACCATTAGGGTTCACGCTAGGGTGGTTGCAATATTTTACAAAGTCAGTGAACCATGAAATGTAGGTCAAGGTGAAATATGGATGCTTGCATGTAAGTTGCCATCCCCAGACACAAATTTGTATGAAGTATCATTAATGAAGCTCTAAAAGTTCTTGAGAAATAAACTTGACCATTAGGGTGAATGCTAGGGTGGTCGCAATATCTTACTAAGTCAGTGAACAATGAAATGTAGGTCAAGGTCAAATATGGATGCTTGCATGTAAGTTGTCATCCCCAGACACAAGTTTGTACCAAGTATCATTATTGAAGCTCTTATAGTTCTTGAGAAATAAACTTGACCATTAGGGTGAATGCTAGGGTGGTCGCAAATCTTGACGCCTTGACAAACGGACGGACGATCGAACGAACGGACGAACGAACAGACAGAAAACCGGACGCCTATATCGCGCCATTCTTAAAGCAGGTGCGACAAAAACAACCAAATAAGTCAATTAGAATGGGAATAACTGTATCAAAAATTATCATTTAGGGAGGTAAATCATCAGTTTTACGGTCGCAAAAATTCAGTTTTACAGCTCTGCTAATGCGTCGGCTAAAAACAAAATTTCTGACCATAAAATCGCCAATTTACCTCCCCAAACAACAGTTTTGATTACAGTCACCCCAAAATTATTTCTGATTTAAAGAAAAAGAACTAGAGAAAGCAACAAAAGGGTCACATATACCCCAGCCACCCTCTAATATATCTTTCGAGATTGTATGAAGAAGTCAAGGAGCTATAAGAACCTATAAATTGAGTTTTTATAAGTAAAACTTATTTTAACTAGGATACCCACCTCTGGTTCAGGCTTAATGAGTGCATTTCCCTTATTCCCCGCAAAGAAATTTATGGTTCGTTCCGTATGTTTTCAGTACTTCGTAGAACCAGTACCGGTATTTAACCAGTGACAAATCACGGACTAATTAGAATTCCTTTGCCCTCGAGATGGAGGGGTTAAGGAGGTGGGCCATCTGCCTTAAGCCTGAGGTGGGTATCTTAGTTAAAATAAGTTTTACTTATAAAAACTCAATTTTAACTGTCGTCTACCCACCTCAGGCTTAATGAGTGCAGAATTAGACTTGGCGGGATGGAATCTCCAACCACATACAGACCGATCCTTTATTCCAGTGATAAATCCTGTAGAAACTTAGGATTCTAAAAAGATAATCAATGGAAATTAAGGAAGAAAATTAAATTTCCACCATTTCTATCCCTGGAACATCACTATTTGATCCAAGTACCTTTTGAATGTGTCTTGCAAGGCCTCGTAAGAAAGTCTCCAGTTTAGCGTTGAGGATGAGGAAGACCAGACTGGTCCCCCACCATTTTTTGAGCAGACACCAATGGACCCAACAGTCGTAGGTTTTTTCCTTGTGTGTTCAAGTCTCGTAGATAGAACTTGGCAAAAGTCGAACGAGAGGACCACACGGCAGCTTTGATAACATCCTCAACTGGGGTTTTATTCATGTAAGACCAAGAGGTCTAAAGGGCCCTTAGCTCATGAGCCTTAATCTTAAGCAAAGCTACTTTAGACTTAGACAATTTCTTATAAGCTAATCTAATAGTATAAGAAATCCATCGAGAGATAGATTCCTTAGTAATATCATGATTTCCCTTCAAGGGAAGAAAAAGCCTTTTCCTGTTTTTCCGGATAAGCTCAGTCACTTTCAGGTAATGTTTAAAGCCCTAACCGGGCATAAAAACCTGTTAAAGTCATTAAATTTAACTGTTCTGGCGAAATTTTGAACCAAAATATCCTCCAGGCAAATGAATGGTAATTGATTGTTTGCCAAAAAACCTGGTTGTGTCCTTAAAGAAACAGAACCATGTGACTGATTGAATCAGAGATGTCCTGAATCCATGAAGAAAGCATGAATCTCACTAACGCGTCTTGCTGTTGCCATGGCAAGCAGAAAAACTGTTTTCAGAGTGAGATGGAACCTAGAAGCTTTATGCAAATGTTCATACGGTTCAGAACATTATGAAGAAAGGACACAATAAAGGTCCCATTTCGGAGCTAAAGACCTTTGAGCAGGCCTCTGTAATTCAAATGACCTTATAAGTTCTGAAATGATAGGGTCAGATCCAATGTTAATGTCAGATTTGAATTTCAAAGTATTAGAGATAGTAGATCTGTAACCTTTGATAGTACTGACTTGACAGTTTTTCTCCGTGAATAAATGTAGCAAAAAGTCTGCTACTTTCATCGGAGATGGATTGAAAGGATGAGTTTCCCCGCGACTACACCAATCGGAAAAGACTTTCCATTTGGCGTCTTAAACACGCCTGGTAGGCAATCGCCTTGCCTGAGCAGCGTGACTGGCAACATTCGCCGAAAAATCGGCAGATAAACTCCAAGGGTGAAGTTTTAGGCTTTCTACGTTTTGACGAACCAATTTCTGACCTACTTGTGTCAGCAAATTCTGCACAGAGGGAATCCGAATTGGAGGTGCTACAAGTAACCAAAGTATGTCTGGAAACCAAGACATTTCGGCCCAAAGAGGAGCTACCAGCACTATGTTGCAATGATGTTGACGAATCTTGTTGATTATCACCGTGATCAGTGCAAAACGGAGGAAAAGCATATGCATGCATTCCGTCCAAGTTCATTGACATTGCGTCTATCGCCAGAGCATTCTCGTCTGGGATGGGAGACACATAGAGAGGCAGTTTCTTGTTGAGACGAGTTGCAAACAGGTCTATGTTGGGAAAACCCGTCATCGACAGAATTAAGTTGCAAATCGTCTGATCCAAGGTCCATTCTGTCGCAATTGGCTTGAAAAGACGACTAAGCCTGTCTCCAATATGTTCGATTTCCCTGGTATATGTCTGACCAGAAGATTGATGCCTTCCTGATTGCACCAAAGGAGCGTATCCCACATCTCCATGCACAGAGACGGAGATTGCGTGCCCCCTTGTTTCTTCAGGTACGAAACTACTGAAGAGTTGTCTGTGGCAATCAGTATTGTTGAATTGGTGACATACTGATGACATTGTTTTAGAGCAAGCAATATTGCTTTCATCTCTAGAATATTGATATGAAGAAATGATTGGTCTGGAGGCCAGACTCCATGACACAGAGGTCCTTCCGGTTCGAGATGGGCTCCCCATCCAGAGAGACTCGCATCCGTGAACAGACCGTGAGTAGGAAGAGACGGTTTCAGCCTTACGCTCGAGCTGAATTGACCCTTGTTGTTCCACCATTCTAAATGCTTCCTGATCGAAACATTGGGAAGAATGGGATGCTCCAATGGAAGAGCACGAGGCTTCCCCTGAGCAAACAAAGCCATTTGAAGCGGAGGTAAGTGCTTTGTTTTGTTTGTTTGATTTGGGGTTTAACGTCCCCGTCAACACTGTAAAGGTCATTTTGGAGACGTTGCTTCCAATATTGTGGGACTTTTACCCGACATTAAGATGAAATGACATCTCAAGCCCTGTCGCCCAATGAAACCAATATGGTTTATTCGCATGGGCGGTCCACCTCGCACCGCGGTTCCCGGACAGGCTTAGATCCTCTAAGCGGTTTACGAGTACTATTGTGCATGCCGGATTCAGCTCTGCGTGGAAGCATCATGCCTACTGGAAGGTCATTTCGGGAAAGGGACAGTGGAGGGAGTGCATCATTGTCGAGAAACGTTAGAGGTACCTCCTCGAGAGAGGGTACACTGACCCCTTCCTCGAGAACCTGAGCCTCCAAGGCGAGAACCTCTTCAAGGACCACCTCTGTCGCTACGATTCGGAGGTCTAGTAGAGGAAGATGAATCCCTGTGAGCAGACTTCTTTTGGCATTTAGGAATCTTAAAGCCAGAAGTAGATGCCTGCTTATTCTTTGCAACAGAAGAAGCAATGAAACTCTGCTGTTGAGATTCAGAATTTAGTTTCTGAAAATCAGTTATCATTCCACCAAAGAGGGATTTAGCTGAGATCGGAACCGAGTGAAGCTTAGTCTTCGTGGCTTCTGTCAAAATCTTAGACTTTTCAATGGCAGCCTCCCTTCTAGCTTGCAGAAGTTCGACTGCCAAAATCACTGCCATAGAGGAAGAGTGCTTCAAGCAACTAACAATAGAGCTGAGTAACCTCTTCAGCATCGGAGCATCCAAATTGTCTGACTCCAATGCTTGAACTGAAGCAGCAGTGAAAAGGTCTGCATAAGAGTTAATGGAAACCATGTTCCTATCTTGACGCTCCATAGTCTCCAAACTCTTGACTGGCAAATTGGCATTCCCAGAGGATATCAGATCCAGTAGAGAAGCATCTTTATCAATTTTAGGAACACTGTCGGGAAATAACTGACCATGTGACCGGTAGTGCTTCAAGTTTATACCAAGATCTCTCTCCAGAGATTTATTGGTAACCCAACCAGGTTCCAGCTAAACCTTCTTATCGATCAGTGATTGAAAAACATTTACAACATCTTTGATCAATAAGGACTGAGGGAGAGAAGCTGAGCTTTTATCCTCAGACGGGTTTAGTGCATCCAGCGTGTACCTAGGCCTCTGGAGGGTCTCCGAGGACCCCTTCCTGGGGCAAAATTCGGAGGGAAGTAAGCTCATAACCTCCTGAATTGCCTCGGCAAATGAAATGATACCTTCCTCTTCCTCCTCAGAATTGGAAGAACCTCTGACAATCCAAGTTTTCTTTGCCAAATTAGAAGAGACTGTATGGGGTGAACCAGCTCTGTTCTCACCCTCAAATTCATTATTGTCCACCCTGATGGAGAGATTATCATTTCTTGCACACCAGACAAGGAAATCCGTGATTTTACCCTAGGATAGAAATTTATGTTCTGACCCTGATGTTCCGACCCAAAATCGAAAATAATCGCGTGTTTGATAAATGCACTGGTTGATTACAACCTCATGTGCGGCGTCGTCATGCGTAACATCACTAAACATTCCTGTTGGATCATCACAAAATGGCGGACGTCGGTAACCGAAGTGACAGCAGCATTAAAAAGTCGCAATAGAAATGAAAGGTATGCAAGAAAAAGAATCCAATATGGGTGTGAGGGGTGGAAAGAAAAATCCGTCCCTCGGGATCACTGTCTGGCATCACTCGGCAAGCCTCGTGATGCCGGACAGTGACCCTTGGGATTTTTCAATCCACCCCTCACACCCATATAAGATTCTTATATTGTATCCGAGCTTGAAAACAAAGCTCTTGCACGATCCTTATGGCGAGTGCCAGAGGAGTGCATACGTCTCTTGTGACTTCTAAAGACAGAAGAAGACCGAAGTCTGTGAGACTTCTTCTTCCTATGGCGCCTGTGCCTATCAGAACGTTGCCGGAAAGTGGACCGACCCAACGACCGGTACCGGGATGTAGACTGGGTTACCCGGTCCGGGTATCGATGTTTGGTCGATCAATCTTTGGATTTGGGCCGAACTGACCGGTCAAGAGAATCCCGGCCCGGTGACTGGCCAGATTCACGGCCCGGTGACCAGTCAGATTTCAAAGACTCTGGGACCAAGGACGAGGACAGTCTATCCCCAGACTTGGCGTTGGATGTCCTATCTGCCCTCTTGTCTGCAGACACTTGGGTGGAGGACCCACCAGGTCGATCTACCTGAGTAGATTGACATGGGTCTATCGGGGAATTTTCCCTGTCCTCCCGGTACTTCACCCCCGATGTGGACCCAGTCTGAGAATGGTTCTCAGTCCCGGACTGCTTGGGTGCAGTCCCAGAACCTGAGCCTGATTGCTTGGAAGCGGCTCCCATCTTGCCCAACTTCTTCTATTTAGTGGAACGTCTTCTCATGTACAACCGTTGGTTTACGGCGAGCGTCCACACTGAGCTCGTCCACAGTTTGCAAGTGGCACAGCATGACTCAAAACTGCAATGAGAGCACGTAAAAAAGAAGAATGATTGTCCCAGGAAGCCTTTAAATGTCTGCAAGTGCCTCGGATTTGGGACATTGATGGACAAGAACAAAATCAAACAATAAAGAAAAAGTCACGAAATAAGGTGACAACAAGAAAAGAAGTTAAACGCAGAAATTCCAGCTAAATTACCTATATGAAGAAAGGAAAAACAAATACCAACATTTCAAGTGGGGAAAAAACAGCGTACCATCCGAGTAAACAACAAATATTAGAAATTAAAATCCAATATCTGAAAACACATCCAATTTGGTAACGCAAAGGGAATTCTGATTAATCATTGATTCTCGGGGCCTTTCGTCCGCTTTTGTCACTGGTTAAATACCGGTACTGGTTCTACGAAGTACCAAAAACATACGGAACGAACCATAAATTTCTTTGCGGGGAATAAGGGAAATGCACTCATTAAGCCTAAGGTGGGTAGACGACAGTTAAAATGTGCTTGTAAAAGCAAAACCAAACATAAAATTCTAAATGGACCAAGAGAGTGAGTGCAACCAAGTTACTGAAGGGGAGGGGGTATCAATATTACTGAAGCAGCAGGGTGGGGTATGCATCAATGAAATCTTTGGACTGGTATGCAACATTGATGCAAGTATCAATTGAATTTGTCTAAAGAGTTTAGAACAAACAGGCATCTATAAATTTTGTCATAAAACTTTAACCAAATCTAAAATTTCAAAGTCCATGACCTAGAGGTGAAGGTCACCGTGGGTGGGGGGAGGGACATGCATCACAAAATCTTTGGACTTGTATGCAACATTGATGCAAGTATCAACTGAATTTGTCTTAGAGTTTAGAACATACAGGCATCTATAAACTTCATAAAACTTTAAACAAACATAAGATTTCTAAGTCTGTGACCTTGACCTCAAGGTCACTGTGGGGGTTGGGACACGCATCAATAAAATATTTAGACCAGTATGTAACTTCAGTGTAAGTATCAACTAAATCTATTAAAGGGTTCAGAAGGTAAAATCTCTCAGAAACTTTAACTTTAACCCCAAACTTTAACCAAAATGTTAACGGACAGATGGATGGAAGGATGGACAGACGGAAACTATATACCCCGATAGCATATTTTGTATGCTGGGGGTATAATCATAACAATGATGAAGTTGTCCAAATGCACCTATACATTTATATAGAATATGATGGAAGAGACAGATGATGTTTGAAGTAAGTAAATTCTGAAAAGATACAAAGGCTAATCTGCAAGCAGAGCTGCAAATGGAGGATAACTGAAGGATATTTTTTGCTTTTTTTCCTTTTTTCTTCATAAAAAATCTGTGTAGTGGATATTTGTTAGAATTACTTCATCGAGAACCAATTACACAGGCTTCTGAAGAAGGTTCACATCTACTACATTCTGGGCCAATTCAGTAGACCACAAATTGTTGATTAATAACTTCTTTTTTTTCTCTCCAGAAGTACGGATTTGACATTTCAAGCAAATTGCCTCAATAGGAGGCTTGCAAGAAATGTCAAATCCTGTTTTTGGATTTGACTTTTCATGCAAATTGTCTATTGTCTCCATAGGAGCCAATTTGCAAGAAATGTCAAATCATGTTTTTGGATTTGACATTTCATGCAAATTGTCTATTGTCTCCATAGGAGCCAATTTGCAAGAAATGCCAAATCCTGTTTTCAGGGAAAAATAAGATAAACTAGAATTTATTTTTCTACAAAAACACAGATGTCTCCTCCATTTTTGACCTCTAAGTATAACCTTGACTTTATAGGTATTGAGCTTGGTCTTGTGTGCAACACATGATCTAATGAAGATGAACATTTCTGCAAAGTAACTTTAAAAATGTTCTAAGAAAAATAAAAAAAGTTATTGGCCATACACAAAAAGCCCTTTTTTACCTTTGACCTATAAGTATGGCCTTGACCTTTGAGGAACAACACATCGTCTCATGGTGGTTAACATTTCTTCCATGTAATTTCATAATCCATCAAAGAATAAGGAAGTTACAGTCTGTCCCTTTTTTTACCTTTAACCTCTAGGTATGACCTTGACATTGGAGGTATGGACCTTGGTCTTGCACATGACTCATGGTCTAATGACGGTGAACATTTCTGCATGGTTACTTTATAAAGTCCATCCAGAAATAAAACAGTTATTGACTGGACACACGAAAAAAAAAAAACACTTTTTTTTACCTCTGACCTCTTAGTATGACCTTGATCTTGGAGGTACCCAGCATGCACCACATCGTCTCATGCTGGTTAACATTTCTGCCAAGTAATTTCACAATCTATCCAGGAATAAGAAAGTTATTGACTGAACACTAAAAAAGGCCCCTTTTTGTCCTTTGACCTCTTAGTACGGCCTTGACATTTGAGGTACCAACTTGGGTCATGCACACAACACATCGTCTCATGGTGGTTAACATTTCTGCCAAGTAATTTTAAAATCCATCTAAAAATAAGAAAGTTATTGACAGAACACAAAAAAGGCCCCTTTTTTACCTTTAACCTCTCATGTATGACCTTGACCATTCAGGTACCAAACTGGGTCATGCGTGCAACACATCATCTTATGGTGGTTAACATTTCTGCCAAGCAATTTCAAAATCCATCTAAAAATAAAGAAGTTATTGAGCAAACACGAAAAAAGGGTCTTTTTTGGCCTTTGACCTCTATGTATGACCTTGACATTTTAGGTACCAAACTGAATCAAGCATGCAACACATCGTCTCATAATAGTTAACATTTTTGCCAAGTGACTTCAAATTCTATCTAAAAATAAGCAAGTTATTGACAAAACCCGCAAAAAAGGCCCCTTTTTTACCTTTGACCTCTAAGTATGACCTTGACCTTTGAGGTACCAACCTGGGTCATGCACCCAACACATCATCTTATATTAGTTAACATTTCTGCCAACTGATTTCAAAATCCATCTCAAAATAAGAAAGTTATTGACCAAACACGAAAAAAAGGCCCTTTTTTTACCTTTGACCTCTAAGTATGACCTTGACCTTTGAGGTACCGACCTGCCTCATGCACTCCACACATCGTCTCATGGTTGTTAATATTTCTGCCAAGTAATTTTAAAACCCATCTCAAAATAAGAAAGTTATTGACCAAATGCGAAAAAAGGCCCGTTTTTTACCTTTGACCTCTAAATATGACCTTGACCTTTGAGGTACCGACCTGCCTCATGAGCACCTCACATCTTCTTATTGTTGTTAATATTTCTGCCAAGTAATTTTAAAACTCATCTGAAAATAAGAAAGTTATGGATTGGACATGATTTGCCCATACATATATAAATACCGACAAATTTCCAAGGGAGATAATTCAAAAAGTATAAACGCGATAGTTATAGTTCTTGCGCACTCTAAGTCGTCTAATGCTGATTAATATATATATGAAGTTTTGTGTTGATAGCTGGAACGGTTTTCAAGTTATAGAGCGGACACGAATGTGTGAAAGACAGCAAGGTTGGGCGGCAAATTCCGCCCCCGGTATTTACCAGTGGCATTTACCGGTATTTACCGGTCATGAAAATACGAATGTGTGACAGACGGACAGTCAGACAGACAGACGCCCTGGGGATAAAACAATATGTCTCTCCGAAAAAAAAATTTTCGGGGGGAGACATAAATATTTGAAGAAGTCATCTGCAGAAAAAAATACCCAGCATGCTGAGCGTTAAGGACATTTATCCCTGAAACATCCTTATTATCCTTAAATTAAACTTATTACTGCCCCTTACCTGGAGCTATGCTCGCAAGATATACGACTGATAGTTTTTTTGTGTTTTTTTTTTTCAAGTTTTACAGCTCACTCAACACTATTTTTGGTCATATTGAGATTGTCAGTTTACCTAACTACACTCTTCCTGGGCAAGCTTATACATAGGGACTATTGCCAATCAAGCAGGTATTGAACCAAAAAACTGCCTGATCACCAGCCAGATGCCAATCCAACGGAGCTCCCCAGCCTGATATTAAACAATTGCAAAATATGTCAGCATTGTAAAGATGTTCAACTTACCAGGAAACTGCCCCCCATAGATGGACTCACCCCCAGTACCATCGCCTGAAAAAACATATACAATATTTTAGATTCACAGAAAATGATATGCAATAAAATGAGCTAGCATATTACAAAACCTACAAGACATGTGCACCAAACAAAGACTCAGATCAGCCTGCGCATCCAGTCTGATCAGTCTTCATTGTGTGCTTTAAGGGTGGCTAAGGGTCCAATGCCCCTTCATGCAGCAAGAGAAGTCTCTGGTTAGACTATATGGATGCACAAGCTGATCTGATTCTTCGCTGGGCGCACATGTAAGTTGTAGGAAATGCTGTGCCCCGGCTCAAATGGAATTATTTACAGGTTATTCTAATGCAGTTGCAAAGATTGCTTGGTGTCTTGATAATGTGATTACCGGTAGTTTGCAACAGCATATTCTGGGATACACTGTCACAAACCCAAACCATGACATAACATTGTTTATCACATGTGGACATTTGATTTTTTGCCACTTACAGCTGAAAATGTTTTAGTGAAATCTACAATTTTTAAACATAACAAATTAATAAGGGCAATAGAATGGGGAAAACTACAGTAATGATCCTTAGTATTGGGACAGATAGGCCTAAGCAAACATTGCAGACCCAGATCAGACTGCTCCTGAAGGAGCAGTCTGATCTGGGTCTACACTGTCTGTCATTCCATCTGCACCTTTTGGACTCCTTGTTGGATCATGAAACAAATCTGTTAAAATTTTTTGTTCCTGGACAGGCTTAGATCCTCTAAGCGGTTTACCAGTACTAGTGTGCGGGCCGGATTCAGCTCTGCGTGGAAGCATCATGCAGCCCATATATTTCTTCAAGCCCCTATGGGCGGGGGGCCGTGGATTTTTATGGTACATTGATAGGAGTCTTTCCTTGGTGCACACTGCACATTCTCCAAGACCCTTCCTTTAACCCTGAATACTAGTGGACTCTTCTACCGTTATATGTTGGACAAGTCCATTTGCCATTTCAGGGGTGTCAGGTCTGTATTTTCTCTTTTTATTCTATTTCTGATGGAAAATCCCTTCAGCAAACAGTGTAGACCCTGATAAGACACCACATTATCAGGGGTCATCCTAGGCCCACGAAACAGGGAGAAGTGACTTCTCCCTCCAGCACTGACAGGGCGAAATGAGGCACAAGAGGGAGAAGTAGGGCTCGAGAAAAATGACTAAATTACGGAAATTGTCGAGCCAATTTTCTGTATTTTCCGTAAATCGTTGTTTATTTGCAATTTAGAAATACAGTGTGCGGGTGTGATATCGTTGCGAATTACATACCAATATTGCTGTTCATTAGGAAAACATGGCCGTGTGAAATAATGGCGTCCAACATGGTGTCAGAAGTTACATATATTAGATAAAAATGATAACATCTTTCTAATTTCTGCTTTCGGCATAGATTGTGGGTGCTCGTTAGAACCGCCTCAATGAGGCGGTTCTAACGAGTACCCACAATCTATGGTTTGGAGCAAAAATAAGGCAGATAATGTTTACCCCCTTACACCCCACTTTTCCCTATATAAAATGGGGTTTAGAGGGGTCTTCGTTTCACGGACTTGTTATCGTGATGTGCACTTGCTGAATGAATATGCACATCGGTATCTCAATTATAGCAGCAATAATTGCTCACATGGTTCAGACAAGAGAGACTTCATCTTTCATTTGCTCCATGTCCCGCTCACTTAGTAACTGAAGAGGGCTAAAGGGAAACAACCGATTTAATCGGGTTTTCGATCTGTGGGTAGGGCTGGCTAATCGGAGCTCAAAAGTTAATCGATTATCAGCCCTGTCATTGCGATCGATAATCGAACAGTAATCGTTAAGGTTTTTGTCATAATTTTACCTGTCTGGCTTTCTGTCTGAGCATGACTCTTACCATATGTTGCACTTAACCATATGTATATTTGAACAGACAGGCCTGAGCAAACAGTGTAGACCCAGATGAGACGCCGCATTCTGCGGCGTCTCATCAGGGTCTGCACTGTTTGCCACTCTTACAGCTATTTTAGGCATAACTTTAGGTAGTAAATTGTACCAATCAAGTAATCGATTAAAAGTAAATCAGAAATGATAATCATTTTTGTGGAATTTATCGATGGATTAATCGGTTATACGATTAATCGTGTCAGTCTTATGTGGGAAAGTTTTTTTTGTTCTTTTCATCTATCATATCCTATATTCCCATTTTTCTGGTTATCATCTTTCGTTTTGCACATTTTCTGTCTGTTTGATTATTTTGAGTCAGCACCTGATCAGGACTTGACATCACAGTTTTCATTTGTTTAGGTAATCCTCTTAAAGTCGCATCTCTATCTATCCATCTTATATTCATATGTAAAATGAGAGGCACGTTTTTCATACATCAATAATATTGCCAAGATTAAAAAGACCAATCGTCTCACCCTGTGCGGACTCAAATTACTCAAATTGTGACACACAGGTCAAGTGGCCATGAATTAAGATCAAAGATGCCGATCTGGACTAACCAGATTCACCTATTTACATAATTAACTGATCTATTCAACTTGTGCTCAACGCTGCAGGTGGTCAATTTCTGACTCGTTCAATTAACACATGGAGTTGGATTATTAATTATCGGATTATCAATAGGTGTTTTTTGTAATCGACTTTGTGTCTTTATCGATGGATATTACTTCGCATTTGAAAAGCCGATCCTGGAGACGAAAAAAAAGTCGGAAAAAATGCAGGGCGAAGTCAATTTTTGGTTTCCAGGCTGGTAAGGTGAAGTTCTGGAACTTCGGGTGAAGAAGTCGCCCGAATTGTCCCCTCGGCTGATCCCTGAATTATGTGGCATCTGATCTGGGTCTGCATTTTTGCCTATGTCCCTTAAACAGGTTTCCAGGAAAGAAAGGGTAAATTTTAGCACACACCAGATTATGACCCCTTTCTATCATTTTCATGAGCTAGCTACTTTTAGGGAGAACTTTTACTACTGTACAATTTAAATTAGTTTTAGATTTTACTAAATTATTTTAGTTTGATTGCAATGAAAGCTTCAAGCTTATTGAATCGCTCTCGAAGCTCATTCCGGGTGTTTTCACACGTGCGCGAAAGAGAGGCAGTGGCTTTTACACCACTGCTACCCATTTACACCTGGGTGGAGTGGGGCAGTGTCATTACGTGTCTTGCCCAAGGACACACCTCGATACCAGTGGCCGTATTCGAACGCACAACCTCTTGATCATAAGTCGAACGCGTTAACCACTGCGCCATCGAGGCTGACATTGAATTAACATTGAATTCCTTGAAAATAATGTAACAAAAAGAGAAAATAGTCAGGAGATTTGAAATAGAGGATTCATTCTTGACCTCTGGTCTTACCTTTGGTGAAATCTCCACCTTGAATCATGAAATCTTTCACCACACGATGGAAGGGGGAGCCTCTGTAATGGAGGGGCTTTTCGGACTTCTCACTCACTCCCTTTTCACCTAAAATAACCGAACACAACTACAGATGAGCAGAATATACCACAATCACACAGCACAGGCTACCAATGGCATCATCAGGAAGAACATACCGTAATGAACCTAATTATTGGGACTGATAGGCCTAAGCAAACAGTGCAGACCCAGCTCAGACTGCTCCTGAAGCAGTCTGATCAGGGCCTACTCTGTTTGCTATTTCCTCCGAACCTTTTAGACATGAAACATATTTGAGAATTACAGCAAGTCTTCAACATGTTCAAGGTGTCCGAATTTTTAAGATTTTTACAGTATTCAACGGAAAAGAAAACAACCAGAGCCCAGTTATAAATATCTGACAAAATAAAAAATATGAGCAGCTTTTGCGTTTGCAAAAGCTGCTCATATTTTGCCATATTAAATGATCAAACTTTTTCAAAGTTTTAACTAACAATGTTATTAGATTTGGACAACTGACCCCAGGGTTTGGTTATTCAAAGCATCATTAGCTTAATAAGCTCACTAATGGCCAAATGATTAATTGTTCTGGCAAGTAGAGTATTGAATATTCTGTTATTTTTTCATAAAATGTGAGTAGTTACTCACTACTTTGTTTGATTGTGGTGTAATGTCCTGTCAACATTATTTAGGACATTTTGGAGACACTGCTTCCAATTTTGTGGGACTTTTTATCTGACATTGAACCGAAATGACTTCTCAAGCACTGCTGCCCAATTAAGCCAATACTTATATGCACCGGACGGTATGACTTGCATCACTTTGCCTGGGCAGGCTTAGCTAGTCTAAGAGGTTTACCAGTACTCGTGCCGTCAGTTTCAGCTCTGCATGGAAGCTTTGTTTGTTTTTTGTTTGTTTGATTTGAGGTTTAATGTCCCCGTCAACACTGTGAAGGTCATTTTGGAGACGTTGCTGCCAGTTTTGTGGGACTTTTACCCAACCTTGAGATGAAATGACAACTCAAGACCTGCCATCCAATGAAACCAATAGGGTTTATTAGCATGGACGGGCTGACTCGCAAGGCTTTACCTGGGCTGGCTTAGATCCTCTAAGTGGTTTACCAGTACTCGTGTGCGGGTCGGTTTCAGCTCTGCGTGGAATCATCATGCAGCCCATCTATTTCTTCAAGCCCCGAAGGGCGGGGGCCGTCTGCATTGAATCACCGTGCAGCCCAATCTATTTCTCCCAAGGGTTTGAGACAGGAGTAGTTTGAGCCACTGAGTGTGTTTCATAGCAGACATAATAGGAATATCATTTTCCTTTTCATTCTCGTTGAGGAAAAGGCATAAAATGCTCGGCAAAGCCTTGCATTTTATCCCTTTTCCTCAACTTGTTTAATAAATCCAATAATATTCGTGTAAGATCCTCTATAATATTGAGGAATCGATATACAGTTTTCGAACTTGACCCTTATCCCAATGCATAATTAATTTAGCCACACCCATTTTCAAACTTTGAACCAATCAGATCACTTGATCTCATTAATTCTTGCAAATTCACAAACTGAATGTCAAACAGTGTAGATCCTGATCAGATGGCTTCTTCAGAAGCCATCTGATCTGGATCTACACTGTTTGCAAAGGTAGGGAAAATGTTGTCTGCTGAAAAGAAAAGCACAGCTTGTAGAGCATTATCCCACTGCATAATTAATTTACCCAAACCTTTTTCATACTTTGAACGAATCAGATCACTTGATCTCATTAATTCTTGCAAATTCACAAACTGAATGTCAAACAGTGTAGATCCTGATCAGATGGCTTCTTCAGAAGCCATCTGATCTGGATCTACACTGTTTGCAAAGGTAAGAAAAATGCTGTCTGCTGAAAAGAAAAGCACAGCTTGTAGAGCATTATCCCACTGCATAATTAATTTACCCAAACCGTTTTCATACTTTGAACCAATCAGATCACTTGATCTCATTAATTCTTGCAAATTCACAAACTGAATGTCAAACAGTGTAGATCCTGATCAGATGGCTTCTTCAGAAGCCATCTGATCTGGATCTACACTGTTTGCAAAGGTAGGGAAAATGTTGTCTGCTGAAAAGAAAAACCCAGCTTGTAGAGCATTATAAAAAGATTTTGGCCGTATCGATAGAAAGGTTGGAAATTCCACTCATCCACTCATCAGTGACAAGTAAAAATGTTTTGAGGAGGAGAACAAATTTTGTCTTGTCCATATGAAATTTACCCAAATATACATGCAATTGTTCATGCAGGATGAGTGAAATTTTGAAATATTTTCCAGCCCTGGATCGGTGAGGTGATTGTAACAAATACCCACAACATATGATTGCAACAATAAACTAGAATTTGTTTTTCTACAAAAACACAGACGACTTCCTCATTTTTGACCTCTAAGTATGACCTTGACATTGGAGGTATTGAGCTGGCTCTTGTGTGCAACACATCATCTACAGATAAGCTCGAGAAGAACCTAACCATTTTCGCGTTTTGTCCGCGGGACATACGCATATTGCGTGCGTGTAAAATTTTCGAGTTTCAATACGCGGGTCATCGCGTTCATACGCGATTCCAACGCGTTTAATATCAGTCAATGAAAGTGGTTATTCGTAACGCGTTAGGTTAACTCAATACGCGTTTCTTTGCGAGAGAATTCCAACCAATAAGAATAAGACAGGTAAGCGAAGATAAACCGCGTGAATGCGAAAGAGCACGGACCAATCAAAATCCTCTTAGCTCGTATGTTTGACCAATATTCTTTATTTTATTTTTTTTATTCATTCACAAATTAATGGCGGTATTGGCCTCTCTTATCAGTAGTGATTTATTCGGATAAACACACACAATAATATTTACATATAAAGACATATTTTGGATTGCATAACACCCTAATGTCTGGCAGTTTAGAGATAATAAACACTCGGGGTATTCTGATTCATATGGTGTGGGGAACCAAGAGGGTAATCGTTTATCCTGGGATATTTGTTTGAAAAGGCACGTCTATTTACTTGTTTGTGGGCGCTCATCGGAACCGTCATTTAATGGGTGTTTATGGTGTTTCTAACACTTCTTGAAACACACCTATACATATTTGACCCCGTTAATCCCCAATTTTAAATAGTAAAATTGGAATTTAAGGGGGTATATATTCTTCTTATTTCTGCACAAAATATATATTGTGGGTACTCGTCAGAACCGCCTCGCCGAGTCGGTTCTAACGAGTACAATAACCTATGTCTTGTGCAGAAATATTAAAATAACGGAAAATGTTCAAGTTTGGTGGTAAAAAAAAATCAATAGATTTGTATAGGCGTATTTTCGCAATGAAGTTCCAACAATCTCTGTTTGGATCAAAGACAAATAAATGAATATATAAGCACATAAATAAAAAATAAGGAAAAGGTAAAGGCTGAAAAACACACATTTCTTAAAGTTCATAAAGTTTAGTGCCAAATGGCAAACAGTGCAGGCCCAGTTCAGATGCAGAAAAACTAGGCGTCTGATCAGGGCCTACATTGCTTCCAAAAGCTTCAGACATTTTCATAATATTTTTGAAAACAACTTAACCTCACTCTTTGAAATTTTGAACTTGTCTTGTGCTATTTACAAGGTGGAAGATTCCATTTGGCGCCAATTGGCAAAAAAGTGCAAACCCAGATCAAACGCAACAGAATTAATGTCTGATCAGGAACTACACTGTTTGGAAAAAATTCAGGATTTTTTTTCCAAATTTATTAAATTTTGAAGAAAATGGGAAAAATGGTAATAGTAAAAATGCCCCAGGTCAGGCGCAGCAGAAGTAGGCGTCTGATCAGGGCCTAGATTATAGAAGATTACGAAATGTTCAGTTATTTCCCAAATAAATTTCGAAAAAAAAAATGTATGTTAGGTGGAAAATTCCATTTGGTAAATACAAATGTGTTAATGAAAACAAAATAAATGAAAATTACAGCAATAAGTAGTTAAATAAATGAGCTGCTTCTGTGAGTGACGGAACATCAATTATTTCGGAAATTTTGAAGATAAGACAACCTCACACTCTTATATTTCGAAATGGTTTTGTGCTATTAACAAAGTGGAAGATGCCATTTGGCGCCAATTAGCAAACTGTGCAGACCAAGATCATTCGCAACAGAAATAGGCACCTGATTGGGGCCTACATTGTTTCAAAAAGCTTCAAATATTTTCAAAATAAATTTTGAAGAAAACACACCCTCACACTCTTAAATTTTGAAACGATCTTGTGCTTTTTACAAGGTGAAAGATCCAAATTGCAAAATAAAGTGCAGATCCAGATCAGACCTAGTAGGAGTAGGCGTCTGATCAGGACCTACTCGGTATGCCAAAATAAACAAAGAAAACAAAACTTCAACTTTAATTTTAAAATGGACTTGCTCTATTAATAAGATGGAAGATTCCATTTGTTGCCAAATGGCAAAAACCATGCAGACCCAGATCAGACGCAGCAGACGTAGGCCTCTGATCAGGGCCTACATTTAATGCAAAAGGTTCAGGCATTTCCAAACAAGAGGCTCAATGAGCCTAAACCGCTCACCTGAGGAACTTAAGTTTTAACAATTCACAGACTTGACTACTAAATCTGCTAATAGAATCCAGCCCATTGACCCTTACAGGATATAAGTCATGATTATTGCATTGCATTCCAAGTTTGAGACTTCTAGCTTCTATAGTTCCTGAGAAATCATTGACGAAAATTTAACATTGGTCAAAATGGAGAGAAAGAAGAATGAAAGAACAGATGAACAAATAAGCTGAGAAAGCCCAATGTCTCTTACACAAAATAAGTCATCATTATTCTATTGAATACCAAATTTGATGCTTCTAGCTTTTATAGTTCCTGAGAAATCTTTGATTAAAAATTTAACATTGGTCTATTATCTCTATATGGAGAGAAAGAAGAATGAAGGAACAAATGAACCAGACTAGCTCCAAAACCTAATGCAGCCTTTCCCTTCGCCCAATGGTGCTACACATAAAATTTAAACAAGATTGGTCGACTGCCTTCTGAGATATGCTTCATTGAAAGTGTGGACGACGGATGGACGGACGACAGACGACAGACTCCGGAGCCTTGGTATACTATCGGCTCACTGGAGCCTTTGGCTCAGGTGAGCTAAAAATTCAAGTCGCTATTTCTGTCACAACATTTTCCCTACGTTAAGTCTATGGGCAAATATTTTTGTCTCTCAAGGTCACGTAACTCCGAGGTCAATATTCCGATTCGGCCCAAAATCGAACTTAACCGAGATTTTATGCCTGTCCTCGTTACCTGCAAGTTTGAAGCTGATATGAATAAAAATAAAGTTGCTATCGTGGTCACAACGTATTTTTCATGCTCAAGGGCAGGTAACTCCAAGGCAAATAATCCGATTCGGCCCAAAATCGAACTTAACCGAGATTTTATGTCTGTCCTCGTTACCTGCAAGTTTGAAGCTGATCTGAAAAAAATTCAAGTCGCTATCGTAGTCACAACATTTTCCCTAATTAAGTCTCTGGGCAAATTTTTTGTCGCTCAAGGTCACGTAACTCCGAGGTCAATATTCCCATTCAGCCCAAAATTGAAACCGAGATTTTATGCCTGTCCTCGTTACCTGCAAGTTTGAAGCTGATATGAATAAAGATAAAGTTGCTATCGTGGTCACAACGTATTTTTTTATGCTCAAGGACAGGTAACTCCCAAGGCAAATAATCCGATTCGGCCCAAAATCGAACTTAACCGAGATTTTATGTCTGTCCTCGTTACCTGCAAGTTTGAAGCTGATCTGAAAAAAATTCAAGTCGCTATCGTAGTCACAACATTTTCCCTATGTAAAGTCTATAGGCAAATTTTTGGTCGCTCAAGGTCATGTAACTCCGAGGTCAATATTCCGATTCGAACTTAACTGAGATTTTATGCCTGTCCACGTCACCTGCAAGTTTGAAGCTGATCTGAATAAAAATAAAGTTGCTATCGTGGTCACAACGTATTTTTTTATGCTCAAGGGCAGGTAACTCCAAGGCAAATAATCCGATTCGGCCCAAAATCGAACTTAACCGAGATTTTATGTCTGTCCTCGTTACCTGCAAGTTTGAAGCTGATCTGAAAAAAATTCAAGTCACTATCGTAGTCACAACATTTTCCCTATGTTAAGTCTATGGGCAAATTTTTTGTCACTCAAGGTCACGTAACTCCGAGGTCAATATTCCGATTCGGCCCAAAATCAAACTTAACCGGGATTTTATGCCTGTCCTCGTTACCTGCAAGTTTGAAGCTGATCTGAATAAAAATAAAGTTGCTATCGTGGTCACAACGTATTTTTTCATGCTCAAGGGCAGGTAACTCCAAGGCAAATAATCCGATTCGGCCCAAAATCGAACTTAACCGTGATTTTATGTCTGTCCTCGTTACCTGCAAGTTTGAAGCTGATCTGAAAAAAATTCAAGTCGCTATTGTAGTCACAACATTTTCCCTATGTTAAGTCTATGGGCAAATTTTTTGTCGCTCAAGGTCACGTAACTCCGAGGTCAATATTCCGATTCTGCCCAAAATGGAACTTAACCAAGATTTTATGCCTGTCCTCGTTACTAGCTACAGTGATCACAACATTTTCCCCATGTTAAGTCGATAGGCAATTTTTCGGGCGCTCAAGGGGACGTAACTCTTGAGTGAATTATCTGATTCGGCCCAAAATCGAACTTGACCGAGATTTTATGCCTGTACTGGTTATCTGCAAGAATGAAGTCGATCAGAAAAAAATTGACGGAGCTAGAGTGATGACAAGCTTTTTCCTATATGTGAAGTCTATGGGAGCTAGATGTTGCCATGGAAACCAGAGTTCCACTCAGATCTGCCTGAAAACCTAATGAAGCCTTTCCACTTGCCCAATAATGCGACACATGAAATTTGATCAAAGTTGGCCAAGTAGTCTTTAAGATAAACATTTTTGAAATTCCCATTAACCCTAATGCAAAAACACACAAGGGCAGGTAACTCCTAAGTGAATGATCCGATTCTGCCAGTTATCGAACTTGACCGAGATTTCATGGCTGTGCTGGTTATCTGCAAGAATAAAACCAATCTGAAAATAATTGAAGCAGCTACGGTGATGACAACATTCTCCCCATGTTAAGTCAATAGGCAATTTTTTCAACGCTCAAGGGCACGTAACTCCTGAGTGAATAATCCGATTCAGCCCAAAATCGAACTTGATCGAGATTTCATGCCTGTTCTCATTATCTGCAAGAATGAAGTCGATCAGAAAAAAATTGACGGAGCTAGAGTGATGACAAGCTTTTTCCTAACGCTCAAGGGCACGTAACTCCTGAGTGAATAATCCGATTCAGCCCAAAATCGAACTTGATCGAGATTTTATGCCTGTCCTCGTTATCTGCAAGAATGAAGTCGATCAGAAAAAAATTGACGGAGCTAGAGTGATGACAAACTTTTTCCTATGTTAAGTCTATGGGAGCTATTTGTTGCCATGGCAACCAGAGTTCCGATCCGATCTGCCCGAAAACAGTATGCAGCCTTTCCCCCTACCTGATAATGCTTCACATGAAATTTGATCAAGATTGGCCCACTGGTTCCGGAGATATACTTCTTTGAAAGTGTGGACGACGGACGACGACGACGACGACGGACGACGGCTCGTGGTATACTAATACCTCACATGAGCCTTCGGCTCAGGTGAGCTAATAAATATCGAAGAAAATGCAACTGGATTCTCCGAGTTAATTAAACAAAACAAATGAAAATTACAAAAATAATTAATTGAAAATTGGGCCGCCTCTGTGAGTGAAAGAACATTGATTATTTCGGACATCTAGAATAAATGACGATAATGAGATGTTGTTTTAAAGTGATAACTTTATAGCCCCCCAGTTGCACCTGGGTGTCATAAAACTTTTGGTCAATAAACATCCTGCATTTTGACAGTCAACTTCAATCACAACTCAGTACCTGTATTTTACCCTTTACCCCCAGGCAAATGTAAATGGATAATTGACTAGTCTGCCAGATTCGTTATGTTCAAACTGAAAAAAATATCTGGAATAAGGAATATTTGAAGAAATAGAAAAAAGAAACAAAAAAGAAGGATAAGTGTGAAATAGTACTGATTGGTTGCTTTTGAAACGCGAAGCAGTCTGTGAGTGCTATCCGCGTTTTCGACATTCATGTTTGATTGGCTGGTCAACAATCGCGATTTACACGCAATATCGCGTTATTCATAAAAGCAATTGATTGGCTAAAATGTCATTCGCAAGTGAAACGCGTGAATCACGAGTGTGAATCTCGCGCGTTACAAATGCGAAACAAATGCGTGTGCGCTGTAAAGTTCTTCTCAATCTTAACTGTAATGAAGATGAACATTTCTGCAAAGTAACTTTAAAAATGTTCATAGAGAAATAAAAAAGTTACTGGCTGTACACAAAAAAAGCCCTTTTTCACCTTTGACCTCTAAGTATGGCCTTGACCTTTGAGGTACAACACATCGTCTCATGATGGTTAGCATTTCTGCTAAGTAATTTCATAATCCATCAAAGAATAAGGAAGTTATTGACTGTCCCTTTTTGTACCTTTGAACTCTAGGTATGACCTTGACATTGGAGGTATGGACCTTGGTCTTGCACATGACTCATGGTCTAATGACGGTGAACATTTCTGCATGGTTACTTTATAAAGTCCATCCAGAAATAAAAAAAGTTATTCACTGGACATAAAAAAAAAATATTTTTTTTTACCTCTGACCTCTTAGTATGACCTTGACCTTGGAGTTACCGACCTGGGTCTAGTGTGCACCACATCGTCTCATGATGGTTAACATTTCTGCCAAGTAATTTCACAATCTATCCAGGAATAAGAAAGTTATTGACTGAACACTAAAAAAGGCCCCTTTTTGTCCTTTGACCTCATAGTACGACCTTGGCATTTGAGGTTATCAACTTGGGTCATGCACCCAACACATCGTCTCATGGTGGTTAACATTTCTGCTAAGTAATTACAAAATCCATCTAAAAATAAGAAAGTTATTGACAGAACTCAAAAAAGGCCCCTTTTTTACCTTTAACCTCTATGTATGACCTTGACCTTTCAGGTACCAAACTGGGTCATGCGTGCAACACATCATCTCATGGTGGTTAACATTTCTGCCAAGCAATTTCAAAATCCATCTAAAAATAAGAAAGTTATTGACCAAACACATAAAAAGGCCCCTTTTTGGACCTTTGTCCTCTATGTATGACCTTGACATTTGAGGTACCAAACTGAATCATGCATGCAACACATCGTCTCATGATAGTTAACACTTTTGCCAAGTAACTTCAAATTCTATCTAAAAATAAGCAAATTATTGACAAAACCCGAAAAAGGCCACCTTTTTTACGTTTGACCTCTTAAGTATGACCTTGACCTTTGAGGTACCAACCTGGGTCATGCACACAACACATTGTCTTATATTGGTTAACATTTCTGCCAAGTGATTTTAAAATCCATCTAAAAATAAGAAAGTTATTGACCAAGCACGAAAAAAGACCCCTTTTTGACATTTGACCTCTAAGTATGACCTTGACCTTTGAGGTACTGACCTGCCTCATGCGCACCACACATTGTCTCGTTCTTGTTATAGTCTTTCAAAATGCAGTGAGACGTGACTGCACTTTTATTTTTGGGTTAGGCCGTGTCTAAGGTAAATAGCCTTCAGTTGGGATTTTACATTGGGAGATATAGTTTAACTGAGATTCGCACTGCATCATACTAACCACTTGGCCACGACTTCTAAATACTGGCATAATCAAAAACCTTATTTATAATTTTAAAATCCCATGAAAAACGAAATGCGAAACCTGCTTCCCCTAAAACATGGAACAGTCTTGCCACACTTGAACGTTGAACTCTCAAAGGTCGTTGATAAACTATAACATTTCTGCCAAGTACTTTTAAAATACATCTCAAAATAAGAAAGTTATTGACTAAACACAAAAAAGGCCCCCTTTTTGACCTTCAACCTCTAAGTATGAACTTGACCTTTGAGGTACCGACCTGCCTCATGTGCACCACACATCGTCTCATAGTTGTTAATATTTCTGCCAAGTAATTTTAAAATCCATCTGAAAATAAGATTTGCCAATACATATATACATACCGACAAACTTCCAAGGGAGATAATTCAAAAAGTATAAACGTGAGAATGTAAGAGTTATAGTTCTTGTGCACTGCACATCGTCTAATGCTGATTAATATTTATATGAAGTTTCGTGAAGATAGCTTGAACAGTTTTCAAGTTATAGAGCAGACACGAATGTGTGCCAGACGGAGAGACAGACAGACGCCCGGGGGAAAAACAATGTCTCTCAAAAAAAATTTTTTTCGGGGGAGACATAATAATGGAAATTGTCTCTTCACTATGCTTGTTAACTATGTTCATTAAACTTCTAAGGGGAATGGATACACCTGACAGGTTTTTCCAACACTTTTCGTAGCGAGACAATTTTTGGGACTTCCTGTACGCTGTTCTGTAAACTCTGTCCGGCAGAAAAAGTTATCTACTCTTAAAGGAAAGAATTTGCTCCTCAGGAGCAAATTCTTTCCTTTAAGAGTTGACCCCTGTTGATATGGGAGACAAAAATACTTTTGTAGAAGTTGAGTGTATCCATTCCCCTTAAGTAGGTATTATAAGAATCTGATATGGGGTTCTGTTGTAGATGAGCGTTTCCAACCCGAGGGATGACTGTGCTGAGCGGAACCGAGGCTACGCCGAGGTTTCGCTCAGCATGGTCATCCCGAGGGTTGGAAACGCCCATCTACAACAGACCCCATATTGGATTATTTTTTTTGCACAACACCTCCGGTTAGTTTTGACATGTCGCACATGTATATTGTTTACAAAATAAAAGTAGTGCGGAAGTAGTTCCGGCAGTTGAATACAATTGAAGCGCATTTATGTTGGTTGCCTGGGTCGGAACACCAGGGTCAAAACATAAATTTCTATCCCAGGGTAAAATCACGGATTTCCTTGTCTGGTGTGCAAGAAAATAAGCTCTTTTATCCCAGAGAAAAATGTGCATTCTGTGCTATCTAGCCAATTCATTATGTATACATTATACAAAACAAGTATTCTGCTGATGGCTATGTCATGCCTGTGGGGACGCAAAGTCACCAAACCATGAAATGTAGGTCAAGGTCAAACATGGATGCTTGCATAAAAGTTGCCATCCCTTGATGCAAGCTTGTACCACCTTTCATTAATGAAGCTCTTATAGTCTTAGAGTGAATGCTAGGTTTGATGCAATGGATCACAAAAACAGTGACCCATGAAATGTAGGTCAAATATGGATGCTTGCATTAAAGTTGTCATCCCTAGATGCAAGTTTGTACCAAGTATCATTAAAAAAGCATTTTTAGTTCTTGAGAAATAAACTTGACCATTTGGCTGAACGCTAGGGTTGTCGCAAATGTTGACAGATTGACAAACGGATGGAAAAGCAGAGCCTGCTATTAGTGACAACCCTAGCTTTCACCCAAATGACCAAGTTTACTACAGGCACAGCAACACCTTTGACAGAATTCTTGTCTTTATAATCTATATGTTTTGCCAGCATTTTCATTTTAAATTTTTTAAAGTACCAACAATTTATACTTTGAACAGAAATAAGAAAAATATCAAAATTGTTCATCTTAAAATTCTCAATTTTTCAACAATAAAGGTTACATTGCATTTGTATTGGCATGTTTTCGTAATGTTTTCGTAACTGTCCTTATGGCCTTCCTTTGTTTAGGTTTCCATTATGGTCTGGTCGCTTATTGTTTGTGTTTCTTTCCCTTTGGTGTCTTTGATGGGTGGAGTAAGTTAATTGTATCAATTCCTGATCTTTGTTTTACTTCTACTTTGCTTAAGCTGATAATGACCACAAAACTTTGGCAGAGTCCAACCACTAAAATTCCTTTCTTAAGACCACCTTTGGCACTGTTCAAAAGTGGTCTTTTAAGACCACTTTTGAACAGTACCAAAGGTGGTCTCTTACTAGAGGGCAATGTGAAGAGAAAACATAGGAGTAGCTGAAACCTTCTAAAAATGCTTTCAAAGGAGAATAAGCCTTACTGTTGGTTGGTCTAATAGCGGAATTTCACTGTACCATCATAAATTGATGAAACTACTTTACCTGTACATAATGCCCTGAAGTTTTCACAGGTCTTAGGGGCAATATCGGAAAACAACTCAAACACAATCCTCCCAACTGAAAAAAGAGAAATAAAGAGAATAAACTACATGTACATGTATATCAATGACAAAAGGTTAAATTCATTCTCGTCTTCAAGCACAGCCTTCTACAGTACTTCTTGACTTTTTTTTTGTCACTCATCTGCAAATTTACAGGAATCTTATGCAACACTTTCAAAAATATTTGTGTCTCTTCCCAAGAGGGGTCTAGTCTAAAAGTAAAAAAATTGCTCTTCAGGAAGCTGCTGAATCAAAGATTTACCATATTCACAAAGAAAATGAAAAGCCACAGGAGTATGTTAATACAGTATAGCATTGTTGAAGTGCTGATGCCTTCATATTTTGAGTTGCCCAATAATATCACTCGCCAGAGTCTTATTAATCCCCTTAGTTTCCACCAGGTATATGCCTGTGCAGATTACCACTGGTTTTCTTTCTTTCCCATGAATGTTTTTTAATGGAACAGGCTCCCTGCAGATATTGTACTTCTAAACGATCTTCACTCCTTCAAGAGAGAAGTGAGCAAAATCAATCACTGAAGGCCATAGAAAGTAATATTGTTTTTAATCAGCTTTTAAATCTCATTCATACTAATACATAAGCTGACTGAAACAAAAACTGTATAGACGCCATCTTGAAAGCGCTTTCTATTGTACTTAATTCAACAATGCCTTCGAGTCTTAACGCATTCTGAAAGTTGTTTACATCTTTGGAGATGCCCTTGATGTCACTAGTACAACTTGTTGATGTGAATTTAATGTTCCTGCGTCTAAATATATCGATTGCATTGGAAAAGTAGGACTGGCTAGAGGGAAATATTTCCTTATGGGAAATAAATCTTCCTAGGCCAGAAGTGATTATCATTTTTAATTCATTGAGAAATCGTGGTATTTCCTCGTTATGCATGTAATATAGATTACAAATACCCCCCCCCCCCCCCATGTGGCAGTGAAAGTCAATATAAAACTTACCCTGACTTCCTCCTATCTCTACATCAAAGAAACATCTTGCATTGTACTTCTGCGGAGCTGCCATCTGTATGTTATTGGAAATACAGATAAATTTTTATTACATAACATTGCTATATTTTACATGAAATCCTTTAAAACCTTTAAGCCTTCTCTTGCTGAATATTTCTGAATTTGAACCAATCAGATTACTTGAAGTAATTTATTCCTACAAATTCATAATTTGAATGTGAACCAGTGTAGATCCTGATCAGAAGCCATCTGATCTGGATCTACACTGTTTCCAAAAGGGTTGTCGTGAACAGCAGGATAAGACTTAACCTATAAAAACCTTTATTTTGATGAAAAAACCTTTATTTTGGCAAATTTTCTTAAAATGTTCAAGAAAAGTGGCTTAAAGCTTTGCTATTGTGCCAGATAAATAACAACTTCCATCTCTGGAGGATGAAACCGCACTTTTGAGACGCCACATGGTGTAGTTATGAAGACAAAAGAAGTTGATATGTCATGTCACATGAATGTTGACGTTCAAATTAGGTATCTCTGAACTTTTATAGGTTTTTCAAACAAATTAAAGGTTTTAAAGGATTTCAGGTAAAATATAGGTTTTTAAAGTTTTTAAAGGTTCCCCTAGGGGGCCTGCAATAGTTTCCAAAGTCTGTGAACCATGAAATGTAGGTCACGGTCAAATATGGATGTTTCTATCCCTAGATACAAGTCTGAACCAAGAATCATTAATGATGAGAAATTGACTTGAACATTAGGGTGAATATTAGGGCGGTCGCAATACTTTTCAAAGTCAGTGAACCATGAAATGTAGGTCAAGGTCAAATATGGATACTTGTGTTGAAGTTGCTATCCCTAGATACAAGGCTGTACTAAGTATCATTAACCCTTATCTTGCTGTTCACGACAACCCATATCTTTGCAAACAGTGTAGATCCAGATCAGATGGCTTCTGAAGAAGCCATCTGATCAGGATCTACACTGTTTGGCATTCAGTTTATGAATTTGTAGCAATAAATTACATCAAGTAATTTGATTGGTTGATAAGACAGAAATGGGTGTGGCTTAAATGAATATTCAGCAAGAGAAGGGTTAATGAAGCTCTTATAGTTCTTGAGAAATGGACTTGAACATTAGGGTAAACGCTAAGGTGGTCGCAAATGTTGACGGCTTGATGGAGGAACAGACAAACAGACGAAAATTTCTTTAGCTATATCATGCCGTGCTTAAAGGAGGCACAACAAAAAAGATTGAACACTTAACCCTTCTCTTGCTGAATATTCATTTAAGCCACACCCATTTCTGTCTATCAACCAATCAAATTACTTTATGTAATTTATTGCTACAAATTCATAAACTGAATGTTAAACAGTGTTGATCCTGATCAGATGGCTTCTTCAGAAGCCATCTGATCTGGATCTACACTGTTTCCAAAGATAGGGGTTGTTGTGAACAGCAAGATAAGGGTTAAGGATATTCATAATGACATGGCAGCAACACTAGGGAAAGATGCACCTTCATTGCTACAGTAAATATGTGGGTGGCAGAATTTAAGCACCGCAGACACAGCCTTGAGGATGAACCCCGTCCTGGAAGGCCTGTCAATGTTGCAACCCCAGAAATGGTCAATAAAGTCCATGATATTGTTATGATTGACAGACGAGTTACAGAAAGATATATGTATATAGCCAGTAGAGTTGGTATTTCACAGAAAAGAGTACATGTACATTCCATTCTGACAGAGGATCTTGCAATGAGAAAGCTTTCGGCCCGATGGGTACCAAAACTTCTGACAGTTGATCAGAAGCACACCAGACACACATTATGGCATGCTAATCTTAACCTTTTTTAGGAAGATCCTGCCAACTTTTGTCACTATTGATGAAACATGGGTCCATCAGACCAAAATCAAAACAATGGAAGCTCCCTGGCTCACCCCGACCAAAGAAGGCAAAGACTGTTCCATCAGCTTGGAAGGTTATGGCCTCGGTTTTTTGGGGGATGCAGGTGGTATTCTGCTGATAGATTATCTCCAAAAGGGACAAACAATCAATGGCACATAGTCATACTATGCTTCACTTCTGACACAGTTAGGGGAAAATATTGAACTTAAGCACCGCAGAAAGTTCACTAAAGGTGTGTTGTTCCATTAAGACAATGCTCCTCTTCGCAAGTCTGTCACTGCAATGGCTGCCATTCACGATTGTGGCTTTAAAATGGTTGAGCATCTGCTTTTCCAACTGATCTCGCTTCATCAGACTTTCATCTATTTCTAAAACTGAAAACGGCTATTTCAGGCACCCACTTTCAGTCCAATGATGATGTCATACTGTAGATGCAGTGGATGACTTTCTGAACAGCCAAGAAAAGGATTTCTATAAATGTGGCATTGAGGCCCTTAAACAACGCTGGCAAAGTGTATAGATACTGAAGGGGATTATGTTGAAAAATAATACAATATGTCTGACAAAATCCAAATCCTTCAATATGAGGCTCACAACATATCAGCCCTCA
This sequence comes from Lucinisca nassula, assembly GCA_963580285.1. Taxonomy (NCBI): domain Eukaryota; kingdom Metazoa; phylum Mollusca; class Bivalvia; order Lucinida; family Lucinidae; genus Lucinisca; species Lucinisca nassula. Next base: position 86,443,199 of record OY757019.1, on the reverse strand, counting down.
TACTCAGTTGCCTAATACTACATAGCAAAATTGAAGACAATCTGCTCAGAGGTTCTGGAGAAAACTTGACCCAGATATCATCAAGGCAAACTGTCTGGTTAAGTTTCATGAAGATTGAAGCAAAACCTAGGCCTCTAGAGGGTGAACAAGGTTTTTGACATAGTGACCTAGTTTTTGGCCTCACATTATCCATATTCAAACTTGACCTTGGTATCAATAAGACAAACATTCTGGTAAAGTTCATGAAGATTGAAGCAAAATTATGGCTTCTAGAGGGTGGATAAGGTTTTAAAGAAATTTGACCTACTGACCCAGTTTTTGACCTCACATTATCCATATTGTTTGTTTTGTGGTTTAACGTCCCTGTCAACACTGTATAGGTCATTTTGGAGACATTGCTTCCAATTTTGTGGGACTTTTACCCGACATTGAGATGAAATGACATCTCGAGCCCTGTCGCCCAATGAAACCAATAGGGTTTATAAGCATGGACGGTCCGACTCGCACCGCTTTGCCTGGGCAGGCTTAGATCCTCTTAGCAGTTTACCAGTACTCGTGTGCGGTCAGATTCAGCTCTGCGTGGAAGCATCGTGCAGCCCATCTATTTCTTCAAGTGGGGGGCGCCTCATATAATCCATATTCAAACTTAACCTTGATATCATCAAGACAAACATTCTGGTTTAGTTTCATGAAGATTTAAACAAATTTGTGGCCTCTAGAGTGTGAACAAGATTTTAACACAATTTGACCGGGTGACCTAGTTTTTGACCCGACATGACCCAAATTCAAACCTGAACCCGATATCATCAAGGCAAACATTCTGGTAAAGTTTCATGAAGTTTGAAGCAAAATTATGGCTTCTAGAGGGTGAACAAGGTTTTAAAGAAATCTGACCTATGACCTTGTTTTTGACCTGGCATGACCCATATTCGAACTTGACCTAGATATCATTAAGGCAAACATTCTGGTAAAGTTTCATGAAGATTGAAGCAAAACTGTGACTTCTAGCGGGTGAACAAGGTAAATGTTGACTACATCCGTCGCAAGACGCATATACGACGGACAGAGGGTGATCACAATAGCTCACCTTGAGCATTGCTTGGTTGAGCTAAAAATTCAGAATTGAGCTGCATGCGCCTTAGATGGCAGAACACAGAGGGAAGTCCAAGTCGGACCTGACAAGTTGGAAGTGGTAGCTTCCTTTTGCTACTTATGTGACATGCTCTAAGCAGCTGGTGACTGTGATCTTTTGACCACATCACGAGTGAAAACAGCCTTGAAGAAATTCAAGGAGCTGCTACCAGTTCCCTCTTCCTGCCACCTCTTGTTAAAGTCACCAGGGCTCAAGCTAGAGGGTGACTCAGGCGATGAAGTCGTCCTGTTAGGACTCACTTTGCCAACTTTGGCGATGAAAGCGAAAAAACTTCGCCCTGAAATTTCGCATGTTTTTTTTCGGTGTCTTCCTTGTGAATAGAAACAGTAAACTGAAAAGGTGACAATAATCCTTTGATCCACTAGTGTCATAAATCTCAATTAATTTCACTGAATAATGCTAACTATTTATTCTGCACTTCCTGCCAGTTGCAGTTTGGTACAGTTATGTAACTTAATTCTATATCTAAACCGTTAGCTCATGCTGCTCAAGCCATGTGCATCAGAGGCTTCTAGAGACACTCAGTACTCTTGCACTGCCATAAATCTCGGTTGATTGCACAAAATTTTATTGCAATTAAGAGCCAATTAAGATTACATAAGATTATGTAACTTACAGGTATATCTGTACCGTTAGCTCGTGCCAAAGTCCGGGTGCGGACGAAATTTGTTATGTACTGTTGTATACAGTAACAGAGCTCTCGGAAACGCAGGATTCTGCGTATTTTACGCCAACTTTTTGCCGTTTTACGCATAAAATTCACTACCGCCGATTCTTATGTACGCATGTTTTTATTGCAACAGGGGTCCAAAATTACAGAAGCGGTAATATCAGAAGCTAATTTAGGCCGCGTACGCAATACCAGTAAAAGATCAAATGCGGCGCCGCTTTTGTGTTGAAAGCACACGTGCCACATATTGACAGGTATTTTTGCAAGTGGTAGGTTTGCGGCACGTGTTAAAACTGATTGCATCTTTTTAATCTCGCCGCGCTAATCCCTGTGTTATTACGGGTTACAATTAATTAGTTTACTGATTGATGTGAGCATGAACCATCAACGGATTAATATTAGTCGGTAAAATATTACATTTAGTTAAACCAGAGTTACGGCAAAGACGATATAATTGACGAATTACCAATGTCATGTATTTTCGCGACCACACGATCGTACTTTTTATCGCTCGGTCAAAGAGTGTTTCGATGTTTACTGGTGACGCAAATGTCTGTAATTCTTCAAAATGCAATCATTTAACAATTACAGGCAGTCAGACTTAGTTAGGGTGCTTGCCCTACGTATTTGTTCACAAAATTATGAGCTAGTGTCACGTACATGAAAGCATAAACATGGCTGTATAGATCGAATTTGGGTTTACATTATATCTGTTGTTATCCTAACAAAACATGATTTTTACTGTAAAAAGATTATTGTCACCAATGACATTGACACTGCATGAGGATTTAATTTTAAATGTAGATGGTTTGTTCACTTTGCCATTGATTTGTTTGTACATGTACATTACTTTTGCATCCATCAATTGTTTTCATTGTTTTTTTTTCATATAGACAACATCAAAAGTAGGAAGCAATTTTTAATTTTGTAGGTGAAAATAGTTATTACTTGTCTGTAAATATTCAGTAAATATCCAAATTCTTAAAAAAAAAAAAACACTAGATGGCGCTGTCGTTGGTATACCATCGCAAATACCCGCTTTTTCTATGAATAACACTAAAGATATGGCAATGTCATACTTTTTGACCTTTGACCCTGAGGCCATGTTGGGGTCAAGGTGATACGAAAAGTATTCCAATAAGGGCTATCCAATAATCAAGTTTCGGAAGTGCAATCCCAACAGTATAGAAGATATGATAAAGTCCTACTTTTTGACCTTTGAACCTGGGGCCATGTTGGGGTCAAGGTCACACAAAAAGTATTCCATTATGTTCTACATTCCAAGGCCTACCCAATAATCAAGTTTCGGAAGTGCAATCCCAACAGTTTAGAAGATATGATAAAGACCTACTTTTTTACCTTTGACCCTGGGGCCATGTTGGGGTCAAGGTCACACAAAAAGTATTCCAATATGTTCTACATTCCAAGGCTATCCAATAATCAAGTTTCAGAAGTGCAATCCCAACAGTTTTAGAAGATATGATAATGTCCTACTTTCTGATCTTTGACCATGGGGCCATGTTGGGGTCAAGGTCACAAAAAGTAGCCCACTGCCATCTACATACCATGTACTATCCACATGCAAAGTTTCAAAAGTGTAACTTCAGTGGTTGCAGAGGAGATCCATTTACAAGAAACGTGACGGACGGACAGATGGATGGACACCCACTCAACTCTGGTACGAAAACAATATACCCAATTTTTCTTCGAAAAAGTGGATATAAAAAAACAACAACAGCTGATTTTCATCTAGCGAAGTTGTGCCCATTTTTTCTACAGGTACCGCCTTAAAATACAGTTTGCTTTAAAATACAATTTTGACAGGAACTTAGTGAAATGCATTAATTTTGACTCGCTTACTATAACACAGAAACCTCTTTACTTTATAACACTATTAATTATAACATGGTTGGATATAACAAAAGTTACAGCTTGCCCAAATATTTCTAGACTATTACCAAAACTACCATAAGTACATATACATGTAGTCATGCTATTAATGTTTGTTGGACTCTAACAACAGTGATACAAAGAGGATAGAGAGTAGAATGAAGTTATCAGCCTAGATTCAATTCAGTGTTTAGATATTTTTTATTATTCAAACTGTTGGAGAAGACAACTTTCATAAGTAACCAAAAATTCTTCTTTATGTAGACCCCAAGTTTCATCAAAAATAATTGGGCAGCAGAACTTGAGATGTCATTTCATCTCAATGTCAGGTAAAAGTCCTACAGTGGAAGCTCTCTGCTATCGACCCTCATGATAGACAAACCTGGAGATCTGGTGTGAGACCTGCCATGCGTACAGCAAGCCAGATACCTGGAAGAGGCCCATTTCTGTGGACGTTGCACCTGTACCTGCATGTTAATCAAATCAAACCTCTGATGATGATTATCCTGATTGCCATATCACAGGTCTTGGTGTATGAATGTCCAAAAAATATTTGACTTGTCACCAGTAACAATTCTGATTCTAAATCCATTACCGGAACTCCGGCGATGCGCAAAACATTAAGGAATAAGGTCTACCGTAAAGTGATGAATGGTGTGTTCAATCATTCTAACACATGCCACTAGATCACCACTTGCCAATATCGTCTCTCTGATTGGCTGGTGCAAAAACACCTGTCAATATTGGACACGCCTACTGATGTGTGACATGTGTGCTTTAAATTCAATGAAGAAGAAATGAATGTTATTTTTCTGCTGTTCATGAAAGTATGAACGCAGTGGATCGCGTGCAAAGTAAATGAACCCCAAAGGGATTCATGTAAAGTTTGCTAGCGACCCACTGTCATTCATACTTTCATGAAAAGCCGAAAAATTAAGTTTATTTTTTATATTCACATTCTTTGCCCCTCATCACTTTTAAAGCTAAACAAGAATTCCGTCAAAGGCTATGTTGCGCCTGCTGTGGCGCAAAGTCACCGAACCATGACATCTAGGACAAGGTCAAACATAGATGCTTGCATAAAAGTTGCCATTCATAAATGCAAGCTTGTACTAAGTATCATCAATGAAGCGCTAATAATTCTTGAGAAATGAACTTAACCATTAGGGTGAACGCCAGGGTGGTGGCAATATTTTACAAAGTCAGCGAACCATGAAATGTAGGTCAAGGTCAAATATAGATGCTTGCATTTAAGTTTCCATCTCCAGATACAAGTTTGTACCAAGTATCATTAATGAAGCTCTTATAGTTCTTGAGAAATTAACTTGACCATTTGGGTGAACGCTAGGGTGGTTGCAAAATTTTACAAAGTCAGTGAACTATGAAATGTAGGTCAAGGTCAAGTATGGATGCTTGCATTTAAGTTGCCATCCCCACGCTTGGGTGGTCGCAATATTTTACAAAGTCATTGAACCATAAAATGTAGGTCAAGGTCAAATATGGATCATTGCATTTAAGTTGCAATCCCCAGATACAAGTTTGTACTAAGTATCATTAATGAAGTTCTTATAGTTCTTGAGAAATAAACTTGACCATTAGGGTGAACGCTAGGGTATATACTTCGATCGTTACATTTGGGCCTTACTCCCAGGTGTACATAACATACACTCCAGATTTGCTGGATGAAAATCTACACAGTAATCATATAATTACAGTAGGAATCTTTAGCTTGCACAGGGGATGGTTCTCCGTTGACAGTGGGCCTCCAGGTAACATCCAGATCTGGTGGATGGTGCACTAGTTTGTGGCATTCATCCCTGCAAATGATGCCAGTGAAAGCATGTTAAGGAACCCCAATGTTCCTGCTCCGTCTGGAAATCAAACTGGGGGCCTCTAACACCATAGGCAAGTGCACTTAACACTGTGGTAACATACAAACTGAGCTGAGGCTTAGGCCTCTCTGTTCAAATATATATATAGTAAAATACAACATATGGTAAGAGTCATGCTCAGACAGAAATCCAGACAGGTAAATTATGACAAAATTTTGGTAATTACTAATTGATTATCAATGGCAGGACTGATAATCGATTATCTTTTCAGCTCCGATTAGTCAGCCCTAGTGGTCATAGCAACTTCTGTAGATTGCTGGTGGGATTGAGTGTTCTATCCCTGCACTGATGCTCTTATCCATTAGTTTTGTTTGTATTGGAGTTTAAGGGCCCAGTCAACACTATTTAGGTCATTTTTGAGTCGGTCAGTTTACCTGTCCACACTTTTCCTGTGCAGGCTTATATGTAAGCGGCAGTACAGTGCACATTATTCGCCAGAAATTGCTCTTCTTGGATCAGCGGGACATAATGATCGTAGAAAAGATTTCATGATCAATCTCCACGAAAGAATGTTGCGGACCCCGGCAGGTAAAAACCACCGTCCTCCTGATCACCAGTCTGACACGCATCCGACTGAGCTACAGACGCAGGCTCTTAGCAGCATAGCAAGAATTATGATTCTTGTCTTCTGCATGTCCTTTTTTGGTGTTTTTTTTTTTTTTTTTTATTTCTGTAAATTTTATGAGACTATCCCAGATAGTTTCGAAGTTAGGCAAATTGATATTTAATGTTAACTGAATGCCACTGAAAAGAAACTGACATATTTTTATTGTTTCCAAATGCTATTTGATCCACGCCGAGCTGAAACCGACCGCACACTAGTAGTGTTAAACTGCTAAGAGGATCTAAGCCTGCCCAGGCAAAGCAGTGAGAGTCAGCCTGTCCATGCTCATAAACCCTATTGGTTTCATTTGGCGACAGGGCTTGAAATGTCATGTCATCTCGATGTCGGGTAAAACCCCCACAAAATTGGAAGCAATGTCTCCAAAATGACCTATAGAGTATTGACGGGGATGTTAAACCTCAAATCAAACAAACAAAACAATCTCGTGACCCGCAACTGGTGAATAACCGTGGTGTCATATTTTGCAATTCAATAAGATAAGGAAGAGTGATTATGTGCATTTTGTAGAGGGATAACTTTTCTTGAAAATGGTACCAAACGTTCTGAGCAGCGAGCAAATGTATTGGCTACAGCCCTCAACGACACATGACTGATCCAGAACTGGCGACAAGGCAAATATATGTAATAAGCAGTTTCAGTCCGCGTTTACACGTGAAGCTGACGGTGAGCTACCATTAAAAGGTGCAAGTCCGTTCCCCTCAATGGGGGACATAACAGTTGACCCCAAAGGGGTCGCAAAACTGTTGGACAAGCTCAACATACATAAGACATCTGGGCCTGATGGTCTGCATGCCAGGGTGCTTAAGGAATGTAGTGCTGAAATATTTCCCCTGCTGGGCTTTATTTTCAATGAATCACTTGCTCGGGGCACTGTACCAGATGACTGGCGACAAGCAAACATAACCCCGGTCTGATCTGTTCTTGTATTGTTATGAAAGAGACTTCATTTTGTCGCTTTCCATTGATAACCAATCTAAAATTATTGAAGCTTTTAGCTCTACTTCTAGATATTTAGATGATTTATTAAATATTGATAATACCTATTTTGATGGTTTGATCAGTCAGATTTACCCCCTGGAACTTCAGTTAAATAAAGCAAATTCTTCTGATACCGAGGCCCTGTTTTTGGACTTACATCTATCTATTGTAGATGGATTTGTTTCGTGCAAAATTTATGATAAACGTGATGACTTTGATTTTGAGATTGTAAATTTTCCTTTTTTGGATGGTGATGTTCCTCGTGCGCCATCCTATGGCGTTTATATTTCGCAATTAATTCGATTTGCTAGAGTGTGTAGTCATGTAACTGACTTCAACACTCGTAATAAATTATTAACGGCTAAACTCCTTAATCAGGGTTATCGGTACCATAAACTACGCAAAGCCTTTTCAAAATTTTATAGACGCCATTCTGATTTAATTTCAAAATTCAATATTGGACTTAAATCTCTTCTGCAACAAGGTCTATCGGAACCCGAATTTAATGGTGAATTAGTATATAAATTCAGAAAAATATATAACCGCAATGACTTCAGCACCCAATTTCGTAAAATCATTCTTCACTATAAAAAGATTGGGTACAACATGGGTATTATATGACAGACTGCATGCATGGTAGTTAACCCAATCACGGTTGGCAACTTTGCTTCCCTCTTTAATTGCACGCCGGTGGGTCAGGCCTCAGATTCTATGACGGCTCCAACGTAAAGGCTTATTGAAAATTAGAGAGATAATGTTGGTTGGTGCCTGATGCTCTGTCTCTGGTCGGGCTCATCGGAGTCTAACTGTTGGTTTTCTTTTGCTCCAGCATTTCAGTGGTTTCTTGCTGTCGAGTCCTCACCGTTGTCTCACCTCTGTGGTTCTTTGATTTTTGTGTTCACGGAGATGTTGCACTGATGAGTTAGGAGGCCTTCATGCGGACTGAACAAATTATTTGTCTACATCGCGACGGAAGTAAGGGCGAGGATTGTGGCCACGTAAAATCGATTTAAGCCCCCCAGTGGAAATCTTCCACTGACCGTTCCAAGGCGGCTCTTCTGTGACGATTTATTTATGTTGTTGTTTGTTACTTGCTGTGTGTGTCGCTTGTGTCTTTTGGTTTTGGATGGCCATATGGCCATTTTGTGGGAAAGTAACTGTCCTTATGGCCTTCCTTTGTTTAGGTTTCCATTATGGTCTGGTCGCTTAATGTTTGTATTTCTTTCCCTTTGGTGTCTTTTATGGGTGGAGTAAGTTAATTGTATCAATTCCTGATCTTTGTTTTACTTCTACTTTAAGAAAGGAGAAAAATATGATGCTGCGAATTACAGACCGGTGTCGCTCACATGTATCTGTTGCAAAACCCTGGAGCATATATTAGTTAGCAACATTAACAAGCACCTAGCCTCTGAAAGCATTCTTGCTGACTGTCAACATGGTTTCCAAAGTCGAAGGTCTTGTGAAACTCAATTAGTTCAGTTCTACCATGACATGGTAAGCAATCTGGATGGGGCCATTAATCGTGGCCACAAACAGACTGACCTGATCATCATGGATTTTGCCAAGGCCTTCGACAAGGTACCTCACAGGAGGCTATTGTACAAACTGAATCATTATGGGATTAGAGGATCCAGACTTTAGTGGGTTAGTTCATGGCTCTCTGGACGCACACAACAAGTTGTACTTGACGGCCAAGCGTCGGATCCATTCCCTGTTTTGTTCGGTGTCCCACAAGATTAGGTACTTGGACCGGTCCTTTTCTTGATATTTATTAACGATCTTCCTGATAATATCAGGTCATCTGTTCGCTTGTTTGCTGATGATTGTGTTTTGTATAGGAATATATATACTTCTTCTGACTGTCTTATCTTACAAGATGACCTGGATAGCCTAGCACGTTGGGATGCCGATTGGCAAATGAAGTTCAATGTGGCCAAATATTATTCAATGAGGGTGTCACGGCACCCTCCAGACAAGCAGATTAAATTCAACTACCCATTACATCAGCATACTTTGGAACATGTCCAGTCCGCAAAATATCTAGGTATCACCATTACTGATAATCTTGATTGGGGTCAACATATTTCTGCGATTACCTCTAAGGCAACTAGGACATTAGGGTTTCTTAGACGCAATTTGGCTTTTGCGCCTAGGCAGACAAAGGATGGTGCATACAAAACCTTGGTTAGACCTCAACCAGAGTATGCATCACCTGTTTGGCATCCCCATGTTAAAACTCAGGTTCAACAGGTTGAGAAGGTTCAGAGGACGGCTGCCCGATGGACCTGCAGGCGATGGCGGAACAGAAGTAGTGTTGGTGAAATGCTCGATGAGCTGGAGTGGCCATCGATGGAGGCCCGTCGCGAGCATTCCTCTCTAACCTTCTTTTATATGATACACTCTGACACACTGTCTCTTAATAAAGATAAATACTTGACCCCTGTGACTACTTCAACTCAAACAAGGGCATCAAAACTAAACAACATTCAATATCGTAGGTACCAGGCCTATAGTGATGCCCTGAAGAATTCTTTCTTCCCTAGAACTATTCCTCAGTGGAACAGTCTTCCCTCCTCTGTGGTAAATGCCAAAACTGCAGAGGAGTTCGAAGCCCGGATGGTGTAGATTGGGATCCAGAGGTGTGCGTTTTAATACACCTCTGAAAGCAGATTGTAAATAGTTTTAAGAACTCATCCAGTGGGTTTGTTTTATTTTTTTATTTTTTATTTTGCTAAATTCTTAGTTTAGCGCACCACCCAACTGAGGTATAAATGGCCAAGTATGACCGACTCAGTATATGAAGATAGATAGATAGATAGATAGGGTGTAGCATGAGAGCTCAGTGGTTAGCATACATGTGATATTTTCTTGGACCCAAATAGGGAGATTTTGATTTTCAGATAGGGAGATTGGGGTCCCAAATAGGGAGATTTTTCCGCGGTAAAAAGTGATGTTATTTTTGGTTAAAATTTACCTTTAAAGCACTTTTTCACCCATATCATGCAACACAACAATTGTCGTCTGCTTTGTCCTCTGTCATCTGCATTAAAAATCACTTTTGAAAACAGTGTGGGCCCAGATCAGACTGCAGAGCAGTCTAATGAGGGTCCACACTGTTTTGTCTTTATGCAAAAATATGTTATAAAAGCTTGGAAGAAGAAATTCAGCAGATGACACACTTCTATTTTGTCTTTTAATAGAGAGACAATTTCTCGTAGGAACGATCAAAGAACATGCATTGACCAATAGATCGGTGTTAAATACCCCTGTGAAAAAAGTTCAAGAACTTGAAGTTTGTTCTTGAACTCTTCAAGAACTTCAAGAACTGTTCTTGAACTTATTGAACGTAGTTCGTTGATCTTTTTCAATTCTTGAACTATAATTGTTCTTGAAGAGATGAGCTTCTAGAACCTGGGTTCTTGAACTTGAGAAGTTCTTGAACTTGCATTTTAAATTGTGAAAAAGTTCAAGAACTTGAAATTTGTTATTGAACACTTCAAGAAATTCAAGAACTGTTCTTGAACTTTTTGAACAAAGTCCATGGATCTTTTATGGTTCTTGAACTATTGTTCTTGAAGACATGAAGTTCTAGAACCAGGGTTCTTGAACTTGCAAAGTTCTTGAACTTGCATTCTAGAAATTAAAGTACGAAACTTCTATCGTTTAGCTTTACATAACATTCTAATTACTAAACTTTAGTTGTTTAGCTTTACATAATTTGTCCAATTAAAAGCCATGTTATATATAGTACATTCAGACATCAGAAAGAGTGGGAAAATGGAGCTAAATCAGGATTTTTTATGCAAATGTCTTGAAATAAATTGCATGATGAGATACACTGCACCTTACGAGACATATTATCTATCTACCACTAAATACACTGAAGCATGCTAAAGTCCGAAAAAAATGGACTGTTTATTGTGTAATGGAATGTGTCAGGATTTAGAGGTAAAATCGTCAATTTTTCTAGTAAATTACATGTACTATGCATTATTTTGGAAAACCCAACTGACCTGTAAGTTTTTAATAATGTTCATTTGTTTGCTGATATTAATGATTTTCAAGGTTAAACTTTATCATGATTTTCTGTTATTTCACAGCTAAAATGGAAATAATTATTTACATGTATGCACATAAAAGAAACAATTCCTTCTTGCTGCTCAGGGAACAGGTACAGATTAAATTACAGACAAGTAGTATAGGAGATTGCCAGGGGTCAGTGTGTCAATTAAACAAGTGTACTATGAGCATTGGGACATATTCAGGAATTGGTTCAAGATTTTTTTATATGGTTCAAGAACTGTTCTAGAACAAGTTCTTGAACTGTCCCTGGCCTCTAAATGGCTGGTTCTACAACTCCCTTAGTTCATGAACCAGTTCAAAATATTTTTCTTTAAAAGTTTCATTAACTGAAGTTATCGAACTGTAAGGAACTAGTTCAAGAACTTGGGAGTTCTAGAACCGGTTCCAGAAGTTCTTGAACACTTCTTGATTTGTTCTTGATAATTTCACAGGGGCTGCACATGCATTATCTAGAACAGATTCTAGAATTGTTCCAGAACAAATTCTGGAATATGTTCTAGAACTTTGTTCTTGAACGGCCATTTAATGTTCAAGAACAATTCTAGAACTAGTTCCAGAATTGTTCCAGAACCATTTCTTGAATTCCTCGCAGGGGGACCCACCTAGCACCTGGCAGAAAAAACAACGTTCAGAATACCCACATAGCAAAAACTCTGACATACATTTACTTGTACTCTTACACCCCTTCTCTTATCAAGTTGTTGGTTTTTTTTGTGTTTTTTTTTTCGGGAGGGGTGGGGGGGTTGCATGCATGATTGCCGTTATGAAATGTTATATTGCATGTTGTTTATGTTGGTTTATTGTTGAAAATTTGTGCATGTACCTTACTTGATTTCCCTTTCTTAGTTTTTATCCAGTGAATAATTGATTAGTAACTTCAAAAATGTTTGTTGTTATTTTATGACCAATCAAGCGCCCAAAAACTAGGGAACTTACTGCAAAAGTCTTGCAGTCTGTAGATCGGTAAACAAAGCTTAAGATCGTGAAGTACGGAAGTTTTTGTAATGCTTAAATTTTAAAAACGTGCCTCGGAACTCAGTCGGAACTAATAAGCATGCATGATTTTTAGTGATTTAACTTGGGGGCATATTTCTTTCATAAAAAATCCATTTAAAACATGGCAAAATTTTTTTTTTTCTCGCAAGCTAAAAATGAAACGGGTTTGAATAGAAAATTTCACCCTGCAAAACTCCGGTTCTATGTTTATTGATAAATGAAAAACTGTATACAGATGCTTAGAAAATACCAGCGCTGTTTTGGCGGGAAAAATATTTAGCGCGTTCACCTGTCGGAGGCCAAAAAGCATGCACGAATTTTCATTGATATGTGGGGCATATTTCTTTCATCCATTAAAAACGGCAAAAATATTTTTCTCGGGTTTAAATAGAAAATGTCACTATGTAATACCCCAGTTCTATGATTAATAAATGAATAACGGTTTACAGACGCGTAGAAAAAAACAGCGTCTGCTTTGCTCTGTTTTGGCAGGAATTATATTTAGCGTCTACATGTGTCAATTACAAAGGGATTAAATAAGATATAACTGGTATGTCTTGATTGACTGGTTTTCACACCTTGTCACATTGTTGATTGTCGGCTTATCAATAAGGCCCGCCTCGGGTGTAAACGGTTTAATAGTGTTGGCAACTTGAGCTTGGCAACTTGAGCAAATCAGCGGAGTATGCAAACATCACTTTTCTTCCTTTTATTTGAAACATTATTGATTTTCTCACTTTTTATTACCATGTTTCCGGCTTATTTGATGGTTGCATTTTTATACCGGCACGTTCTTTTCAAATCGCGACAGCATACCTGTGCAGGTGTGTATTGCAATTTACCGGTATATCGTGACAGCCCTAGCGTAAATGGTCGGTCGGCGGAAAACTACTATAGGAAAATTGTTGTGTCCGGAGATTAGGGCCGTCGGACGGGAGACCGGGAGATGGGGTTCGAAATCAGGATATCCCGACAAAATCGGGAGATATCACATGTATGGGTTAGTGCACTTGCCTCTGATGCTAGAGGTCCCGGGTTCGATCCCCGGCAGCGGCGATAAAATTTTGGTGTCCGAACACCCTCCATTGGCATCATTTGCAGGGATGTCATAAAGTGCACCGCCCTATGGATCGGGACGTTATCTGAAAGCCCCCTGTGTAGGGAGAACCATCCCCTGTGCAGGTTACCGTAATTACATGATTACCATGTTGGCTTTCATCCTGCAAAACCTGAAATTGTATCTAATATACACCTGCGGTAATGGTCAAATGTGACCGACGCAGTAAGAGTAGATAGATAGGGTGCTTGACTGTATCTCATCTGCTCATTTAGACCCAGTAATAAAGGTGATCTGCGATTTTCAGGTCTGAGAGTTTAGCTATTTCTAAAGACTGTCCACAAAAATAAAGACAAGTCTTTAAATTTATGCACTCACGTGTCTGTAGAAACCAATGCAAATCGTAAGAATTTTAAAAAAAATCGCAGAATATGTATTATATAAACTTCTTCGTTACATGATGAATTACATACACAGAACATTTTTCTCGAATCTGTTGTCTAATTTTCGAGTATTTATATAAAACGGCTATGGAAGATATTCTTGTTAAGGTTTTCTCCCTTCATATACTTTACAACAAGTGTGCCATGCATCAGTTGACATATTTAATTGTTTATAGTGTAAGGGAGAAAACCTGAACTACACAGAATCAATTATTTAGTTTCTTGAATTATTAATCAACAAGACAACGGATCATATCCCTTATATACTTATTACCGGTGTATACTAATTACCGGTGTATTCCGTTAAATCCCGAATCGCTATGGTGTGCGTTATTATCGTTTGGAATTTTCCCCTTTATTTTTTACAAGACACTTTTCCCTCTATCTAAAAGGGCAAAAAATATAAAGGAAATTTCTTGTTTTCAGGGTATATGATTTCTTTTATATGTAGTCATAAATCATGATGCATGTTCTGTCGTTTAGTTAATAAAATGGTATACTTCATAAAACATGCCGTAGAAACGGAAAAAAAAGCTTGTAAACAGGCCCTTTTAGCTTTCATTTTGAAGGCCAATAACTATTTCATTACAGAATCTCATCATATATAGACCCTTTTACCCAAATAATTTTCTACAGGATTTGTTTACACATACACCGGTAATAAGTAACACCGGACATTCTAGATGGTGACAGGGGTAGTCCAATATGAATAAAGTATTTAGCGGAATGAAGTTTATTTTGAAAACAAAAATTGTTTATTTCCTTGGCGGAATGAAACAATAGTTTCACTAGACACAATTTATCAGAATCGGTAGAACAGTTTGTTTTATATACGGACTTGAACAGTTAATACACCGGTAATTAGTAACACCAGTATACTCAGTTTTCAGCTACACGCAGATTATCATGTAATAAAGAAGGTTGCATAACACATGTCCTGCGATTTTCGAATTTTTGAAAATTTGCACGATTTGCATTGCTTTCTACAGACAGGTGAGTCCATAAATTTAAAGACTGTCTTTATTTTTATGGACAGTCTTTAGAAATAGCTAAACTCTCAGACTTGATTATTCTGCAAAAGCCTGTGTTCAATGGTAGAAAGAATCGTCATTAATCATGGAAGGAGTGGCAAGGAGTCACTAGTACTGTAACAATTCAGAGTCTAAAACTAATTAGTATCGTAAAAATTCACCGAGCCCTGTGGCACTTTGGGCTGCCACGAAAACTAAAGACAATGCATAATTAGCGGTATAAAATGGGTCGGAATTTGATAGGCGGACTAATTTGTACTTGATTGGTGCACAAGACAACTGTATTAGTTATTTTGAAATTTTCGTGCATAAATACGTCGGCTTTTGGGTAAAATCGTGACAATATTTACTCACCTCCAAGGTTGTAAAAATTATTGGCCAAAGTTAGCTCCCTTAACGGGAACAAGAGGCAACTCACCGAGGGTATAGCTAAACAGCGAAAGGAAGCTTCCTTTCGCGAAAGGATTTTCAGGTAAAAGTTTAATTTGTAGGTCCAATGTGGTCCCTTGCCTTATAAGAAGGTGAATCACACCAAATAAGGTCTTAAAACAAACTTCAATATCTCATCTCTAATATCACAAAGAAAAATGATAGCCTTGGCCGAAGGATGGTTGGCTAGGATCGGATGAACTGAGGTAGGGTATGGAAATTTTTCCGCTTCTGCTCCGCCATTTTGCTTTCTAGTGCAAGGGGGTAGCAACAGTTTTTCTCTAATTTGCATGATTTGGCAACTATATTTCATTGTGATTTCAAATTTATCTTTAACCAAATACTTAACTAGAGATACTGTTCATCTGATGATGACGGTAAATTCTTTAAAATGTCTACATTTTACAATCTAATGCAAAATTTAGCTCTCTGGGCGTTACGAACATGCAAGCGTCTTTCTTTCTTTCTCCCGATACTGTTTTCGGTCAATTCTGACCATGATAACAGGTTTGGGGTGTGGCACAAATGTTTTCAATCCCCACCCCCAAAAAGAGCTTTGTGACACAGCCACCAGCAGATTAAAACTATTTACAAGAGGCCATCAGGGGAAGGAATCCATGCCTATCCCCTGCCCAACCCTAGGATATTATATTTTGGCCTTAAACCCATCAACTGTCTCAGAAGAGACAGCTTCGATTGTAAGGCCATTCCAAGTTGCAATTGTCCTGGGGAAAAAGAACTCTTAAAACCATCAGTATAAGCATTAGGACGGTGATACTGAAAGGGATGGGACCTGGTTCTCCTACATCCTCCACCAGCTTCAGATAGGTACCTACTCTTATCTGTAATGGCTAAATTATTGTGGATTTTATAGAATAGAGTCAGCGAAGCCTGCTCTCGCCTTTCCTGCAGAGTCGGCCACTGGAGTTCTTCAAGCATCTCTCCAACGTGGCTTTGGTTGCGCCAACGTCTGCAGGTCCAGCGAGCAGCAGTCCTCTGAACTTTTTCTATTCTATCAGTCTCCTTTTGATGATAGGGCATCCAAACTGGAGCTGCATATTCAAGCTTGGGGCGGACTAAGGTTTTGTATGCAGCATCCTTGGTTTCCCTCGGTGCGAAAGCCAAATTTCTACGAAGGAAACCGAGTGTCTTAGTAGCCTTACTAGTTATCTCATTAATGTGTTGACCCCACTCGAGGTCATCAGTGATTTGAACTCCTAAGTATTTAGCAGAAGAAACGTTCTCTAAAACCTGGTTATGTAATGTATAACCATGGACCATCTGTTTATGTGGAGGGTGCCTTGTCACTCTCATAGAGTGACATTTGGCGACATTAAATTTCATGAGCCATGCCTCTTCCCAGGTAACCGCCGTCCTTCTTTCCACTAACTTGGATCAAAGAGACAACGTGACCTTTCATTCATAAATTTTTGAAGGGTGCTGTAAGCATTCTAAAGCACAACACGATTTTTAGCTTCCACCAATGGGATGTCTGGATTCATTTTAGAGGGATGCGCAGTTATATCCTAATTAACATACAGAATAATTGGGCCCTAATCATTATCAAAATTGGATTCATTCCGTGTATGTAGCGTGTCTAATAATAATAGGGATCAACTTAAGTTTTTTTAATGGGTGACCAAATTATTAAGACCACAGTCCTTCAGCACAGGCTTTTTTCTTCTCCATGAATTTATCATTAGCCTAAATATTGTGGTCTCGTCCCAGCTCAGGCTTTTTGTATGTTATTCAGGGTGAGACCACATTTTCTGTTCTATATAGGGAGTGAGACCACATTTTTTAGATTTGCCATGAATTTATCATTTTCCTAAATAATGTGGTCTCGTCCCCATAAATAGATGATACCACATTCCTTCAGCCCAGGTTTTTAGTATGTGATTTAAGATGAGACCACATTTTCTTCTCTATATAGAAGTGAGACCACATATTTTAGATTTGCCATGAATTTATCATTTTCCTAAATAATGTGGTTTCATCCCTATTCAGAGATGAGACCAGTCTTCCAGCAAGCTGTTATTCTGTCATTCTTTCAGCCTGGGCTAAATTGGATATTTTTGCATTTGAGGCCGCATTTTTGTCACTTTATAGACATTGGTCCATTAGAGAGCATTAACGGAATAAATCGCATGTAATATTTTTACACACTCCAAACAGTATCCAAATACCCCCAATGGAGCCTCTTTTTTGTTGTTGTCTTCCTCGTGATTTACCATTGGTTATTTATTAAAATAAAGATGTAAGATGCAACTAAAGAATAACTCCTAAGTTATTGTTTGAAAAATAATAAAATACAAAATATTAAACAGAAAAATGTACGTTTGTGGAATTTCTTGGCTGAATATAGTTTTAGCATGCGGTATGCAAATGAGTAAGTTACTGTAAGCATTCTCAAAATGATACACCGCCGTCCTTCTCACAATCGTCCAAAAAACATTCGATCCTGACAATCCTGCTGAGGTAAAAAAAATCTGTATTCATCGGAAGCTAACAACAATTTACTATAATAAGTGACGGAAATAATTTGGATGCTCTTATCTCGCGCATTCAGAAGATTTTACAGTCTTCTCTAGAATAGAATGAAGAACAAAAAACATCGTTTTACGTAGTTACGTCCCTTAATTTTCGCGCCTTTATCAGAGGTCGCTTTAATTTTGGCACGTCATTCCACGTCAATGAGGCGCTTTATGTAAACAAGTCACCAAGTGCGTGAAAATGGCTGTCGCTCTACTGAAAAGTATAAGTAAAACAAAGATCAGGAATTGATACAATTAACTTACTCCACCCATAAAAGACACCAAAGGGAAAGAAATACAAACATTAAGTGACCAGACCATAATGGAAACCTAAACAAAGGAAGGCCATAAGGACAGTTACTTTCCCACAAAATGGCCATATGGTCATCCGAAACTAAAAGACACAAGTGATACACACAGTAAGTAACAAACAACAACATAAATTAAATCGCCACAGAAGAGCCGCCTTGGAACGGTCAGTGGAAGATTTCCACTGGGGGGCTTAAATCGATTTTACGTGGCCACAATCCTCGCCCTTACTTCCGTCGCGATTTAGACAAATAATTTGTTCAGTCCGCATGAAGGCCTCCTAACTCATCAGTGCAACATCTCCGTGAACACAAAAATCAAAGAACCACAGAGGTGAGACAACGGTGAGGACTCGACAGCAAGAAACCACTGAAATGCTGGAGCAAAAGAAAACCAACAGTTAGACTCCGATGAGCCCGACCAGAGACAGAGCATCAGGCACCAACCAACATTACCTTGAATTAGATCTCTCTAATTCTCAATAAGCCTTTACGTTGGAGCCGTCATAGAATCTGAGGCCTGACCCACCGGCGTGCAATTAAAGAGGGAAGCAAAGTTGCCAACCGTGATTGGGTTAACTACCATGCATGCAGTCTGTCGTATAATATCCATGTTGTACCCAATCTTTTTATATCGAAGAATGATTTTACGAAATTGGGTACTGAAGTCATTGCGGTTATATATTTTTCTGAATTTAAATACTAAGTCACCATAAAATTCGGGTTCCGATAGACCTTGTTGCAGAAGAGATTTAAGTCCAATATTGAATTTTGAAATTAAATCAGAATGGCGTCTATAAAATTTTGAAAAGGCTTTGCGTAGTTTATGGTACCGATAACCCTGATTAAGGAGTTTAGCCGTTAATAATTTATTACGAGTGTTGAAGTCAGTTACATGACTACACACTCTAGCAAATCGAATTAATTGCGAAATATAAACGCCATAGGATGGCGCACGAGGAACATCACCATCCAAAAAAGGAAAATTTACAATCTCAAAATCAAAGTCATCGCGTTTATCATAAATTTTGCACGAAACAAATCCATCTACAATAGATAGATGTAAATCCAAAAACGGGGCCTCGGTATCAGAAGAATTTGCCCTATTTAACTGAAGTTCTAGGGGGTAAATCTGACTGATCAAACCATCAAAATAGGTATTATCAATATTTAATAAATCATCTAAATATCTAGAAGTAGAGCTAAAAGCTTCAATAATTTCAGATTGGTTATCAATGGAAAGCGACAAAATGAAGTCTCTTTCATAACAATACAAGAACAGATCAGCCACAAGAGGTGCGCAATTAGTACCCATCGGAATACCCACAATTTGTCTAAATAACTTAGTACCGAATCTAATATAAATATTGTCAAGTAGAAAGGTGAGGGCATCACACACTTTCTGACATGACCAAAGTGTATAATTCTTATGCTCTTTAGAAGTGAAAAATGCATTTCTGACATTACATGCAAGATAGAGAGAATCTTCTCTGTGAAAAGCCCATTCAATTAAATCATTAAGCTTTTCTTTTATAAGATTATGAGGAAGTGTAGTGTAAAGAGTGGAAAAATCGTAGGTAGACAGACTAGAAGCACGAAACTGTCTAGATTTCAATTTATTTAAAACATCATTCGAATTTTTTATAGACCAAAACAGATTTCTTCCTGATCTTTCAAAGACTTTATCACAATATTTAATTACATGCGTTTTAATAGCAGTAAGACAGGAAGTTAATAATTTAGAAAGTTCAGTGGTAGTGCAAGAGCTAGAATTTGCAATAAACCGTGCTTTGTAAGGTTTTTTATGAAGTTTTGGTAACCAGTATAGCGTAGGAAGCTTGTCTTGGCCTTCGTTAACACACACAGCAAACTTGGTGGCTGAAAGACAAACATGTTTATCTACTATAGCTCTCTCTTCAGCTAAAGGCTGAAGTTCATAGGCCTTAGTACCACCAAGCTCCTGCTTAAGCGTGTTAACATAGTGGAGCCGTCACACAACGACGACGTTGTTAGCGGCCTTGTCTGCAGGGGCCAAAACAAACTTCTTATGAAATTCTTGAATACCTAGTTTAAGATGACGTAAAGACGTCTTGGGCTTAGGAGGTAATAAGTTAGTATTTTGAGAATAGAAAGAAATGCGTTTATTCACTAGTTTTAAAATGCTAAGTTTCCAGTCCTTAAGGGCTTTATGCTCAACATACTCTCGCTTACACCATCGATTACCGAATTCATTCAATGAAGCAGCGATTTCATCTCTACATTTACTGAAATCAATTTTTGAAGGAAACCGATATTTCGGTCCTTTAGAAATTATATTCCTTATCCTTGAATCAGGAATAATTTTCAAATTGCCAGTAATTACATGACCAGCAGCAGAATAGCAATACTTTGAGTTTTTACAATCACATGAATCAGGAGTATTAGTATCAATATCAAGATCTGAAACAAGTTTATTGAAATTAAAAATGATAGATCTAACAGGTTTGTTATATTTATAGCAAATTATAGGTGTTTCAGTATTTTGAAAATAAGCAGGAATGGAAGAAAGTACGGATCTCTCACGGAAGATACTGGGCAAATCTATAAAATCCATACCCTTATTAATGAAGGATATTTTGAAGAAATGGCGTTTATGATTAATTTCAGAATCAATGTAAGGACGGAGAGTATGCTGAGTATAGCCTCTAGTTAAGAGAGCCGCATCATATAACTGATGAGAACTATCGTAGAATTTATTCGCCTCGGTGTCCAGAAGACGTAAAACAGAAACGGGTAATGAACTTAAAAATGAAAGCATAGAGTGGCGTCCATGATTTAATAATATAATAGACAGTCACTTCAGTCTAGTATTGTTTCGTTTAAACGCACGTGATTTACGTTTAAAGTTACCATTTTTCCTGGTGCCGTGAGATCTAGTTCTGCGTTTTCGACATTCCAGGAGTGAGAAAATATCAAAGTCCGGCATTCTGGAAATATTACCCTCATGATAAATGTTGTCATTAAATCCCAGTGGAAAAGGGGTCTGTAAAAATTTAATCCATTTCAGTTCAGCTTCATGTCTTTTGATTATTTTGAATCTAGTTGTAGAATTTGCATCGTAATAAAGTTTTTCCACTGGTTGTATAACAATGTTATTTACAGAATGACCTGTACGTCGAAAGTGACGGTACAAGAAAGTGTCAGTTTTCTTAGGCTTACTCATTCTACGATAATGCTCGTTCAATCTAGTTTTAAGCATGCGGTTAGTTTGACCGACGTACTGCATATTACAGTTTGCAGCACGTCAAGTAATTAGATAAATTAAATCTGTAGACTGTCATGTCAAATCAGACATGTTAACTACAGAGAAGCGTCTACCGTTTACAGATGAAGTAACGGTAGACGCAGTGCTTAAATGCGAACAACATCTGCACCTCTTGGCATTGCACTTAGAAATGCTAGGATACATTCCACTTCTTTTCCACGGATTAGTATATTTTCGAAGGATGGGTGATTTGAGAGGAGATAGTCTTATACGAAGACTACTCCCAAAAACATTGGTATTGCCTGCTCCTTTGAGATTAACTGAAGTTACAGAAGACAAATTTAAGGGTCTAACCAATACCGAAGGCAACATAGTATTAAAGTTCTTAATAGAATGGGGAATCCGTACAGAAGAAGCAGAGTGTAACCTAAGGGGTGATATTGATATTTTAAATGTATTTGTAATACTCATTTTGGTTAATAAGGTTGTGATACCGTCAAAACTAAAGCGATGTTCATACCGGTTATTAAATAAATACTGAAGAAGATTCCTTCGAATAGAAGGAAGGTACAACAAAAGCCCACAAAACATCCTAGTCTACTTAAAGTACAGGGATGTCAAACAAGCAGTTGTTATACAACGAGGAACGAACATCGGTTTAATAATGACCTTCAACAGGTATCTAAAGGATGTCAATTGATGGAACAGTGAAAAGCAATTGCATAAGCAATCCCTGAGGATTGGAAAAATAAGAGCATTAAATGCATGTACGGGGAGACCTTTTACAGCCGCCACACGGCACAAACAAAACAGCCCTGATATGCAAAGTAGAAGTAAAACAAAGATCAGGAATTGATACAATTAACTTACTCCACCCATAAAAGACACCAAAGGGAAAGAAATACAAACATTAAGTGACCAGACCATAATGGAAACCTAAACAAAGGAAGGCCATAAGGACAGTTACTTTCCCACAAAATGGCCATATGGAAATCACAGTTTTATGATATGAGTTTGCAATGTATGTTGGTAAGAAAGCAATTTTATGATAGTCAAATGGTTACTCCTCATAACTGAAGCCGGGTTTTCACTCTCCGTATCTGTGGCACAGTGAACGAAGTCAAAAACTGCTTAAATATATCGCGATCCAGATAGATCAAAATGTGACTGACCCTAGTGGTATTTGAGTTGCCCTGGTGCAAAAAGTACATGGTTCAGAAAAGGATAATAGTTCTCATTATGGAGATAAGATGCCCATGTTTATTTTGATACCAATTTTATCTACTTTGGACCACTATAAAGGTACGAAGACCACATTGGACCTACAAATTAAACTTATGCCGATTTTCATACAAATGGAAGAGATATTCATGAGGCCTATGGTGGTATTTTATGTATATAGGGATACTTATGAAACAATTTAGTGGACATGGGGTACTTTTGCCAAAAAAAAAAAAATAAATAAATAATAATAATAATAATAATAGGCACGCGGGGATAAAAGCGAACGTGTATTTTCCTTTCCGCGAAAGGAAGGTATTGTACGAAAGGAAGATATTTATGAGGCCTATAGAGGTATCTTATGTATATAGGGATACTTCTTAAAAACTTTAGTGGAAATGAGGCACTTTGGAAAAAAATAGTAGAAATACGGAGAGAATGGGGAACGTGCATTTTGAGGAACAAACACCCCTGCCGCGAAAAGACGGTATTGTACCAAAGGAAGATGTTTATGAGACCATGAAATGGCTACAGGTTAATTGTTTAAAAAAAATAAATTAATTATTTGCGAAAAGAGATTATTTTCTTCGGATATGATTTCTCTGACCTGTCATGTTAGCCTGTGGATAATATATTATCCCCATTTTCCAGCCGGCACCGCACAAAAGTGTATACTTTTGACTCGTGGAGGTATGACTAGGTCTAGTTGCTTAAACTGATACAACCTTATTTTTTTCTAAAGCAGCAAGTTTACCAGCAAGAAAGAAAGACAGAAAAAGGGAAAGACGGAAAATGTACAACCGCAATAATTCTGGTTTCATTCCGACAGAATAGTATGTAGAAAAATAGTGTTTGTATGGCTGTTATGGCTATCACTATACAGAAAGAAATAAGAGTTTGTCCAGTTTTTTACACTGGCAGGGGATGAAATCACTGTGGTTGAATTCCTGACCAGGCTGCGCATATGCACAGGCTGATCTGTGCCTCTCATGTTTGTACATGCAATTTTTTCGGTACGAAGTAGTTCAACTCTGTAACAAAAAATTATTAAAAGAAAGAAAGGTTGGATACACGATGTAGACAAACACACTGAAAAAGCACCGAACAATAAAGGCGCTGAACACGCTGCGCATATGCGCAGGCTGATCTGTGCCTATTTTGATTGCACATGCAATCTTTTCGGTTCTAACGACGTAGCTCAATTTTGAAACAAAGAAAAAAAAGAAAGAATGAAAGGAAAAAGATGAAAGAGACACCAAGGGAAAGAAATACAAACATGAAACAATTAGACCCTAATGGAAACATCACTAGCAGAAAGCCAAAAGACAGTTACTTTCCCACAAAATGGCCAAATGGGCTATCCAAAGAAAAATAATATAAGCGATACACATATTCAAAAACAAGCCTTAACAAAAATAAAGCACGGCAGAAGAACCGCCTTGGAACGGTCAGTGAAACGAATTCCACTCTGGAGGCTTAAATCGATTTTACGTGGCCACAATCCTCGCTCTCATTTCCGTCGCAATTTAGACAAATAATTTGTTCAGTCAGCATGAAAGCTTCCTAACTCACCAGAGCAGAAACTTTGCATGTGGATAGTAGATGGGATGTAGATGGCACTGGGTTACTTTTGTTATGACCTTGACCTCAACATGACCCCCAAGGTCAAAGGTAAAAAAGTATGACTTTGCCATATCTTTTGTGTTATTCATAGAACAAGTGGATATATGCGATGGTATACCATCGACTGTGCGATCTAGTTATTATTATTATTAAATATTTTTTGTGGACAAAACCTTCCTTTCGGAGATAAAAACTTGTTTTCGTAGTCAAAACCTTTATTTCGAAATTTGATAATTTCAAATAAATAAATTATTACTATTATTTTTGTTATTATTATTATTAAATATTTTTGTGTGTGTGTGTGTGTGGACAAAACCTTCCGTTCGTCGACAAAACCTTCCTTTCGCATATAAAAATTTCCTTTCGTAGATAAAACCTTTATTCCGAAATTTGGTAAATTCGTAAAAAAATATACGATTGCAATGCTATATAAAATAATATACAATAATAAAACCTTGAGTTCATAAATAAAACCTTCCTTTCGCAAACAAAATCATCCTATTGTAGATATATAAAACCTTCCTTTCACGAAATGAACTTTTCTTCCGAGAAATAAATAGTCAAGTCGAAATAAAAGGTCCAGTCAATCCCCATATGCACCAACTTTGGCAAAATAACATATTTCAATTAAATCAGTACATATGATACCATTTTATATGTAAATTCACTCCTAGTGCCTCAGTAATAGCTTCCTTTCGTAGAAAAATCTTCCTTTCGCGCAAGGAAGCTTCCTTTCGCTGCTTAGCTATACCGACTCACCGACACTGTTTTTGGAGACAATTCACCGACAATTTCTTTCTTTTCTTCCTTTCTTTCTACTGATACTGCGATCGGTCACATTTGACCGTTACGCGCAGGTGTACATTACATACACCCTTGGTTTTGCAGAATGAAAGCCTACACAGTAATCATATAATTACGGTACGGTTCTTTAACCTGCACAGGGGATGGAGCGTGATAGCTCAGTGGTTAGTGCACTTGCCATTGATGCTAGATCCCCGGCAGCGGTGTGAAAAATTCGGTGTCCGAAAAGGCTCCACTGGTATCACTTTTCAATTTTCTTGTACTTAGAGTCAAATATAACTATGTATACCGTCACAGACTGTCCATCAGTTCTATAAAAATCGTCAAAATCTTCAATTTTTTTCAAACTGTCAGTGAGGTCAACTTTGGCTAAATGTTCATCCAAAAAATGATCAAAACTGTTAATCCATTATTACTTTTTAAATCATCAACTGTAATCTCTAATCATTTTTTTTCTCTAATTTGTGATTCATCATCATCCGGGAGTGACAAAGCAATTGCAATACCTTGTTTGTCAATACTGAGATCTGTAATCCCTGTCCATGCTAATAACTCTTGCCCGAACCTCTCATATGCACAGATGCTTGGGGTCAGGTCACTTGCTAAAGTTTTTTCAAAGTTATTTTTGCATTTTGCTATAATTGGAACACTTACCATCATCATAAAACATCTTTAGGAACTTCTAGACAAAGTTTTAAAAAACGTCCTTTTTACTATCAAGGCTCAAATAAGTAAAGATAACACTCTTTTTGAAAACGAAAGTAGACATCCATGCAGAAACTATGAAACATGCACAAAACAAACATACACAACTACAACTTACTTACATCATTCGATTAGGTACACATTTGCCTTCACAAAGCAGGTTACACTACTTTCTGATCTTGAAATACAGCTGAGAAATATTCCAAAAACAACACAATCTAATAAATAAAGCACTTCTTGTCTGTACCAAAACTGGGGTCAAAGCATGGCACCCAGTTACTATGCATTCTTTCCATGTAAAGCGGGTAACCAGTCTAGAAGGATTTTGTTTTGTATCAAGTCATTTGTCTGTAGAAATTAGTACAAAACAAAACCAGTCTAGACTGGTTACCCGCTTTATTGCAGTACATGGAGAGCCACCGGAAGCCACGCTTTGACAACAGATAATAGATGCTTCATTCTACTGGAATGAGATGTTTTTGGAATATTTCTCAGCTGTATTAAAAAATCAGAATGTGGTGTAACCTGCTTTGTGAAGGCAAATGTGTACCTAATCGAATGATGTAAGTAAGTTGTAGTTGTGTTTGTTTGTTTTGTGCATGTTTCATAGTTTCTGCACAGGCGCTTGAAGTTTAGTCCATCAAACGTGCTGAAAATGTCCAAATACAAAAGCTCCAGAAGCAATTTCAAAGAAATTGCCAGGTGTGCAAGCGCTGTTTCGGAGCCATTGCGCCTCTGACTTCCGTTACACCGCAGCAAATGTTGCACGGCAACGTCATGAACGTCAAAGTATTCGATGGAAACTTGACGTAAAATAAAAATGGATGACTGCTATGCAGAAAGACTCAGAATTAGCGTTGATGAGACAAAACCTGCATGTCTCTGCACGTTGTGTATTTGGCAACAGCTTTTAATACGCTGCTATAAAATTACAAGTTGCCCCTTTCGAGGTTTTCACTCGTCGAGGTGACATATCTTACTGCACAATGTCTTAAAGCACCTTGCAATTTATCCGGCCATACTGAATGGCAGAGGGTAACGTGAGAGGAAATGCACTAGAATGCTCCAAACCTTCACAAATGTGGTTGAAGCAGAGAGACAATGAAACTCTAGAAAGGGTAGCTTCTTAAATCGCACACCATCCCCAACCCAAACCTAAAATTGATTAAGAAAATCTCAGAACTTTATTACCTGTTGTTTACATGGCATCGGGTCGCATGAAAACAGGAATGTAGGCCTACTCATCAGGTAGCGCTCTGCGCTGTCAATGTTCGAAGAATATGACATGCGCAGACAAAGAAAAAAAAGAAGAAGAATAAAAAAAAAAAACAGTATTCACATCCAGCTACACAGTTAATCCGATTTCCGAATAGATAATGTGACCTTTATACTGCATCGATGATCTAAATATGACGTCAAATGTATCACGAAGTATAATCGTACAGTGCATTATAGATAAGTAGCGACATGCTTTAGTGACATTTGTTTTTAAATAAGAGAAAAACGACATAACATATTTTGGCTTGTGTATTTATATACACTTATCGGGGCTTGAAGAAATAGATGGGCTGCATGATGCTTCCACGCAGAGCTGAAACCGACTGCACACGAGGACTGGTAAACTGCGTAGAGGATAGAGCCTGCAAGCCGGACCGTCCATACTTATAAACCCTATTGGTTTGATTGGGCGACAGGGCTTGAAATGTCATTTTTTTCATCTCAATGTTGGGTAAGAGTCCCACAAAATTGAACAACGTCTCCTATACAGTGTTGACGGGGACGTTAAATCTCAAATCAAACAAACAAACAAAACAAACATTCCTATAGATCTTGGTCGTCACCATGACAAATTTCTCTGTCACCGTGTTTCTTCGACTTGTCACCGAGATGAACGAGACAGCTAGCACGACGCACAGGTGTTCTCAGCATGATCTTGTAGTAGTACACTGAGCGAGCCAGCGTAGATCAAAAAAACCTTTTCCTACTGTCGCGGGTTGATTTATTAGCTCGGCTGTGGCCACGGTGATTGGATGATGGATGTTGATGATGGGTCACATGATGTTGATGAAACGACCACAGCTGGTCCTGTCCCACTATCTCGAGGGGGTTCGGGGTTCAATTAGACGACAACTCCGTTTGCTGATTTCATGTTTAGTGGATGAAACCTTCTCCTTCTCGACCTCGTCATTCTGATAAATATATAAATATCCTTAGTAATAAGGAAATGTAATATGAATGTGTCCTTTGAGCTGACCGTGAGGCCTGCTCCCGTCAGAAGACAAAGTAAGACTGACCGAGGTCGAGAAGGCAATAACAACAATATGAATATTCATGAAATAATGACAATTATGATAATTTACAAATGTTCAACATGATAATGAAATAAAGTAAACGCATACCTGATAAATATATAAATATCCTTAGTAATAAGGAAATGTAATATGAATGTGTCCTTTGAGCTGACCGTGAGGCCTGCTCCCGTCAGAAGACAAAGTAAGACTGACAAAGAGAGCTTTGTAAGTATGTGCGCATGCGGTGTTAATCAGTGACGTGAAAAACGCGCGAAGCTTACCTAAGGACACGGATGTATATATGCGCTACTGATGAAATGCTTAAATGCTTAATGATATATGAAAAAGATGAGTATATGAAGTATGAAAACGACTATCAATAGGGGGAAATAACTGGAAATGACTAGAAAGTCCAAAGTACAAGCTCTACTCCAGTTTCAATAATTTCACTCTGTGACATTCTCCCCCTGTTCGGGAAATGTCGTCCCGACATTTAAATTAATAAACAAAAAATGATTTGCATTATATTAAAAAAAATTAAACTACACCTTAACAACCTTGCCTATTAAATTTACCAGATATGTATGTTATTAACAAACAATCTGACAATAACTGAACACAAAGCTATTACTTCTAATTCTATCAAGCAAGTGAGGTTAATCATACCTAACACTTTGCCAGGTAAACCCTTATCAAAATGCGCTGTCATAAATGCTGCACAGTATGCACAGCGCAAAAGATAAAACTTTATATATAAATATCCTTAGTAATAAGGAAATGTAATATGAATGTGTCCTTTGAGGAAGAATCAGATCCGCCTATGAATCCAGCCAATGTGCTTAAATCTTTGCCGGGTTGTAACTCTCATGCGAACAGTGGAGACTTAGTTCACTCTACGCAGATGTGCAGGCTGATCTCAGTTGTCAGTGATCGCTCATTTCTTATTGTCCTAAATGGTAAACTTCAAGATAGAACCAAGGGCGAAGATGGTGGCCACGTAAAATCAAATTATAGCATCCCCAACCCCCACCTCCGCCAGTAATTTTTTTTTCACTGACCGTAACCAGTACAGTGCACATCCTTCCGCCAGAAACTGACAAACGCCCTCCTTGAATCAGCGGAAGGGAGAGAATGACCCTAGAGAAGATTTCATGATCAATCTCCACGAAAGAATGTTGTCGACCCCGGCAGATATCGAACCCGCGTCCTCCTGATCACAAGTCAAATGCGCATCCGACTGAGCTACTGAGGGCGGCACAGGAGAAATGGAGTCGACAAGAAATTCAAAGCTCAAACTCGTGACATAGTTTATGAACATGGTATGATAATGAAGTCTGCAAATCAGCTCGTGACGGCGAATATTTGACGGAAGTTTTTTTTTCTGTTGGAATAACTTGCATCAACATTGATCCAGTATTATGTATTGTGTCTTCTTTTGCGGCTGGACCCCAGCTGGTCCGTGTCTATGCTTTTCAGGATGTGTGGTGGGTGGGTCTCAACTATGCGTTCTTAGTCTGTTTATAGTCCGATTATTATGTGGTCAGTCTGAGCGTAGACGCGTCCTGGCAATTTATCTTCTTTTTTATTTTATTTTATTTTATTTTTTTTTTTGCGGGCCATTGTTATTGCCTCTACGAGGGCTGGTGATAGTTTGCCGTGATGCGGCAATTCGTTAGATTTACATGCGTGCGCGGCGGCCCCCGCCCATCGGGGCTTGAAGAAGTAGATGGGCTGCATGATGCTTCCACGCAGAGCTGAAACCGACCTCACGAGCTTAGAGGATCTAAGCCTGCCCAGGCAAAGCCGTGTGAGGTGGTCCGTCCATGCTTATAAACCCTATTGGTTTCATTGGGCGGCAGGGCTTGACATGTCATTTCATCTCAGTGTTTGGTAAAAGTCCCACAAAATTGGAAGCAACGCCTCCAAAATGACCAATACTGTGTTGACAGGGACGTTAAAAAAACAAAAGATTTACATGCGTGCCCGGCTTTGACTCGGCTCAGCCTGCGCAGTCTGATCTGGGTCTTCGCTGTGTGCGATTTAGATAGCCGGACAACAAAACAACGCATAAAACCTCAAGAGAACGGAAGAATTTGTTCACATATGAGCGACAGCATATTCCTGTAACGACCTTTTCGTATGCAATAACCGCTCGTGCTGGAAAATACTCAATGACATCACGTGTCGCTGTAGAATCAACGAGGCACTGCATGAAAATAGTCGCATGAGACAAAATGGAAAACAAACTGTTAGCGCCCCATATAAGGGGTCAATAGTCTGTTAAAAGCGGATTAACTACTGAAATGCCTCGGTGATGCTAATCTAACTGAAAATGGCTCATGTCAAATCTGCTCTCACTATTCTATATATGTATCCTATATCATAATATTTTGTATTAAAGCGATGGTAGATTGCGACGAGGTCAAGACATAAACCGGTCATCTCAACTCCAAACTGGCAGCAAATTAAAGAGCTGATCAGACTGCACGGATGCGCACGCTGACCGTCCCTATCTTGCATGAATATAATTGAACAGGCTTTCTTATGACGTGGCACATTCTTGCTGAGCGATGGGGTCAGATTGTTCCATTGCTTCACATTTGAAACACCTCTGCGAGGCTAGCTAAAATAATTGTCAATTAAGTTGTGTAACGACCAGGGTGTTATCTGATAAGTCTTGGTAATCTTCAAAGTCTATACTGCTCCTTTTTTTTTTTTTTTTTTTTTTCGTGTATCAGTTTAATATCATGACGCAAATGAGCCAGCGCACAGCAAAAAAAAAAAAAAAAAAAAGAAACTGTTTCCTACCAAAGAAGAATCAGATCCGCTTATGAATCTAGCCAATGTGCTTAAGTCTTCGCTTGTAACTCTCATGCGAACAGCGAAGACTTTGATCTGTCTACGCAAATGCGTAGGCTGATCTGAGTTGTTATTGGTCGCTCATTTCTTATTGTCCAAAACGGTAAACTTCACGGCTAGGCTCGTGGCCACGTAAAATCAATTTACAGCCCCGACCACCACCCCTGCCTGTAACCGTTACATGTACCATTTCAGCGCACATTCTTTCGCCAGAACCTGAGAAATGCCCTTCTTGAATCAGCGGAAGAGGGAGAATCACCCTATATAGAAGATTTCATGATCAATCTCCACGAAAGAATGTTGCCAAGTCCGGCAGGTATCGAGCCCGCGTCCTCCTGATCACCAGTCAGACGCGCATCCGACTGAGCTACTGAGGGCGGCACATGAGGAAAATTCAAGGCTCAAACTCGTGAGCTTAGTTTCTGAACTTAGTATAGTAATGAGTTCAGCAAATCAGCCCACAAAGGCGTATATTTGATTTCAGTTTTTTTGTTGTTGCTTTTTTTTATGTTGTTATCAACATTGATCCAGTATCATGTCCTTGCATACAAACCCTATTGGTTTCATTGGGCGGCATGGCTTGAGAAGTCATTTCATCTCAATGTCGGGTAACGGTCCCAAAATTTTGGAAGCGGCGTCAACAAAATGACCTAAATATTGTTGACGGATTGTTAACCCTCAATTGAAACAAACAAACCATCGACGCCTATATTCATGTAATTTCTCGTTCGAAGTCCCAAATTGTACTTGCATGCTTGAGATGGTGCAGATCGTGCTTGTGAATAGTCTATGCTAATTAGTGAACAAATCGGGTCACATGTGAGACGCCAAGCTCGGAATGTCAGGTGTTTTTTCTCTTGGTACTCCGGTTATTTTGTTTGATTTGATGTTTAACGTCCCCTTCAACACTGTAAAGGTCATTTTGGAGACGATGCTTCCAATTTTGTGGGACTTTTACCCGACATTGAGATGAAATGACATCTCAAGCCCTGTCGCCCAATGAAACAAAAAGGGTTTATTAGCATGGACGGTACGCCTCGCACCGCGGTTCCTGGACAGACTTAGATCCTCTGAGCCGTTTACCAGTACTAGTGTGCGGGCAGGATTCAGCTCTGCGTGGAAGCATCATGCAGCCCATATATTTCTTCAAGCCCCTATGGGCGGGGGCTGGGGTACTCCGGTTAAACGATCAGCTCGATATAAGTGAAATAATCTTAATCTTGAAAGTAGCTCAGTCGGATGCGCGTCTGACTGGTGATCAGGAGGACGCGGGTTCGATACCTGCCGAACTTGGCAACATTCTTTCGTGGAGATTGATCATGAAATCTTCTATATAGGCCGTAAAACAAAAAAAACAACAACAAAAAACAAAAAAAAACATGGCGCTTCGATATATTTGTGGGAGAGAGAGAGAGAGAGAGAGAGAGAGAGAGAGAGAGCCATCGAATTCTTATGCGGGGTCTTGAGAGAGAGAGAGAGAGAGAGAGAGAGAGAGAGAGAGAGAGAGAGAGAGATTTCATTCCCTTTTTTTTGTTTGGCTTGCCTGAGAGGGTGTGGCTACCTTTCAAATTATGGCGCTGTCCGCACCTGTAAAAAGGTATGAAATATGTCATAATTTTACCTGTTTTGTACCTCAAATCGAAGATCGACGTTTGGGTGCATCTGCTATCAAAGCGGCTTTTAAGTAATTGGCCAACAGTGACAAAATGGATCTTGTCGCAGCAGGCAAGAAAGGGGCTAATGCGAGCGATGCGACTTTGAATCTTGTTCTGTCTGGATCGGGCCTTGATCAGACTGGCCGGATGTGTACTGAGGTTGATCATCTGTTTTTCTTTCGAGCCGTTGAACATTTTATGATAAGCCTGTCCAGGAACCGCGGTGCGAGGCGGACCGTCCATGCTAATAAAGCCTTTTGGTTTCATTGGGCGACAGGGCTTGAAATGTCATTTCATCTCAATGTCGGGTAAAAGTCCCACAAAATAGGAAGCAATGTCTCCAAAATGACCTTTACAGTGTTAACGGGAAGACGGACACCTTTACTTCTATATAAATCTACAGATAGCATAAAAGAAGTGGTCGATACAATTACCCCAGACAGAAGAGACAAAAACACAAACATGAAACTAATGAAACATCACTAGAGGAATGGTTAAATGACAATTACATGTACTTTCCCACAAAATTGCCAAATGGCCAACCAAAATACAAGTACATTGAAGCAAGACGATTTCTAACAAAAGTAAACGAAACCGCGACAGAATAGGGTGCCGGGAAAAGTGGGGAGTGGGGGGTGGGGGTGGGGGGGTGCGGTTGAATCGATTTTACGTGACCACAATTCTGTCGGACAAATAATTTATTTAATCCGCATGAAAGCTTTCTAACTCGTAAGAAGGGCATCTCCACGAACACACACACACATACATACACTAATGATATTGGAGATGAAGCAATCTGGGAAACCGTGGTGAGAATCACTGAACGTTAGATTCCGGTATAGCATAAGTAACGGTTGTGCATTGTGGTTTGTAAAACGTCATCAATATATGCCAACGTCATTATGATGTAGCCGGTGCACTGGTAAACAAAGGCTTTGGAAAACCGTTTTCTATTTTGAATCTATTTTTTCAAAACATGTTCTTGTCTAAGACTTAGGTAAGGATTGCATTTAAATAATCTGACAAACACATAAAAATGACCTGTTTTATTTATCTAATCAATTTTATGTATTTGTTAAAATTGATTTTACCAAAGCGTGACAAAGAGATTTTTCTACCCGAGGGTACCGGAAACTGGACACGCAATGGCTGTCGTCAATTTTGACAACATTTCAATCGTTGTTTATTGCGTCATGCTGATGTGTCAGAAAAAGTTATCCATGCCCCGCATTATAATTTGATATATATTTTCACTGCACACAGTCGGTATTTGCCGAGAACCTGTGGTTGAAGCACTTCAAAGGTGCAGCAAAAACGCTTGCACTCCTGGCCATTTCTTACGAAATGGCTTACTGTCACTTTTGTTTTTGGACATTATGAATTATTTATGGACAGAACTTCAAGCTCCTGTGGTTTCTGCATGGATGTCTACTTTCGTTTTCAAAAAGAGTGTTATCTTTACTTATTTGAGCCTTGATAGTAAAAAGGATGTTTTTTAAAACTTTGTCTAGAAGTTCCTAAACATGTTTTATGATGATGGTAAGTGTTCCAATTATAGCAAAATGCAAAAATAACTTTGAAAAAACATTAGCAAGTGACCTGACCCCAAGCATCTGTGCTCATATGTTTTTGCCTTGTTGAAAGTTGGTGGATTTATTCTTGTTGTCATGTTTACTTTTCCACATAAATCAAGAATAAATACAAACTGTCAGATCTAGCACCAGTTTCAGCAAGTCTCCACTGTTTAAGAGTCCTGTCCTACCCCCTGATGACTGTCAACCTCGCTCTGCTACCACTTGATAAACGCTTACTCTAATTAAAAGTAACACACTTTATTCACTGTACACAATGGTTGCTAAAAGTAAGGTTCCATTTGTGACGTCATGACATCACATGACGTCACTTAATGTTGTTTCCTAATGAAGAGTAAATTAATTAAACAGAAGAGTTACCTAACTTAGGAAGAATAGCAATATATATGAAATTAACATGTGCATTATCGATCACTTATATGGCTTGATTGGTTTTGAAAAAAAAAAAAAAAAAAAAAAAAACTAATTGACTCCTGGAAGAAGTAGTACCTTGGATACATATTTCTTCACAATAACGTCACGAATAAAATATGAACATTCTCTATCGGATAGGGTATTGTGATTGTTGGGCAAAACGTCTCTGGTGCCCAGAGTACCTTTACCCAGGTTGGTTTTACGAGCACCGATAAGGACGAAGTATACTGCATTCCTCTGCTGTTGGATAAATTCTGGAATTTTGATCACCATTTGAGGTTTAAATAGGTTAACGACGATTGCCTATAATTTTACAAGTGTTTTAAGTGCCCTTGGGGTTCAATAATAGGAGAGCAAAAGTCGGGCACTCTTTTAACTATCGACCCACCCAACCTTAATGTTATCATGCGGTGTAGATACCCTATTTTGCCTTTAAATCCGTCAAATGACACATGTATTCATTTGTAAGAGAACGTTATGCTTGTGCATGTCAGCTAGATCGTATATGAAACTTGAGGAAAATAGTAACAAATAAGGGTTGTGATCTGTTCAGGTTCTGTTCAGCGAATAACGTTATGTGCATAAACAAGAAAACATAATGACGTTGCGTCATGACCGTTATATGGCGGTACAATCGACGTTACTTTAACGTAAATTCCCAACAGTGCTTGGTTCTATCTCGGATCTGGGCGTACTATTATTACTAACTAAATTACACTCACTTACGAATTGACTGACAAACTTATTGCTATTTTAGTTAATTGTATCACTATGTCTAAATATCAGAGAACAATAATTGTTTAGGGATACGTTTTGCTCAAAAGACCGACATTCCAGAGCCATGTCATAATTACTTGGACAAAATAGTTTAGAAGATCGACACTAAATTCTTCTTTTTTTCAGTATAAAATGAACAACCTTCAACCGCTGGGTCCAAACAGAAGTGCAGGCAATGCTGGAATCAATATAATTACCCAATACCTCCCATCCAAGTCACAAAATGCATTACGGTAACACACCCGTGCGACATAGTGCATTTGGTCACATATCCAAAATGGCCAATTTTTCTGATGAAAATCCGTGATATTTTTCTTATAAATACTGCAAACATAGGTTGTGGGTGCTCGTTAGAACCGCCTCGTTGAGGCGGTTCTAACGTGTACCCACAACCTATGTCTTGGAACAAAAATAAGAAAAATAAGGTATACCCCATAAACCCCAGTTTTCTCTGTATAAAGTGGGGTATAGGGGGGTCTTCATTTCACGGACTTGTTCACGTGATGTGGACAGCAACACCGAAATGAACCATAATTAAAATGTCACAAGCAGAAAGCCAAAAGGATGTGCAGTTTCTTTCCCACAAATTCATCAAACAGCTATCCTTCCCACAAAATGGCCAAACGGCTATTCAAATAAAAAGTATATTTACAGAACATGCATGCAACAACATCTACCAATTAAAAAAACCCACATCACAGGTACCGCCTTAGAATGGCCAGTAAATTTTACTGGGTTTACGAGGCCACAATCTCTGCCTTGGTTCTGTCTGTCCGCGGGTTCGTTGCATCTGTTGAATCCAGGTCTTGAATCAGTCATTTTTAGTATCTTGTGTCACACTCGCTTAACGTTTCATACTTTTGTTGCAAATGTCCATCATAAAGTTTCTATTTAATAAGAATACAACAGATAAATAGTCTATTCGTTCAATAGGAAGATCGGTCTGAAAAGGAGACCGGTCAGTTTTTAAAAGATCAGTCTAAATATTGATGACTCGTACTATGAGTAAGATTGTACTGATGGTCACATGTTAGAGCCCCCTTTTCTCTTTGGTCGTCATTTACCATGCATTTAAATAATTTTATCAAAGATCTACAGTAGGTTCTTTTTATACCATGAAGATTGCTACTCTGAATTTGCTGTGTAGTCCATACAAGAAGTGCCCAGTAAATCCACTTTACAGATATTCAAAGTAGAAGTAAAACAAAGATCAGGAATCGATACAGTTAACTTACTCCACCCACCAAAGACACCAAAGGGAAAGAAACACAAACATGAAGCGACCAGACCATAATGGAAATCTAAACAAAGGAAGACCATAAGGACAGTTACTTTCCTACAAAATGGCCATATGGCCATCCAAAATAAAAAGACACAAGTGATACACACAGTAAGTAACAAACAACAACATAAATAACTCGCCACAGAAGAACCGCCTTGGAACGGTCAGTGGAAAGATTTCCACACGGGGGGGGGGGGGGGGGGGTGCTTAAATCGATTTTACATGGCCACAATCCTCGCCCTTACTTGCGTCGCGATTTAGACAAAAGCAGAAATTGGAAACCCTCTGTAAAAACTAGAAAATCTAATCAACATGACAATGTTATGATTGATCTTTAAGTACAATGTGAAACCAGTAGCTGATTTGTGGGAACTGAATTTAGCAAGATATGCTTTCAAGAGCTGGTGTATTTAGTATTAGTGCATGAAGGATCCAACATTCAATGTTATGTATGAACCCTGGTATGGACAATGAAAATAATGTTCCTGGTGGGCATATAAAGTATTGTCTCTTTATTTAGAGTTTAAGCGTGTTATTCTGAAAAAAAAAAAAAAAAACACATAAAAGGGTCGATAATTGCCTCTGTGGGTCGATAACTAGAGACTTGAGTATCTTTATGTAACAGAAATTTTAATATTCAAGACTGATTAGTTATACCCAATGAAAATTCTAGTTTCATTTGTCAGTACTGATAAGAGCATAAGTCAAATATTTTATAATCTAGCTCAATTACGTCAATACCCGACTCTGTCTCTGGTCGGGCCCATCGGAGTCTAACTGTTGGTTTTCCTTTGCTCCAGCATTTCAGTGGTTTTTAGCTGTCGAGTCCTCATCGTTGTCTCACCTCTGTGGTTCTTTGATTATTTGTGTTCACGGAGATGTTGCACTGATGCGTTAGGAGGCCTTCATGCGGACTTAACAAATTATTTGTATAAATCGCGACGCAAGTAAGGGCGAGGATTGTGGCCACGTAAAATCGATTTAAGCCCCCAATGGAATTCTTTCCACTGACCGTTCCAAGGCGGTTCTTCTGTGGCGGTTTATTTATGTTGTTGTTTGTTACTACTCACTGTGTGTATCACTTGTGTCTTTTTATTTTGGATGGCCATTTGGCCATTTTGTGGGAAAGTAAC
Source organism: Lucinisca nassula (assembly GCA_963580285.1). Taxonomy (NCBI): domain Eukaryota; kingdom Metazoa; phylum Mollusca; class Bivalvia; order Lucinida; family Lucinidae; genus Lucinisca; species Lucinisca nassula. The sequence goes on along the minus strand of OY757019.1, from coordinate 86,405,510 downwards.
TGTCCTTATGGCCATCCTTTGTTTAGGTTTCCATTATTGTCTGGTCGCTTCATGTTTGTGTTTCTTTCCCTTTGGTGTCTTTGATGGGCGGAGTAAGTTAATTGTATCGATTCCTGATCTTTGTTTTACTTCTACTTTACTCTAGCCTAAACACATTAGAATATTAAAAGACGGGGCTCGGTTTAAAGACCCATCTGAAAGTCTTTCCTTCTTTCTACTTATACTGCGATTGGTCACATCTGACCATTACTCGCAATACTACGTTACATACAGACCAGGTTTGCAGGATGAAAGCCTACACAGTTATCATGCAATTACGGTAGGGGGCCTTTAACCTGCATAGGACATGACTCTCCCTGCACAAGGGGCCTCAAGTTAACATCCCGATCCGAAGGACGGTGCACTTTATGACATTCATCGCTGCAAATGATGCCAATGGAGCGTGTTCGGACACCGAAATTTTATCGCTGCTGCCGAGGATCGAACCCGGAACCACTAGCATCAGAGGCAAGTGCACTAACCACTGAGCTATCACGCTCCACAAGTCTGGGGAAGAACGGGATCGAACCCACGACCGGTGGTATATGAGGCATGTAGCAGCACGGGGACTCCTAGAATATGGGAAGGAATAACTGAAGCTGTCTACATAAAACTGAGAGAAAACGTTTTGGCTATAATGGATAATAACCCTGATAATAGCACTCCCGGGATCTCAATGATGGTAGCGAGGTACAAGCACTCCCTATTAGGGGAGCCGTATTGAGCTATTTTTTCAGTCCAGTCAAGTTAGTCAGGAACACATCAAGAGGTATTTTTTGGAAATTAAAGGAAAGGGTGCAGGCTCGTTATATGAAAATTAAAGCGAATTGGTTGAATAAGGGAGCATTGAGGGACACTAGACAATATCCAACAGACACCCAAGGCCTAAAAAACGCAGAAAACATTGTTTCAACGTCGATTCAACACTGAGTCAACAACGCGTGCCCGTGAGGTAGTTTTGAATTTGAATAGAGCCCGCCATATAGGTATGTAAACACCAGTGTATAATGTTATGATATCGGCGAGGGAGACATCAGTTTTCCATAAGTACAGTAAATAGAGATATCTGTATTTCGACGTTAAATACACAAATCTGTAATCGGAATGCGGATATCTGTATTTGAAATGCAGATATCTGTATTTAATTTTGTAATTCAGATATCTTCAATTCAATTACAGATATTTGCATTTCAATTACAGATATCTCTAATTACATATAAATACAGATATCTGTATTAAATTGCAGATATTTGTATTTCAAATGCAGATAACTGCATTGAATAGATTTAAATCCAAACGGGACACCATATTCACCGACACAATTGAATCAATTCGCCGACACTTTTTGAAGACAATTCACCGACACATTTGTTCAAAGATAATCGACCTGTGAGACCTATGGCTGATAATTTTGATTTGCATTCAAATGTAATTAATGGTATTATATTATGGATAAGTGGTGTATTGTGTTCGACTGACCATACCTATGAATGACCAGACCTTTTCTGCTGTTGGTGAACTGTCTGAGAATCGATTATTATGTTAAGAAAGGGGAAAGGTTCAAGTCATAACTTATATGATTCATGTATAGGATGGAGCTGCTGACGGATGCGTACTCACCGTAAAACTGGAACAGGAATTATAGGTTGCCTCGTTGATTAGATGTCACTTAGGGGATAACTGTATTCAAAATTGTCATTTGGGGAGGTAAATCGGTGGTTTTACGGTCGGAAATTTCGTTTTACGGCGACGCGTCAGCGGAGCCGTAAAACGTAATTTGCGACCGTAAAACCGACGATTTTCCTCCCAAAATGACAATGTTCAATACAGTTATCCCCATTCTAATGCACTTTTTCGGTTGTTAAGCTAAAATTTGTACTATTTTGCACAAGGCAAGCGCAGTGAGCTGCGTAAAACCAAATGCCAGTCAATGAAAAGCGACGTTACGTGGTGACGTCGGATTTCCGACAGTATATCGTGGAATATACTGTCGCAAAATTTTGACGTTATCCAATCAGACGTCGCGTTACATACGTAAGTGCATTAGAATTAGGTTTGCCTGTCGGTGAGCTGTTTCAAAGACTCACTGAGGTTAACCTGTAGCTTTTGGGATGCTGATTTATGGCACTGCAATCGTCATGACTCGATCATTGAAATTGTAGGATAAATGAGACTCGAGCTTTGAACAAGGGGCATTTCGATTCTCAATCACGCCCCTAAAATAAAATGTGAATAATTTACGTCAGCCATCCTATGCGGTTGACAATGGTCTCTGTGTTTTAGCGGCATTAAATTAGTCTCTTGCAGGTACATGTAGGTACCAGGTCTATAGTGATACCCTGAAGCATTCTTTTTTCCCCAGAACTATTCCTCAGTTTTGTTTGTTTGAATTGTGGTTTAACGTCCCCGTCAACACTGTATAGGTTATTTTGGAGACGTTGCTTCCAATTTTGTGGGACTTTTACCCGGCACTGGTATGAAATGACATCTCAAGCACTGTCGCCCAATGAAACAAATATGGTTTACAAGCATGGACGGTCCGACTCACAACGCTTTGCTTGGGCAGACTTAGATCCTCTAAGCGGTTTACCAGTACTCGTGTGCGGTCGGGTCCAGCTCTGCGTGGAAGCATCTTGCAGTCCATCTATTTCTTCAAGCTCCGATGGGCAGGGGCGGTAACTATTCCTCAGTGGAGTAGTGTTCCATCGTCTGCGGTAGATGCCAAGACCACAGAGGAGTTCAAAGTCCATACAGTATTGATTGGGACTTACAGGTATGCGTTTTAGTATACATATGCTAATCAATTGTAAATAGTTTTAAGGACTCATCCAGCGCCCTCACCCCCACACATGTTTTAGCTAAATTCTAAATTTAGCCACCCACCCAAATGAGGTAATGGCCAAATATGATAGACTCAGTATTTGAAGATAGATAAATCCCCCGAACCATATGAGATTGGAATGCCCTTCTCGATTCGACTATTTCGACAGCTGAAGGTGCTGATGAGTGTGTAGCTAAGTTTACCTCTTTGGTAGAGCTAGGGACTAACTTCTCATATCACAAGTCCTGGTCTATGAATTTCATTTGACGTATCACCAATAACAATTCTGATTCTGATTCTGAACAAATGGAAAGTGGGGCTGGGTACATGTAGTAAGTATTCGTTCATATGAGTTACTTTTTCATTTATTTCCTAACTGTTTGTTGTGCGAGCTATAATGTAAGAAGAACCTGACCGCTAATCATTAATCAATCAATGTCGCATTGTAGAGTTTTATGTAATGTTGTTTGGTGCCCGATGCTCTGTCTCTGATCGGACCCATCAGAGTCTAACTGTTGGTCTTCCTTTGCTCCAGCATTTCAGTGGTTTCTTGCTGTCGAGTCCTCACCGTTGTTTCATCTCTGTGGTTGTTTGATTTTTGTGTTCACGGAGATGTTGCACTGATGAGTTAGGGGGGCCTTCATGCGGACTGAACAAATTATTTGTCTAAATCGCGTCGGAAATAAGGGCGATGATTGTGGCCACGTAAAATCGATTTAAGCCCCTAGTGCAATTCGTTCCACCGACCGTTCCAAGGCGGTTCTTCTGTCGCGGTTTATTTTTGTTATGGTTTGTCTTTTGGTTGGTTGGTTGATTTTAGGTTTAACGTCCCCGTCAACACTGTAAAGGTCATTTTGGAGATGAAATGACATCTCAAGCCCTGTCACCCAATGAAACCAATAGGCTTTATAAGCATGGACGTGCCGACTCGCACCGCTTTGCCTGGGCAGGCTTAGGTTCTCTAAGCGGTTTACCAGTACTCGTGTGCGGGTCGGTTTCAGCTCTGCGCAGAAGCATCATGCAGCCCACCTATTTCATCAAGCCCCGATGGGCGGGGCCGCATGGTGTGTCTTTGAGTGCGTGTATCGCTTATATTATGGTTTGTCTTTGAGTGTGTGTATCGCTTGTATTATTTTGTTTTGGATAGCCAGTTGACCATCTTGCGGGAAAGAAGCTGTCTTTCCGCTATTGATGTTTCCATTAGGGTCTAGTTGTTATGTGTTTGTGCTTGTTTCCCTTGGTGTCTCTGATCGGAGCTGTGGGTTAATTGTATCGATTCCTGCGCCCATAGGGGCTTGAAGAAATATATGGGCTGCATGATGCTTCCAAGCAGAGCTGAATCCGGCCCGCACACTAGTACTGGTAAACCGCTTAGAGGATCTAAGCCTGTCCAGGAACCGCGGTGCGAGGCAGACCGTCCATGCTAATAAACCCTATTGTTTTCATTGGGCGACAGGGCTTGAGATGTCATTTCATCTCAATGTCGGGTAAAAGTCCCACAAAATTAGAAGCAACGTCTCCAAAATGACCTTTACAGTGTTGACGGGGACGTTAAACCTCAAAACAAACAACAATTGTATCGATTCCTGATCATTGCCTTCACTTCTATTTTGATGAGCTTGTAGACACTTAACAGTTCGTCACCTATATGCGAAACTGTTGTAACTGACCTTTCTATCAAAAATTACTTTTTTTTTTGATAAATTTATTCAACTCTCTAACCTTCACATATGCACCAAATATTGAAGCTGAATTATGAATAGATAAACCATAATTAAAAAATTTGGAAAGTATTGTAACTCAAACTGCCATATTTTCTATATGCAAAACTATTGTAACTGAAATTAAATAGATACAATAGTTTTTATACTATATTTGATAAAACTTACTGATATTATTATTTAATTTTGAAAAAGAACAGCAAGTAAAGATGAAAAAGGCTTATTTTCAGTTACAATAGTTTCGCACATAAGAAAAAGATATGTCAGATGGCTGAAGTATTGTAACTGCTCTTTAAAAACTATGAAAACTTGGAGAGAGAGGGAAGACAACAAGATAACTATATCATTTTAAAGAAAGCTATGAATAAATAGTGGGTATTACATGAGTGGTCATTTCATATGAAATTTACGAAACGAGCCTTTGGCGAGTTTCATAAATTTCATATGAAATGACCACGATTGTGAGCTTCTGTTTATCATATGACCTATATTGAAAGGATTTTATCACCTATAAACTGAACATGTATTTTTTTATCAACAAAAATGCATTTTTCAAAGGGAGACAATTTTTGGAACTTCCTATTTGCAATACTATAAGCTCTAACCTGCAGAAAAAGAGGTCTAATCTTAAAGGAAAGTAATTGCTCCTTAGGAGCAAATTCTTTCCTTTAAGCGTTGCACCATATTGACATGGGAGACAAGATTACGTTTGCATGAGTTGCCTCCCCTGAATGTGTATATATTCCCCTTAATAGGATGAATACAGTATGTTATATGACATCACTGTTTACATCATAATTTCCAATAAAATCAAGTTCTTATCTGGAATGGGATTCGTGTGCTAAAGCTCAGTTAGATGTCCCCTATCAGTTTCAATTCATGTATCAGTAGGATGGTATGTTTACTCAACACAAACAAACACGAGCCATTTAGGTCCAAACCCAGAATTAATGCAGATCAAATCCAATTGAATGTCTTGAGAAATAGCCCAATACCTATCAGCACAGATACAATGACCTTTTGTCTCTCTGACCTCAAATGTTGTTACCTGAGCACATCACATTTTCTATGTTTTGTTGCCCTACATGAATGATTGATTTAGCAATGACAATGATGAAGATTGTGGTTAACATTATACAGGTGACTGATGCCCATATGGGCTTGAAGAAATAGACTGGGCTCCATTACCCTTCCATGCAGCGCTGAAACCGTGGCCAACCACACACATAATTACTGGTATTAAAACAGCTTAGAGGAAAGTGGTGTGAATCAGACCGTATAAACCCTATTGGTTTCATTGGGTGGCAGGGCTTGAGAAGTCATTTCATCTCAATAACGGTAAAAGTGCCAAAAATTGGAAGCAACGTCTCAAAAATGACCTATACAGTCTTGACGGGGATGTTAAACCTCAAATCAAACAAACAAACAGTAATGGTCATGATTTTGCAGTTAGCAGATGATGATGAATAGCCGAGAATTAGTTTAAATTTTGTATGTTCAAGGCTTCTTATCATTTTGGATCATTGAATCGTGTTCAAGGCTTCTTGGGATCATTGCGACATGTTCAAGGCTTCCGGTCCTTTGAGATCATTGGGTTCATTTAGAATTATTTTGAAAATAGAGTTCTGCTTAAGCCATTGCCAGAGGGCGTGGCAGGTGTTGACATTTAAGTACTGGTCATGAACAGACTTAAAAAAAAAACGTGTCTGCTATTTTCGTTTATTTGGTGTATTCTTTGCTTCCAAAGGATCCAACTATTCAGACTTATTCAGAGGATTGTGGCAACGTAAAATCGATTTAAGCCCCCCAGTGGAAATCTTTCCACTGACCGTTCCAAGGCAGTTCTTCTGTGGCGATTTATTTATGTTGTTGTTTGTTACTTACTGTGTGTATCGCTTGTGTCTTTTTATTTTGGATGGCCATATGGCCGTTTTGTGGGAAAGTAACTGTCTTTATGGCCTTCTTTTGTTTAGGTTTCCATTATGGTCTGGTCGCTTAATGTTTGTGTTTCTTTCCCTTTGGTGTCTTTGATGGGTGGAGTAAGTTAATTGTATCGATTCCTGATCTTTGTTTTACTTCTACTTTTATTCAGAATGATAATGTGTGGTATCTGATATAATTTAAGAGATTGTTTCATGCTTCCATACACCCTCTGAATGCTGTTGGCAGCTAAGTAGATGACAGATAATTGTTGTTTATCTCTTCAATACGTTAACTCTTATCCTGCTGTTCACGAAAAGCCCTATTTTTGCAATCAGTGTAGATCCAGATAAGATGGCTTCTCCATCTGATCATGATCTACACTATTTGCCTTTCAGCTTTTGAATTTGAACAACAATTTTACATCCTGTAATCTGATTGGCTGGTAGTCGAAAATTGGTGTGACAGTTTAAATATTCAGCAGGATAAGGGTTAATGTGCCCATGCAGAGGCGGTTCTAAGGAGTACCGACAATCTATGGTGTTCAACAAGAACGCAATAATGAAAACTCCTGTAAACCACATTTTTGCTATATAAAAGTGGGGTTTTATAGGTGTCAAAATAATATAGGCCTGTTTTCATGATGTTTTGTCTGCACAAGATAATATCTTGTGCTTGTGAGCACAACTATTTTAAGATAGTATTTTATGCACAAAATTATATCTTGTTCACACAACTTATTATCTTTGCACAACATACTATCTAGTGTGCACCACATATTGCCCGCAGAAGATATTAATATTGTGTGGACAACATTTTACCTTGTGCGCTCAAGATAATACATTGTATATTGTTTGCACACCTATTATCTGGTCCGCACATAATAATATTGTCTCGTTCCCACAACATATCTTGTTTGCACAACACAATATGTTGTGTGCACATAATATTAACTTGTGCAAACAACATATCTTGTTGGCATACACAATATTATGTTCGTACAACATATTATTGTTTTAAGAATCAATATTCTGTACTTTGTTGATTTAAATTAAAACAGCCTCTTTTATGATTACCTACATGTAATGTTCACAGGTTTTCCACCATAGTAGGGTTGGTGAGCAAACCAAAGGATAAGACAATGGAAGACATAAAAGTAACATTGGGCAAAATATGACCTCCATTATGTGGCTTGAAAAATGACATTTTTCGTATGAACAATTCTCATTTATGCTCCAAACAAAGCGTTTTGGGTCTTGTTATAACCCCTCATTGCGGTGGCTCTAATGAGCCACAAAATCTAAGTTTACACCAGAAATACAAACATTTAGGAACACCTCTGTAAACCTATTTTTTCTGTTATAAAGTGGGGTTTTCAGGGGTCCTAACTGTATGGATGTGTTAACGTACAGATATGAGTGGGATCATAAGGTATCATGTATGACAGACATTTTGTGTACCTGTAAATTTACAAGCTTATGATAAACATATTATTTGATATCACTCTTTTGTGGGTTGATTTGGTTGTTTGAATTGAGGTTTAACATCCCCGTCAACACAGTATGGGTCGTTTTGGAGACGCTGCCTCCAATTTTGTGGGACTTTTACCCGAAATTGAGATGAAATGACATCTCAAGCCCTGACGCCCAATGAAACCAATAGGGTTTATAAGCATGAACGGGCCAACTCGCACCGCTTTGCCTGGGCAGGCTTAGATCCCTTAATTGGTTTACCAGTACTCGTGTGCGGGTCAGTTTCAGCTCTGCGTGGAAGCATCATGCAGCCCATCTATTTCTTCAAGCCCCAATGGGTGGGGGCCAACTCTTTTGTGGGTTGAAGCAACCACACAAGCAATTTCATGACATTACCAGTGTTCCATTTTTAGATGACAGGAGAAATATAATTAAATGGCACAGGTAGAGCCTCCTTAATGGGTACTAGAAGAAAAACATGATCTGACGAGGCGACCCTATCGAGTACCCACAACATATATGTTTTCGAAAAGAAATAAGAAAATGATGTTTACCCCTGGTACCCACGATCTATATTTTAGAGCAGAAATAAGGAAAACAAGGTTTATCCCTGAAACACCAGTTTTACGATATAAAAGTAGGGTTAAATGTGGGTCAAATTTATACAGGCGTGTTTTAGTGATAACACCACAGAGTCTACCCAAGTCAGGATTAAATGGACAGAGTCAATGTCAATTGGCCTTGCCTGTTTGGTAATATTTATTCATATATTTTATTTCAGATACAATTAACCCTTATCCTGCTGAATATTTTAATTAGCCACATGCATATGTGTTTGTTTGTTTGTTTGTCTGTTTGTTTTGGCCTTAAACGGCCCAGTCAACACTATTTAGGTCATTTTTGAGCCGGTCTGTTTACCTATCCACACTTTTCCTGGGCAGGCTTATACGTAAGCGGTTAACCAGTACACTGCACATTCTTTCGCCAGAAACTGACAAGTGCCCTTATTGAATCAGCGGAAGGGTGATTAATCTCTGCGAAAGAATGTTGCCGACCCCGGCAGGTATCGAACCCACGACCTTCTGATCACCAGTCAGGCGCGCATCCGGCTGAGCTACCGAGGCTGGCACATGCATATCTGACTCAACCAATCAGATTACATGATTTGGTTTTTCTTTCAAATGCACAAACTAAACAACAGTGTTCATTTTGATCAGATGGCTTATTCTGATTTTGATCTACACTGTTTGCAAAGATACAGGATTGTTGCAAACAGCAGGACAAGGGTTATTATAGGTCATAAAAATTGAGTATTTCGAAATGGTATCACGTGGTATCAATGGCGGTAGGATGTGAAATTTAGCGGAGTGATAGAAATTGATATTTTTCGATGATCAAGACTGATAATGACATTGATAGTCTACGATTGTGGTTGTGATTACAATTACATTAATTTATTCGAGCCAAACTTGTGTCTTTTTGGAGTTTATAGTGGTTTCTATGCCTTATGGGCGGAAATAAAAATCGGAGACAAAGGCGACAGAAAGGTATGAATTCATTGTCTGCACCAAACGCTTCGACACCGACATCGAGCGCACATAATCAAAGCCTACCCTCAAACACACAGGCTGATGCAGATAGTATGACAACCCTATTATGCCAATCTAGAGACATTTTATATGGACAAGATGAGAATGAATTCCCCCTCCTTGATCAAAGCCAAATTATGAGCATAAATATGAGTGGCAATAATGTGTATTCAAACGGCCATATTCAGGATAATACCCAAATGAACAGTGTTCAGACAAACAATAGTCATATCAATAATTCACAAAATAGTCACATGACCGGGACACAACGTAATCTGAACCAGGCGAACACGTATAACGGTGTAAACAGCGGTATGCCTCAATGGGCCGCAACTATGTGTCGGCAACTACAATCTATACAGTCACAGTTAGAAACGCAAAATAAACGTTGGCAGTCAGTTGAAGGCCAGTTGCAAAATCAAAATACTAGAATGACACATATTGAAGCACAAATTAACCAGCTTAGTGCCCTGAATCAGAAAATGTCAGAGACAACAGTAACTATTAATCGCATAGATACAGAAGTAACGTCTATGAGAACCAGGTTTGATGACTACGAACAAAGCGTGAATTATTATAACGAAATATGCGATAACATAATAAGTACAAATACTGACTTTAGCTCTAGATTAGACGAGCTGTCGGACAAAATGGCACTGGTAGATGAAAAGTTGACAGATGTACAGTGGAGGAGCATGAGAGAAAATCTCATATTTAGCGGTATACCGGAGTCTGTCTTGCAAGAAGGTGAACAGGAAGATTGTGAAGAGATAGTTAAACGTTTTATAAGGGATGAAATGAACATCCAAAGAGATATTAACTTTGACCGCGTTCACCGCTTAGGCCGTTATAAACGTGGTCAGGCTCGCCCAAGACCGATAGTCGCCAAATTCACTTACTTTAAAGACAAGGAACTAGTACGCAAGTCTGCACCACAGATGCTTATAGGTTCAAACTACAGTGTAAATGAACATTATCCGCAAGAAATAGAGGCTAGAAGAAAGGTTCTGTACCCTGTGGCAAAAAGTGCAAGGCAAAATAAATCAAATAAGGTCAGATTAGTTCGTGATAAACTCTTCATAAATGGGACACAGTATATACCGAATCAATCTGATACAACGCCCGCTCCGCAATCCCGGCAGCAAGAAGTGAAAAGAAACTCTCGTACATCAAACAATCCTAATATACCTTTTCAAATGGACCGACAGACCTATATCGGTAAGCAATTTACTCGAGGTCAACAGAATACACATTCTAATAATAGAGCATGCTCGCCCCGACGATTCGACGTGAGACGCAACAGAAGTAGTAGCCGAATACGCCTAGGTGCGACAGGATACACACAAGTGCAAAATAGTGTTCCCACTTCAAATAGGTTCACAGTATTAGACAATAACCAAACAGAAGAAAATGTTTTAACGCCCAATTGTGCAGGCAATAATTCCACCCCCAATTGTGCAGGAAAGAAAAAGGCCACCTCACCATTAGATGCAGACCAAACATTGAAAAAACATAGGGAATGTACATCCGTAGACAGCGTCATCCACGATCCTGACATGGATAGATCAGACAAAGAGCAGTGTCATGACCATGTGAGCTCACCGGTCATTGATGAACAAGTTAGCAATGTATGAGGGTCACCGGGAGACGACAGTTTTGATTCGCACGGGGAAAATAACCGTGCTTCTGACCAAAAATCGGTCAAACCTGTGCCAATTGAAACTGGAAAATCACAACTCAAGATTTTAACTTTAAATGTGTGTGGCCTTGCCTCAAAGTTACTATCGCCCGAATTCAACTCATTTATCTCTGAACATGATATAATTGGACTACAGGAAACTAAAACTGATGATACCGACGAATTCATAGACATTCCGGGATATAAGATTTTCTATCATAATAGAGTTGGTATATCGAGGTACAGATCAGGAGGCATTGCCCTTATTGTAAAAGAACAGCTTTTACCCTATATAAAAATAGATCACACGAGAAGTAGTAAATTAATATTATTCTTTACGATTTCAAAAGCACTCTGCGGTTTCGGAAATCAAGATGAAGATCTGGTTTGCGGAATCGTATACATACCACCACATGGTTCAAAATATGCCTCAGAGGATCCATACCTCGAAATACAAGAACAGTTGTTTAGATATTGTTTAGATTCAAAACATGTGTTATTGCTGGGCGACTTTAACTCCCGAAGCAAGAATATGCCAGATTATGTATGCGTAGATAAGCATATTTCGGACATATACGGTTTACAGGAAACTTACGAGGAAAATACATGTTTATTAAATATTTTTGAGCAGTACGGTATACCGCTAAATAGAAGCAGCGCGGATACCTCGATAAATAGCTATGGTTATAACTTATTAGAATTTTGCAAGAATAATAACTTATTTATATTAAACGGTCGCATAGGTTTAGAACATACCCGACCTAGTCTTACCTGCAAAAATAGCAGCACTATTGACTATTTCCTGTCGACAGCCAATATATTGCCATGCATAACAGATTTTAAAGTCCACGAATTTTCACCTCTCTACTCAGATGCACACTGCCCTATAACATTGACCATAGCTATAAATTGTTCTGCCAGGTCAATTACTACGCCCAAAAGTAATATACAAATTCCAAGATTATGGAACCCTAATGAAAGCGACACATTCCCCAATAACATTGACATCTTTAAAGTATCTGAGATAGAAATGCAACTAGACAAAATATTACATAAAGATATGGTAACAAAATGTGATATTGATGGAATAATTTCGGACATAGGCTCAGTATTTGAATCGACGGCAAAAACGTCATTTGGGCACATAAATATACAAAGAGGCAAACACACAGGTAAGAATACTAAGTCGAGTTTCAAACCGTGGTTTAATGCCGAGTGTTTCCGGATAAGAAACGCATATCATAAAAGTAGGAAAATGTACAATAAATACAAAACGGAATATTACAGAAATATTTTTAAAATTGTCAGTAAAAAATATAAAAAAACTTTAACAAAATGTCACAGAAATTTTATGAATGAAAAGGCCTTCGGGCTGCGAAATATGAAGAGTAACAACCCACGAGAATACTGGAAAGCCATTAACTCGCACAAGAAATCGGGAAAGACCCAAGCGGCTCTAGATGATTTCTTTGACTTTTTCAAATCTGTCAATGAATGCGCTCCGGATGGAACTAATGTCAATGTCGAACCTGACAAAAATCCCGCTCAAGAAGAGACCAACCCGGAATTAGAAGCTGAGGTTAACCAGCCAGTAACGGAGCAAGAAGTATTACAACATGTTAAACTTCTAAAAAACAATAAGTCACCAGGTACCGACAACATCGTTAACGAACATATAAAGTCAACAGTGCACATCTTTCTGCCAATTTATACTAAACTTTTTAATTTGATATTAGATACAGGTATTATTCCCGAAAGCTGGTCCATAGGTGTTATTAAACCAATTTATAAGAACAAAGGCGACCCAAAATCGCCTGAAAATTATCGGCCCATCACGCTGCTAAGCTGTTTTGGGAAGCTTTTTACATCCATTATCAACAGCCGCTTAAATAAATATGCTGACGCACACGATACTATAAACTGGTGTCAAGCAGGTTTTCGGAAAAAACATTCCACTACCGATAATTTGTTCATACTGCACTCCTTAATCGATATTATAAAGCTACAACATAAGAAATTATACTGCTGTTTCGTTGACTTCAAACAGGCGTTCGACACCGTTTGGAGAATAGGCCTATGGCAAAAATTGCGGAATCATGGATTTTCAGGAAAATGTTTTAATCTGATACAGAATTTGTATAAAGATATTAAATCGAAAGTTGTAACACACGAAGGCGAAACTGAGTTTTTCGAATGTAATATTGGGGTTAGACAGAGGGAGAATTTATCTCCATTTCTATTTTCTATTTTTCTCAACGATCTCGAACAGTTCCTGAACAGCAGAAACGCTCACGGTATTACCCTTGATTATGATTTGGAAGAAATATATGTTTACCTAAAAATAGTCATCCTACTTTACGCTGATGACACTGTACTTTTCAGCGGTGACGAAGCTGGCCTTCGACATGCATTAAAAATATTTGAAGAATATTGTGCAAAATGGAAAATGAACGTAAACACTGCTAAAACAAAAATCATTATTTTCAATAGCCGCACTAAGCCCAGCCGAAATATGAGCTTTACATTTAATGGACAAAATATAGAAGTCATCAAAGAATATAAATATCTAGGTATATACTTCTGTCAAAGCGGATCATTTATTGCTGCCAAGAAGCATATTGCCGAACAGGCAAATAAAGCTGTATTCTCACTACTAAAAAATATTAAAAGGTTGGCATTACCATTCGATATCCAAATTGACCTATTCGACAAAACAATAAAGCCAATTCTACTATACGGGTGTGAAATTTGGGGTATTGGAAATATTGACGTTTTAGAAAGGGTCCAATTAAACTATTTTAAGCACATTTTGGGTTTAAAAAAGTCAACACCATCTTATATGATTTACGGCGAGTTAGGTGTAATGCCGCTGTATGTTGACATACAAACACGCATAATTTCGTTTTGGTCCAAATTAGTTGAGGATACAGACCATGTAAAGCTATCGACAACAATATATGACATACTATACGGCCTATCATGTGAAAATAAAGCGAAATTACTGTGGGTAGAAAATATAAAACAGCTGCTTTGCTCTCTAGGGTTCTCTGGCATATGGTATAGCCAAAGCTTTTCAAATAAAACATGGCTGATAAAAGCAACGAATACTAAAATAAAAGACATATTCATACAAAAATGGAGCACAAATCTAGAAATAACTTCCAATAGTAACTTTTACAAAATTTTCAAAACAAACCCTGAGCCGAGTAATTTTTTCAAACTCCTGCCATCCAGTCTATGCAAGACATTTTTGCGTTTCCGTACACGCAACCACAAATTGCCAGTGGAAACCGGAAGGTGGAGAAGTGTAGCACTACACGACCGAAAATGTAATATTTGTGAATCTGATATCGGTGACGAATTTCATTACCTGTTCGTATGCAGTCATTTCAGAAACTATAGGCAAAAATATTTAAACCCATATTTTTACACTAGGCCAAATACATTTAAACTTGCACAACTAATGAATACCAAAAACAGTAACGATCTAAAAAAACTATGCTATTTTATAAGTCACATAATGAAAAATATAACATAACATGCGATTTTTAAACCATTACCCCGATCAGCTCTGGCATATATGAAATCTACGTATGCACTAAAAGGCAAGACAACATATTATCATGTGAAATTGTCTGTACTGAGAGATAGCAGAATAAGTGCTTATAATCAATCTAACATGTATCGAGTACTCGGGTCCGCCTGTCTGACGCATTAGCCGAGGCACGGCCCTCAACCGGCATGGCGAGTGGACCTTGCCTCGATATTGCTGAATGCGACGCACAGAGTAGGACGTTTAGTGTAACAGGACCAGTAAGGCAGGGGCATGCTCACATGATGAAGTCGTGTTGTCTTGTTTAATACATGTAAATAATGTAATTGTATCTGCACTATTTTCTTTATTTTTGCTGCAATAGTGCGATTTGTTTTATGCGTATGCGTGAGTATAGATGTGTTTGCGTACGCTCACACGTGCATCCGCCGACTAACTCCTTTTCTTTTGGTGTAAAGTCTGAATCGGTCAGAGAGAGAGAGAGAGAGAGAGAGAGAGAGAGAGAGAGAGAGAGAGAGAGAGAGAGAGAGAGAGATGAACTGCCATGTTTGTTTTTACAAGCTCCTTCAACCTTTGTCCTGTGTTTCGTTTCGGCAAGGACGAGGAAGTGGGGGAGAGATTACTAATTACGAGAGAGAGAGAGAGAGAGAGAGAGAGAGAGAGAGAGAGAGAGAGTGAGAGTAAGGCTGCTACATTGCTTTATCCAAGTCCTTCCCCAGATCTTGTCCTTGTGTTTCGTTTCGTCAAGGGCGAGAAAATTGGGGTAGACCAAAGATCATGGTTGTTTGTTTGTTTGATCCGGGGTTAAACGTCCCCGTCAACACTGTGCAGGCCGTTTTGGAGACGTTGCTTCCATTTTTGTGGGACTTTTGCCCGACGTTGGGGTGAAATGACATCTCAAGCCCTGACACCCAGTGAAACCAGCGGGGTTTATAAGCATGGCATGGACGGTCCGACTCGCGCCGCTTTGGCTGGGCGGGCTTGGGTACTCTAGGCGGTTTGCCGGTACCCGTGTGCGGTCGGTTTCGGCTCCGCGTGGAAGCATCGTGCAACCCATCTATTTCTTCAAGCCCCGATGAGCGGGGGCCGGGACCAAAGATTAAATAGCAATTTATTCTACATACGTACGTAGGTACATCTGTGCATGCGTGAGTGTATGTGTACATACGTGTTGGCATCCATTCACCCATCCATCCATACATACATACACTATTGTTTGTCTGATTTGAGGTTTAATGTCCCCATCAACACTGTTAAGGTCATTTTGGAGACGTTGCTTCCAATTGTGTGGGGCTTTTGCCCAACATTGAGATGAAATGACGTTGGGCCCTGTCGCCCAATGGGGCCAGTGGGGTTTATTAGCATGGAAGGTCCGCCTCGCACCGCGGTTCCTGAATAGGCTTAGATCCTCAAAGCGGTTTACAAGTACCAGTATGCAGGCCGAATTCAGCTCTGCGTGGAAGCATCGTGCGGCCCATATATTTCTTCAAACCCCTAGGGGCGGGGACATACATTAATTTGGGATTATAAAGTAGATATTACATGGATAAAATAACGTCTTATCATATAACGTGCCGGTGAAAAGCATATAACCATACGTGTAATAACACAGTCACGATGTCCGTGTCTACCCCGCGTTTTCTTCTCAACTCATACGGTCATAATCGTTATATGATAAACGTACTCTTGCACTGGTGGTCATTTTACATCAGATCTTTGAACACCGCTGAAGGCTCGTCACAAATCTTATGTGAAGGGACCACTCATGTAGGATCCTGTATATATTGCATACATTACATGTTAGATTATGATATTTATGCTCAGAGCAAAAGATACACTTTGAGTCACATAACTTTATTTGGCATATAATGATGTTCGTGTTCAAAGTATTGCCGATGCCTAGAACTATTAAAGCCTCATTGTACCCCTCCTACATCTATCTGTTGGTCCCAGATCCGCCTACGGTAATGGGATCACCAGAGGGACAGAGATCATTTACTTTACACAGTGAGACTTCAGTGGCTCGAGCACCGATGACTCGTCTGCTATGAAACTCTTTCCTACAGGAAATCTTTATAATAAATAGTACGGGAAGGGATTTTCAACCTTTATCTTACAAAATTTTGCGGTGCGTACTCATTGCCGGCGATTCTAAGGAGTACACACAACATATACTTTTATTAAAGGATATCAACAAGACATCCAAAATTAACCCCGATAATTTTCCGGCAGTACCACTCGGTGGCTCGGGCTGCACCTGTCTCTGGCAGTTTTTGAGGTCCAAAATGTGTCCGAGCCATTGAGGTTCGACTATAGATAAGAAACTTACCTATCTACTCTTTATTCTTCTTCTATCGTTAGTCTAGAATTCTGGGTTTAGTAAATATATTCCATTCACAACACTACTACCAAACGCGGTATTCACCCAATATAATGACGTGGATTGTCACTTTTTTCACGGGCAAGTCGTGCTCATATGACCTTGAAAATTGTTGTGAATGAAATATCTTTACACCCGATAAATACTATTCAGTAAATTTTGTTTACGACCGAGTTACTAGAAGTTTAGCGACTCGGGCCATTCTGCGGAATTGCCCTTGTGAGAAATAAAATAAAACAAAACATAACTCACTCTGACAAGACAGGAGCACGGTGATGGACCAACTTTGATTCAACGCCTAACTGATGTTGAGTCGACGATGGTCTGGCGCGGTGCTATTGCTTGCCCAAATGGAAAACCTCGAGTTACCAAAACACTTCTAGGAATACCTTTTAGCATCATGTTAAATTGCCTTGAATGGAGAACATCCTTCAGTATGCATCTACATACATACATACATACATACATACATACATACATTCATACATACATACATACATACATACATACATACATACATACATACATACATACATACATACATACATACAAACATACATACATACATTGTCGATCTCCCTAGACAAATTATCAAAATGTTATGCACGTATTACTTGTACATGGTCAAATATGATATATTGATTAGCAAGCAGTTATAGTCTATCGCCATTGATTGTTTGTTTATATTCACTTTGTTTGACTCTCTTGTTGTTTACATGTTTGTAAACCTGAGATTTTCAATAAATTCTGAATTCTGTAAAGTTTCATAAGGTAATGATCCCATTTCATACAGTTTGAAAAAAAGGTAAAAAGTCTATATAACTTTTCTTGTTCTATTAAAGCTGAAATAATAATCTTACAATAAATTGAGATCCTGTAATTTCTGTAAAAAAAATATAGAACCCTCTCTTGAAAATAAATAGATAGCCTATAATGAAACATGCTTCACATTACAATTTGAATGGAAAAATATCCTTCTTTGGCATACTAAAGAAAGAAAGTACCATCCAGACTCACATTTTGAAAATTATTTATTGTAAACTTGAATAAGTTTACTTTTAAAATATCCTTCAAAATGAAATAGTGACAAAATAAATGCACTTACAACAGTTTCGCATATAAAATGCAATGCAAATTTCACTATTTTCAGTGCGAAACTATTGTAACTTACAAATTTCTTTATTTTCAAGAGTTCTGAGAAGCCTTTTACATTGTATGTGTAAAATGTAATTTTACTTAATATTTGTGAATCTGACTATTTTTAATTGCTGTATACTAAAAATAAACAGTTTTTTGTTTCTCCTGTAAAATTTTGAAATATGCAGTTACAACAGTTTCGCATATAGATGACGAGTTGATGATGACTTGACTGACATGACTAACTCGATGTCAGTTATAACTCAGATTGTGTTTCAGCTTTCTTATTGAGTGTTCTGGGTTATATTTAAACTTGGAGAATTCAAGAGTCCTTGTCAGTCAGATGATAAATCATAATAGTGCATATCCTGAATTTCGTACATTATGGTATTTCTTTGTATCGGTCAGCGTGCATCCGTCAGCAGCTGCACATACATGTAAGTAATGGCATGAACCTTTCCCCCTTCGAAGCATAATACTCGATTCTCAGACAGTTCACCAACACGAAGAAATGGTCTGGTCATTCATAGGTATTGTCAATCGAACATAATACACCACGTATCCATAATTACCTTTAGTTCCCTTTGATTACCAAAAATAATTTTGCCCCCGCCCATCGGGGCTTGTAGAAACAGATTGGGCTGCACGGTGCTTCCACGCAGAGCTGAATCTGACCACAAACGAGTACTGGTATACCGCTTAGAAGAACTAAATCTGCCCAGGCAAAGCGGTGTGAGTCAGATCGTCCAATGCACATAAGCCTTCTGGTTTCATTGGGCGGCAGGAGTTGAGTTGTCATCTCACCTCAGTGTCGGGTAAAAGTCCCATAAAACTGGAATCAACGTCTCCAAAATGACATAAACAGTGTTGACGGAGACGTTAAACTCCATTCAAACAAAACAAACCAATCATAATTATCAGTCACAGTTCGATTGTCTTTGAACAATTGTGTCGGTGAATTGTCTTCAAAAATGTGTCATTGAGTTGTCTTCAATTGTGTTGGTGATCGAATTGTCTCCAAAAACCGTGACGGTGAGTTGACTTTAGTCCCGCACTGCATGAGCTTATCAAAGCTCGCTACAAAGAGAGCGAGCTAGGGGAGCTAACTGCCAGACTAAGTTGTCTTGTCGGTGAATTTTCTCGATCCCCCCTTAAAACAAATAAACCACAAAACAACAAAAGAAAGCCATTATACATTTCTCCGAAACGGAAATCCCCATCTGTCTATCTTCATATGCTAAGTCGGTCACATTTGGCCATTACCTCAGTTGGGTCGGTGACTAAATTTAGAGTTTAGCTTAAAAACAACAACAACAAGAGGGCCCTGAATCGCTCACCTGAGTATCAGTGTCTCTAGTGCATTCTTGGCCCAAGGGCTATAATTTGAATAAACTTGGTAGCGGTCAACTAGATAAGGCTTCAGACCAAATATCAAAGACCTGGGCCTTCTGGTTTCAGAAAAGAAGATTTTTAAAGGACTTCCCTATATAAGCTATGTTAAACCAGCGGGCCCTGGGTCGTGGGCATTTTTGGCGACATGGCTTTAATTTGACGAATCTCAGCAGAGGTTCACTAGTTGAAGCTTCACGCCAGATATCAAAGACCTGGGCCTTCTGGTTTCGGACAAGAAGATTTTTAAAGGCTTTTTCCTATATATGCCTATGTAAAACTAGTGGGTCCTAGTGCAGGGGCATTTTTGACCCAAAGGCTATTATTTGAACAATCTTGGTAGACGTCCATTAGATGCTTCCAAATATCATACCAAATATCAACGACCTGGGCCGGGCGGTTTCAGAGAAGATTTTCTAAAGATTTTCCCTATATAAGCCTATGTAAAACCAAACGGCCCCGGGGCGGGGGCGTTTTTGGCCACAACACTAAAATTTGAACAATCTTGGTAGGGGTCCACTAGATGAAGCTTCATACCAAATAGCAAAAGACCTGGACCTTGCGGTTTCAGAGAAGAAGATTTTTAAAGATTTTCCCTATATAAGCCCATGAAAAACCAAAGGGCCCCGGGGCGAGGCATTTTTGGCCCCAGCACTATAATTTGAACAATCTTGGTAGAGGTCCACTAGATGAAGCTTCATACCAAATATCAAAGATATGGGCCTTGCGGTTTCAGAGAAGGAGATTTTTTAAAGCTTTTCCCTAAAAAGCCCATGTAAAACCAAAGGGCCCCGGGGCGGGGGCTTTTTTGGCCCCAGCACTATAGTTTGAACAATCTTGGTGGGGGTCTACTAGATGAAGCTTTATACCAAATAGCAAAGACCTGGGCCTTCAGAGAAGAAGATTGTTTAAAGATTTTCCACATATAAGCCCATGTAAAACCAAAGGGCCCTGGAGCGGGGGCATTTTTCACCCCAGCACTATAATTTGAGCAATCTAGGTAGAGGTCCACTAGATGAAGCTACATACAAAATATCAAAGATCTGGGCCTTGCGGTTTCAGAGTAGAAGGTTTTTAAAGTTTTTCCCTATATAAGCCCATGTAAAACCAAAGGGCCCCAGGGCGGGGGCATTTTTGGCCCCAGCACTATAATTTGAACAATCTTAGTAGGAGTCCACTAGATGAAGCTTCATACCAAATATCAAAAAAACTGAGCCTTGTGGTTTCAGAGGAGAAGGTTTTTCAAGTTTGCAGTGAAAAAATCTATTTTTGGCTCCTGTGACCTAGATGTGCAATGGACCGGAACCATTTGAACAACTTTGAAAGGGGACCACCTAAGGATCATTCCTGTGAAGTTTAGTCAAAATCCGATCAGTGGTTTAGGAGAAGATGTCGTTTGAAGAAAAAGTTTTCGGACGGACGCACGCACGGACGCACGACG
Source organism: Lucinisca nassula (assembly GCA_963580285.1). Lineage (NCBI taxonomy): Eukaryota > Metazoa > Mollusca > Bivalvia > Lucinida > Lucinidae > Lucinisca > Lucinisca nassula. The sequence continues at coordinate 86,384,370 of OY757019.1, read as the reverse complement.
GACGACGGACAAAAAGTGATCCCAAAAGCTCACCTCGTCACTACGTGACAGGTGAGCTAACAACAACCAACGCAGGATACTATTAAAACTATGATAAATATTTTTGTACTATATTCAGTAGTTTCTGTACTTCTGTCCCAGAGTTCATTTTATATTGATTTTGAGTATATATTCCAGTTTTTACTAGCTAAACAGTGCAGCTGTCATCTGTAATCCCGCTGGTGTATTGAAAAATAGGGTTAGAAAGTACATGTACTTCATTTTGATATTGGGCGACAGGGCTTGAGATGTCATTTCATCTCAATGTCGGGTAAAAGTCCCACAAAATTGGAAGCAACGTCTCCAAAATGACCTTTACAGTGTTGACGGGGACGTTAAACCTCAAATCAAACAAACAAAAATCATTTTGATATTGCCCATCTGAGGAGAATTCCCTCGACATTTACAAATAGTATATCTTATCCCAGGAAGTCACTGTTCAAACCATTAACGATGATTTATTTTGCATTTAATATCCTACTTGATGCATGTTGCTTAATGTTGGCAACGCGCTTGAATCTTCACTTTTTAACAACAGAGGACAGGACCTACAGGATTTACCCTGTTTACACAGACTTGAATAGTGGTTCAACAGCTAACCAGCAAAACCTTGTATTTTATGTACCCCAATTGTGCACGGTACCCATTTTAAAGAATTATTTAGGTATAGGGAATGTACTGACTCAGAGAAACTTGTATATTTTTGGGAAAACAGAATCGCGCGATAAGGCACATCTATATGTAACAAACAGTTTCAGTCAGTATTTATGCGTGAAGCTGATGGCGAGCTACCATCAAAAGGTAAAAGCCCGTTCTCCTCTGTCGGGGACATTACAGTTGACCCCAAGGGGGTCGCAAAACTTGGATAAGCTCAACACGCATAAGCCATCTGAACCTGACGGCCTGAATGCCAGGGTGCATAAGGGATGTAGTGCTGAAATATCTCCTCTGCTGACCTTTATCTCCAACGAACCACTTGCCCAGGACACTGTACCAGATGACTGGCGACAAGCAAATGCTTGATATCTTGTGCGCACAAGACAATATCTTGTTCGCACAACTTTATAACTTGTTCGCACAACATATTTAAAAATAATTCATGTCCTTCCCGGGTTCCGTACAGATGTGACCGGCTCAGTATATGAAGACAGATAGATAGTTGTTGGCCCTTTTCCATTTCCTGTTTGATTTATAGTCTCGCTCTGCATGACCTAATCAAAAGATTGTCAAGGTCTCTGACAGAGCGAGCGAGGGGAGGTAGCTACCAGACTGTTCTATTTAGTATATGGGCCCCGTCAAGCGATTTTGGTACTTATCGCCTATGCGAGCAGCGAAGGTTCAGGCGAGCCTGCGCATCCGCGCAGTCTCGCCAGAACCTTCGCTGCTCGCTCATACAAGCAGTGAATCAAATGGAGCCTTCAGACAGAAAGCCATATCCCTGGCCCCTCTGAATGGCTGGGCATGCGCAGTTAAAATTTGTCATTACGGAATGCTCGAAGACACAAATTCGCTTGGCGGGGCTCATTTAGTATATGCGAAATTTCCGAAATTTCTATTTCTAGATTCTTGATGTCACAGCTTAACCCTTGTTCTGCTGAATATTCATATATGCCACACCCACTACCGATTATCAACCAATCAGATTGCTTGATGCAAATTATTGCAACAAATTCACAATCTGAATGGCAAACAATGTAGATCCTGATCAGATGGCTTCGTCAGAAGCCATCTGATCTGGATCTACATTGTTTCAAAGATAAGGCATATCCGGGATTAGCAGGACAAGGGTTAACATTAGGTGTGTTGGATGTATGCTCGATGTATGAGATTTGTTTTGCCAAATGGGGATATCCTGTACAGTTAACCAATCACAGGTCACTATTCACGCGAATTTAAGTTAGCTGATTAGGGGAAAGAACTGCCATCTTTGACAATGAACATCTAGTTAATTCCTAGTTCTTATCCACATTCACATTTATTGCATTCATTGAACAAACTGGTGGTGGAGAAAATGAACAGGCTACACCCTCTTCTACGTGCAGTTGATATCCATCTTCCAAGTGATACATCATCTCCATGTGACTTATCCATTTTCTATGTGATTTCCATATTCCACTTGACAGTCATAGCCTAGGATCCATTTTACAGTACTGTTCAAAATTTTGATTTACTCTACCCAATCTTGGCCAGAAGGTTTGTTGTGTGTTTTTGAAAGATGAATGCTAGTAGAATACAGATCAGGTGTGTGTATGACAAATTTGGCTGGCGAAAGTTTTCAAAATGGCCGCCATTCAAAATGGCCGCCATGAAATTGAATTCTATAGTTATTATGGAATAAACATTAGTTTCTGCACTTAAATGCAAAACAATCATAAAAAACTAATGTGGAAACAGTCATTTGTGTATATTATAGGCCAAAAGGCAGTTGTATTATTTGTATACTCTACCTCGTATCCACCCTGATCATCTTATAAATAAACATTGCCACCTTATACCAATCGTCAGAAAAAGACAGGCAAGGTATTCGACCCTAAATAAAACATTACGAAAACACGCCTATATAAATACATTGTAACCTTTATCGCCGCAAAATTGAAAATTTTAAGATGAAAAATTGTAATATTTTTATTATTTCTGCTCAAGATATAGATTGTCGGATGAGGCGGTTCTAACGAGTACCCACAATCTATATTTTAGAGCAGAAATAAAAAAATAAGGTTTACCCTTGTAAACCCCAGTTTTACTATATAAAAGTGGGGTTCAAGGGGGTCAAAATTATAAAGGCATGTTTTCGTGATGGCTGAGGGAATTGAGTGTCTAAATCAGACTCTGAAAGGGCAGTGGAACTGGTTGCCCTATTCAGTTCTGCTTTCGATAACACGGAATTGAAGGAAGCTCCACTGACTGGAAAATTTCTATCCGGCCCCGCCCACTGGGGTTTGAAGAAATAAATGGGCTGCATGATGCTTCCACGCAGAGCTGAAACCGACCGCACACAAGTACTGGTAAACCTCTTCCTGCCCAGGTGAAGTGGTGCGAGTCGGACCGTCCATGCTTATAAACCCTACTGGTTTCATTGGCGACAAGGCTTGAGATGTCATTTCATCTCAATGTCGGGTAAAAGCTCTACAAAATTGGAAGCAACGTCTCCGAAATGACCTTCACAGTGTTGATGGGGACGCTAAACCTCAAATCAAACAAACAAAACTTCCAGGGCTATCACTGTTGTGCACTCAGAGGGTGTGATTAAGTTACTTACAAGGCTTATATCCCGCTAAAGCTTATATAATGACGATGAGTTTCATCCTAGGAGCAAACCAGCTAGATCCAGTATTTGCACATACAGTCGAACTCCAATGACTCGAACACCTTTGGGACCTCGATAATCTGTTCGAGACAGGGGTAGTTCGAACCACTGAGGTTACTGTCAGGAGGCATAACGAGATACTTTTTGACATCTTTTTGGTGTTCTATAATGAATATGTATGCTGTGTGTACTCATTAGAATCGCCTCGATGAGGCGATTCTAATGAGTACACACAGCATACATTTGCAAGCTAAAAGACTAAAATCTCCTTAATTATCCTCCACTATTTCTTATGTAGAGGATTTCGCAACGGGCTCAAGAATGTGTTCGACTCATCCATGGTAAACGAGTCATCGGTGTTCGAGCCATCGAAGTTCTACTGTATGTTTCAATGATCCATTGATACGGCTGTAATTCCCATTCTTTGAAAATGGGATAGAGTTCCTGCAAAAATTATCGAACTGTGTCCCTGACATGACTGTGTTCCATGTAAGTTGCTTGAATACATAGTTTGCTCAAGTACCATGGCTTACTTGGATGAACAAAAACTTAACATGTATTTTGGAAAAGGCACGATTGTGAAACTCATTCGAGTACCGTTAATGACTGGGTAAAGATCTTGGATAACAGAAAGATGGACACATTTATTCCGGACTTTGTTACATCAAGAAAACAAGCCTATATAGTTTTGACCTCCTTGAACCCCACCTTTATATAGTGAAACTGGGGTTTACAGAGGTATAAAAGAGGTGGAGGCAATGATCAGGAATCGATACAATTAACCCACAGCTCCCATCAGAGACATCAAAGGGAAAGAAACACAAACACGAAACAACAGAGTCCAGACCCTATTGGAAACATCAATAGCGGAAAGCCAAAAGGACGGTTACTTTCGCACAAAATAGCCAATAGACTATCCAAAATATAATAATATAAGCGACACAAACACCCAAAGACAAGCCATAACAAAAATAACCGCGACAGAAGAACCGCCTTGGAATGGTCAGCGAAACGAATTCCACTGGGGGGGGGGGGGGGGGGGTGTGCTTAAATCAATTTTGCGTGACCAGAATCCTCGCCCTTACATCCGTCGCGATTAAGACAAATAATTTGTTCAGTCCGCATGAAAGCCTCCTAACTCATCAGTGCAACATCTCCGTGAACACAAAATCAAACAGCCACAGAGAAACAACGATGAGGACTCGACAGCAAGAAACCACTGAAATGCTGGAGTAAAAGAAAACCAACAGTTAGACTCCGATGGGCCCGATCAGAGACAGAGCATCAGGTACCAACCAACATAAGCCTTTACGCTGGAACCGTCATAGAATCTGAGGCCGGACCCACCGGCGTGCAATTAAAGAGGGAAGCAAAGTTGTCAACCATGCATGCAGTCTGTCGTATAACATTTATGTTGTACCCAATCTTTTATATCGAAGAGTGATTTTACGAAATTGGGTGCTGAAGTCATTGCGGTTATATATTTTTCTGAATTTATATACTAAGTCACCATAAAGTCCAATATTGAATATTGAAATTAAATCAGAATGACGTCTATAAAATTTTGTAAAGGCTTTGCGTAATTTATGGTAACGATAACCCTGATTAAGAAGTTTAGCCGTTAACAATTTATTACGAGTGTTGAAGTCAGTTACATGACTACACACTCTGGCAAATCGAATTGATTGCAAAATATAAACGCCATAGGATGGCGTACGAGGAACATCACCATCCAAAAAATGAAAATCTACAGTCTCAAAATCAAAATCATCGCGTTTATCATAAATTTTGCAAGAAACAAACCCATCTACAATAGATAGATGTAAATCCAAAAACGGGGCCTCGGTATCAAACGAATTTGCTTTATTTAACTGAAGTTCTTGGGGTGGGGGGTAGGTTTGACTGATCAAACCATCGAAATAGGTATTATCAATATTTAATAAATCATCCAAATATCTAGAAGTGGAGCTAAAAGCTTCAATGATTTCAGACCGGTTTTCAGCAGAAAGGGACATCATGAAGTCTCTCTCATAACAAAACAAAAACAGATCAGCCACAAGTGGTGCGCAATTAGTACCAATGTGAATACCCACAACTTGTCTTAATAACTTTGTAACAATCTTCTGTAAATATTGTCAAGTAGAACGGTGAGAGCTTCACACACTTTCTGACATGACCATATAGTATAATTTTTGTGCTGTTCAGAAGTGAAAAAAACATTTCTTACATAATATGCAAGAAAGAGGGAGTCTTCCCTATGAAATGTCCATTTAATTAAATCATTAAGGTTTTCTTGGAGCAAAAGATGAATTGAACAACTATAAACCGATTTCGATACTGCCCTCGCTGTCAAAAATAATCGAAAAATGGATAAAAATAAAACTAATGTCATACCTTAATCGTCAACAACTTCTAAATAAAAAACAAAGTGGGTTCAGATCTAACCACTCGATAGAATCTGCTCTTGTTCACATGACAGACTCGTGGTTAAATGCAGTCTCCAAATGAGAAACCGTTCAGATTCCCACCCCTTACGCAAACAGCCGAACTTCGATGGCTCGAACCCCTTTGGTACCATGGAAATTTGTTCGAGACAGCGGTAGTTCGAGTGAGTGAGTGTTTGAGTTTTACGTCCCACCAAAGCTAAGGTCATACGGAGACGGGAACTCGGTTTAAAGACTCATCCGAAAGTCTGGAGAAGCCCGGGATCGATCCTGCGACCCCTGGTTTACAAGGCGAGTAGCGTAACCACTACACCACGGAGGCTTCTAGCGGTAGTTCGAGCCACTGTTGTATACTTCCAGAAAACATAACGGGGGTATTTTGGGACTTCTTTTCGGTGTTCTGTAACATAAATGTATGCTGTGTGTACTCATTAGAATCGCCTCATTGAGGCGATTCTAATGAGTACACACAGCATACATTTGCAAGATAAAAGTCGAAAATCTCCTTAGTTATCCCACACGTTTTCTTATGCAGAGGAATTCCCTAGGGACTCAAAAACGTGTTCGACTCAGCCATGGTAAACGAGCCATCGGTGTTCGAACCATCGAAATTCGACTGTATATATTTGTGTTGCTTATGATAAGACTCAGTCACATCAACCTGTGGTCTCTTTTTGCTAGGGTAATGTGCTGATGCCATGGCCTGCGCCTCCACTGCATAAAAAGGCCATATTTCTCAGACACGATTAAGATTCCCAACTCATAATCATATATATTCTTGTTCCTTATGATTAGACATATTCAGTCATACCAACTTGGCGATCCACAGGAGCCGTTCCTCTCCTCTTCACTTCATGAATTGTTCATATCTCATAAACAGTTTAGATCCCCACCCCTAAACAATAAATATATTTTCTTGGTCCTATTGATAAGACACATTCACTGACAATAATCTCGGCTTTCTTGGGGTCTGCCAGGGCCATGCCCCAACTCCTCTTCAGCTTAAAAGGCCTTATATCTCAGGAACTGTACAGAACCCCACTCTTAAACCATATATATATCTTGTTCCTTATGATAAGAGGCATTCGGTGACACCAACCTGGGCTCTGTTTGGTCCAAGCCCCACCCCTCCACTTCATAAAAGGCCTAATATTTCAGATACAGTTCACACTGATGCTCATTTGGGAATTGGGGTTCGTTTGGGAGACTTTATCATCGATAAATTAAAATCATACATGGCTGCCAGTGGGCAGTGCCCGCCTGAGCTCTGATGAGCTTAGTGGCCCATGGGCCTGATGTCTATACTTTGGAGTCAGAGAGAGGTTTAAATTAAGTCATGGGTCCTAAATTGACATTTTCTAATACAAATTTACAATTATTTCTCTGTAATAATCGTAGAGTGTGGGTGCTAGCTAGGACCGCCTCATAGAGACAGTTCAAACGAATAGCATTCATAATCTATATTATTTAGAACATCAGTAGAGAAGTAATGTATGTCATTGTAAACCCCACTTTTCTCTATACATGTATATGGAAAGAAGTTGGCAAGCATTTTATTTCATGAAAAATTTAATGAGGGTATTCTATGTTCATTTATTCACTCTTTTGTTTGTAGACCTCAAAATAGATACAAACGGAATCTCCCACCTTATAAATAGCAGGAGTTCATTTCAAAATTTAGGGGTGTCAGTTTGTCTTTTCTTTAAAATTTATTTGGAAAATGGGTGGACGCTTTGCAAATAGTTTAGACCCTGATCAGCCGCCGCATTCTGTGGCGTCTGATCTGGGCCTGCACTGTTTGCCAGGGTACCCGTTTCGGAGCTTCCGGTTCAAAATGAGTCAGTGGGTAGGCCTATACCAGCATTATTTTCATCAAAGCATTTGTCTAGATTTCCTCAATGCAGCTTTGTTTGCTTGCCTGTTTGGTGTATAAAGACCCAGTTTGTTGTTTGAATTGAAGCTTTAAGTCCCCGTCAACACCATTTAGCTCATTTTGGAGACATTGATTCTAATTTTCTGGGACTTTTACCCAACATTGACATGACTTTGAATCCCTGCCACCCAGGGAAACAAACAGAGCGTATATGCTAGCACTGATCGGTTTACCAGTACTCGTGTTCGATCGGTTTCTGCTCTGCATGGAAGCACCATGCAGCCCAATCTTTTTCGCCAAGCCCCGATGGGCGATGGCCAATAAAGGCCCGGTTAAGACTATTTAGTTTATCTCGAGCCGGTTAGTTACCTAATCACACTTTTCTAGGGCGGACATGTCATGCACATTATTTCGTCAGAAACTGACATTTGTCTTTCACGAATCAGCCGTAGAAAAGATTTCATGAGCAATCTCCACGAAAAAATGAAGATCATGATCCGAAGTCTGGTCAGGATCTGCATTTTAATGGTGGGTGGATTAGGGGGAAATGTATATTGATACTTCCCGGGAGGTGGATAAGAACGTTGACCCTTAATTATTAGGTCACTCACCGCTGTGGTTCGTGCCTGGCTCGGGTCACATGTGAGACGCCAAGTTCTGCAACGGAAGGTCAGGTGGTTTTCCTTTTCCTTGGTACTCAGATATTCGCCCACCTCTGATTAACCCATATATGACAATGGAATCTTCCATCTTATAAATTTGGAGTTGTCCATTTTCAATTATAGGGGTGTCAGATTTGTTTTGTTTAATGTAAGTTGTACAAAAATGTATGTTCTTTGAGCAAACAGTGTAGACCCAGATCAGACGCCGCGTTATGCGGCGTCTGATCTGTGTCTACACTGTTTGCCAACGTCCCAAAAAAGGGCCACTAGGCATATATGGGTTAACGATCGGCTTGATATGAATCAAATAATATTGAAAGGGCCATAAAACAAAGTATATCAGTTTAAAAACCGTCATTGAATCGCAGGAGCTTGACGTTCAGTGTACCAGTCGTGCAGTATCAGTAAACGCCAAGCGCCTAGCATCACCAAAAGGGAACTGCAAAACAATGTAGATCCAGATCAGTCGCCACATTATGCGGCATCTGATTCTGCAGTCTAGACTGTTTGCTTGAAGTACAAAAAAACTGACAATAAAGCCTTAAAAAATTGCCGTGTTTCCGCTAACCCGACCGACCCTGCATGCTTTAGACCCCCCCCACCCCCCCCACCCCCGACTCTACTATTTTTTATCAATTAAAAATTTAAACACCGAACCTATGCTTTTCAATTTCCGACCCTACCAATGGAGTGTCGTCTTTGTATTTTCGCGTTTTAAGTACATTTTTGTAGTTTTTGGCGTTTAGTAGGCCTACCATCCAAAATACAGAGCTGACTTTTTGGAGCATCTAAAATGAATTAGGTTTTACAGCATGACAATTTCATTAACAAAACACATGTACAAAACTACATAAAAATACAGGCCCGACCTTGCTTTTTCTGGAAAAAAAAATAAAACAATAAAACAAAAGTTTCTCCTACCTAACGAACAAAAAAAAATTCTGCATGTAAGTAGAAACACGTACAGCTCTATTTTACGCCTAAACCTTAAATGAAATCATCGTAAACCCATAAATTGAAAATGCTATTAGTACGAAGAAAATATGTATATTGGTTTGATTGGGCGACAGGGCTTGAAATGTCATTTCATCTCAATGTCGGGTAAAAGTCCTACAAAATTGGAAGCAACGTCTCCAATATGACCGTACAGTGTTGACGGGGACGTTAAACCTCAAATCAAACAAACAATGACATTCGTTTTTTTAAATTGTTTTGAGTTCAAAGGCACTGTCAAAACCATTAACCCATTTAGTACCAGAAACCCCAAAACGGGTACCCTGGCAAACAGTGCAGCCTCAGATCAGACGCCGCAGAACGCGGCGTCTGATCAGGGCCTCCACTGTTTGCTAAAAGTTCAGCCAAAAGTTTTCCAAATGATTTTTGATGAAAACAACCTGACACCCCTAAATTTTGAAATGGACTCCTGCTGTATATAAGGAGGAAGATTCCATTTGGTACAAAAAGGGTTAAGGTCATAAAATTATCAAGCCGATCGGTGTTTTCTGGAAATTGACAATTAGGGGAAGGGAGAGAAAGGCCATAGAAAATACTTCATTAACAATCACATTGAAACTTGAGAATGTTGCCGACCCCGGCGCGATTGAACCCACTAACCCCGCTGACGGACAACAGGTAAAATAAAAGGGCCAAGCTTGGATATCAGGTGAACATTGGAGACATTTTCGTCTTTATTCTCCGAACATATATTGTGGGTGGTCGTTAGAACCGCCTCAATGAGGCGGGATTGTGGGTGCTCATTATAGAACCGCCTCAACGAGGCGCTTCGGACGAGCACCCACAATCTACAGATCTATTCACTGTTTTAATCAAAGCTTAAGAAAATAATGTATAAAGTTGCAAACCCCAATTCTCCTTATATAAAATGGGGTTTACAAGGGTGTTAATTATACGCCGGATTTGTCAGCGTGATACTCGGTTCACACCCTGGTCGCCCCCGCCCATCGGGCTGCTTGGTTCTTCCACGCAGAGCTGAAACTGATTGAGAACTGGTAAACCGCTTAGAAGGGCGATGCCTGTCCAGTCAAGGTGAGTGCGAGCCAGACAGAGCGTTTTGGTTTCATTGGGCGGCAGGGCTTGAGACGTCATTTTCATCTCAATGTCGGATAAAAGGCCCACAAAGTTGGAAACAACGTCTCCAAAATGACCTAAACAGTGTTGACGGGGACGTTAAATCTCATTTCAAACAACTGAGGAAAACAAGCGTAAACCACTTAGAAGGTATGACTGCATGAGCCTGCCCAGTCAAAGTGGTGCGAGCTAGTCGGACCGTCCATGCATATGAACCCGGCCACCAGCTAGCAAAGAATGCCGGGCCAACGTTGGGCCGATAGCGATACGATCTGGCAACGTTGTATCGCTATCGGCACGTCGTTGGCCCGCTGTTTTGTGCTGACAGGGCACCTATTGGTTTCATTTGGCAGCAATGGCTTATAAGTCCCACCCAAGCAGGCACATGGCGTAATCGTGACGTCGCTACAACGTCATGACGATTATGCAATGTCATATCAACGTCGGTGCAATATCGTGACGTTGCACCGACGTTGATTTGACGTTGCCATAGCGACGTGTGCCTGCTGGGACAAAATTGGAAGCAACGTCTCCAAAATGACCTAAATAGTGGTGACGGTGTATATAAACCTCAGTTCATACAAACAAATCCTGCAGGCACATGACGTTTATGTAACGTCTCATCAAAGTCGGTGCAACGTTGTGACGTTGTACCGACGTTGATTTGACGTTGTCCCAGCGACGTGTGCCTGCTGGGATTAGGCAGCAAGGCTTAAAAAAGACCCACAAAATTGGAAGCAACGTCTCCAAAAAGACATAAACAGTGATAAACCTCAGTTCATACGAGGCCAGTGGCGAAGTGAGAACATAAATCTTTTTACGCACAACACGCAATTAAACCGACTTGAAGGGCGAGGCAAATTCTTTCTATTTAGAGCAGTTCCTGAAGTATGTAATACAAGAAAATGTTATTATTTATGTGATTTATCTTTTCTTTTTCTTTTTTTTTTTTTGGGGGGGGGGGGGGGGGGGCAAACATTTGACATTGTGCACATTACGCACAATGTGCGTACTATCAACTGTTTGCAAAAAAAAAAAAGCCACACACCGACAAAAGTTGTTCCACGGCCCCCGCCCATCGGGGCTTGAAGAAATATATGGGCTGCATGATGCTTCCACGCAGAGCTGAAACCGTCCGCACACGAGTACTGGTAAACCGCTTAGAGGATCTAAGCATGCCGATGCAGGCAAAGCGGTGCGCACGAGTCGGACAAGCCATGCTTATAAACCCTATTGGTTTCATTGGGCGACAGGGCTTGAGATGTCATTTCATCTCAATGTCGGGTAAAAGTCCCACAAAATTGGAAGCAACGTCTCCAAACTGACCTTTACAGTGTGGACGGGGACGTTAAACCTCAAATCAAACAAACAAAAGTTGTTCCACCCCAACAGGCACACGTCGCTATGGCAACGTCAAATCAACGTCGGTGCAACGTCGGAACGTTGCACCGACGTTGATATGACGTTGCATACACGTCATGACGTCGCATCGACGTTGACGTGACGTCATAATTACGTCATGTGCCTGCTGGGACTTGTTCATCTGTTGTTTTTATTCACCTGAAGTGTATATGTATCATATTCATGCCGATTCATGGGAAAACATTCAGTGTCAGTATCTGTCAGACACTACCAGTCTGTATTTACAGTAAATGCCATACTGTGGCAGCATGCTTTTTACTGTAAATACAGACCAGTCAGAGTCTTAGTTGTTGATTTTGGCTAAAATATATACCGAACACCAAAAATTAGAAAGCGCAGCCTGACCAAAGTCTATTTTTATTTGCACCTAAGCATATGGATCTTGATAAAGAGTACTAGTTTCAGCAACTGCTATCTTTGATTCTATTTTTAGAACGGTTCCATGAACTCAAATAGTGTAGTGTTTATCTCTTTGTTTCATGTCTGAAAGAGTTTTGGCTCTGGAGTCCAAAATTTTGGCAAAATGTGATGTTTTGGGCGGGAGGTAAGTTGTAATATTTACATAACCTTGTTTGTGAAAAATGTCTTGATAATTTTAAACAAAAATTCCGCAGTTCCGTCTCAGGGTGGGCTATGCATGATTGGTCTTTTGCATGTTTTGTTTAGTATGCTCCGTCACTGAGTCATCATGTAAACACTTAAGACGCCAATTACAAAAATTGTCTGCTTTGTTATCTAAAAGTCATTGACGGAATCATTGTGAACCCAGATCAGACTACAGCAGTCTGATAAGGGTCCTCATGCATGGTGTCTGGTGAATTAACAGACGAAGTGTGGATAAGTAAACTATCCGGTTCAATATGTCCTGAATGGGTCTACTCTTCAAGGAAAGAGACAAAAATGCATTTGCAGGAGTTACATCCCCTGAAGGTGTTCCCATTCCCCTTAAGGGATACTTTCGTTATTTCTTGTCAGAACTTTACATGTTGTGGGTACTTGTTAGAAACGCCTCGTAGAGGCGATCCTAACAAATACCCACAACATTAGTTTTTATGAAGAACAAGACAAAAACATCCCTTAATCATCCTTGTTACGTCCCCTTATCTGGAGCTTCGTATGTCAGATCATGTCCATTAGAAATCCACTATGTAAAATGCGAGTTAAACCATCACGTGAAAAAGTACTGGTTACCACCCAGGAAGCTCAGATGTGAGCGAGTAGGAGTAATAGGAGAAAAAAAAAGGAAGAAAAAAAGAAAACCTATTTGTTCCAAATGGAGCCTTCCTCCTTATATATTGGAGGATTCCTTTTCAAAATTTAGGGCTGTCAGGTTGTGTTTTCTTAAAATTGTATTTGGAAAATAGCTGGACTTTTTGCAAATAGTATAGGCACTGATAAGACGCCGGTTTCTGCGGCTTCTGATCTGGGCTTGCACTGTTTGCCAAGGTACTCCTTTAGGGGTTTCTGGTACTGAATGGGTTAATATAATATTGCTGAAAATATGATTCAAGTGAGCGATTTAAGAAATAGATCAGCTCTAGCTGTGATTTGTTGAGTAATAAATCACAGTTTGGAGGTCAGTTGTAAAGTAGACAAATCACAAGCGCGTAGCGCGCGTGATTTGTCTACTTACAACTGACCGACAAACTGTGATTTATTACTCAACAAATCACAGACAAGAGCTGATCTATTTCGATTCTAACACGCTGAAAATCGGCAATAATGTTGTTGTTTCCTTCAAAATCTTACAACCTTTCGCCATTGTTATAAGAAATCCCGCTAAAATTATCGACTGAAACACATGCGTTTATATCCTTTTCTTACGTTTTCGATGCGAGAAAATGACGTTACACCGTCTAACGTCAAAGAAATCGACTAGTGACGTCATAAATTGGGAATTTTAATGACGTCACTCGTCACGCTCTTCCGAGCTGTGATTTGTTGCAGAATAAAACACAGTTATTTTCCATCGCCTGTATAGGCGCGCTGTGTTAGAATATCAATTAGACGTCGGTCAGTATCACATGTTGTAAAGTTATAAAGCGCATGTAGCTCTTCAGTGCTGTAGTCCGCGTGACTACCGCTCCAGGTAACGGTTATTTATAGAACATAGCCGCTAAATGTTCTTATCGTGTTGCGTAAGAGGATTATCTATAGAACCTAGACCGGTGTACAGGGTTAACCCATTCAGTACCAGAAAGGCAGAAACTCCTATAGGGGTACCTTGGCAAACAGTGCAGGCCCAGATCAGACGCCGCGTTCTGCGGCGTCTGATCAGGGCCTGCACTGTTTGCAAAAGTTTCAGCCATTTCCCCAATAAATTTTGAAGGAAACACAACCTGACACCCCCCAAATTTGGAAATAGACTCCTGCTATATATAACGAGGAAGATTCCATTTGGTACAAACTGGGTTAAATTCGCAGTGAAACATGTAGCTTTTTTGGCAGCTTTTATTTTTGTTGGAAAATGTGAAGAATCAGCTGTAGTACATATAAATCTTTGATTTTTTTATCCTGTTTCACCTGCAGTAAAATGCTGTAAAATTACAAAAATAAACTTTTCTGCCAGCGTATCAGTTCTTCACGAGATAATTAACTTTTGCCAGCGGGAACACAATCTTACTTGTTGGGATACCAACCACCTCTATTTTTATATGTTTCTTTCTTGCCTTTTTCTGTTGAAATTTTGAGCTTTTTTTTCCTTACTTTTGTTTCAAAAATACAGTAAAATTCCGTTATTAAGACCGCCTAAATTAAGTCTTTTCTTCCTTTAAACTGAGCTGCATTATGCTTCCACGCAGAGCGGAAACCGACCCGCACACGAGTATACTGGTAAACCGCTTAGATTATCTATGCCTGCCCAGGCAAAGCGGTGCGAGAGTCGGTCCATCCATGCTTATAAACCCTATTGGTTTCATTGGGCGGCAGGGCTTGAGATGTCATTTCATCTCAATGTCGGGTAAAAGTCCACAAAATTGGAAGCAACAAATCTTTTTAAAAGCTTATTTAGTTGGTTGCAGTTATTCTTTCTTTGTGTTTTCTGCATACAGTGTCCTCTGGTCACAGTCCACCTCGGGACTGACTGTTCAAAAGTGGTCTTCCCACTTTCGAACAGTCCCAAAGATGGTCTTAATATAGGAATTTTACTGTATACTGTAGGTGCTCTTTAAAATCGCCCTCATTGAGGCTGTTCTTACGACTACCCATATTCAATGTTTTTGAACAGAAATAGAAAAGCAAGGGATACGCTTGTAAGTGTGTTTTTTTTTTCTATATAAAGCGGGGTTATAAGGATGTAGATTTCGCACGAAATTGTTGAAAGATAACATAACCACACATCACGTAAACAAGTCTGTGAAATGAAGTCCCCTAATCTTTATATAGAGAAAACTCGGGTCACTACACCTGGTGTCGGGGAATGTGTGGCGGCCGTAAAAAGTCTCCCTGCCCTACATCATAGTGTAGTTTATATTTTTCTTGTCCTTTGGGAATCATTGATTCCATTGTGGAATTCTGAAAATACTTGAGGGTACTGATGAGGCCTAATTGGCTGAAACTAGCTAGTCTGGCCCAGAAAACGTACACTTCATATTTTCCAGTTCTGTGGTGTATTCCTTGCTTCCAAAGGATAACCCTTGTATAGAACACATTTAACGTCACTACGACTGGTGTCTGGGAATGTGTGGCGGCCGTAAAAAGTCTCCCTTCCCTACACCATAGTGTAGTTTATATTTTTTTGCCCTTTGGGATCATTGATTCCATTGTGGAATTTTGAAAATACTTGAGGGTCACTGATGAGGCCTAATTTGCCGAAACTAGCTAGCCTGGCCCAGAAAACATGTACACTTCATATTTTCCTGTTCTGTGGTGTATTCCTTGCTTCCAAAAGGTAACCCTTTTATAGAACATATTTACGGGGATATGCATTTTTCTTAATTCTTCTCCAAGACCTAGGTTGTTGGTACTCGTTAGAACCGCCTCAATGAGGCGGTTCTAACGAGCACCAACAACCAATGTTTGCAGTATAAATAAGAGAAATATTACACGTTTTCAACAGAAAAGAAACTTGGCGTAGAATCTGTATGTTGTGTGTACTCATTAGAATCGCCTCGATGATTATACATTAGATATCAAATGTGTAATCATCGAGGCGATTCTAATAAGTACACACAACATAGTTTTTTACGCCAAGTTCTGCAACGGAAGGTCAGGTGTTTTTTCTCCGGGTACCCCGCTTTCCGCCCACCTCTGATTAAAGAACGGCTCGATATGAGTGAAATAATAAAAAACAAAACAAACAACAACAAAAAAAAAAAAGAAATACAGTTTCATCATAAAATAAATAAAAACATATCTTCGGTCCGCGCCCATCGGGGCTTGAAGAAATATATGGGCTGCACGATGCTTCCACGCAGAGCTAAATCCGACCCGCACACGAGTACTGGTAAACCGCTTAGAGGATCTAAGCCTGCCCAGGCAAAGCGGTGCGAGTTTGACCGTCCGTGCTTATAAACCCTATTGGTTTCATTGGGCGACAGGGCTTGAGATTTCATTTCATCTCAACAAAAGTCCCACAAAATTGGAAGCAACGTCTCCAAAATGACCTTTGCAGTGTTGACGGGGACGTTAAACCTCAAATCAAACAAACAAAAACATGCCTTAATTATGTCTAAGTAATTGTTATATGGAACACCCGGCAGAACTAAAGAATGAGCTCGACCACATCCGTGTAATAAATAGCGTATTTTTAAGATCTTCAATACTATTAATTTTCTGACGAAATTTTGTGATATTTTCCTACTTTATACTTCAAACATAGATTGTGGGTGCTTGTAAGAACCGCCTCATTGTGGCGGTTCTAACGAGTACCCGCAACCTATGTCTTCGATAATCGATATATCCCTCTATACAAGAGGGCACTGGGTATGGAAAACACAACGAAACTTCAACATGTTTTGTTTGTTTGATTTGAGGTTTAGCGTCCCCGTCAACACTGTATATGTCATTTTGGAGACGTTGCTTCCATTTTGTGGGCTTTTACCCGACATTGAGATGAAAGCCCTGTCGCCAAAAGAAACCTGAAACCAATAGGGTTTATAAGCATGGGCGGGCCGACTCGCACCGCTTTGCCTGGGCAGTCTTAGATCCTCTAAGCGGTTTACCAGTACTCGTGTGCGGTCGGTTTCAGCTCTGCTTGGTAGCATCATGCAGCCCATCTATTTCTCAAAGGCCCGATTGGCGGGGGCCGTCTTCAACATGTTCAATATATGCTTTTAAGGGGAATGAGAGCACATTCAGTAGAGGCGACTCCTGCAAAAGTATTTTTATCTCCCATGCCAATAGGGGTCAACCCCTTTAAAAGCAGAATTAGTCTGAATTTTAGCCGGTCTTAATAGCGTGTAGTGTAGTGTACTCCTCAAGCAAACAATGTAGACTCAGATCTATCTGGGTCTACACGGTTTGCCAGTGACACGAAAATTGGATGTTTCTCTGAACCTAACCATCAATCGAAATGTTTGTATTTATTCATGGAAATACATATAGTCCGACAAGGAATTCCTGGCAGTTACGTCATAATTAGTTTACTCGAATATTCATATGATTTGGCCTTTACTTGAAACCTAGGACTAAGATTATTTACATACCCCCAAATTCTAGTGGATTTCGTGGCCGAGAGAGTAGAGGGGTTGTTCTACAAACCAAGAAGTGGCTCGTTCGAAACCCACGTGTCGAATGATTTTTTATTTTTTTTTTTTGTTTTTTTTTTTTTTTTACCTCGTAATACACACACACACGACATGTGAAATCTGCTTTACCCGTGTGCCATGTTAAACGTGGATAATTACGACGTGTACAGAACATATTTCTTGTTCATTTTCAAGCACATAACACTTAACTGCATAAAACTTGTTTATGGGAAATAAAGATGAAAAAAGTGAAATAGACAAAAAATATATATACGAAATTTACAATAGACTTACCAGTAAAATATAAAAATATGAAACAATGAACATTAAATTTACTATAAAAAGATAAAACAAATATATAATAAAAAAAAAACGCAATTAGTGACATTTGAACTCTGACCGTCAGCATGACAAGCAGCGTTGTCATCCCCTGGGCCGTTGTGACTGCTGTATAATCGGTGGGCGTGTCCTGTTCATACGATAAACCTAAGCGCAAATTTATATAGTTTATCAACGACCTTTGAGAGTTCAAAGTTTAAGCGTGACGAGTCGATTCCATTTTTTAGGGGAAGCAGGTTTCGGATACCTTTTTTTTCTCGGGATTTCAAAGATATAAATCAACGTTTGTATAGTATGTACCTAGAAGACATAGTCGAGTGGTTAAGGCGATGTAGTGCGAGTCACACTAGAAATCTTTTAGTCGAGGGTTCGAGTCCCAGTGGCACATTTATTATATTTAATGTTTCATTTTTATTTCATCTTTTTTATGTTTAACATTATTTTCTTTATTTTTTATATTTACATCCTTAATATTTTATTTCCTTTGTTTTATGTTCAACAATTATATTTTCATGTCATTGTAAATCTTTTGGATGCCGGCCTCGGTAGTTCAGTCGGATGCGCGTATGACTGGTGGTCAATAGGACGCGGGCTCGATACCTGCCGGGGTCAGCAACATTCTTTCCCATGGAGATGATTCAAGAAGGACAGTTGTTAGTTTCTGGGGAAAGAACGTGCACTGTACTGGTTAACCGCTTACGCATAAGCTTGCCCGGGATAAGTGTGGGTAAGTAAACTGACCGGCTCAAAATGACATAAATCGTGATGCCTGGGCCGTAAAAGCCAAATACAAATAAACGAAACTCTTTCAGATTCATTTCAACAGCGCATTTGCCTTCACTGACGGCTGTGAACGTACGTTCAATCATAGTCACATTTTTGATAATACCTCTTGAATCCGAGCTACAACGATTCGCGTGTGCTCGTTCCATCCTTTCAATAAAATGAATATACATCTAATTTGATTGTCCCGCCCATCAGGGCTTGGAGAAATAGTTCGAGCTGCACGATGCTTTCAAGCGGATCTAAAACTGACGACACATAAGCAATGGTAAACCGCTTAGTAAGTCCGAGCCTGCCCAGGCAAAGTGGTGCGGGTTGGACCGTCCATATTGAATAAACCCGTTAAGTTTTAATGGGTGGCACTGCTTGACATGTCATTTCATCTCAATGTCGGGTAAAAACCCCACAAAACTGGAAGCAACTTCTCCAAACTTGAAGGGGACAATATTCCTCAAATCAATCGAATAAACAAACATCTCCTGTGCTCCAATTTTATAGGTACGAAAAAATGTTTAGAAAAAGTTAAAAAAAAAAAAAAAAAAAAAAAAAATCTATAACCGATATAAATATATTCATTCATGAAAGGATTTGAACGGAAGCTTATAAGCTTATTAAGATTTGGATAATATACTCATGTAACGCAATGCTAAGAAAGACAATTTTGGGGAAGGACAAAATTTGACATTAGTAGACATGTTTTTAGCCTTTTCTTAACTACTATTCGAGCACAGCCCTCTTTCGATTTAAAAGGGAATTGGTACACCTTCAGGATATTTGTCCCCATATAAATAGGGGCCTACTATTGAACGAAAGAATTTGCTCATCAGGAGCATAGTATGTCCTTAACGGGTAGATCCCCTTTTCCGAAGGGCACAATTTTCATTGACACAAACAGGAAGTCACAAATTGTTGTCACCCTTGTTAAGATGGTGAAGCTACGGCACGTGTATCCCTTGTTAAGATGGCTAAGCTTTTTGTTTGTTTGAATTGAGGTTTAACGTCCCCGTCAACACTGTATAGGTCATTTTGGAGACGTTGCTTCCAATTTTGTGGGACTTTTACCCGACATTGAGATGAAATGACATCTCAAGCCCTGTCGCCAAATGAAACCAATAGGGTTTATAAGCATGGACGGTCCGACTCGCACAGCTTTGCCTGGGCAGACTAAGATCCTCTTAGAGGTTTACCAGTACTCCTGTGCAGTCGATTTCAGCTCTGCGTGGATGCATCATGCTGCCCATCTATTTCTTCAAGCCCCGATGGACGGGGGCCGTGATGGCTTAGCTATGGCACGGGTCTCCCAAGTTAAGATTACTAAGCTACGGCACGTGTATCCCTTGTTAAGATGGCTAAGCTATGACACGTGCATCCCTTGTTAAGATGATGAAGCTATGACAGTTGTATCCCTTGTTAAGATGGTGAAGCTATGGCACGTGTATCCCTTGTTAAGATGGCTAAGCTATGACACGTGTATCCCTTGTTAAGAAAGTGAAGCTATGACAGTTGTATCCCTTTTTAAGATGATGAAGCTATGGAACGTGTATCCCTTGTTAAGATGGCTAAGCTATGACACGTGTATCCCTTGTTAAGATGATGAAGCTAGGGCAAATGTATCTATTGTTAAGATGGTGAAGCTATGGCACGTGTACCCCTTGTTAAGATGGTGTACCTATGGCACGTGTACCCCTTGTTAAGATGGTATACCTATGGCACGTGTATCCCTTGTTAAGATGGTGAAGCTATGGCAATTGTTTCCCTTGTTAAGATGGTGAAGCTATGGCACGTGTATCCCTTATTGAGATGGCTAAGCTATGGCACGTGTACCCCTTGTTAAGATGGTGAAGCTATGGCAATTGTATCCCTTGTTAAGATGGTGAAGCTATGGCACGTGTATCCCTTGTTAAGATGGTAAAGCTATAGCACGTGTACCCATTGTTAAGTTGGTGAAGCTATGGCAATTGTATCCCTTGTTAAGATGGTAAAGCTATGACACGTGTATCCCTTGTTGAGATGATGAAGCTATGGCAAGTGTTTCCATTGTAGAGATGGTGAAGCTAAGGCATGTGTATCCCTTGTTAAGATAGAGAAGCCATGACACATGTATCCCTTGTTAAGATAGAGAAGCTATGGCATGTGTTTCCCTTGTTAAGATAGAGAAGCTATGACACATGTATCCCTTGTTAAGATAGAGAAGTTATGACACATGTATCCCTTGTTAAGATAGAGAAGCTATGGCAAATGTATCCCTTGTTAAGATTGTGAAGCTATGGCAAATGTATCCCTTGCTAAGATGGTGAAACTATGGCACGTGTTTCCCTTGTTAAGATGGTGAAGCTATTGCACGTGAATCCCTTGTTAAGATGGTGAAGCTATTACACGTGTATCCCTTGTTATGATGGTGAAGCTATTACACGTGTATCCCTTGTTAAGATGGTGAAGCTATGGCACGTGTATCCCTTGTTGAGATGGCTAAGCTATGGCACGTGTACCCCTTGTTAAGATGGTGAAGCTATGGCAATTGTATCCCTTGTTAAGATGGTGAAGCTATAGCACGTGTATCCCTTGTTAAGATGGTGAAGCTATAACACGTGTATCCCTTGTTAAGATGGCTAAGCTATAGCACGTGTACCCCTTGTTAAAATGGTGAAGCTATGGCAATTGTATCCCTTGTTAAGATGGTGAAGCTATGGCACGTTTATCCCTTGTTGAGATGGTGAAGCTATGGCAAGTGTTTCCCTTGTTGAGATGGTGAAGCTATGGCAAGTGTTTCCCTTGTTGAGATGGTGAATCTATGGCATGTGTATCCCTTGTTAAGATAATGTTTGTTTGTTTGATTTGAGGTTTAACGTCCCCATCAACACTGTAAAGGTCATTTTGGAGACGTTGCTTCCAATTTTGTGGGACTTTTACCCGACATTGAAATGAAATGACATCTCAAGCTCTGTCGCCCAATGAAACCAATAGGGTTTATTAGCATGGACGGTCCGCCTCGCACCGCGGTTCCTGGACAGGCTTAGATCCTCTAAGCTGTTTACCAGTACTAGTGTGCGGGCCGGATTCTGCTCTGCGTGGAAGCATCGTGCAGCCCATATATTTCTTCAAGCCCCTATGGGCGGGGGCGGGTTAAGATAATGAGGCTATGACACATGTATCCCTTGTTATGATAGAGAAGCTAGGGCAAGTGTATCCCTTATTAAGATGGTAAAGCTATGGCAAATGTATCCCTTGCTAAGATGGTGAAACTATGGCACGTTTTTCCCTTGTTAAGATGGTGAAGCTATAGCACGTGTATCCCTTTTTAAGATGGCGAAGCTATGGCACGTGTTTCCCTTGTTAAGGTGGTGAAGCTATTACACGTGTTTCCCTTGTTAAGATGGTGAAGCTATGTCACGTGTTTCCCTTGTTAAGATGGCGAAGCTATGGCACGTGTATCCCTTGTTAAGATGGTGAAGCTATGACAAATGTACCACTTGTTAAGATAGTGAAGCTATGGCACACGTTTCACTTGCTAAGATGGTGAAGCTATAGCACGTGTATCCCTTTTTAAGATGGCGAAGCTATGGCACGTGTTTCCCTTGTTAAGGTGGTGAAGCTATTACACGTGTTTCCCTTGTTAAGATGGTGAAGCTATGTCACGTGTTTCCCTTGTTAAGATGGCGAACCTATGGCACGTGTATCCCTTGTTAAGATGGTGAAGCTATGACAAATGTACCACTTGTTAAGATAGTGAAGCTATGGCACACGTTTCACTTGCTAAGATGGTGAAGCTATGGGACGTGTTTAACTTGTTAATAGAAGCCTCCATGGTGTAGTGGTATGCTACTCGCCTTGTAAACCAGGAATCGCGGGATCGACCCCGGACTTCTCCTGACTTTCGGATGAGTCTTTAAACCGAGGTACCGTCTCCGTATGAGTATGACCTTTGCTGTTGGTGAGACGTAAAACTAAAACACTCACTCACTTAACTTGTTAAGATGGTGAAGCTATGACACGCGTATCCCTTGTTAAGTTGGCGAAGCTATGGCAAGTGTATCCAGTCTGTTTGCCGCTGCCTACGGTTAGAATCAATTTGTTTGTTTATTATTTATGGGGGAATTGGAACACCTGGCATACTGTACCGCCATTTTTCACAGGGAGACAACTTTCGGGACTTCCAGTTCGCTTCTCTATAAGCCTTGTCCCGCTGAAAAAGGGGACTACTCTTAGACGAAAGAATTAGCTCATCAGGAGCAAATTCTTTCTTTTCAGAGTTGACCCCTGTCGTCAAGGGAGATAAAATAGTTTTGCAGGAGTTGCCTCCCCTGTAGGTGTATTCATTCCCCTTTACGGCCAAGTCAACGTTATTTAGATCATTTCGAGTCGGCCAGTTTACGTATCCAAACTTCGGTTCACCAGTATGGTGCACATTCTTTCGACTAATCTTGACAACTGTCCTTCTTAAATCAACGATAGGGAGAGAATGACCGTTTGTTTGTTTGATTTGAGGTTTAACGTCCCCGTCAACACTATTTAGGTCATTTTGAATTTGGAGACATTGCTTCCAATTTTGCGGAACTTTTACTCGACATTGAGATGAAATGGCATCTCAGCCCCTGCCGCCTAATGAAACGAACAGGGTTTATATACATAGACGGTCCGACTTCCACCACTTTACCTGGGCAGGCTTAGACCTTCTAAGCGGTTTACCAGTACTCATGTTCGGTCGGTTTCAACTTTGCGTGGAAGCATCATGCAGCCCATTCTATTTCTTAAAGCCCTGATTGGCGGGGGCAAAAGAGAATGACCGTAAGAAATATTTCATGATCAATATCCACGAAAGAATGTTGCGACCTGGCGGGTATCGAACCCGCGACCTTCTGATCACCCGTCAGAAGGGCATCCGAATGAGCTACCGAGGCTGGCTTCTAACCCAAATGAATAGGCTGATTTATGCTGGAAAGATAGCTTCTGTTTTTTGGTTCTTGTTTCTCGTATACATGGGGGATTTAGTCGCATTTTAACATTTTGCCGCCTGCGAAAGCAATTACATGGCTGTACTCAATTATGAGAGCGCTCATTAGCGAGATTTTAGATCTTGTGAAAAATTTCATTGGCAACACAACAAGCGCTAATGGGTCTTCGGACTTTTGAGCCCAGCGAACACTCGGATCAGATCGGCACATCCGATTAGAGTCTACTCTAAGCGCTGTTTGGCCAGCTCTTGCTCATTTTCAACCCTCTAGTTAGACCTTCTAAGTGGATACGCTACTCGCCTTGTAAACCAGGGGTCGCAGGATCGATCCCGGGCTTCTCCAGACTTTCGGATTAGTCTTTAAACCGAGGTCCCGTCTCCGTATGACCTTAGCTGTTGGTGGGACTTAGAACTCAAACACTCACTCAATCACTCAACCCTCTAGTCCGGCTATCTAAAAAAAAAACGCCCATATAATTTTGACCCACTAAAACTCGACTTTTGCATGTATATAGAAAAACGGGGTGTGTGTGTGTGTGGGGGGGGGGGGGGGGGTGCAGGGATATACATTATTTTTCTTATTTCTGCTAAAAACATAGATTGTGGGTACTCACCGAGGCGGTTCTAACGAGTACGCACAATCTATGTTTGAACAGAAATGTGAAAAATATCGGAATTTTTAGCTCACCTGAGCAAAGCTCAAGGTGAGCTTTTGTGATCACCTTTTGTCCGTCGAACGTGCGTCGTGCGTCGTCAACATTTACCTTGTTAAGACTCTAGAGACCACAATTTTGCTTCAGTCTTCATGAAACTTAACCAGAACGTTTGTCATGATGATATCTCGGTCAAGTTAGAATACGGGTCATTTCGGGTGAACAAGTAGGTCAGTAGATCAAATCATAGAAAAACCTTGTTAAGACTCTAGAGGCCACAGTTTTGGTCCAATCATCCTGAAACTTGCTCAGAAAAATCATCCTGACAATATCTCGGTCAAATTCGAATATGGGTCATGTCGGGTCAAAAAGGAAGTCAGCAGGTCAAATCATAGAAAAACCTTGTTAAGACTCTAGAGGCCACAGTTTTGGTCCAGTCATCCTGAAACTTGCTCAGAATGATCATCCTGGCAATAGTGCGGTCAAGTTCGAATATGGGTCATGTCGGGTCAAAAAGTAGGTCAGCAGGTCAAATCATAGTAAAACCTTGTTAATGTTCTAGAGGCCACAGTTTTGGTCCAATCTTCCCTAAACTTGCTCAGAATGATCATCCTAACAATATCTCAGTCAAATTCGAATATTGGTCATGTTGGATGAAAAAGTAGGTTAGTAGGTCAAACCATAGAAAAACCTTGTTGACACTCTAGAGACCACAGTTTTGGTCCAATCATCCTCAGATTTGCTCAGAATGATCATCCTGACAATGTCTCGGTCAAGTTCGAATACGGGTCATTTTGGGTTAAAAAGTAGGTCAGTAGGTCAATTCATAGAAAAACCTTGTTGAGACTCTAGAGGCCATAGTTTTGGTCCAGTCATCCTGAAACTTGCTCAGAATGATCATCCTGACAATATCTCGGTCAAGGTCGAATATGGGCCATGTCGGGTCAAAAAATAGGTCAGCAGGTCAGGTCAAATCATAGAAAAAACCTTGTTAACGCTCTAGAGGCCACATTTTTAGTCCAATCATCCTCAAACATGCTCAGAATGATCATCCTAACAATATCTCGGTCAAGTTCGAATGTGGGTCATGTGGGATCAAAAAGGAGGTCAGTAGGTCAAACCATAGAAAAACCATGTTAAGACTCTAGAGGCTACAGTTTTGGTCCAATCATCCTGAAACTTGCTCAGAATGATCATCCTGACAATATCTCGGTCAAGTTCGCATATGGGTAATGTTGGGGCAAAAAAGTAGGTCAACAGGTTAAATCATAGAAAAACCTTGTTAACGCTATGGAGGCCACGGTTTTGGTCCAATCATCCTGAAACTTGCTTAGAATGATCAACCTGACAATATCTCGGTCAAGTTCGAATATGGATCATGTGGGATGAAAAAGTAGGTCAGTAGGTCAAACCATAGAAAAACCTTGTTAACACTCTAGAGGTCACAGTGTTTGGTGCAATCATACTCACATTTGCCCAGAATGATTGACCTGACAATGTCTCGGTCAAGTTCGAAGACAGATCATTTTGGGTCAAAAAGTAGGTCAGTAGGTCAAATCATAGAAAAACCTTGTTAAGACTCTAGAGGCCATGGTTTTGGTCCAATCATCCGGAAACTTGCTCAGAATGATAATCCTGACAATATCTTGGTCATGTACGAATATGGGTCATGTCGGGTCAAAAAAGTAGGTCAGTAGGTCAAATCATAGAAAAAACCTTGTTAACATTCTAGAACCCACAGTTTTGGTTCAATCATCATCAAAATTGATCAGAATGATCGTCTCTACAATATCTAGGTCAGGTTCGAATATGGGTCATGTGGGGTCAAAATGTAGGTCAGTAGGTCAAATCATAGAAAAACCTTGTTTACACTCTAGAGACTGCAATTTTAGCTCACCTGAGCAAAGCTCAAGGTGAGCTTTTGTGATCACCTTTTGTCCATCGTACGTGCGTCGTGCATCATTGATCATGTGACGTGCGTCGTCAACTTTAATCTTGTTCATCCTCTAGAGACAACAATTTTGCTTCAATCTTCATGAAACTTTACCAGATTGTTTGTCTTGATGATATCTGGGTCAAGTTCGAATGTGGGTCATATTAGGTAAAAACTAGGTCACAATGTCAAATTCCTTGAAATCCTTGTTCAACCTAAAGTAGAGACAGTTGTTTTGCTTCAAACTTCATGAAACTTTACCAGAATGTTGGACTTGATTATATCTGAGTCAGGTTTGAATAAGGGTCATGTCAGGTCAAAAACTAGGTCACTAGGTCAGATTCCTTGAAAACCTTATTCACCTTCTAGAGACTGCAATTTCACTTCAATCTTCACGAACCTTTTCCAGAATGTTTGTCTTGGTAATATCTGGGTCAAGTGCGCATATTGATCATGTCAGGTCAGAAACAAGGTCACTAGGTCAAATTCCTTGAAAACCTTGTACAGCCTCAGGAGGCCACGATTTTTGCGTCAATCTTCAATCTCTATGAAGATTGTTCAGATAATAGCGTCAAGAAACTTGTAGCATCTACATTGTCAAACTTAAATATTAAGGATGTAATTTTGTAAATCTCTTACCTCAGGTGAGCGATTTAGGACCATCATGGTCCTCTTGTTATAGGAAAAGTTTCATTTTTTGGTGGAAGAAATTTCAATATATTTGAATAGGCGTTATCAGTATAGATCCAGATGATACGGATCATAATGACGTCTCATCAGGATGAACATATTTTGTCAAATGGCTCCTTACGAGGCTACACGCCGTGAATTGAAGGGGTTAAACTACTCGCCTCATATGAGCCCCGCCAAGCGAATTTGTGTCTTCGAGCATTCCGTCATGACAAATTTTAACTGCGCATGCCCAGCCATTCAGAGGGGCCAGAGATATGGCTTTCTGTCTGAAGGTTCCTCTTGATTCACTGCTTGTATGAGCGAGCAGTGAAGGTTCTGGCGAGACTGCGCGGATGCGCAGGCTCGCCTGAACCTTCGCTGCTCGCATAGGCGATAAGTACCAAAATCGCTTGACGGGGCCCATATACTAGTGATCTTGAGTTCGAGTCCGAGATCCCGTCTCCATATGTCCTCATTTGTTGCGAGACGAACAACTGAAACAAACAAATAATGACACACGAAGCCAACCCTTTGAGATTTCTTTGTTTGTTTGATTGGAGTTTTAACGTCCCCGTCAACACTGTAAAGGTCATTTTGGAGACGTTGCTTTCCATTTTATGTGACTTTTACCCGACATTGAGATGAAATGACTTCTCAAGCCCTGCCGCCCAATGAAACCAATAGGGTTAATAAGCATGGACGGTCCGACTCTCGTCCCGCTTTGCCTGGGCAGGCTTAGAACCTCTAAGCAGTTTACCAGTACTCGTGCGCGGGTCGGTTTCAGCTCAGCGTGGAAGCATCTATGGCCCATCTATTTCTTCAAGCCCCTATGGGCGGGGGCCGCAGCACTTTTAGAATTTTCAAGGGGTATGTTCATGGAGTTTGAGAAGGATATCCCCATGGTCCCGGAAAGAGTTCATTTGCATAACTACGAGGTCCCTCGACGTGAATTAAAGTGCAGTAGTTAAGCTACTTGCTTCATTAACCAGGGATCGTGAGTTCGATTCCGGTCTTTGAACCTAGGTGCCGTCTCTATATGGCCCCAGAACAACTGAAACAAAGAAATAGTGGCACACAAGGTTATTCGTTGCCAGATTTAACCCATTCAGTATCAGAAACCCCTAAAGGGGAACCCTGGCAAACAGTGCTGGCCCAGATCAGACGCCGCAGAACGCGGCGTCTGATCCGGGCCTACACTGTTTGCAAATGCAAATAGTTTTTGAGGAAAACACAACAGGACAGCCCTAAATTTTGAAATGGACTCCTGCTATACATAAGGAGGAAGATTTTGTTTGGTACAAAAAAGAGTTAAAAAGTCACGATAACACACCCGTGCGCTAAAATTGCGTCTATCTTATCTCAAGAAACCTTTGATACTTTCCTTATTTATGATCAAAGCATAGATTGTGGGTGCTCGTTAAGACCACCTCAATGAGTCGGTTAAAAAGAGTACCCATAATCTATGTTTTTGAGCAAAAACAAGGAAAATAATGAATACCCCCGTAAATCCCACTTTTCTCTATATAAAGTGGGGTTTACACTTTTCGGGATTTAACCATTGTAACCGATAGATATACCTGCCATCTCATCAGGATCTACACTGCATGTCATCCTGTTGACGATTCTTGAATCTTGACTAAACCCCTATCTAATAGAACGGATGTTTACCAATTCCTAGATGGAAAGGTTCAATTCAGAATTCCAGGGGTGAAAGAGATTAATCGAAACATTAAGCCAGTGCATTAAGGGGAGTGGGAACACCTGGCAGATTTTCCCGCCATTATCAAAGGGAGACAACTGTCGAGACTTCCTGTTCGCTTTTCTATAAGACCGATCCCACTGAAAAAGGGGTCTACTCTTAAAGGAAAGAATTTGCTCCTTAGGAGCAAATTCTGTCCTTTACGAGTTGACCCCTATTGATATGTGAGACAAAAATACTTTTGCAGGCGTTGCCTCCCCTGAAGGTGTATCCATTCCACTTAAGATAATTACATGTATCTGCAAGCAGTTTGAGGGGATGAGGTTCACCCGCAGGGGCAACAACTCTTTCAAAACATATTATCTTCTTTGGCGGTAGGAATCTGCTCCTAATGGAAACAGCTACCAGTGGGCACATGACGTCTAAGCAACACCGTATCAACGTTGATGCAACGTCATGATGTTGCAACGACGTTGATACGACGTTGCGTACAATTTAAGTGCCCACTCGGGTGAGTAGCAATTTTTCCCCTTTTAATAGTTGCCATCATTTTCAGATTGATGCATTGTATCGAAAAGCAAACTGGAAGTTCCTTTGTACAGAATTAAGGGAAATAAACTTATGTAAGGAGTATCTTTTTGACATATAATGTATTTAGATGATTGTCTACATCAGTTAAGAATTATTTCTGTTTGTCTGTTGTTTATCTTTGTCTGCCAATGTGTGTGCTACTTTCTTGGCAGACTACGTATAACTTTGTTTTCTTGAAATGCACTGTAAAAATAATCGGGGTAATATGGTCTGAGCCGGGGCAAAGTCGAACCTTCTATGTATCAGGCCTAATATGTTTCAAGCATTTGCAGGATCTCAGGCTTTTAGAGCTTGATTTTTCTTGATTTCATGCTTTTAGATTTTGATTTTCGCTCCTATATTCTGTTTAAAATGACTGTTAAACCCTTGATTTATTTAGCCACAACCATTTCTCACTGTCAGTCAATCAATTTCTAGTTATAATGTATTCAATTCACAAACTGCATTACTAACAGTGTAGATCCTGATCAGATGACTTCTTCAGAAGCCAGATGGCGTCTTCATCTGATGTGGATCTGCACTGTTTGCATATGTAATGGTTGTCATGTTCAGCAGGATAAGGGTTAAGACTGTAAAATCCAGCCTTTCAATCATGGAAAAGCTTGGTCAGTATGAGACCTGAATTATTGTACGTCAGAGATAACGCCAGACTGCGCATTCGCAATATCATTTAAGACTCACTTTTTGGGTCGATTGTTTGTCAAAGCCCAAAGTTACTAAGCACAGTAGCTTGTCGTTTTTGATGTCCACGTAGCTATCAATGATTTGTAGGAACAGAATCTGGACTGGAATCATGTGCTGGGTTTGGCCCCCCCAAAAAAAAAATAGACCCAGATTAGGCGCCAGACAACGCGGCGTAAGATCAGGATCTACACCGTTTGCGTTCAGTACAGGCATTTAAA
The DNA here is from genome assembly GCA_963580285.1 of Lucinisca nassula. Taxonomy (NCBI): domain Eukaryota; kingdom Metazoa; phylum Mollusca; class Bivalvia; order Lucinida; family Lucinidae; genus Lucinisca; species Lucinisca nassula. The sequence goes on along the minus strand of OY757019.1, from coordinate 86,354,325 downwards.
GATTAAGCGAAACAGTCTAAGCCCCCGTTCAGGACCATTTTACTAGCCTATACTCAGAAACAATCGACAGTGCTTTGATTAACAATGATAGCTTTTTGACGGATTAGCTTTTTGAAAAAAAAAAAAAAAAAAAAAAAAACATATTACAGTCGAACTTCAATGGCTCGAGCACCTTTTGGACCACAAGAATCTGTTCGAGACAGGGGTAGTTCGAGCCACTGAGGGTCACTGCCAGGAGGCATAACGGGGTTAATTTGGGACATCGTTTCGATATTCTATAATAAAAATGTATGTTGTGTGTACTCAATAGAATCGCCTCATTGAGGCGATTCTAATGAGTACACACAACATACATTTGCAAGATACGTCGAAACTCGTAACCAACCATCACGTTTTCTTATGTAATTCCATAGGGGCTCAAGAACTGGTTAGACTCAGCCATGGTATACGAGCCATCCGTGTTCTAGCCTCGAAGTTCTACTGTAATTAAGCAATGAAGTGGTACAATCGTGAGGTTAGTAGATATTGTGATTTGGTGTCTCTTGGGGGCTGCACTGGGGCGTTTACGGTCAGCAAGGTGTTGCACTGGACACCGTAGTCGACGAAGCTAAAGAAAAACTTTACGCACAACTTCTCTTTCCTCTAAGAGTAGACCCCTTTTTCAACGGGACAGGGCTTATAGAAAAGCGAACAGGAATCCCGAAAGTTGTCTCCCTTTGAAAATTGGCGCACATATAATCTGTCAGCTGTTCCCATTCCTCTTAAAGGGGATAATTTGCAAAATCTTTGCTTTAAGCGCAATCCCTATTATATGGGAGGGGAATGTTTTATATTTAGGTTCTTTCCCTTTAAATATTAATATTCCCAGTCCCTATTATATGGAAGGGGAATGTTTTATATTTAGGTTCCTTCTCTTTAAATATTAACATTCCCAGTCCCTATTATATGGGAGGGGAATGTTTTATATTTAGGTTCTTTCTCTTTAAATATTAACATTCCCAGTCCCTATTATATGGAAGGGGAATGTTTTATATTCAGGTTCTTTCTCTTTAAATATTAACATTCCCAGTCCCTATTATATGAGAGGGGAATGTTTTATATTCAGGTTCTTTCTCTTTAAATATTAACATTCTCAGTCCCTATTATATGGAAGGGGAATGTTTTATATTCAGGTTCTTTCTCTTTAAATATTAACATTCCCAGTCCATATTATATGAGAGGGGAATGTTTTATATTCAGGTTCCTTCTCTTTGAATATTAACATTCCCAGTCCATATTATATGGAAAGGGAATGTTTTATATTTAGGTTCCTTCTCTTTAAATATTAACATTCCCAGTCCCTTTTATATGGAAGGGGAATGTTTTATATTTAGATTCCTTCTCTTTAAATATTAACATTCCCAGTCCCTATTATATGGAAGGGGAATGTTTTATATTTAGGTTCATTCTCTTTAATTATTAATTGACTATCCCGTATTGATCGGAGGTCATCCGTATTAACACCAGGTCAACCAATATTAACTGAGGTCAAGTGAGGTCAAAAAATCAATAATCATGATTTTTTAATTTTGTCAATTAATAAAATAGTCATTGATCAAGTAATTTCGCATTGACCCAGTTACAGGTCCTCGGTCAGCTGCATTAGCCCTCGGCCTTCGGCCTCGGGCCAATGCAGCAGACCTCGGACCTGTACCTGGGCCAATACGAAATTACTTGATTAATTACATATTAATATTAACATTCCCAGTCCCTTTTATATGGAAGGGGAAGTTTTATATTTAGATTCCTTCTCTTTAAATATCAACATTCCAAGTTCCTTTTACATGGAAGGGGAATGTTTTATATTTAGGTTCCTTCTCTTTAAATATTAACATTCCCAGTCCCTATTATATGGAAGGGGAATGTTTTATATTTAGGTTCCTTCTCTTTAAATATTAACATTCCCAGTCCCTATTATATGGAAGGGGAATGTTTTATATTTAGGTTCCTTCTCTTTAAATATTAACATTCCCAGTCCCTATTATATGGACGGGGAATGTTTTCTATTCAGGTTCCTTCTCTTTATATATTAACATTCCCAGTCCCTATTATATGGAAGGGGAATGTTTTCTATTCAGGTTCCTTCTCTTTAAATATTAGCATTCCCAGTCCCTATTATATGGGAGGGGAATGTTTTATATTCAGGTTCCTTCTCTTTAAAAATAACATTCCCAGCCCCTATTATAGGGGAGAGGAATGTTTTATATTTAGGTTCCTTCAAGAGCACATTAGACATGATGAGCTACTTGGTTCCTTCTCTTTAAATATTAACATTCCCAATCCCTATTATATGGAAGGGGAATGTTTTATATGTAGGTTCCTTCTATTTAAATATTAACATTCCCAGTCCCTATTATATGGAAGGGGAATGTTTTATATTTAGGTTCCTTCTCTTTAAATATTAACATTCCCAGTCCATATTATATGGAAGGGGAATGTTTTATATTTAGGTTCCTTCTGTTTATTGCAAACATTTTAAACTGTGCACGTGCGCATTATGCGTAATAAGCGCCACACATATGGTAGTTTACAACGTTACTTGCTATATAATGTTGTTCATACATACTTCAATATTTACATTCTCAGTGCATTTACAGAAATTCCCTGTAGTAGTTAATTACTGGGAAGCAATACTTAAATGAATCCACTGACTCACGCGACGTCATTGACGTCGAAATAAACAATGGGTCCTTTACATTCCTTGTGATTTTACAGAAAACAACCTACAGTTAATTATTGGGACGAAATGTTGTTCATATATACTTCAATATTTACATTAGCAGTGCATTTACAGAAAACCCCTATAGTTAACTACTGGGAAGCAATGTTGTTCATACTTCAATATTTACATTATCAGTGCATTTACAGAAAACCCCAATAGTTAACTACTGGGAAGCAATGTTGTTCATACTTCAATATTTACATTATCAGTGCATTTACAGAAAACCCCAATAGTTAACTACTGGGAAGCAATCATGTTGTTCATACTTCAATATTTACAGTATCAGTGCATTTACAGAAAACCCCAATAGTTAACTACTGGGAAGCAATGTTGTTCATAAATTAATGAATGCCCCGACTCACGCGGCGTCAGTGACGTCGAAATCAACAATGGTTATATTCAATATGAATGAACCGGCCTCGGTAGCTCAGTCGGATGCGCGTCTGACTGGTGATCAGGAGGACGCGGGATGGATACCTGCCGGGGTCGGCAACATTCTCGCGTGGAGATTGATCATCGAATCTTTTTTACGGCCATTCTCTCCCTTCCGCTGATTCAAGAGGGCAGCGAAAGAATGTGCACTGCTTATAAGCTTGCCCAGGCAAGGATGGGATACGTAAACTGACCGGCTCATATATTACCCAAATAGTGTTAACTGGGTCGCTAAACTCAAATACAAACAAACAAATCAATATGATGGGGCGATGGTGACGTTGTGGCGCCAACGACGCTGTTCCGCTGTCATTAGGAAAACTGCGTGCAATGGTTTTCTTGATTCATTTTAGCCGTTAAACAAGATTTTTTTTTGTTGTTATTTAACATTTATTTCCGAGAATAAATTATACAGACATATTCTATTAAAACAATGTCGTATCAGATACAAACAACATATTCTATTAAAATCAATGTCGTATCAGGTACAAACAATGTCGTATCAGATATAAAATATTCAGAAATCTATAAACATTTATCAATAGTTTTATGTAACAGCTGTATAAATGTATTAGTAAAAAGGGGTAAACCTTACTTTTCTTAATTCTGCTCTAAAATATAGATTGTGGATACACGTTAGAACCGCCTTATCCCCTCACGAGTACCCACAATCTATATTTTGAGCAGAAATAAGAAAAAATATCACATTTTTTCATCATAAAATTTTCATTTTTTTTTCGGCGATAAAGGTTACAATTTATTTGTATAGGCGTGTTTTCATAATGAATGATAAGATTGTTTCGTCATATGATGGATGGGAGATAATTTAACCCTTGTTCTGCCGAATATTCATATATGCCACACCCACTACCGATTATCAACCAATCAGATTACTTGATGCAAATTATTGCAACAAATTCCCAATCTGAATGGCAAACAATGCAGATCCTGATCAGATGGCTTCGTCAGAAGCCATTTGATCTGGATCTACATTGTTTCAAAGATAAGGCATATCCGGGATTAGCAGAACAAGGGTTAAATATAAGTTAAAACGGTAATTTATTTTACATTCATCAAATTATGAACAACATCGGGCCACTAGGAAAGTTTAAACTTACTTTGCTCATCATCACGAAAACACGCTTATATAATTTTGAACCCCACTTTTATTAGCTCACCTGTCACGTAGTGACAAGGTGAGCTTTTGGGATCACTTTTTGTCCGTCGTCCGTCGTGCGTCCGTGCGTGCGTGCGTGCGTGCGTCCGTGCGTGCGTGCGTCCGTAAACTTTTCCTCAAACGACATCTCCTCCTAAACCACTTATCGGATTTTGATCAAACTTCACAGGAATGATCCTTAGGTGGTCCCCTTTCAGAGTTGTTCAAATGGTTCCGGTCCATTGCACATATAGGTCACAGTAGCCAAAAATAGATTTTTTTCACCGAAAACTTAAAAAATCTTCTTCTCTGAAACCGCAAGGCCCAGATCTTTGATATTTGGTATGAAGCTTCATCTAGTGGACACCTACCAAGATTGTTCAAATTATAGTGCTGGGTCCAAAAATGCCCCCACATGGGGGCCCTTTGGTTTTACAAGGGCTTATATAGGGAAAATCTTTAAAAATCTTCTTCTCTGAAACCGTAAGGCCCAGATCTTTGATATTTGGTATGAAGCTTCATCTAGTGGACCCCTACCAAGATTGTTCAAATTATAGTGCTGGAGCTAACAATGCCCCCGCACGGGGGCCCTTTGGTTTTACATGGGCTTATATAGGGAAAATCTTGAAAAATCTTCTTCTCTGAAACCGCAAGGCCCAGGTCTTTGATATTTGGTTTGAAGCTTCATCTAGTGGACCCCTACCAAGATTGTTCAAATTATAGTGCTCTGGCCAAAAATGCCCCCGCACGGGGGCCCTTTGGTTTTACAAGGGCTATGATAGGGAAAATCTTTAAAAATCTTCTTCTCTGAAACCGCAAGGCCCAGGTCTTTGATATTAGGTATGAAGCTTTATCTAGTGGACCCCTACCAAGATTGTTCAAATTATAGTGCTGAAGCTAAAAATGCCCCCGCACGGGGGCCCTTTGGTTTTACATGGACTTATATAGGGAAAATCTTGAAAAATCTTCTTCTCTGAAACTGCTTGGCCCAGGTCTTTGATATTTGGTATGAAGCTTCATCTAGTGGACCCCTACCAAGATTGTTCAAATTATAGTGCTGGGGCCAAAAATGCCCCCGCACCAGGGCCCTTTTGTTTTACATAGGCTTATATAGGGAAAATCTTTAAAATCTTCTTCTCTGAAACTGCAAGGCCCAGGTCTTTGATATTTGTAATGAGGCTTCATCTAGTGGACCCCTACCAAGATTGTTCAAATTATAGTGCTGGAGCTAAAAATGCCCCCTGCACGGGGACCCTTTGGTTTTACATGGGCTTATATAGGGAAAATCTTGAAAAATCTTCTTCTCTGAAACCGCAAGGCCCAGGTCTTTGATATTTGGTATGAAGCTTCATCTAGTAGACCCCTACCAAAATTGTTCAAATTATAGTGCTTGGGCCAAAAATGCCCCCGCACCAGGGCCTTTTTGTTTTACATAGGCTTATATAGGGAAAATCTTGAAAAATCTTCTTCTCTGAAACTGCAAGGCCCAGGTCTTTGATATTTGGTATGAAGCTTCATCTTGTGGACCTCTACCAAGATTGTTCAAATTATAGCCCTGGGGCCAAAAATGCCCCCGCTCCGGGGCCCTTTGGTTTTACATAGACTTATATAGGGAAAATCTTGAAAAATCTTCTTCTCTGAAACCACAAGGCTTAGGTCTTCGATATTTGTTATGATGCTTCAGCTAGTGGACCTCTATAAAGATTGTTCAAATTATAGCCCTGAGACCAAAAATGCCCCCTCCATGTGGCCCTTTGGTTTTACATAGACTTATATAGGGAAAATCTTAAAAAATCATCTTCTCTGAAACACAAGGCTTAGGTCTTTGATATTTGTTATGAAGCTTCAGCTAGTGGACCTCTACCAAGATTGTTTAAATTGTAGCCATGGGGCCAAAAATGCCCCCGCTCCGGGGCCCTTTGGTTTAACATAGACTTATATAGGGAAAATCTTGTTTTACATAGACTTCAATATGCAGGGTAAACCTTTAAAATCTTCTTCTCTGAAACCAGAAAGCCCAGGTCTTTCATATCAGATATGAAGCTTCATCTTGTGGACCTCTACCAAGATTGTTCAAATTTTAGCCATGGGGCCAAAATTGACCCTGCCCGGGGCCCACTTGTTATGCTTTGGATCAGGTGAGCGAACCAGGGTCCTCTGGGCCCTCTTGTATAGTAAAACTGGGGTTTACAGGGGTAAACGCTATTTTTCTTAATGCTGCTCTATAATATAGATTGAGGGTACTCGTTAGAACCGGAGGCGGTTCTAACGAGTACCCACAATCTATATTTTGAGCAGAAATAAGGAAAATATTTCAATTTTTCATCTTAAAATTTCCATTTTTTTTTCGGCGATTAAGGTTACAATATATTCGTATAGGCGTGTTTTCGTAATGTGATTCGATGTTGTTCATACTTCAATGAACGTTAAATAAATTATATTCATTTAAAGACACATTTTTTGATTGCATAACACCCTAATGACCAGTTATTGAAGAAATCAGTTTTGAGATAAGATACATTTGGGGTATTCTGACTGTCATACAGGTAGGGGACCAAGAGAGGGTAATCAATTACCTAGAGGCAATTCACATCTATTTATTTACTTGTTTGATAACTATGTCCTGCTTTTAATATTAATGGAATGTATTCTATTTGTTTTTTTATATATATTATATTTTATTTTTAATCACCATTAGTGATAATAATTACTAAAAACATGCCTATTGAAATATCTTGGTTAAATTTTACGACCAAAAAATGATAAAAGTCCTGATATCTTTAATATTGCGGCACAAACAAATATTGTGGGTACTTGTTAGAACCGCCTCGGTATAATGTATACCTCTCCAAACCCCAAATAAATAAATAAATAAATGTTCATTGAATGATTAAATCGCGGTCCATGCTTATAAACACTACTGGTTTTATTGGGCGACAGGGCTTGAGATGTCATTTCATCTCAGTGTCGGGTAAAAGTCCCCAAAAATTGAAAGCAACATCTCCAAAATGACCTATACAGTGTTGTCCGGGATGTTAAACCTCAAATCAAACAAACTAACACAATCTTGAATTAATAAATTCATTAAATTTACTTCTTTCAGATTTGAATCACTGAAATAATGACTGTCAGAGTTTTCCTTTACTGTTTAAAAAAAAAAAAAAATAAAAAAAATAAAAAAAGAAGTAATTCAAAACAACATTTTGTTGGAAACAATCTCAGTAAAAATATACCATCACACAAGTCCCCTTATAGAGCCCCGTTTGAAACATATCTCTCAGAGGGTCTGTGCTCATAATCACCTCATTATCACAGATAAGATAAGCCTTTGATGTGCACTATGGTCCGAAGGACTTGATTATTGGAGATTATGTAACAGGCCACCCCTTTTATATAGAGAAAAAATGTGTCTTTAAGAAATGAAATTTATTTTTCTGCAGTTTATGGAAGTATGAACGCAGTGGGTCGCGTGCAAAGTAAATGAACCCGGAAGGGGTTCATGTAAACTTTGCTATCGACCGACTGTCGATCATACTTTCATGAAATGCAGAAAAATTAAGTTTATTTTTTATATTTACATTATTTGCCCCTCATCAGTGGGCGAAAAAATGCTTGTAAGGCAAACTTTTAAAGCTGAAAAACATTTACACGCTGTTTTTCTACAAAGAGCGGAGCAGCGTTGACGTCATCAACGCCCGTAGAGAACAATGGTTTAGAATGACGTCACTTAACGTCACTGAAAATCATGTGATTCGATGCGTTCATGGAAGTATGAACGCAATTGTTTTCTATAGGTTTACGTAAGATTTTACACTGGAAGTGTAAATATTTCTTAAATATTTACATTTCAAGTGTAAAGTCTAATGTAAACCTAAAGGAAACGATGCAGTTCATACTTCCATGAACGCATCGAGTCACATGATTTCCAGTGTCGTCAAGTGACGTCAGTCTAAACTATGGTTCTATACGATCGGATTGGGAGTTGACGACGTCATGGCTGTTCCGTTCTTTGTAGAAAAATAGCGTGTAAATGTTTTTCAGCTTTAAAAGTTTGCCATATCAGCATTTTTTGCCCAGTGATGAGGAGCAAAGAATGTAAATGTAAGAAATTAACTTAATTTTTTAATTTTTCTGTTGTTCATGAAAGAAAGAACGACAGCGAGACGCTAGCAAAGTTTGCACGAACCCCTTCTGGGTAAATCTTCTGGGTTCATTTACTTTGCAGGCGACCCGCTGCACTGAGAGTGCACTAGAGTGTAGGTTCGGAAAATATTCCTGAATTGAGAATCGAACTGTTCGTTTAACTTTAAGCAAGCACAGTAGCTCTGATAAGACATCGCGTTATGTTGCGTCTGATTCTGTTTGCCAATGCCCAAGTGCACGAGCACAGTCCACTCGCCCCCGCCCATCGGTGCTTGAAGAAATAGATGGGCTGCATGATGCTTCCACGCAGAACTGAAACCGACCGCACACGAGTACTGGTAAACCGCTTAGAGGATCTAAGCCTGCCCAGGCAAAGCGGTGCGAGTCGGACCATCCATGCTTATAAACCCTATTCGGGCGACAGGGCTTGATATGTCATTTAATCTCAATGCCGGGTAAAGGTCCCACAAAATTGGAAGCAACATCTCCAAAATTACCTACACAGTGTTGACGGGGACGTTAAATCGGAAATCAATCAATCAATCAATCGAATGTTTTCAGCGTATGCGCAATCTAATATCAATCTTTGTTGTGCGTGCATATCCAAGTGCAGGTTTAGCTTGATGCGGCTGAAAGATACCCATAATATACGTATATATATTTGACAAGCGAGTGAGTGAGTACGTCCCACCAACAACTAAGGTCATACGGAGACGGGACCTCGGTTTAAAGACTCATCCGAAAGTCTGGACAAGCCCGGGATCGATCCTGCGACCCCTGGTTTACAAGGCGAGTAGCGTAACCACTACACCACGGATGCTTCTATTTGACAAGCGAAATTATTTGTCAACCCGATAACATATCCAAAGAGGTGAAGCTCAGAGAGCGGCTCATAGATAGACTAAAGTACATGGGCCCCGTCAAGCGACTTTGGTACTTATCGCCTATGCGAGCAGCGAAGGTTCAGGCGAGCCTGCGCATCCGCGCAGTCTCGCCATAACCTTCGCTGCTCGCTCAGACAAGCAGTGAATCAAGAGGAACCTTCAGACAGAAAGCCATATCCCTGGCTCCTCTGAATGGCTGGGCATGCGCAGTTAAAATTTGTCATGACGGAATGCTCGAAGACACAAATCAGCTTGGCGGGACTCACATGAACGTAGAGGCAATCAATTTTGTTTGATTCATCATGATAATAGAGAACTCAACGGGAAACATCCGTTAATCATGAAAGGAATCATTTTAACCCATACATGCCTAGCGTCCCATAAAAGTACAGTCCAACCTGTATTAAGCAAGCGCCTAAGGGATAACCAAAATGTGCTTGCTTAAGACAGGTGCTTGCTTAATACAGGTGAAATTTAACACATTTGCCTTTTTGGGGAACTGATTGCCTGCTTGCTTAAGACAGGTTGCTTGCTTAATAGAGGTGGCCACTAAGACAGGTTCTACTGTACCTTGACAAACGGTCAAGACTGCTGAAACAGGTCTTTCTTGTAAAACTTACAATGGATAAAATAAATCAGACATCCCTAAAATGGAAAAAAGTGGCTAAAATAGATCAGACATCGCTTAGAATATAAATGGACCAGTCCAAAGCTATAACGTGAGCGTTTCTATGTGTGCAATGTGTGATATATGGGTTTAGTTCAAAGAAAGCACCGTACGTATTGATTCCACATGAAACGTAGACTAGCTACTAGTCTGATAATAAATGGTATTGTTTATTAAACAATTATCACCTTCTAAGTGTTGGCAAGTCTATTTGGTAGAGTCTCAAATCCTATGATTTTAAAATTTAGCCAGAGAGACTAGACTAGCTAAACTTTTATACACTGTTCATTTCAGTGCAAAAGATGGTTATAATTCCAAATTATTCATTTTAACGCCTAATGGCTATAGGCTACACGAAACATAGCATTTAAAATTAAAGCACTGACAGTACCGGTGGGTCGATTGTCTCGGAGTGTAGCCTCCGCGCGGCGTCTGATCTGGCCCTTACACTGTTTGCAGCCCAAGAGATGATTCCAGTCCAGATTCTATAGATAAGCCTCCAATCCCAATACTTAGGATCATTATGGTAATAGACTGACTGGTGTGTTTGCTGAAAATAACAAAACGATTGACCGTTACAGGTGAGGTTGTGTTATCTTCTTGAACTCACAACCATTTGCTATAAAGTCTTATTTCAAACAGGTAAAAATGTTAGATATTTTCCTTATTGCTTTTCCAAAACTGAATCGAGTTTTGATACTCGTTAAAACCACCTTATTGGTTATAACGCGTACTAATAATCCATCCCCTGGAAATAATGCATACCATGGTAAACTCCAAAATTCTCTAAATAAAGTGAAGATTTTATTACGAAAACGCGCCCAATCTTTATCGCCGAAAAAAACGAAAATTTGAATATAGAAAATTGTGAGATTTATCCTATTTATGCTCAAAATATAGATTGTGGGTACTCGTTAGAACCGCCTCATCGAGGCGGTTCTAACGAGTACCTACAGTCTATATTTTAGAACAGAAATAAGACAACTATGGTTTACCCCTGTAAACCCCAGATTTACTACATAAAAGTGGGTTTAATGGGGGTCAGAATTATATACGCGTGTTTTGTGATGCTAGGGGCTTGTTAACGAGGTGACAGATGTAGCGCACATAGATTGTTTCAATTTGTTGGCTACATAAGCGTGATATCAAGTACGGTCAGTCAATACCCACCCAAATCCCACTTTATATGAAGAACCGAATGTTCAACAGTGTTTGAAATATTTCCACCATTTTCTTTCTACACAAAACAAAAAACTTGTGTGTATTCGTTAGAATCGCTTCTTTGAGGCCGTTCTTACGACTGCCCAGACGCCCCCGTGGTGTAGAGGATAAGCTATTCGCTTCATAAACCAGGGGTCGTGTGTTCGATCCCGGGCTTATCCCTACTTTCGAATGAGTCTTTAAAACCGAGGTCCCGTCTCCGTTTGACCTTAGCTGTTGGTAGGACGTAACACTGAAACACATTCACTCTAACGACTGCCCACAATCTATGTTTGTAGGCATAATAACGGACAATGCCACATCAGGAGAACATGCATATATAATTTTGATAATGTTTGTTTGTTTGATTGATTTGATGTTTAACCACCCCGTCAACACTTTATAGGTCATTTTGGAGACATTACTTACAATTTTGTGGGACTTTTACATTGAGATAAAATGACAACTCAAGTAAATTTCTCTCAGCCATATGCTTTTATGCCAACCTGAGGGCTCTGGGGTTGTGCTGGGGCCCTGCCCCACACCCTCCACTTCATAAAAGGCCTTATATCTCAGAAACCATTAAGCTCCCCACCCTAAGCCATATATATTCTTGTTCCTTATGATAAGACACATTCAGTGACACATACCTGGAGGCCCCCTGGGATGCGCCGGGGCCCTGCCCCACCACCTACACCTCATAAAAGGCCATATATCTCAGAAACCATTAAGATCACAACCCCTTAACCATATATATTCTAGTTCTTTATGATAAGACGCATTCAATGACACCAACCTGGGGGCCCCTGGGATGCGCCGGGGCTTTGCCCTACCCCCTCCACTTCGTAAAAGGCCCAATATCTCGGCAACCTTACAGATCCCCACCCCTAAACCATATATAAATTATTGTTCCTTATGATAAGACGCATTCAGAGATCCCAACCTGGGGGACCCCGGGATGCGCTGGGGCCTTGCCCCAGCCCCTCCACTTCATAAAAGGCCCAATATCTCGGAAACCTTAAAGATCCCACCCCTTAACCTATATATTCTTGTTTCTTTATAATAAGACACATTCAGTGACACCAAGCTGGGGTCCCCCCTGGGATGCGCTGTGGCCCTGCGCCACCCCTCCACTTCATTAAAGGCCATATCTTAGAACCCAGGATGCATCGGGGCCTTGCCCCACCCCCTCCACTTCATAAAAGGCCCAATACCTCGGAAACCTTACAGATCCCCACCCATAAACCATATATATCCTTGTTAAATTACATGACTGCCAGTGGCCAGTGCCTCCCCTGAGCTTTGGTGAGCGTAGTGGCCCATGGGCCTCTTGTTTCTTTTTAAGTGAGTAACATGTAAGTTGGCATCTGTGTGGTGACGTTTAACTGTCACCTTAGAAACAAAGAGAATGCGGAAAGGTCGGATGTTGCGAATGTGCCGTGCATTTTTCGGTATATGAGTGTCCAACTGATATTGGCTTACAGCCAAGCAAGACCATCTGTACTTGCAGCAGGTTAGGACTGATAGGAAGTGTTTTATTAGCTCACCTGAGCACGAAGTGCTCATGGTGAGCTAATGTGATAGGTCAATGTCCGTCGTGCGTCGTGCGTGGTCCGTCGTGCGTCGTGTGTCGTGCAGCGTCAACAATTTGCCTTAAATGCTATCTCTTCCTAAACCCTTGAGCAAATCTCAGTTAAACTTCATACGAATATTGCTTAGGTAACCCTCTACAAAACTAGCTAAAATCGTTCCGCTCCGCCGAACAAGATGGCCAACAGAGTTAAAAATAGAAAAAAAATATTTAAACGACGACAACTCCTGTACCTTTGGGCCAATTTCATTCAAACTTTATAGGAATGTTGCTTAGGTGACCCTCTACCAAAATAGCTAAAATGGTTTGCTCCGATGAATAAAATGGCCACCAGAGCTAAAAATAGAAAACGTCAATAATTTGCATTTAATGCAAACTCTTCCTAAACCCTTGAGCCAATTTCAATCAAACTTCATGGAAATCTTGCTTAGGTGACCCTCTACAAAAGTAACTTAAATCGTTCTGCTCCGCTGAACAAGATGGCCGCCGCAGCTAAAAATAGAAAAAAGATTTAAACGACAACTCCTCATGTGCCTTTGGGCCAATTTCTTTCAAACTTTACAGGAATGTTGCTTAGGTGTCCCCCTAACAAAATAGCTACGATTAACAAAATGGCCACCGGAGCTAAAAAATAACGTCAATAATTTGCTCTAAATGCCAACTCCTCCCCAACGCTTGGACTAATTTCATTTAAACTTCTTAGGAGTGTTGCTTAGATGGCCCTCTATCAAAATTGCTAAAATCCTTCCGCGCAGATGAACAAGATGGCCGCCAGAGCAAAAGAATAAAAAACATCCTTAAACGACAACTCCTCCTATACCCATAGGCCAATTTCAGTCAACCTTCATAGGAATGTTGCTCAGGTGACCCTCTACCAAAATAGCTAAAACGGTTCCGCTCCGATGAACAAAATGGCCACCGGAACTAAAAAAAGAAAAAAAAAATCAATTAGTTGCTTTAAATGCCAACTCCTCCTAAACCCTTAGGCCAATTCCAATCAAACTTTATCGGAATATTGCTAAGGTGACCCTGTATCAAAATAGCTTAAATCGTTCCGCTCTGATGAACAAGATGGCAGCCAGAGCTAAAAATAGAAACACTCTTCAAACGACAATTCCTCCTTTACCCTTGGGCCAATTTCAGTCAAACTTCATAGGAATGTTGCTTCGACGACCCCCTGCCAAAATGCTTAAATAGTTCCGCTCCGATGAACAAGATGGCCACCAGAGCTAAAATCGAAAAATCATTAAACAACAACTCCTCCTTTACCCTTGGGCTAATTTCAGTCTATCTTTATAGGAATGTTTCTTAGGTGACCCTCTACCAAACTAGCTGAAGCGGTTATGCTCCGATGAACAAAATGTTCACCAACGCTTACAATAGAAAAACTTCAATAATTTGTTTTAAATGCCAGCTCCCCTTAAACCCTTGGGCCACTTTCAATCACACGTCATCGGAATGTTGCTAATTAGACCCTCTATCAAAATAGCAAAAATCGTTATGCCCTGATGAACAACATGACCACCAGAGCTGAAAATAGAAAAAAAAATCTTTAAATGACAACTCCTCCTATACCATTGGGCCAATTTCAGTCATACTTCATAGGAATGTTGCATAGGTGAATCTTGCCAAAATAGCTAAAATGGTTCTGCTCCAATGAACAAGATGGCCGCCAGAGTTAAACATATAAAAAAAAATCTTTAAACAACAACTCCTCCTAAACCCTTTGTCAATTTTCATTCAAACATCATAGGAATGTTGCTCAGGTAACCCTCTGTCAAATAGGTCCGCTCCGATTAGCAAAATGGCAGCAAGAGCTAAAATGGAGCTTTAAATGTCAACTTTTTCAAAACCAATTGGTCAATTTAAATCAAATTTCATAGGAATGTTACTTAGGTGACCTTCTTCCAAAATAGCTAAAATCTTACAACTCTGGTGAACAAGATGGCCACCAGAGCTAAAAGTAGGAAATCTTTAAACGACAAGTCAGACCTATACCCATGGGCCAATTTCATTCAAACTTCATAGGAATGTTGCTTAGATTACAATGTACCAAATAGCTAAGATCCTTGGGCTCTGATGAACTAATTGGCCGCCAGAGCTAAAATAGAAAAAGGTAAAAAGATTTTTTAAAATGCCAACTCCTCCAAAACCTTACGTCAATTTGATTTAAACTTCACAGGAAGTTGCTCAGGTAACCCTCTACCGAATTAGCTGAAAATGTTCTGTTCTGATGAACAAGATGACCAAACTTTCAGAAGCTATTATTTGGCATCTTTGAAATCAGGTGAGCGATTCAAGGCCATCTCGGCCCTCTTGTTTGTATATAGCATGTTTGGAATAAAAATGTATTTGTGCGGGAGATTTACCAGCCAACTTTAAAAGATGCTTCCCTGCAGGTACACAACGTTGTATCAACGTGCTCAACGCTGTTTCAACGTTGATTGAACGTTGATTGACTGCTGGGTTATCTCACAAACGTCCGAGCCAGAGCCATAAGCGGAAAATGAAGGCTCCGTCGTGACTGCGCAGATGCACAGTTTCGTCAAAAACCTTCACGTTTTGTACAGGTGTTACATGGGCCCACCCGGAGCCTCATATTTGATCATACGAGTGGCCGTGCATGCGCGTTTGAGCTATTACTGTCCATATATACGATAAGTAAGCTTTTCTAATGTGTGAATCTGCATTGTGTTTAACCCATGCGTTTTTCTTTTCTCATTGCAGATTCTAGTTCTAAATGAACGAAATGGATAGACGACGTTGGAGGTTTCGCCAGTGTTACTTCTTGCATGACAGAGAGCAGAAATAATGTAGAGTTTTATTTTGCACCCTTGCTTAAGCTTAATGCGCCTGCAGCTCTCCGCGTGCCTTTGCTCACTGATGATAAGTCAACTACACAATCGGCTTTAACAGAAGATCAGAACTTCGCTACAGAAACAGGTGAAGTAAGTGACGTTGCTGTTACTAAACCTAAACTTGAAATCGATTCAAGCTTTTCGTTAAAAGACACTTCTCAAACTGAAATCATTACAAAGACATGCATTCAGCATCAACGCAATTGTGTTACGACTAGCTCGCATTATGTGAAGCACCTTCCCTTGCACCAAGCTTTCGTGACAGAATACCCTCCTTTGGCAGACATAAATGATACATTACTGAAAATGGGGAATCAACAGTCTGAAAAGAAAGAAAGCGACAATGATACCCCTGATGAGCAAAATGCAGCGTGTTGCAAGCCACCGAAAAGAAAGTCAAAAGATAAATCTGGTAAACGTAAGTCAAGTCGAAGTGATGATACTGAATTCGATTCAAAGGAGGTATATCCATTTGATACTAAGTGTAAGGAAGAAAGTGAGGTAGTAGAACCTATTGATTTGGAACCGTTCGAAATAGTAGAAACCGACGATCTTAGTTTTATAGCTGGAGCAGGAACATCAGGGGTGATATTATCTGGGAGTGATGGAAAATTTAGAATCTCAAGGGAAATCATTCTTGAAGAGAAGGATGAACCAAGTGAAGTAACATTGGAGCTAAATGACAGCTTTAAAGAAACTACAGATGCAGAAAAAATAACAAGTCCGAAACCTAAAGGCGATGACCGCCAAAGCAGTGCTAGTCCTGAAACGATACCCAGTTGTAATATAACGTCTGGTGCGGTAAGCGATATTGAGTCTAATCTTCCCGTAAATTCTTTTGAAAGCAATGTAATATCAAACAGTACAAATCAAGATAAAGACGTTGATCCTACGAAAATGAAGAAACAAAACGATTTAGCATCTGTTTGTACTAGCGACACGGAAATCACAAATTCAAAACTGATAGTGTTATCGCAAGAAATGTTTACAAAGAGAGCAGAAAGGAATGAACAAGATATCAAACCGATTGAGGATAAATCGAATGAAGTTAATGCCGGGGAAACGATGCCACTGAACGCTGAACACTTATCTGGTACAGAAAGAGAATATGAAAATAAAATTGACGCCCTTCCGCCAACAAAATGTAATGTTGAAATGGAAAAACAGGAAACTAATAGTAGTGCTGTGTATGAAAATGTAAATGTGACAGACGTTGAAAAAATAATAGCGAAACAGGCACCAATTCAAACTGTTGTACCAGTGAAATATATTCTAACTCAGGAGATGTTTAAAAAAGAACCGTTGATCGACAAAGAATCTTCAGAAAATGACAGTCAGAAGCTATGCACCGGTAGCGATCCTATGACGACATTCAAAAGCAATGATTATGATATTCTTCCTACTAAATCTAACATTGATTCAAGTATGAGTTCAAAGCGTTCAATTGAAGAGAAACTACCCAATGACATTTCTGAAACTGTGCCCAAGAAAAACAATTGTAGTATAAATATATCTAATCCAACGTATGGGTATGATGAAGATGATTCAATTATAAGCGGCACACAGGAAGAAAATATATATGAAACAGTAGAAAATGACGTAAAACGTGATCCAGAAAAGGAAACATTGCAAAATAGAAATTGTAACGCCCCAGAAGGAATCCAAACGGAAACAGATTTATCAGTCGACAGCTTCGAATTAAACAAAGGTGAACCAAATCCTGTACCACCAGATATTAACAGAGCAGAAGCCTCTATTTCGGACAATGCTGTTAAAACAGATGGTGAGCATGTTTCGTCTGCATTTTCGGAGCCTGACAATCACCCTGCCTTTGCGGAGAAAAATGCTTTAAATGATCATATTCCAACAATTACCGAAGATTTATACGCAACTATTGGCGATCCTGTTAGGCCATCTGAAAATAACAATAAAAATCGGATTGGTCCTGATGCCCATATTCCCGAAGACGAGAAAACTATCATTTCTAAGACCGACTCATTGGAAGTACCATCAAGAGATGACACTGCTTCTAGTTCTCGCGAAGATACTGTGCCACCACCATCACCTGCATCAATGGATGTTCTTGCAGAAGAAAACGAAGATGATGAAGAAGAAGAAGCCAGTGGCAATAAAAGCAATGATATGATTGACTTCGGAGATGTGGTTTGCAAACGGTTGTCGCAGTTGTTGGAAGATAAAAGTTTTCATGAGGATGATACAGCGACGACGAATGTTGATCAGGATTCGATCATTTACTTTTCGCCACGAGAATTTATAGGTACATCAACGGGCAGATATGAAACGCAAGACATAGAGAATTACGCTGAAGAAAATGCATCTGTACCAGAAAATGACGATATTCTGCCATCCGTTTATGAATCAAAGAATGACACAACTGATAAAAGAACTCCCCGGGATGTTGCTAATTCCTGTTGTCCTGAAATAAGTTTTAGCAAGAACCTGCAAACCGCCGAAGTCGGGCGACTTGAAATAAAACGTAATGAGTCGGATGAAACATTAAAACGTGCATCTGGTGATTCGACAAAATATAACGTTTCCCAATCAAATGGGTCATCAGATGATGATCTGCCTGAGTTTTTCGACCCGGACAATTTACATGATAGATCAAATAAGGATCCTGTTCCGCAAACGGAAGATTCTAAACGGAGTCTATCTTTGCAAGAGTTCGATAACACCCTGGTCCAGACAACGCCAAACTCATCTTTCGTCGACGATCTAACTGACGTAACACCGACTGCCGAACTTTCTCGTGAATTTACCGCGCTACCAGAGTTAGCTAAAACGGAAGATAAATCTGTTGTTCAGTATGAACAAACAGATCAAACCACTGGACGACGATCAATAACAGGTACTGAATCTGATCTTGATATGTCTGAACAACGCACGGACATGAGTACGGACAGTATGTATGCCGACGATGAGGCTGAGGAAACAATGGACATACTCTTTACTAAAACATACACAGAGCCCATTGAAGGGGCGGAGGTTTTTTTGAGTTGTACAGTAGTAAACAGTGCGTATAAGGACGAATCAAAGAAGCGCGAAGTCTGGTTATCTTCTGATGAAGCTCTGGAATATTTTGAAGCAAACGCATCCGAAGTGATGTCAACAGCTTTTATGAAAGCTAAAAAAGAAATGAAGGATATTCAGCTTTGTTTACAGAACCTGCGGAAGCAGATGGATAATTTTCATGGAAATTTTGATGACATAAGCTTACCGGATCTACCAGGAGCAGTATCTGATTCGTTGTCACCAGGATATCACGATGCTCGTAGGAAAGCTGTTACAGACTGAATAACAATCATTTTTGGGACGATTGCTTCTCAAATGACGCGAAACACTACGCTTTGTAATTTTGGGCCGATTGATAAACAATCGAAACAAAGTTATTTTATGCATTAGCTTAAATTTGCTGATGACCACGTGACTATCATTGATTTATACAAAATCCAGGTAAAGGTTATTTATGGCCGCGATATTCTAATCGATGTGAGGAGAGAGTGTTATGTTAAGAGCATTACGAAAACACGCCTATACAAATACATTGTAACCTTTATCGCGGAAAAAAAAGAAAAATGTAAGATGAAAAATTGTGATATTGTTCTTATTTCTGCTCAAAATATAGATTATGGTACTCGTTAGAACCGCCTCATCGAGGCGGTTCTAACGAGTACCCACAATATACATTTTAGTGCAGAAATAAGAAAAATAAGGTTTACCTCTGTAAACTCCAGTTTTACTATAAAAGTGGTGTTCAAGGGGTTCAGAATTATATAGGCGTCTTTTTCGTGATGGGATTGCCTGTAGAATCAGTCTGGACTGAACTCATTGTGGAGTTTGGCAAACAGTGTAGATCCTGATCAGACGCCACAGAAATTGGTGTCTGATCAGTGTCTACATTGTTTGCTTTCAGTACAGGAATAACGGGTTTGAACGAATAGTCTAAGTCCCCGTTCAGGGCCATCTCAGAGACGATCGACCCACCAATGCTGTCGGTGCTTTAATTATGACAAAGTACATGCAAACAGCCATGCAATTTTACGGTTTATCATATGACGTCGCGTCTGAGAATGTAATAACGCCATGTAATAAATTAGATAATCCACTATTGGATAAAATATGCAAATTAGTTAGATACACCCCGTAACGTTACACGCAGGATGTTCTTAACGGTGTCGCGTTTACTAATGGCGGAATATTGGCATGTTTGTTAAAAATGACGAGTAAAATGCGTTTTAAATGACATGTGATAAATAGAATCTTGCATTCGTGCCTATGTATTATTGAATTTATTAAACTCGTTGGGGAAAAGGAACGAAATGCTCGGCATACCCTAGCATTTTAACCCTTTTCCTCGACCCGTTTAATAAATTCAATAATACATGATCCTCTATTCCTTGCATAAATACCTATGCGCATGGCCCATCACGAAAACACGCCTATATAATTTTGACCCCCTTGAACCTCACTTTTTATATAGTAAAACTGGGGTTTCCGGGGGTATACCTAATTTTTCTTATTTTGCTTTAAGATATAGATTGTGGGTACTCGTTAGAACCGCCTCGATGAGGCGGTTCTAACGAGTGCCCACAATCTATATTTGGAGCAGAAATAAGAAAAATATCGCAATTTTTCATTATAAAATTTTCATTTTTTCGGCGATAAAGGTGGCAATGTATTTGTATAGGCGTGTTTCCGTAATGTGTTTGAAGCCATTGTCCAATGGACCGAAAGCCGTGCTCAAACAACAAAACCCACGTTCAAATCATGAAATTCACGTGCTGTTTGAACATGGATTTTGAGCTTTTGATATGGGCCTTGCTTTGTTTACATTACGTTGACCGACGTAACGTTATCGCCACGAACGTAGCGTTTTAGAGTTCTGTGATGACGTCAAAGGGTAACTGCGTAACAACGTCATTGTAAACAACATTCTGAACCTGCCGCCATGTTGGTTTGTCGGTTTGTATGGAGTTTATATGGAGCTTTTGAGCGTTTTCGAAAAAAACATTGCTGTCGGAATCGTAAGTTATGAAAAAACAACGATCATCCATTGTTATTTCATTGCATTAACATTTGTCGGATCCCTCGGAAGATATTTGAACATTTTGCATAACGGCCTCATGTTCAAGATCCGGCAAATGTTGATGCATGAGATAAAAAAAAATACATCACTACATGTAAAACTCAACTTGAGGTGTTTGGAGTACCAGGCAGATTCAGAACATGGTTGATCCCTATATTCTTGCATTAATACCTATGCGCATGGCTGTTTGAAGCAATTGTCAAATGGACCGAAAGCCGTGCAGCAACAAAACCCATGTTCAAAACATGACATTCACGTGTTGTTTGAAAATGGATTTTGAGCTTTTGATATCACAAGATTGGCCTTGATTTGCTTAAATTACGTTGTGCGACATAACGTTAGCACCTTGAACGCAGCGTTTTATGATGACGTCCGAGGGTACTGCGTAACAACGTCATTGTAAACAACATTCTGAACTAGCCGCCATGTTGGTTTGCCGATCACATTTGAAGATTTTATATGGAGTTTAAAAGGAGCTTTCGGGCGTTTTCGTAAAAATTTGCCGTTGGAATCTAAGTTATGCAAGAACAACGATCATCCATGGTTATTTCATTGCATTAACATTTGCCGGGTGCCTCGAAAGATATTTGAACATTAGACCTAGCGGCCTCATGTTCAGACAGCTTCCTCGAGACCAAGCAAATGTTTATGCATGAAAAACCATGGTTGATCCCTATATTATCATATAACGTCGCGTCTGAGAATGTAATAATTCCATATATTACATGCATAAGGAGAAAATACCACGATTTCTCAATGAAATAAAAATGGTAATCACCTCTGGCCTAGGAAGATTTATTTCCTCTAAGGAAATATTTCCCTGTAGCCGGACCTACTTTTCTAATGCACTCGTTATATTTAGACGCGGGAAAGTTTTATTCACGTCGACTCGTTGTTCTTGACGACACGTCAACGGCGTCGCAGAAGATGCAAACAACGTTCAGAATGTATGACGTTGGACTCGCAGGCAGCGTTTAAATAAAGATTACATGGACATAACCACTGAATGAGGCGTACGTTTGGTTACTGTATCATCGAATTCTAGTTGCTATTCGAGTTCTTCTATTTTCATTCAGTACAATAGAAAGTGCTTTCAAGATGGCGTCTATGTAGTTTTTTGTTTCAATCAGCTTAGGTGTCACTGCGCCCACTACCGTTAGCATGGACCTGTATGTTACAGATTTAGATGCCAAATGATCCATCGACTCTATCAAAATGCATGGAATATACATTTTATTGACTCAGCCCAGTTTAAATATGGGTTTTGTAAACCTCGGGATGTTGAACATCCGATATAGAAACTCGTGCACGGTGTTGGTCATCGAGAGGTTGAACATCCGATAAAGAAACTCGTGCACGGTGTTGATCATCGAGAGGTTGAACATCCGATAAAGAAACTCTTGCACGGTGTTGATAATCGAGAGGTTGAACATCCGATTAAGAAACTCGTGCACGGTGTTGATCATCGTGAGGTTGAACATCCGATAAAGAAACTCGTGCACGGTGTTGAACATCGTGAGGTTTAACATCCGATAAAGAAACTCGTGCACGGTGTTGATCATCGAGAAGTTGAACATCCGATAAAGAAACTCGTGCACGGTGTTGATCATCGAGAGGTTGAACATCCGATAAAGAAAATCGTGCACGGTGTTGATCATCGAGAGGTTGAACATCCGATAAAGAAACTCGTGCACGATGTTGATCATCGTGAGGTTGAACATCCGATAAAGAAACTCGTGCACGGTGTTGATCATCGAGAGGTTGAACATCCGATAAAGAAACTCGTGCACGGTGTTGATCATCGTGAGGTTTAACATCCGATAAAGAAACTCGTGCACGGTATTGATCATCGTGAGGTTTAACATCCGATAAAGAAACTCGTGCACGGTGTTGATCATCGAGAGGTTGAATATCCGATAAAGAAACTCGTGCACGGTGTTGATCATCGAGAGGTTTAACATCCGATAAAGAAACTCGTGCACGGTGTTGATCATCGTGAGGTTTAACATCCGATAAAGAAACTCGTGCACGGTGTTGATCATCGAGAGGTTGAATATCCGATAAAGAAACTCGTGCACGGTGTTGATCATCGAGAGGTTTAACATCCGATAAAGAAACTCGTGCACGGTGTTGATCATCGTGAGGTTGAACATCCGATAAAGAAACTCGTGCACGGTGTTGATCATCGAGAGGTTGAACATCCGATAAAGAAACTCGTGCGCAAGCGCACTCGTTTCTCCGGTTATGTTATCTCGAGCGCTCGATGCGTCACCTCGAGGCTCGAAATGTGCAAAGACTCAAATAAGCCAGTGCATTCTGATCCGAGTTCTTGCTAGACACATACCGAAGCATCCCGTCCATCGGGGCTTGGAGAAATAGATTGGACTGCAGGATGCTTCCATGCAGAGCTGGAACTAACCACACTTGAGTACTGGTACACCGCTTAGAAGGCCTAAGCTTGCCCATGAAAAGTAGTGCGAGCCGGACCGTCCATGCATATAAACCCCGTTGGTTTCAATGGGCGGCAGGGCTTGAGATGTCATTTCATCTCAATGTCGGATAAAAGTAGCAACGTCTCCAAAATGTTATAAATAGTGTTGACGGGGACGTTAAACCCCAATTCAAACAAACCAAACAAGTATTCAGTGAATGTTAAATAAACATACAAATATTGCTAAAAGGGCGAAGCGTTTTGGGGAGAACGACCTGACAACTGGGGACGTTGAAACGGGCGAAACTTCTATGGAGGAAATGTCTATTGACGCACTCGTCAGGTTAACAAGCCCACCCCTCTGAATCCCAGTTTATACAGAGAAAACTGCGGTTTACAGGGGTACACATTTTCTTATTTCTGCTCCAAAGATAGGTTATGGGTAATAGTTTGGACCGCTTCATTGTGTCGGTTCTAACGAGTACCCACACCATATGGTTTTGAATATAAATAAGAATAATATAACAAACCAGTGCTTCAGCTGAAGTGCACGACCCGCCGGATGCTTTTAGCTTTATGAGTGTTACCATATATGGGTATGGCGGCCATTTTGGTCATGTGACCTGGACCTAA
The DNA here is from genome assembly GCA_963580285.1 of Lucinisca nassula. Taxonomy (NCBI): domain Eukaryota; kingdom Metazoa; phylum Mollusca; class Bivalvia; order Lucinida; family Lucinidae; genus Lucinisca; species Lucinisca nassula. The sequence continues at coordinate 86,330,462 of OY757019.1, read as the reverse complement.
AACGGTCCCCCAATAAATGCGCCTTATCGTAAATAGCAAAAATACATCTTATACTTTAGTACTGTATTCTGAATCGTTTGCAGGATAAAATGCATTCTCACTTTTCCAATACAAAAGCATATGTGTCAAAGTTTGACCTAGGCACAAAGAAGGTTAAGGTCAACCCAGGGTCACCATTTTAGCAATTTATGATGGGCCTACGTCCCAGATGCTACTTATCAAGTTTCGTGGAAATCTGCCCAGTGGTTCTGGAGAAGACTATTTTGAAGGGCTTTTACCATATATGGCTTGGCGGCTATTTTGGTCATGTGACCTGGACCCCATGAGCAAATTTTGGTTTCCCCCATCCCACAGAGGCTCCATATGAAATTTGACTTAAATCGGCCAAACGGTTTCCGAGGAGAAGCAGTTCGAAAATTTTCACATTTTTCGCCTCGGCAAGGCTATACTAAATGGAATGTAATATTTCGCAAGTTCATTGGTAGGATCCCATTGATATCTATCAGTATGCCAAAAATTGTTTAACTATTCCAAGCGGTTAAGTCACTAGCACCAATTTTCACAAACGGGTTACGGACGGACAGACAGACCATATATGGCTTGGCGGCCATTTTGGTCATGTGACCTGGACCCCATGAGCAAATTTTGGTTTCCCCCATCCCATAGAGGCTTCATATGAAATTTGATTTCAATCGGCCCAACGGTTTTCGAGGAGAAGCAGTCCGAAAATTTTCACATTTTTCGCCTCGGCGAGGCTATACTAAATGGAATCTAATATTTCGCAAGTTCATTGGTTAGATCTCATTGATATCTATCAGTATGCCAAACATTGTTTAAAAATTCCAAGCGGTTAAGTCACTATCACCAATTTTCACAAACGGGTTACGGACGGACACAAAGAAGGTCAAGGTCAACCCAGCGTCACCATTTTAGCAATTTATGATGGGCCTACGTCCCAGATGCTATTTATCAAGTTTCGTGGAAATCTGCCCAGTGGTTCTGGAGAAGACTATTTTTGAATGGGGTTTTACCATATATGGCTTGGCGGCCACTTTGGTCATGTGACCTGGACTCCATGAGCAAATTTTGGTTTCCCCCATCCCATAGAGGCTCCATATGAAATTTGATTTCAATCGGCCCAACAGTTCCCGAGGAGAAGCAGTTCGAAAATTTTCACATTTTTCGCCCCGGCGAGGCTAAATGGAATGTAATATTTCGCAAGTTCATTGATTAGATCTCATTGATATCTATCAGTATGCCAAAAATTGTTGAAATATTCCAAGCGGTTAAGTCACTATCACCAATTTTCACAAACGGGTTATGGACGGACAGACAGACAGACCACATATGGCTTGGCGGCCCTTTTGGTCATGTGACCTGGACCCCATGAGCAAATTTTGGTTTCCCCCATCCCATAGAGGCTCCATATGAAATTTGACTTCAATCGGCCCAACGATTTCCGAGGAGAAGCAGTTCGAAAATTTTCACATCTTTCGCCTCGGCGAGGCTATACTAAATGGAATGTAATATTTCGCAAGTTCATTGGTTAGATCTCATTGATATCTATCAGTATGCCAAAAATTGTTTAAATATTCCAAGCGGTTAAGTCACTATCACCAATTTTCACAAACGGGTTACGGACGAACAGACTGACAGAATGACAGAATGACCGAATGACAGAATGACACGGTGATTTAAGGGCACTCTTAGAAATCAACCGACTTCAGTCGGTTGCTTTTTCTGCGGGTCGTGCGATTTTATCAGAGCAATAACCGTTTTGGAGATACGAAAAAATGCACTATGTTATACTGGTGTATTATCGTAATGAACACACCTCGGACGGCCTTGGAACTACCCGTTTCAACGATATTCTCTCTCTCTCTCTCTCTCTCTCTCTCTCTCTCTCTCTCTCTCTCTCTCTCTCTCTCTCTCTCTCTCTCTCTCTCTCTCTCTCTCTCTCTCTCTCTCTCTCTCTCTCTCTCTCTCTCTCTCTCTCTCTCTCTCTCTCTCTGTGCGCTGTGTGTGTGTTTTAATGATCAATGGAATAACAACAGATTGGGTCAAAACCGGAAAAATGATGTTTCGTATATCGCTGTTCAATGATGGACTGTGGGTTCTAGTAAACCCCTATTTGAGGAGGTTCTAATGGGTACTCGTTTTAAGAGAATAAATAAGATTATGTAAAACACTGTACACCCAGTTTAACCGTGCTGTTTTATTGTTTGATGTGAGGTTTAACGTCCCAGAGCATTTTGGAGACGTTGCTTCCAATATTGTGATACTTTTACCCGACATTGAGATGAAATGACATCTCAATCCCTACCGCCCATTTAAACGAGTTTAGCTTTTTGTGTTGGGAGCCACCTAGGCAACATTCCTATGAGAAGCAAATTGTTGACGTTTTTCTAATTTAAGCTCTGGTGGCCATTTTGCTCATTGTAGCGGAACGGATTTAGCTATTTTGGTAAAAGGTTACCTATGCAATATTCCTATAAGTTTGAATGGTCAATGGGAATAGGAAGAGTAGCCATTTGCAAATTTTTCTATTTTTAGCTATGGCAGCCATCTTGTTCATTAGGGCCAAACGAATTTAACTATTTTGGTAGAGGGTCATCCAAGCAACGTTCCTATGAAGTTTCAATGAAATTGGTCCATGGCTGTATGATCAGTCGTCATTTAAAGATATATTTTTATTTATAGCTCTGATGGCCATCTTGTACATCTGAGGAGCGATTTTAACTATTATGGCACAGAGCTTAGGCAACATTCCTGTGAAGTTTAAATGAAATTGGCAAAGGGAATTAGGAGAAGTATTTTTTTCTTAAACAAATTGTTAAAGTTTTTTTCTATTTTTAGCTCTGGCGGCCATTTTACTCATTGGAGTGGAATGGTTTTAGCTGTATTGGTAAAGAGTCACCATTCCTATGGAGTTTGAGTTAAATTGCTCCATGGTTATAGGAGGAGTAGTCGTTTAAAGATTTTCTATTTTTAGCTCTGGCGGCCATCTTGTTAATCGGGGTGGAACGATTTTAGCTATTTCCTTAGCAACATTCCTATGACGTTTGAATGGAACCTTGTTCATCGGAGCAAAACGACGTCAGTTTTTTTTGTAGAGGGTCACCTAAGCAACAGTCCTATTAAGTTTGAATGAAACTGACCCAGTGGTATGGGAGGAGTAGTCGTTTAAAGATTTTTCTATTTTTAGTTCTGACGGCCATCTTGTTCATCGGAGCGGAACGATTTTAGCTATTTTAATAGAGTCAAATAGGCAACATTCCTTTGAAGTTTGAATGAAATTGGCCCAATTGTTTAGGAGTAATAGTCTTAAAGAGAAAATTGTTGACGCCGCACGACGGACGACGCACGACGGACATTGACTGATCACAATTGCTCGCCATGAGCACTTCGTGCTCAGGCAGTATACTTAAGTACTCTCGCAATGTGTGGTAGAGGTATTTACAGCAGTTGAAACCGGTTAAAAGGCTGAAACAAGGCATGGATTTTAGTAGGTGATGTTGGCCAGCTGGATCTTGAGTCTGGCTAAACGGCAGTCTGAGAGAGTTGATTCCACAAGATGATGGTGCTTGGGAAAAAATCTCTGCTGGTAGTTGGTGTTTGATGGCCGGCTCTGCAGAAATGAGAGTCGTGACTTCTGGTCGTGCTAGTAGTCGCAGTCTGATGTGGCCCTACTGGTACAGAGGACCCGCGTTATAACGACAGTATGTGTTCCCTATTATTGTGGCGTTATAATGAATTTGCGGTTATAAAGAATCTTTTCCACATCATTACTCCAGAAAACAAATGTTCTAGACATTTGTTTCTTGGAGTATTAAATAACAAAAATCTTTCATGACTATGGATTCGATTTGGGCATTTCCAACCCGAGGGAAGCCCAAGCCGCTCGGAATTGAGGCTAAACCTTGAACTAAGAATTCATTCCATTGAAATTGTCGTTATAACGAGTTTTGATGTTATAACGAATGTCGTTATAACGCGGGTCCTCTTTAAATCAAGTAACCAATGAACTACGAGTACTGTACGGTTGCACTACAGTAAATAATTGGTCTTTATGAAAGCTGTACTTGCTTTGGGGAGAGTGAGTGAGTGAGTGCTTGAGTTTTACGTCCCACCAACAGCTAAGGTCATACGGAAACGGGACCTCGGTTTAAAGACTCATCCGAAAGTCTGGAGAAGCCCGGGATCGAGCCTGCGACCCCTGGTTTACAAGGCGAGTAGCGTAACCACTACACCACGGAGGCTTCTACGCTTTTGGGAGAGCTTTCAGTACAGAATTGAATATTCTGCTGCTTCTGATTGGATTTGGTGCTAAGCCATTATTTTTCTGAGAAGTATTATTGTTTATTAGAAGAAATATTAGTAGGTATTTGCTATTGTGAAAAACAGCTGATTTAAATTGAACCAGAAAATTGTGCTGACTGGCCACTGGAAATGCCTGGATTTATTCGCTGCGGTATGGGTTTGTTGACACTGGCTGCCAAAAAGGCCAAAATATGCCTCACAGCACCCATATTTGTTAGCTGCTTCTGGAAGGTAAATAGTCAGCCTGTCAAATTATATGCCTCATAATGGAAGCATTAGACTTGCTGAAATGTGGTGGAACATGGAATATGCCCCAATTTACATTGTGAGTAACGGGATTTTTTTTTTACTGTAGTGCCACCGTACATGCACATCATGCCGAGTCAGACATGGTCTGTACTCTTCTGTATGATGTCCCAGCCTTGTTCCCACATCATCTCTGTGACAATACTTGTGCAACGGTTGTCACTGTACACCAGTCTTGCTGCCCTTCGCTGTTCTATCTCGACCTTGTGGTTGTTGTTTTCAGTGTCTGCGCATCTGCGCATTTGCAGTTTACATGTACAATATCATCATATGTTTATATTTACATTTCCAGTGTAAAGCCTAATGTATTCCTACAGAAAACAATGTACATGTAGTTCATACTTCCATGAACGCATCGAGTCACATGATTTTCATTGACGTCAAACGACGTCAGTCTAAACCATGCTTCTCTACGGGCGTTGATGACGTCAACGCTGTTTCGCTCTTTATAGAAAAACAACAGCGTGTAAATGTTTTTCAGATTTAAACGTTTGCCCTATAAGCATTTCTTCGCCCAGTAATGAGGGACAAATAATGTAAATATAAAAATAAACTTAATGTGTATGCTTTTCATGAAAGTATATTTACATTTCCAGTGTAAAGCCTAATGTAAACCTACAGAAAACAATTGCGTTCATACTTCCATGAACGCATCGAATCACATGATTTTCAATGACGTTAAGTGACGTCATTCTCACCATTGTTCTCTACGGGTGTTGATGACGTCAACGCTGCTCCGCTCTTTGTAGAAAAACGGCGAGTAAATGTTTTTCAGCTTTAAAAGTTTGTCCTACAAGCTTTTTTTTGGGCCCAGTTATGAGGGGCAAACAATGTATATATAAAAAATAAACTTTATTTTTCTGCTTTTCATGAAAGTATGAACGACAGTGGGTCGCTAGCAAAGTTAACATGAACCCCTTCGGGGTTCATTTACTTTGCACGCGACCCACTGCGTTCATACTTCTATGAACATCAGAAAAATAAATTTCTTTTCTTAAATGAACGACAGCGGGTCGCTAGCAAAGTTTACTTGAACCCGATTCGGGATTAATTTACTTCGCAGGCGACCCACTGCGTTCATACTTTCATGACTCATCAATAGAAATGATTTGAATTTACATCCATCACCCACCAAGTCCGTGAAATGAACACCCCCTTACACCCCACTTTATATAGAGAAAACTGCGGTTTAGGGGGTATACATTATTTTCCTTATTTCTGTTCTTAGACATAGGTTGTGAGTACTCATTGAGGCGGTTCTAACGAGCACCCACAATCTATGTTTTTAGTAAAAAAAAGAATTATATCATAAATTTTCATCAGCAAATTGACCGTTTGGAGACGTAAAAAATTGTATTATGATGCACGGGTGTGTTATCGTTATGTCTGCCGAGTACATGTCTAATTCGCCGGTCGATTGTCAATCGACACAGTTACCAAGCACAGAACTTTTACATTGCTGATGTCCCCTTGACTATCATTCCTCACGAAAACACGCCTATATAATTATGACCCCCATTGAACCCCAATTTTATATAGTAAAATTGGGGTTTACAGGGGTAAACCTTATTTTTCTTTATTTCGGCTCTAAAATATAGATTGTGGGTACTCGTTAGAACCGCCTCTATGAGGCGGTTCTAACGAGTATTCAGAATCTACATTTTGAGCTGAAATAAGAAAAATGTCACGTTTTCATCTGGAAATGCTCGTGTTTTCGGCGGTGCAGTTTACAATGCATTTGTATAGGCGTGTTTTCGTAATGGATTTGAACGAAATCCTGGCCCCGAGGTTATAACTTTTTCATGCTCAGCTCAGCTGAGCATGAAATTTATAGTTCTCATAAATATTAAAATACTAATGAAAGAGGATATTTTCCTGCTCAGATCAGCCCAGAATGTTATTTGGCCTGCTCATAAATTTGAAAATGTTTGGCATTTTAAACTTTATAAGCAGGACACATTTCATGCTCAAGTGACTTGAGCATGAACGAGTTTTATAACCTCGAGACCTGGTTACGGCTATTTATAGCCGTGCTATTCTTATAGGCGATAGATCCGTGTTGTGTGTAAAGAGGGTTTCCTGTAGAAACGATCTGGGGCCATTTGTTCAAAGCATCGTTATCTTAACGAGCTTGTTAGTGGTCATATTGTTAAGTAACATCTAAAATATGGGTATTTTTGCTGAAAAATAAATGTGAGCAGCTTTTGCATTTGCAAAGCTGCTCACATTTTTTTCAGCAAAATATTAGCATATATGCCATATTAAATAATCAAAGATTTAACGATTCGTTAACTAACGACGTCATTAGTTTTGGACAACTGGGCCCTGGACTGGACACGTGTGAACTGTGTAGAATCAGGCTAGATGCACTAGGAAGTGGCGTCTGATCAGGATTTACACCTTTAAGCTCACCTGAGCCGAAGGCTCGTAGGTGAGTTTTCTTAAGGTAAGACGTCTTTGGCTGTTGTCTGTTGCCTGTCGTCTTCCGTCATTTTCATACATTTTCTCCTCTTAAACCACTGGGCCGATCAAATGCAATTTTTATGTGAAACATCCATGGCGTGAGGGAACGAACGTTTGTTCATGCGGTTCAGGTCGCATGTCCAAGATGGCCTCCATGCCAATATGATTAAAAACAAAAACAACTTCAAAGATATTCTCTATAGGAACCAAAGAGCCCACTGTCATCAAACTTGGTATAGAGCAGTGGAGACTTATGCTAATCGTACTTTTTCAAATGATGACACCTGAATGACACCGTCTTATTTTATGCCAAGGTCAAAATTTGGCCACGTAAGCTTTTGTAAGAAAACAAAAGCCAAAACCGTGTACTGCGGCCTGTGATCTAAAAATTGCAGATTCTTTAAGCTAAATGGGTAAATAAAACTACAAAAAGTATTGAAGGTCAAGGTAATTCAGATATTGAAATTCAAACTTGTTTTTCTCACAAACAACTGGACCATTTGCAACCAAATTCCATGTGAATTTGTTTGTTTGATTTGAGGTTTAACGTCCCCGTCAACACTGTACAGGTCATTTTGGAGACGTTGCTTTCCAATTTTGTGGGACTTTTACCCGACATTGAGATGACATGACATCTTAAGCCCTGTCGCCCAATGAAACCAATAATAGGGGATGCCTCTGTGGCGCAGTGGTAAAGGACGTCGGCCACTGCAGTGCTAGGCGACGTCGCCGCATCTGTGCGTGGGTTCGAATCGCAGTCAAAGCACAATTTATTTATCCCTGATTGTGTCTCAACTATGGTTGTAAAGACGAAAAGTCGCTTCCATTGCTGAGAGAATTAATCATAATCCCGGAAAAAAATAGAAACCAGTAGGTTTATAAGAATTGATGGCCCGACTAGCACCGCTTATCCTGGGCAGGCATAGAACAAATTATTTGTCCAAATCGCGACGGAAGTAAGGGCGAGGATTTAGGCCACGTAAAATCAATTTACCCCCCCCCCCCCCACCCCCACCCCCCCCCCCACCCACCCAGTGGAATTCGTTTCCGCTGACCGTTCCAAGGCGGTTCTTCTGTCGCGGTTTACTTTTGTTATGATTTGTCTTTGGGTGTTTGTGTCGCTTATATTATTTTATTTTGGATAGCCAATTGGCCATTTTGTGGGAAAGTAACTATCCTTTTTGCTTTCCGCTGCTGATGTTTCCTTTAGGGTCTGTTGTTTCATGTTTGTGTTTCTTTCCCTTTGGTGTCTCTGATGGGAGCTGTGGGTTAATTGTATCGATTCCTGATCATTGCCGCCACTTCTATTTTAGATCCTCTAAGCGGTTTGCCAGTACTCGTGTGCGGTCGGTATCAGCTCTGCGCGGAAGCATTATACAGCCCATCTATTTCTTCAAGCCCCATGTGAAAGCTTTAAGGAACATCTACATGGAAATTAATAAGTATGAGTTCGGTCACATGACCAATATGGCCGCCATGTCCATATATGGTTAAAAGACTTCAAAAATGTTCTTCTTTGGAATTGATCTGCCGATTGGCTTGACACTTAGCATGTAGCATTGGGTAGTCAGTGTCATCATATATTTTACAAATGTCGACTCTGGCTTGGCCTCGACTAATTTTGCGTCAAGGTCGAATTTCGTTGCATGTGCTTTTGCATGGGACAAAGTGGAACTTTTTTCAGTTTTCGGAAACTATTGTTGCCTGTGAAATTTAAGGAGAATGGATACACATTCAGGGGAGGCAACTCCTGAAAAGTATTTTTGTCTCCCATGTCAATAGGGGTCAACTCTTAAAGGAAAGAATTTGCTCCTGAGGAGCAAATTCCTTCCTTCAAGGGTAGACCCCTTTTTCAGTGGGATAAAGCTTACAGAAAAGAGAACAGAAAATTCCGAAAATTGTCTCCCTTTGAAAAATGGCGAAAAAATCTGCCAGGTGTTCCCATTGCCCTTACGTTCGTGTATATAATCAACTAAATGAGTAAATGAAGGTATTTGCTTAGTCTGTACGAATAAACATGAGTATCAAAGGTCAGGGACACTCCGTGACCTTAGACCAAGGTCAATAAGATATCAAAGGTCAGGGACACTCCGTGACCTTAGACCAAGGTCAATCAAGATATCAAAATAAAATGATTGTTATTTCGTAAAAACCGCTTGGAAAATTTAATTCGAATTCCATATGCAGCTTTTATGGGATTGACGAAATGAAAGTTTGTTAAGTTGGTCCAGGTCACATGCCAAAGATGGCCGCCATGACCTTATGTTAAAAATCTTCAAGCATCTTCTCTGGTACTAGTGGGCAAATTGCCTTGAAGTTTGGCATGTTGCATTTGGTACCCTGGCCCAACATAATTTGTTCAAATGTCGAGTCTGTGTTGACCTTGAACCATTTTACGCCAAGGTCAAACCAAGTCATTTGTGTTTTTTATGGGAAAAATGAGAAATTGTATTTTTTTCGAAGCCTGTTATTGCCTGTGAAGTTTAATGGTTTATAAAATCAGCAAAACGAGTTAATGAGGCTGCATATGGACAATAGGTCTAGGTCAGTCATTGACCTGTGTGTTCCAGATATCAAAATAGATTTAAAAAGAAAGACAGCTGCGCAAATTTAAGCCATACTTAATGCGAAGCTTTAATGGGATGGAATAGCGAAAGTTTGTTCAAAGGGTTAAGGTCAATGACCAAGGTGGCTTCCATAGTAAAAACTCTTCAAAAATCTTCTTCTTCTTCGAGTGAGTGAGTGTTTGAGTTTTACGTCCCACAAACAGTTAAGGTCATACGGAGACGGGACCTCGGTTTAAAGACTCATCCGAAAGTCTGGAGAAGCCCGGGATCGATCCTGCGATCCCTGCTTTACAAGGCGAGTAGCGTAACCACTACATCACGGGTGCTTCTACCACTTCTTCTTGGAAACCAAATGGTTTCATGAACAGTCAGCACTCAGGTGAGCGGCTCAGGACCATTGGTCCTCTGGTAAAGTAACGCATATATATGCACATCGACCCTTTTTGGAACATTGTCAAAAAGTGCAGGTCCAGATCAGACGCCGCGTTCTCAACTCTTTGCTTAAAGAACATTCGTTTTTGTAAAATTTGCAACAAACAAAAACAAACCTGACCCTCCTAGAGTTGGAAATGGACCACTCCAAACTTGCTAAGTGGAAGATTCGAATTAAGTAAAGGAATTTAACGGTTAAAGAACCGTTAAGGATCATATTTAACAGTCTACGCTAAAAGAATAATCGATCAACCAGTGTTGTCAGTGCTTTTATCTGAAAACCATTGTCCTACTGAGCCCGGATATACACCATATTTGCATTATTTGCTGGCTCCCAGCTTGCACATTGTCAATACTGGAAGAACAGGTAGCCAGACCCCCCCTGACCTTTTAAGGTCAGGGGGGTCTGGTTACCTGTTTTTCCAACACTGATAACCTTCAGACTAGGAACCAGCAGATAATGCAAATAAGGTGATAAGGCTTCTGATCTGAATCGTCATTGTTTGTCATTCAGTTTATGAATTTGTTGCAATTATGTGCATCAAGTAATCTGATTGGTTGATAATTAGTAGTGGGTAAGGCATATTTAAATATTCAGCAGGACAAGGGATAAACAGGATCTACTCCAAGGTGGGACAACTTCCTTTATGAGCTGTCCCTATATGAAATGGTGGTTTTTACTCTTTATGGGGAATGGAACACAGTTTCATGGGAGGCAACTCCTGCAAAAGTGTTTTTGTCTCCCATGTCAATAGTGGTCGACTCTTAAAGGAAAGAATTTGCTCCTAAGGAGCAAATTCTTTCCTTCAAGAGTTGACAACTTTTTTAGTGTGACAGCGCTTATAGAAAAGCGAACATGAATTCCCGAAAGTTGCCTCCCTTTGCCATTCCTCTTAAACAGGTTTTACTCCAAGAAGGGGCAACTTCCTTTATGAGCTGTCCCTATTTGAAATAGTGGTTTACTGTTTTAAATCAGATTGTTTTTCTTCCTTGAAAATATTTTTCATCCTAACACAGCGCGCCTATATAGACAATGGAAAATGACTGTGTTTTATTCTGGAACAAATCACAGCTTGGAAGAGCGTGACGAGTGACGTCATTAAAAACTGACAATTTATGACGTCACTAGTCGATTTCCTTGACGTTAGACGGTGTAACGTCATTTTCTCGTATCGAAAACGTTAGAAAAGAATGTAAATGCATGTGTTTCAGTCGATAATTTTAGTGGGATTTCTTCTAACACAATGGTTGTGAGATTTTGAAGGAAACGACAACATAATTGCCGATTTTAAGCGTGTCAGAATCGAAATAGATCAGCTCTAGTCTGTGATTTGTTGAGTAATACGCTACGCGCACGTGATTTGATCTACTTTTCAACTGACCTCCAAACTGTGATTTATTACTCAACAAATCACAGAGCTGATCTATTTCTTAATTATTAACAAATGTAAAATGCATAAATAATTCCGTCCAGCAAACACTCACCATTAAGGCAAGGCTGTGTGTCTAAAGTGCGCTTAGTTTGCGCAATTAAAACACGTAACTCTCATATGGACCGACGGCCCCCGCCCATTGGGGCTTGAAGAAATAGATAGGCTGCATTATGCTTCCATGCAGAGCTGTAACCGACCCGCACACAAGTACTGGTAAACCGCTAAGAGGAGCTAAGCCTGCCCTGGCAAAGCGGTTGGAGTCGGACCGGACGGGTCGTGTAATAAATGAGTGCGAATACTGTCTAATTTGGGTCTTTTCTGGGCGCTAAATAGATTTACAGTGACCCACAATTTAATCATACTGGACAGGCCTTGTAATAACTGAGTTGCTACGCTGTCTAATTTGGATCTTTGCAGGGCTCTTAATAGATTAACAGTGACCCACAGTTTAATCATTCTGGACAGGCCGTGTAATAACTGAGTGGCTACGCTGTCTAATTTGGATCTTTGCAGGGCTCTTAACAGATTAACAGTGATCCACAATTTAATCATACTGGACAGGCCTTGTAATAACTGAGTGGCTACGCTGTCTAATTTGGGTCTTTGCTGGGCGCTAAATAGATTTACAGTGACCCACATTTTATTCATACTCGACAGGCCGTGAAATAACTGAGTTGGTCCGCTGCCTAATTTTGGTCTTTGCTTGGCGCTTAATAGATCAACAGTGACCCACAGTTCATATATCCGGCCTGTCCAGTAAATATATTTAGCGCACATAAAGGAACCCAAACCCGCTACTGGACAGGCCGTGTAATAACTGAGTAGCTACGCTGTCTAATTTGGGTCTTTGCAGGGCGCTAAATAGATTTACAGTGACCCACAGTTTATTCATACTTGACAGGCCGTGAAATAACTGAGTGGCTACGCTGTCTAATTTTGGGTCTTTGCTTGGCGCTTTATAGATTAACAGTGACCCACAGTTTAATCATCCGGCCTTTCCAGTAAATCCTATACGTTTCCTTCGGCGAAAGGGCTTTAGATGTCATTTCACCTCAGTGTCTGGTAAAAGTCCCGCAAAATTGGAAGCAACGAATCATATGGACCGCGTCAAATGAAAATGTGTTTTGAAGCAGATGCGCTCAGCCAGGACTACAATCAGCCTGTACACACAATTTTATCTGAGCCGGGGCAAAGCATTTCCCACAATTTACATGTGCGCCCAGCGAAAAATCAGATCAGACTGCGCACCCATATAGTCTGCCCAGACACTTCTATTGCTACACAGAGGAACACTGGGCCCTTAGCTATCCTTAGAGCGCTCGACGAAGACTCTGATCAAACTGCATCGAAGCGCCGGCGCTGGGCGCAAGTGTTATTTGTAGGAAATGCTGTGCCCCGGCTCAGTTAGGTAAATCAGCAAATTGCATTTAACGACGACGCGTCAGCTGAGCTGTAAAACGGAATTTGTGACTGTAAAAGCGGCGATATATACCCACCACTCCCCAATCACGAACACACGCCTATATAATTATTACCCCCTTGAACCCCACATTTATATAGTATAACTGGTGTTTACAGGGGTAAAACTTATTTTCCTTATTTCTGCTCTAAAATAAAGTTGTGGGTACTCGTTAGGACAGCCACATCGAGTCTTGGGTCTTTGTCGAGCGCTAAATAGATTTACTGTGACCCACAGGTTATTCATACTGGACAGGGCGTGTAATAAATGAGTGGGTACGTATGTCTAATTTTGCTCTTTGCTGGGCGCTAAATAGATTAACAGTGACCCACAATTTATTCATACTGGACAGGCCGTGAAATAACTGAGTGGGTCCGCTGCCTAATTTTGGGTCTTTGCTTGGCGCTTAATAGATCAACAGTGACCCACAGTTCATATATCCGGCCTGTCCAGTAAATATATTTATCGCACATAAATGAACCCAAACCCACTAAGTTATTACACGGCCTGTACAGTATGTATAAACTCTGGGTCACCGTAAATCTGTTAAGCGCCCAGCAAAGACCCAAATTTGTCAGCGTGTCCATTCTGATATTACACGGCCTGTCCAGTATGAATGAATCTGGGTCAATGTAAATCTATTTAGCGCCAAGCGAAGATCCCAATTAGACAGCGTACCCACTCCAGCGGCGAGAGACCTAATGATTAAGAGGCAGCGCTCTTATCCACTAGGCTACGATGGCTTTGTGGGACTTTTACCCGACATTGAGATGTAATGACATCTCAAGCCCTGTCGCCCAATGAAACCAATAGGGTTTATAAGCATGGACGGTCCAACTCGCACCACTTTACCTGGGCAGGCTTGTATTCTCTAAGCGGATTACTAGTACTCGTGTGCGGCCGGCATCATGCAGCCCATTTATTTCTTCAAGCCCCAATGGTCGGGGGCCGGGGCCAAACAGTCACTCTAGGTTATAATGTTGTTAACAACACACAAAATAGTTGGTCCTTCTGAAGATAACTAACTCAAGCAATAGGCAATCACAGAATAACATACAAATTAGAACAAACTGAACTCAAATTTAATAACTGTGGTGGAAGAAAGATGAGGGCTCGTAGCATGTTCCTCACGATAACACTGACTAAGAAGTTTTGCAATTAATAATTTATTACGATCGTTGAAGTCAGATATATGACTAGACATTCTGGCAAACAGAATTATTTGCGATATATAAATACCGTAGGATGCCACACGAGAAACATCACAATCCACGAAAGAAAATTGACAATCTCAAAATCAAAATCATCGCGTTTATCATTTGCTTGAACAAACCCATCGAAAATAGATAAATGTAAATCCAAACACGGGGCTTCGGTATCAGAAGAATTTACTTTACTGAACCACAGTTATGAGGGCTAAATGTCACTGTTCAAACCATCGAAGTTGATATTGTCAATATTTAATAAATCACCCAAAGATCTAGATGTCGAGCTACCTAAAAGCTTCATTAACTTCAGATTGCTTTTCAACAGAAGGAGAGATCATGAACTCTTTTTCAAAAGAGAATAAGAACAAATCAGCCGCAAGGGGTGCGGAATTCAAACCCATCGGAATTTCCACAGTTTGTCTAAATAACTCAGTAACAAATATTATATAAATATTGTCAATTATAAAGATGAGAACTTCACACACTCTCTGAGATGACTACAACGTGTAATTCTTATGCTCTTCAGAACTGATAAAAACATGTCCTATCTATGAAATGCCCATTCAATTAATCAGTATTTTTTTCTAAGATAATGACTTAGTGTAGTATAAAACGTGGAAGATCATAGGTAGACAGACAAGAAGCACAAACACGTCTTGAGTTTAGTTTATTTAAAAAGTAGAAGTAAAACAAAGATCAGGAATCGATACAATTAACTTACTCCACCCATCAAAGACACCAAAGGGAAAGAAACACAAACATAAAGCGACCAGACCATAATGGAAACCTAAACAAAGGAAGGCCATAAGGACAGTTACTTTCCCACAAAATGACCATAGGGCCATCCAAAATAAAAATATACAAGTGTTACACACAGTAAGTAACAAACAACACCATAAATAAACCGCCACAGAAAAACCGCCTTGGAACGGCCACTGGGGGGGGGGGGGGGGGGGGGGCAAGAAACCACTGAAATGCTGGAGCAAAAGAAAACCAACAGTTAGACTCCGATGGGCCCGACCAGAGACACAGCATCAGGCACCAACCAACATTACCTTGAATTAGATCTCTCTAATTCTCAATAAGCCTTTACGTTGGAGCCGTCAGAGAATCTGAGGCCTGACCCACCGGCGTGCAATTAAAGAGGGAAGCAAAGTTGCCAACCGTGATTGGGTTAACTACCATGCATGCAGTCTGTCGTATAACATCCATGTTGTACCCAATCTTTTTATATCGAAGAATGATCTTACGAAATTGGGTGCTGAAGTCATTGCGGTTATATATTTTTCTGAATTTATATACTAAGTCACCATAAAATTCGGGTTCCGATAGACCTTGTTGCAAAAGAGATTTAAGTCCAATATTGAATTTTGAAATTAAATCAGAATGGCGTCTATAAAATTTTGAAAAGGCTTTGCGTAGTTTATGGTACCGATAACCCTGATTAAGAAGTTTAGCCGTTAATAATTTATAACGAGTGTTGAAGTCAGTTACATGACTACACACTCTAGCAAATCGAATTAATTGCGAAATATAAGTCCAATATGATTAATTTCATAATCAATATAAGTTAGTATTTTGAGAATAGAAAGAAATGCGTTTATTCACTAGTTTTAAAATGCTAAGTTTCCAGTCCTTAAGGGCTTTATGCTCAACATACTCTCGCTTACACCATCGATTACCGAATTCATTCAAGGAAGCAGCGATTTCATCTCTACAGTTACTGAAATCAATTTTAGAAGGAAACCGATATTTCGGTCCTTTAGAAATTATATTCCTTATCCTAGAATCAGGAATAATTTTCAAATTGCCAGTAATTACATGACCAGCAGCAGGATAGCAATACTTTGAGTTTTTACAATCACATGAATCAGGAGTATTAGTATCAATTTCAAGATCTGAAACAAGTTTATTGAAATTAAAAATGATAGATCTAACAGGTCTAACAGATCTAATTCAAGGTAATGTTGATTGGTGCCTGATGCTCTGTCTCTGGTCGGGCCCATCGGAGTCTAACTGTTGGTTTTCTTTTGCTCCAGCATTTCAGTGGTTTCTTGCTGTCGAGTCCACACCGTTGTCTCACCTCTGTGGTTCTTTAATTTTTGTGTTTACGGAGATGTTGCACTGATGAGTTAGGAGGCCTTCATGCGGACTGAACAAATTATTTGTCTAAATCGCGACGGAAGTAAGGGCGAGGATTGTGGCCAAGTAAAATCGATTTAAGCCCCCCAGTGGAAATCTTCCCCTGACCGTTCCAAGGCCGCTCTTCTGTGGCGATTTATTTATGTTGTTGTTTGTTACTTACTGTGTGTATCAATTTTGTCTTTTTATTTTGGATGGCCATATGGCCATTTTGTGAGAAAGTAACTGTCCTTATGGCCTTCCTTTGTTTAGGTTTCCATTATGGTCTTGTCGCTTAATGTTTGTATTTCTTTCCCTTTGGTGTCTTTTATGGGTGGAGTAAGTTAATTGTATCAATTCCTGATCTTTGTTTTACTTCTACTTTGTTATATTTATAGCGAATTATAGGTGTTTCAGTATTTTGAAAATAAGCAGGAATGGAAGAAAGCACCGATCTCTCACGGAAGATACTGGGCAAATCTATAAAATCCATACCCTTATTAATGAAGGATATTTTGAAGAAATGGCGTTTATGATTAATTTCAGAATCAATGTAAGGACGGAGAGTATGCTGAGTATAGCCTCTAGTTAAGAGAGCCGCATCATATAACTGATGAGAACTATCGTAGAATTTATTCGCCTCGGTGTCCAGAAGACGTAAAACAGAAACGGGTAATGAACTTAAAAATGAAAGCATAGAATGGCGTCAATGATTTAATAATATAATTGACAGTCACTTCAGTCTAGTATTGTTTCGTTCAAAGTTTATGTTTCCTTACTGAGCTCTACAGAAATCAATTAATGCTCACTACTACTGAGCCTAATACCCATCAAATTCGTGCTCACTAAATTATCACAGGTAAGAGGCAATTGAACAGACCACGCCTTTGCGCTACCTGGTCACCCGCCAATTACAGGAAACATAAACTATTTCATACCCTTCGTCGCGACACGGCTCACAAATATAGTTATTCACAAATTCATTACAATTAACAACAGCTAGAACTAAAAACAGGAAGATTTTCATATATTCTCCACAACATGTGTTAGTGTTTCATAAGGATCAACACTGTTTGCCGTAAATTCTTTCTGTTTTTGGAAGGCACCACGTCACAACCGTCCTCGTGACGCTGATGAAGCAGCTGACGTCATCCACGTCACTCAGGCCGTTATGACGTGTGGCGACCAAACACTCTCACTTATCATTATCACATTCTATTTATGTACATAGAGGTACAAACCGAGTTCTCAAACAAAAACGGCATCATTACAAAATGAACTCGTAACTCTTCTTGAACAAAATTATTTCTACTCAACATGAATATGCTTGTAAAATCAAATTCATCACGGTTCATCATCACGGATAACCCGACAGGCTCTTGTAAAAGTTTGCCCTGATGATGAAGATATGGTTAAACACGTCTTAATTTTACGTCCCCTCTACACCTAATATCACATAGAGACGGGACCACGGTTTTCTAACCACTGCTAGTCAAAAGTTATGGATCGAACAAGTGACCCGGCGTTTATTAATTATATTCTACAAAAGGGGTCTAAAAGCCTAAATGAATCTAGAATGAGCGGGTGTCCAAACTTTACATCTGACCAACATCTAGGGTCAGAATGAGACAGGGCCTCGCTTAAAAGACTCATTCTACTGCTGGAGAAGCCTGGGATCGATCCTGCGATCTCTAGCTGGTAAAGCTAGTAGCCTAATCACTACACCTAAGAGGCTTCAAAAGTGAATTCAGAATAGGCTTAAGAAAGTTGGGGTATA
Organism: Lucinisca nassula; assembly: GCA_963580285.1. NCBI lineage: Eukaryota > Metazoa > Mollusca > Bivalvia > Lucinida > Lucinidae > Lucinisca > Lucinisca nassula. Next base: position 86,312,376 of record OY757019.1, on the reverse strand, counting down.
CTAGAAGTAAACCCCTCCAAAACCTACAAGCATGTTCATACAAAAAAGCTGAGATCCTCTAAGCGGTTTACCAGTATTCGTGTGCGGTCGGTTTCAGCTCTGCGTGGAAGCATTATGCAGCCCATCTATTTCTTAAAGCCCCGATGGTCGGGGCCAAGGTGTAAACGAGAGTATGGAGCGCATTAAGCCCTCAAAGAATAGAAACTTAGCATTTGAAACTATCGAACACACGCATTTCTTTCTACTCTCAAAATACGAACGTATTACCGCCTAAACATAAGACGTCTTTACCTTACATAAAACTAGGTATTGAAGATTTTCATGGGAAGTTTGTTTTGGCTCCAGCAGACAAGGCCGCTAACAAGGTGGTCGTTGTTTGACGGCTCCACTATGTTAGCACTCTTCAGCAGGAACTTGGTGGTACTAAGGTCTATGAACTGCAGCCTTTGGCCGTAGAGAGGGTTGTAGTTGATGACCACATTTGTCATTCAGCCACCAAGTTGCTACGTTATTTTGGTTACCTAAACTGAATAAAACACCATACAAAGCACGGTTTATTGCAAATTAAAGCTCTTGTACCACCACTGAACTTTCTAAATTATTATTGCCATAAAAACATGTGATTAATTATTGCGACAAAGACTTTGAAAGTTCAGGGAGAAATCTGTTTTGGTGTATAAAATAATTTAATGAAGTTTTAAATAAATTCAAATCCAGGCGTTTTCGTGCTTCAAGCCTGTCTTGTTATAATTTTTCCACCTTTTACACTACACTTCCTCATAATCTTATAATACATCACGTGAACATGTTCGTGAAATGAACACCCCCTTACACCCCACTTTATATAGAGAAAACTGGGGTTTACGGGGGTAAACAATATTTTCCTTATTTCTGCTCCAAGATATAGGTTGTGGGTACTCGTTAGAACCGCCTCAATGAGGCGGTTCTAACGAGCACACACGACCTATGTTTGCAGTTTTTATAAAAAAAAATATCAGGGATTTACATCAGAAAAGTAGCCATTTTGGATATGAGAAATATGCACTATATCGCACGGGTGTGTTATCGTAATGATACAGGATTTTCATGTCGGGGGATTTTGTTTCCAGCTTAAACATGTACAGGTAACCAGCAGATAAAAGTGGTTGTGGCTTGGTCTTGGTGGGCTGGCTACCTATAGGGGCCATAAACCCAGTAAGCATTCTACATAAATCTACAGCGGGCCGTTAGTGGCCCGTCAGGGTAGCTGACGGGCCGCTAACGGCCCGCTGTAGATTTATGTAGAATGCTAGCAGGGAAACTGATAAGGTTATAGGATATAATTGACTGCAATAAACAGCTGCTGTCCATATATTCATAAAAAATTGGAGATAAATTATGATTTATAAACAGCTGTTTTTTATTATTCATAGAAAAATATGGAAACACACATTATAAGTCTTCCAAGCCTAAACTGATATTCAGATAAAATCTTTTTTTCTGATTTCAGTCAAGTATGCCATTTTATTTTCTAATACACACAACTAAATTCTTCTTTTTTGTACTTCATTAACCTGTCTGTTACAAGGGTTTGTGATATAACACAGTTCTTACACACATCCCCAAAATTTATAGATTATATCGAGGCCATTCGAATGAGTACAAACACTGTATATTATTATATTGTGGGTGCTCGTTAGAACCGCCTCATTGAACATTTGTATATGTAAAATGTTAGTCATAGTACCCATAAGCAACGCATAGAATAGATCTGCCTCATTAAGGCGTTTCTAATAAACGCCTTGTGGCTACTTGTTAGAGCCGCCTCAATGAACATTTGTGTATGTAAATTTGTTAGTCCTTGTTAGTCCTAGTACTCGTTAGAAAAAGAACTGCCTCAATACTGCCTCAATGAGGCAGTTCTAATGAATGCTTGTGAGCACACGTTAGAACCGCCTCATTGAGACCATTTGAACGAGTACCAACACTCTATATTATAATGTGGGCGTACGTTTGAACAGCCTCATTGGGGTAGAAGTAAAATGTTAGTTGTGGGTGGTCATTAGAAACGCCTAGAATAGATCTGCCTCATTGAGGCGGTTCTAATAAATGCCTTGTGGCTACTCGTTAGAGCCGCCTCATTGAGGCCATTCAGACAAGTACCCACACTCTATAGTATATTATGGGGGCTCGTTAGAACCGCCTCATTGAAAATTTGTATATGTAAAATGCTAGTCCTAGTACTTATTAAAAATAGATCAAGTACCACACTCTGTATTATATTGTGGGGGTTTCGTTTGAATCGCCTCATTGAGGTCATACAAATGTACTCCCTCACTTGATAGGATATTGTGGGTGTTCGTTAGAACTGCCTCATTGAGGCAATTCTGACGAACACCCTGAATATATTTTATGGAAAGAAAAAGAAACTGAGATTAGAATGAGATAAGCCTGGACATCTGATTTATTCATTTATTCATTCAGTCATTCCATCATTTGTTTAGCTGAGCTAATTTTATTTTATTTATTTTACTAAGACTGCCTGTGTATAGTTCATTTTACTTTTTATTTTTTCTTCTTCTATAAAAAGAAGAAAAAGAAGATGAATGGAAAAAGCGTTTTCTCCAGATTTGAAGCTTTAATGTGTTTACTTATTATTTTTTATTATATTAGAACTAAATTTGCTATTTAATTAACCTTTATGAAATATGTTTGGACTTTGTTTCTTTTTAATTTAAAAATAAATACATTAATCATTACTAAATGGTTATATCACAGATATGTTTGTCTATTGAAACCAATTATGAGGTGTGTCTGTTGTTACATAATTGAGATAACAAGGTTAGCTTCCAATAGAGCAGAGTCACAATAGCTCTCCATTTACAACCAATCAGATAAACAGAATTGATGTTATCCCTTCAAAGGCCAGACAAAGAAAGACCCAGGCTGACTGACTGAACTGGTTTTTAAGGTAACCGGGCGCTATAAGCACATAGAGGCTACCCAGGTTTTCCAGTGCTCCATTATATAGTCCAGTCCTGTCTTTAGTGATTTGATGAATAGACATTTCAAAGGAAAGACTCCCTCTATCTTGCATGTAATGTAAGAAATGCTTTGTTATACTTCTGAAGAGCATTAAAAGTATACTTTATGGTCATGTCTGGGGCCAAACATTTCCGCACGGCAGGGCCCATCGGTTTTACTTAGACTTATAATAGGAAAAACGTTTAAACGTCGTCTTCTCTGAAACTACAAGGCCCAAGTCTTTGATATTTTGTATGAAGCTTCGTTAATTAGACCTCTTCTTAGATTATTCAAATTATAGCCCTTGGTCCAACAATCACCCCCCGCGCCGGGTCCCACCGGTTTTATATAGACTTGTAGCTGGAATCGATTGAAGCCACGCGGTGGAATTCGTTTTACTGGTCGTTCCAGGGCGGTTCATCTGTCGCGATTTATTTTAGTAATGGTTTGTCTTTTGAGTGTGTGTCGCTTGTATAATTTTGTTTTGGATAGCCAGTTGACCGTTTTGTGGGAGAATGACTGTCCTTTTGGCTTTCCGCTATAATTGATGTTTTCATTAGGGTCTAGTTATTTCGTGTCTGTGTTTCTTTCCCTTAGGTGTCACAGATCAGAGCTGTGGGTTAATTGTATCGATTCCTGATCATTGCCTTCACTTCTATTCTATATAGGGAAGACTTTGAAAATATTCTTCCTGAAACCAGATTGCCCAGGTGTTTGAAATTCGGTATGAAGTTGTATCAAGTGGACAATTACCAAGATTGTTCAAAAAATAGCCTGGGACCAAAAATGCCCCCGCGCTAGGGTCCGTCGGTTTTACATAGACTTATATAGGGAATACCTTTAACATTTTCTTCTCTGAAACCAGAAGAGCCAGGTCTTTGATATTTGGTATGAACCTTCATCTAGTTGACCTCTACCAAGATTGTCCAAATTATAGCCCTAGGGTTAAATAGTTATCCCCGCGCCGGGGCCCACCAGTTTAACATCTTGTCTGAAACCAGAAGGCCAGGGTGTTTGGTATGTGGTATGAAGTTATATCTAGTGGACCTCTACCAAGATTGTTCAAATTATAGCCCTTGGCCAAAAATGCCCCCGCGCCGGGGTCCACCGGTTTTACATAGACTTATATAGGGAAAACCTTTAAACTTACGAAAACACGCCTATACGAATACATTGTAAAATTAACCGCCGAAAAAATAAAAATTTCCAGATGAAAAATTGTGATATTTTTCTTATTTCTGCTCAAAATATAGATTGTGGGTACTCGTTAGATCCGCCTTATTGCGGTTTTAACGAGTTCCAACAATCTATATTTTAGAGCAGAAATAAGAAAAATAAGGTAAAACCCTGTAAATCCCAGTTTTACTATATAAAAGTGGGGTTCAAGAGGATCAAAATAATATAGGTGTGTTTTCGTGATGGTTGTCATTAAAGCCCAATGGAAAAGGTGTCTGTAATATTTTAATTCATTTTAATTCAGTTTCATGTCGTTTAATAATTTGAAACCCAGCTGTACCCCAGTAAGCATTCTACATAAATCTACAGCGGGCCGTTAGCGGCCCGTCAGGGTAGCTGACGGGCCGCTAACGGCCCGCTGTAGATTTATGTAGAATGCTAGCAGGGACAATTTACATCATAGTATTTTTTCCACTGGCTCTATAGAAATATTTACAGAATGACCTGTACGTTTGAAATGACGGTACAAGAAAGAGTCAGTTTTTAGGCTTACTCTTTCTGCGATAGTGTTCGTTAAATCTTGTTTTTAACATGCAAATAGTTTGCCAGACGTACCGCATTTTACAATATGCAGTATGTCAGATTATCACATATATCAAAACCTTAGACATACCTGTCAAATCGGACATGTTAACTACAGAAAAGCGCCTACTGTTGACAGGGGAAGAAACGGTAGACGCAGTGCATAAATGCGAACAGCAACTGCACCTCTTAGAATTACACTTAGAAATACTAGGATGCATTCAGCTTCTTTTGAAAGGTTTGGTATATTTTCGTAGAATGGGCGATTTGATAGGAGATATTATAAGTCTAAGATTATTTTTAAATAAATTGGTACTACCTGCTCCACTAAAATTAACGTACGCGGCAGAAAACAAATTTTAGGTCTGACAAATACCGACGGCGACCTAGCTCTAAAGTTATTAATAGAATGGGAAATCCGTACAGAAGAAGCAGAATGTAACCTAAGGGGAGATATTGTAAGTTATACTCATCTGTGTGTGTAAAGGGGGGATACCGTCAAAACTAAAGCGATTTTCATACTAGTCATTAAGTTAAACAGTATTCGGAAGAACTGAAAGTAAATCCTTTAACAAGAAGGCGGGTATAAGAAAAGCCCACAAAACAGCTACGCCTACAAAAAGCCCATAGATATCAGACAAGCAATTGTTATACGAGGTACGAACATCAGTCTAATTAAGACTTTCAAAAGGTATCTAAAGGATGTCAAATTAAGGAATCAATTGCAAATGCTGTCCCGGAGGATTGGAAAAATAAGAGCATTAAATGCATGTATGGGGAGACCTTTACAGCCACCACACTGCACAAACACAGCAAAATAGAAGTTAGGGCAAAGATCAGGAATCGATACAATTAACCCACAGCTCCCATCAGAGACACCAAAGGGAACGACACACAAACATGAAACAACTAGACCCTAATGAAAACATCAATAGCGGAAAGCCAAAATGACAGTATTACTTTCCAAGACTATTGTTGATAAACATGGTTATCATACTACGGCTAAGTTCAAGGCTGGCGTTGAGGAAAACCAGATCAAACTTCCCACGGTATACCGATTACCAAAGCTTCGTAAAAGACCGTAAAAAGCTCGTTTCATCGCTAATCCTTGTTCATACACGAGTGCCCGATGCTCTGTCTCTGGTCGGGCCCATCGGAGTCTAACTGTTGGTTTTCTTTTGCTCCATCATTTCAGTGGTTTCCTGCTGTCGAGTCCTCACCGTTCTCTCACCTCTGAGGTTCTTTGATTATTTGTGTTCACGGAGATGTTCACTGATGAGTTAGGAGGCATTCATGCGGACTGAACAAATTATTTTGCTAAATCGCGACGGAGGTAAGGGCGAGGATTGTGGCCACGTAAAATCGATTTAAGCCCGCCAGTGGAAATATTTCCACTGACCATTCCAAGTAGGTTCTTCTGTGGCGATTTATTTATGTTGTTGTTTGTTACTTACTGTGTGTATCACTTGTCTCTTTTTATGTTGGATGGCCATATGACCATTTTGTGGGAAAGTAACTGTCCTTATGGCCTTCCTTTGTTTTGGTTTCCATTATGGTCTGGTCGCTTAATGTTTGTGTTTCTTTCCCTTTGGTGTCTTTGATTGGTGGAGTAAGTTAATTGTATCGATCTTTGTTTTACTTCTACTTTGTCAATAAATTTAACTTCTTAACTATTAAAAACCATGTAAATACGGTATTGCGAAAAACTAAATGAAAGAATTGGTAAGAATCTTTTTGATCAACCAAACACTTCGGTGAGGTTTTGGATAAACTTAAAAGCAAATGTGTTCGAGCGTCTAGTTTGTCAACATATGACTTCTCTGTCCTGTATGCCACTCTACCGCATACTTTCATCACGAAAACACGCCAATATAATTTGGGCCCCCTTGAACCCCACTTTTATGTAGTAAATTGGGGTTTACAGGGGTAAACCTTATTTTTCTTATTTTTGCTCTAAAAATAGATTGTGGGTACTCGTTAGAACCACCTCGACGAGACGGTTCTAACGAGTACCCACAATCTATATTTTGAGCAGAAATAAGAAATATATGACAATTTTTTTCTTAAAATTTTCTTTTTTCGGTGGTAAAGTTTACAATGTATTTGTATAGGCGTGTTTTCGTAATGTGGTAAAAGGTAAAGTGAATGATTTAATTCATCGGACGATTACTTGCGAGGGATCACTATATTTAGCTTGTAATAAACAAAACACACATTTGTCACCTCTAACTACATAAAAAATCATACTTTATATCAAAAAGTTTGTGATGCACTTACATACCTCTTGGATAATATCTTTATCAGATTTGGAAATAAAATCTATAGACAAATTGTGGGTATTCCGATGGGAACTCACTGTGTGCCTCTTGTTGCAGACTTGTTTTTATTTTGTTACCAGAGAGATTTCATGCTCTCTCTCTCTCTCTCTCTCTCTCTCTCTCTCTCTCTCTCTCTCTCTCTCTCTCTCTCTCTCTCTCTCTCTCTCTCTATGTAATTGATGCGTTTAATTGAACATCGAGATATCTGGATAATTTACTTAATAATGACAATTTATGTTTTGAGGAAAATGTTGACAAGATTTATCCCCCTTAGCTGAAACTGTGCAGAGCTAATTCTTTGGATACGGCAGCACCCTTTTTAGTAAAGTAGAAGTAAAACAAAGATCAGGAATCGATACAATTAACTTACTCCACCCATCAAAGACACCAAAGGGAAAGAAACACAAACATTAAGCGGTTTGGATCTGTCTGTCTATATCTCATCTAAGATATACGACACGTGGGGTGGTTTTGACTTTAACATCACGAAACCAATCCTACATAATTCTGACACCCTTGAACCCCACTTTTATATTGTAAAACTCGGGCTTATAGGGGTAAACCTTATTTTTCATATTTAAGCTCGAAAATATAAACTTTGTGTACTCGTTAGACACGCCCTGATGAGGTGGTTCTAACGTGTACCCACAATCTCTATTTTGAGCAGAAATAAGAAACATATCACAATTTTTCATCTTAAAGTTTCATTTTTTATTCGGCATTGAAATTTGTAATGTATTTGTGTAGGCGTGTTTTCGTAATGTATTGTAAATTTCCCGTGGCCATTATTTTAATTGGAGCGGCACTGTTCGAGTTATTCTGGTAGAGGGTCACCCAGGCGACATTCCTATGAAGTTTGATTTAAATTGGAGTTTTTGTTAAAAGACTGTTTTTTTTTTATATTTTTAGCTCTAGTGGCCATCTCATTCACTGAAGCGGAACGATTTGGTAGGGAGCCACCTAGGAAGCATTCCTGTAAAGTTTGAACCAAATTGGCCTGAGGGTTTAGGACGGTTCGCATTTGAACAAATGTGCTGACATTTTTTTCTATTTTTAGCTCTGTAGGCCATCTTGCTCATCTGAACAGCATTGTTTTATCTCTTTCAGTAGAGGGTCTCCTGCGCAACATTATTATGAAGTTTGAATGTAGTTGGCCTATGGATGTAGGAGTTGCCATTTAAAGATGTTTCCATTTTTAGCTCTACCAGCCATTTTGTTCAACGGAGCAAAACCATTTTAGCTATTTTGGTAGAGGGTCACCAAAGCAACACTCCTATGAAGTTTAATTAAAATTGGCCCAGCCGATTAGAAGTTATCATTTAAAATTGTTTTATATTTTAGCGCTGGCGGCCATCTTGTTCATCAGAGCGAAATAAATTTAGCTATTTTGGAAGGAAGACACCCAGATAACCTAAAAGCATATCTGTGAATTTTCGCCCCATGAGTTCATGAGGGGTTTGTATTTAAAGCAAATGCTTGACTGTTTAGCTCTGGGGCCAGTTGTTCAAAGCATCGTTAGCTTAACGAGCTCGTTAGTGGTCATATTGTTAACTCTTCTAGCAAGTACAATATCATAGAATTTGGTATTTTTGCTGAAAAAAATGTGAGCAGCTTTTGCGTCCGCAAAAGCTGCTCACATTTTTTCAGCAAAAATATTAGCATATTTGCCATAATAAATGATCAAAGTTTTAACGATACGTTAACTAACGACGTCGTTAGTTTTGAACAACTGGCCCCTGGTGGCTATTTTGCTCATCGAAACAAATATGTCCTAGAAAGGGTTATCCTTTGGAAGCAAGGAATACACCACAGAACTGGAAAATACGGAGCGTACATCTTTTCTGGGCCAGACTAGCTATAGCCGGGGACATATATCTCAGAAACTCTCTAGAAATACATTTTAATTAGCCATCGATTCGAAAGGATAAAAATACCTCTATATCAAAGAACTATGTTTACTTGTTTAGATTCAGGGTGTTGTTGCATCTTAAAGTGGGGACAAGTTGTTGCAATTAAGGGAGATAACTCAGTACCCAATAAATAGCAATTATAGCAAAAGTCATAACAACAGTAAATCAATTGTACCTTTAGGGTAGAAAAAGAAAAAAATGTTGCTATAAAATGTTGTTGTAAGGTTGTGAACATTTTTTTATTAGTTTGATCAAGAAATATTGGGAACAATGCACTGAAAAGATACCTTTTTGACAATATAAACATTTTACTGTATAAAATCCTATTTTTTTCCCTGAATTAAGTGTCATTATCATGACAAAACAGATTTGAAGGACAGAAACTTCATTAAGCATTACAGCTTATATAATAAAATTCATAAAAATTAAATCTAATGTTTGATATAAAGAGATATTCATATCAGTTTGGTTATCAGAATACATAGGGTCGGACAACAGAAGTGGAGGCAATGACCAGGAATCGATACAATTAACCCACAGCTCCAATCAGAGACACCAAAGGGAAAGAAACACAAACATGAAACAACAGACCCAAATGGAAACATCAACAGCGGAAAGCCAAAAGGACAGTTACTTTCCCACAAAATGGCCAATAGGCTATCCAAAATAAAATAATATAAGCGACACAAACACCCAAAGACAAACCATAACAAAAATAAACCGCGACAGAAGAACCACATTGGAACGGTCAGTGGCAACGAATTCCACTGGGGGGGGGGGTGGATTTAATCGGCTTAAATCGATTTTACGTGGCCATAATCCTCGCCCTTACTTCCGTCGCGCGAATACTTTGTTCAGTCTGCATGAAGGCTTCCTAACTCATCAGTTTAACATCCCCGTGAACACAAAAAATCAAACAACCACAGAGATAAAACAACGGTGAGGACTCGACAGCAAGAAACCACTGAAATGCCGGAGCAAAAGAAAACCAACAGTTAGACTACGATGGCCCAACCAGAGACAGAGTATCAGGCACCAACCAACGTTACATTGAATTAGATCGCTGTAATTCTCAGTAAGCCTTTACGCTCGAACCGTCATAGAATCTGAGGCCTGGCCCTTCGGTGTGCAAAGGAGGTAAAATAGAAGTGAAGGCAATGATCACGGATCGATACAATTAGCCGACAGTTCCCATCAGAGACACCAATGGGCAAAAAACACAAATATGAAATGACTAGACCAAAATGGAAACACCAATAGCTTAAAGTCAAAAGAACAGTCACTATCCCACAAACTAGCCAATTGGCTATCCAAAACAAAGAATATAAGCGATACACCCACCAAAAGACAAACCACAACAAAAAATAATCCTCGACAAAAGAACCGCCTTGGAACGGTCAGTGAAGCGAATTCCACTGGGGGACTTTAATAGATATTACGTGGCCGCAATCCCCGCCCTTACTTTCGTCGCGATTTAGACAAATAATTTGTTCAGTCCGCATAAAGGCCTCCTCACTCAGTGCAACATCTCCGGGAGCACAAAAATCAAACAACCACAGAGATGAAACAACGGTGAGGACTCGACAGCAAGAAACCACTGAAATGCTGGAGCAAAAGACAACCAGCAGTTAGACTCCGATGGGCACGACCAGCGACAGAGCATCAGGCGCCAACCATCATTACATAAAATTAAATTCTCTCTAATTCTCAGTAAGCCTTTACGCTGAAACTGGCATAGAATCTCAGGCCTGACCCACCGGCGAGCAATTAAAGAGGGCAGCAAAGTTGTCAACCGCGACTGGGTTAACTACCATGCATGCAGTCTGTCGTATAACATTTGTGTTGTACCCATTTTTTTATATCGAAGCGGGATTTTACGAATTTGGGTGCTGATGTGATTGCAATTATATATTTTTATCTAGAACGTCTCTAAGTTTTGCATCACTGTTAGTTTGACATTTGATGCTTCTCGTCCAATCCGTACTTGTGCACCTCTTTTTATTTGGCAAAAGTTTTAACGGACTACCATAGGTGTTGGAAGAGCCGACAATTACTTAATTCTTCGGTACTGACAATAAAATGCGTTTCCTATCGAGTTGGTGGGTCAGGCCTCAGATTCTATGACGGTTCCAGCGTAAAGGCTTACTGAGATAACCTAATTTTATGTAATATTAGTTGGTGCCTGATGCTCTGTCTCTGGTCGGGCCCATCGGAGTCTAACTGTTGGTTTTCTTTTGCTCCAGCATTTCAGTGGTTTCTTGCTGTCGAGTCCTCACCGTTGTTTCATCTCTGTGGTTGTCTGATTTTTGTGTTCACGGAAATGTTTCACTGACGAGTAAGGAGGCCTTCATGCGGACTGAACAAATTATTTGTCTAAATCGCGACGAAAGTAAGGGCGAGGATTGTGGCCATGTTGGGTCGTTTTGGGCCCACCAGTGTGGTTCGTTTCGCTGGCCGTTCCGGGGCGGTCCTTTGTCGTGGTTTGTTTTTTGCTATGACTTGTCTTTGAGTGTGTGTATCGCTTACATTACTTTGTTTTGGGTAGACAGTTGGCCGTTTGTGGGAGAGCGACTATCCTTTTCGCTTTCCGTTATTAGTCTTGGGGTCTGGTTGTTTCGTGTTTGTGTTTCTTTCCCTTTAATGTCTCTGATGGGAGCTGTGAGTTAATTATATCGATTCCTGATCATTGCCTTCACTTCTATTTTTCAGAAACTACCTTGCTTCAGCAGAATACAAAACTTTAAATAGAACTAATTTTGTTTCAAACTTTATGTTCGAATGCCAACACCGATTTCCACGTGCACGCCTATAATTTTTTTTCAGTTTGTAGCGTAGTTTTAATGACACAGCCTAGATTTAATCGGTACTTTCAATTTTTGGACCGTCACTGTACTGCATTACATCGAGTCGTAGCGCAGTATTTTTGACATTGCTAATACACTCTTGTTTATTACCGAGATGTTTTTTCCGTACACCTGTGCCATTTAAACATCAAGTTTCCCCGGCACTGTAATCAGTAAGACTTTTATTCAATTTCTATACGAATTAAACCTTTAAAAACGCAATATTGAATTATGAAATAATGGGGGTATGCTAACTAAATTGCATTTTTTAAATAATTACTCAACGTATCCGCACCGATTTTCTTCTGTCAATTACATACATATAGATCCTTTATATGACAGCAAAAAAAAAATATTTAAATCCAATGGCTATGACCTCTGAGAGGGTTAATTTTCCGACATTATTTTAACGAATATGGTTCGGTATTAAATGGATAAAACTGCAGTGAACACTGGCTCAATGTATTCAAAATTACGGGATATAAACAGATTTTATAGGATATCCTGAAGTTTTGATAAATAAAAAAAAACGTTGTTAAGTTTTGAACATTTTTTTATATAATTCGGGTGGTTAGCAAAAGGGTCTGTTTTGAAGACCTTGTCCCCACTTACAAATGCGACAACACATCCATTTCAGGTAAGTTTATCCTTTCGAACCGCCGACTAATTAAATTTTCGAAAATGAGTTATATATCCCCGGCTACTAGTTTCGAAAACACCGGTTTATCTATTTTGTAAAGGGTCACCAAAGCATTATTCCTATGACGTTTGAATGAAAATGGTCCAAGTGTATTTTGATAGGGAGCTTTCCAGGAATACTCATGTGAAGTCTAAATTAAATTGGCCCAAGTTCGCATTTAAAGCAAATTGTTGGCGGACGAAGTATGATGGACATTCACCGATCAGAGCAGCTCACCATGAGCACTTTGTGTTTAGGTGAGCTAAATTGCATTTTACAGTTTAAGGGTGTCAGGTTTATGTCATTCGTTGCAAGTTTAACGTTCATTACGCAAACACGCCTATACAAATACATTGCCACCTTTATCGCCGAAAAAAATGAAAATTTTATGTTGAAAAATTGTGATATTTTTTTAATTTCTGCTCCGAATATAGATTGTGGGCACTCGTTAGAACCGCCTCATCGAGGCGGTTCTAACGAGTACCCACAATCTATATTTTAGAGCAGAAATAAGAAAAATACGGTATACCCCCCCCCCCCAGAAACCCCAGTTTTACTATATAAAAGTGGGGTTGAAGGGGGTCAAAACTATAACGGCGTGTTTTCGTGATGAATTTTCCTACTTTGTGCAAAAAGTGAAGACTCTTGTCAGCTGCCGCGTTCTGTGGTACCTAATAAGGTCCCGAGGTAATGAAACATTTTCATGCCCAGCTCAACTGATTATGAAATTTGTAACGCTAATAACTATTAAAATACAAAAAAAAAATCTGGTAATTTTTCTGCTCACTTCAGCCCAGATTGTCATTTATCCTGCGCATAAATTTTAAAATGACAACACTTGTTGGCATTTTAAAATTATGAGCAGGTTAAATATCATGCTCAAGTGATATGAGCATGAAAAAAATGTGTTATAACCTCGGGGACAGGTCTTTCCTGCTTTCTTTTACGCCCCCGCCCATAGGGGCTTGAAGAAATATATGGGCTGCATGATGCTTCCACGCAGAGCTGAATCCGGCCCGCACACTAGTACTGGTAAACCGCTTAGAGGATCTAAGCCTGTCCAGGAACCGCGGTGCGAGGCGGTCCGCCCATGCTAATAAACCCTATTGGTTTCATTGGGCGACAGGGCTTCAGAAGACATTTCGTCTCAATGTCGGGTAAAAGTCCCACAAAATTGGAAGCAGCGTCTTCAAAATAACCTTTACAGTGTTGACGGGGACGTTAAACCCCAACTCAAACAATCAAACAAATCATTCCTGCTTTCCAGTTTCTCATTTCGGCACGCTCTAGATCACGTGAACAAGTCAGTGAAATGAATACCCCTAAACCCCACTTTATAAAGAGAAAACTGGGGTTTACGGGGGTGTACATGATTTTCCTTATTTCTGCTCCAAGACATAGGTATTAGAGGTTATTTCTGCTCCAAGACATAGGTCCAAGAAATGAGGCGGTTCTAACGGGCACCCACAACTTTATAGAAGTGGATACAATGATCAGGAATCGATACAATTAACCCACTGCTCCCATCAGAGACACCTAAGGGAAAGAAACACAAACATGAAACAACAGACCCTAATGGAAACATCAATAGCGGAAAGCCAATAGGACAGTTACTTTCCCAAAAAAGGACCAATTGACTATCCAAAATAAAACAACATAAGCGACACAAAAACCAAACGACAAACCATAACAAAAATAAACCGCGACAGAAGAACCTACTTGGAATGGTCAGCGGAAACGAATTCCACTGGAGTGCTTAAATCGATTTTACGTGGCCACAATCCTCGCCCTTACTTCCGTCGCGATAAAGACAAATAATTTGTTCAGTCCGAATGAAGGCCTCCTAACTCATCAGTGCAACGTCTCCGTGAACACACAAATAAATCAAAGTACTGAAAGTACAAATAGAAGGTGATGGTAGAAAACTGTTAATTTTTACATTAGGCCATATCATTCCATTATCTTTTTTTTTCTTTTTTTAATTTTTAAAACAATCAATGGTGTAACGCGAGGAGCAGACAAATGAAATGTCAAAAACAAAAGTTAGGATCGAACGGTACATGTTGTGAATCCATTCTTGTGTCGATGAGAATAATTCTGGAGACAATTACATATATAGACTCTAGCAAACAAGATAAATTACTCAACACTCTATACGTGCTAGCAAATGGCTTTCTTACACCAACGCCCCCCCCCCGCCCATAGGGGCTTGAAGAAATATATGGGCTGCATGATGCTTCCACGCAGAGCTGAATCCGGCCGCACACTAGTACTGGTAAACCGCTTAGAGGATCTAAGCCTGTCCAGGAACCGCGGTTCGAGGCGGACCGTCCATGCAAATAAACCCTATTGGTTTTATTGGGCGACAGGGCTTGGGGTGTCATTTCATCTCAATGTCGGGTAAAAGTCCCACAAAATTGGAAGTAACGTCTCCAAAATGACCTTTACAGTGTTGACGGGGAAGTTAAACCTCAAATCAAACAAACAAAAATTTCTTACACCAATATTCCGGGACACTGGCTGGTTTTTATCTGAGGCTTCGATCACAAGTTTAAAAGTTTGTTGGTTGCTATGTTTGTCAAGTGTTTGAAAGACGTCCGTCGACCCAGTGAAATCTGGATTTAAAGAGGGCCATAATGGCCCTGGAACGCTCACCTGATCCCAATTGTACAGATAAAATGGTAAGTAATATAAGGTGGAGTGGATGGGTTGAGCCATTTTAGTTGAGAGTGACCAAAGGAACATTCCTGTGAAAATTATTTCAAAATCTGTCTACCTATTTAGTAGTACATCACGTGAACAAGTCCGTGAAATAAAGACCCTTCTAAACCCCACTTCATATAGAGAACACTGGGGTTACGGGGTGGGGTATACATTATTTTTCATATTTCTGCTCAAAGACAGGTTGAGGGTACACGTACTCGTTAGAACCGCCTCATTAGGCGGTTCTAACGAGCATCCACAACCTATGTTTTGATCATTGTTAAGAAAAATATCACGGATTTTCATCAAAAAAGTAGCCATTTTGGGGATGATAAAAATGCACTATTTCGCATGGGTGTGTTATCGTAATGAGAAGTCAGTTTAAAGCTTGTTTATTGATATTGTTTCGTTTGGTGGCTTTTATGTTCAGTGGAGCGAAACTATTTTGAGCAACTTGGTCAGAGGGTTACCCATGGAACATTCCTTCCAAATTATTTTCTTTCTGCATGAGGATTAAGTCTTTTAAAAGTTCCCTTCTAAAGAGCCGACTAATATGTTACTATCTGGACATTTTCCGGACATTGAGGGTCATGTCCTAGTGCATGGAGATGAATTTGCTCAGCATCACGTGAACAAGTCCGTAAAATGACCCCCCTAAACCCCCTGTATATGAAAAAACTGGGGTTTACGAGGGTATACATTATTTTTCTTATTCTGCTCCAAGACATTGGTTGTGGGTACTCGTTAGAACCGCCTTACTGAGGCGGTTCTAACGAGCACCATCAACCTATGTTTTGAACATTTATATAAAAAATATCAAGGCTTTTCATCAGAAAACTAGCCGTTTTGGAGATGTGAAAAATGCTCTAAGTCACACGGGTGAGTTATCGTAATGGTCTAACTTACAATGCCTCGCTGTGACAATTGGCAGGGGGTGGGGGTGGGGGGGGGCGTGGGGCAAGAATTGTCATAAAATGCTAGACATATGAGTCATTGGTTCCCTTTGACAATACAGAGCTAACTTCTATGTCACTATCTGCACATATTGTGGACATTGAGAGTCAGGTCCTAGCGCAACAAAGGGAAATGAAGAGGCTCAGTTTTACTAATAATGTCACATGGTGACAAAGGGAGGGTGGTTATGTGTCAGTGGTTCCCTTTGACAATACAGAGCTGACTTGTATGTCACTGTCTAGGCACCTAGTGCACATTAAGGGTAAAGTCCTAGTGCACCAGAAGGAGATGAACCAGCTCAGCCTTAACCCTATATAAAACCAGTGGGGTTATAATTTGGATAATCTTGGTAGAGGGCAACTAGAGGAAGTATCATTCCAAATATCAAAGACTTGGACCTTCTGGTTTCAGACGAGAAGGTATTCAAAGTACGTAAGTCTATGTGAAATCAGTGGGCCCTGAGCCTCAGGGCCATTTTTGACTCCAGGGCTTTAATTTGAATAATCTTGGTAGAGGTCACCCGCATGAAACTTCTAGCAAAATATCAAAGATCTGGGCCTTGGGTTTTTTAGAAGACCATTTTAAAGGTTTTCCATATATGGCTATGTAAAACCGGTGGGACAATTTTGGCACAAGGACTATAATTTGAAAATCTTGATATAGGTCCACAAGACGAAGCTACATACCAAATATAAAATAACTGAGGCTTATGGTTTCAGACAAGAGGATTTTTGAAGATTTTTCCAACGAGATGTCTATGTAAAACCAGTGGGCTACAGGGCGGGGGCATTTTTGGTCACAGGGCTATAATTCTAACAATCTTGATAGAGGTCCACTAGACGCAGCTTCATATCAAATATCAAACACCTCAGCCTCCTGGTTTCTGACAAGAAGATTTTCAAAGGGCTTCCCTATATAAGTTAATGTTAAACCAAAGGGCCCCGGGCGGGGGCATTTTTTGCCCCAGGGCTATAATTTGAAGTCGGAAAGTCCATTGGTCTCATAGTGTGGCAAGGCTTTAAATGCCATTTCATCACAATGTTTGGTAAGAGTCCAACGAAATTCGAAGCGCGTCTATACAGTTTTGTTTATTTGTTTGATTTGAGGTTAAACGCCCCTTCAACACTTTATAGGTCATTTTGGACACATCGCTTCCAATTTTGTCGGACTTTTACCCGACATTGAGATGAAATGGCAACTCAGCCTCTGTCGCACAATGCAACCAATAGAGTTTATATGCATGGATGGTCCAACTCGCACCCCTTTTCCTGGGCAGGCTTAGAATCGGAACCTTTAAGCTGTCTACCAGTACTCATGTTCGGTCGATTTCAGCTCTGCGTGGAAGCAGCCCAATCTGTTTCCTCAAGTCCCGTTGGACGGGGCTGTTATACAGTCTTGACGGGGACGTTAACCGTCAAATCAAACAAATCAAATACACCTCAGTAAAAAAGGGAAATATTCAGATACAGAAGAAGAGGAAACAAAATATGATATTTTCTGACCTCGGATCCGACCGCGGCTCAAAAAAAAAAAAAAGCACCCACCGCCCGGAATAAATATGTATTACCCTGTACTATAAACGTTATGATTAAGTTATATAGTCATATTTTTACTGATGGTTCACAGAAATATGTCCATGCAACAGTGAATCGACCCCCGCCCATCGGGGCTTGAAGACATATATGGGCTGCATGATGCTTCCATGTAGAGCTGATTTCGACCCGCACACGAGTACTTGTAAACCGCTTAGAGGATCTAAGCCTGCCCAAGCAAAGCGGTGCGCACGAGTCGGACCGTCCATGCTTATAAACCCTATTGGTTTCATTGGGCGAAAGGGCTGGAGAAGTCATTTCATCTCAATGTCGGTTAAAAGTCCCACAAAATTGGAAATTGAAACAAATGCAACAGTGAAGGTAACTTCGCTCTATCCGCCTCCGCCCATAGGGGCTTATAGAAATATATGGGCTGCATGATGCATCCAGGCAGAGCTGAATCCGGTCCGCTCACTAGTACTGAGGATCTAAGCCTGTCCAGGAACCGCGGTGCGAGGCGGACCGTCCATGCTAATAAACCCTATTGGTTTTATTGGGCGATAGGGCTCGAGATGTCATTTTATCTAACTGTCGGGTAAAAGTCCCACAAAATTGGAAGCAACGTCTCCAACATGACCTTTACAGTGTTGACGGGGAGGTTAAACATCGAATCAAACAAACAAACAAAAATTTGCTCTATCTGTAGTATAGCAAGTCGTAGTATTCAATTCATTAGTTGTCAACTCATTCATTGAATTATTAATACGCGATCTAGAATTTGGAGCGAGTTCAGTTGACGTACTAGAGTTAACAAGAGTTGACTTGCCACATAACGCGCCGTGTAGGAATATTAAATTGCGACTTCTAGAGTTAGCTTGGTATGAGAGTTGGAAGCCTTGCCTAGTAGTAACGAATACGGTGGAAGGTGGAAAATTGTAAGTTAAATGCAATCCGAAAATCGATTATTTTCAACTATTTGACATTTTGGCCACGTGTTGGAAAAATCACGTCCAACTTGAAAACATGTTTATACTTTCGATTTACTCGAGGGCAAACGATGACTTTTTCTTGACGTCAGTAGAGTTCTGAATCTGAATCGTTACTGGTGACGCATCAAATGACATTTGAAGCTTCCTGTCGCTTCTAATTGGGGGATCGTGAAGTGGGGCGGGGTTGGGGGGGATAAAGTCATTGTACAACTTTGTACAAGAGTAAGCCTACTGTCTCCCCAACTTTTCTTGAGTTAACTTTAGTTGCTCAAATGAACTCGCTCAAAGCAAACTAGGTCATGACAAGGCTGCGAATCGAGACCAATTTGAACCATAGGGTTAATTTTATGGCATTTTACTCTGAAGTTAGTTGTTTGTGTAATTGGCTCCCTCAGTTTGACAATGTGCATATCATTTTCACTTATCAAATGATACATGCGCGTCTATTGATAAATATATGGAGGCTTATTTTTCTTGGAGCATAGGATTGTTTCGTCATCGAGGGGCTCCAGTGTCGATTGACATAAGAAGGTTAGACCTGAAAGGTCATCACCTTCTAATAAGTTTATATTCATTTCTAAATAAACCTACGATTATCCCCCTGCCGTCGTGTTTTTGTTAAAGATAAAGATAAAGAAGCTTTATTTAACGTCGCATATTCGAAACAAATAACGTAAGCTCTGTAGAGCTTTTATTGCGACAAACAAAGTATCCTTTAACAAATACTTACCTGCCTTCATTTATCTTCCTAGGACTACCCCTGATAATGCGAGCGTCAGCCAAGGGAGCTCCTAGTACCATTTTTCACGCCTTTGGTATGGCGCGGCCGGGGATCGAACCCGCAACCTCCCATTCCCGAAGCGGACGCTCTACCACTGAGCTATCGGGGCCGGTGAAAATGTTTGTGTATTTTGCTAGACAAAACTACCAATTCCCAAAGCAAGCTTGATTGAACTCAAGTTAACTCTAATAGTGTGGCATGAGCCATAACCCCACGTGTTTTGATGTAACTATAGTTAACCCTAGAAAGTCAACCGAACTCGCTTTTAATAACTAGGCCAGGTCAGCTGCGAAACGAGACCAATTTCAAATCTAGATCCATTTTATGACATTTATTTCTGAAGTTCATTGTTTATGTATTTTGCATCCACAGTTTTTTTCAATCTGCATTTTATTTTCACATATCAAATGATAAAGGCGCGTCTCTTCACTGATTTATGAGGACCTATTTTTCTTGAAACAGAGGAGTGATGCGGTATCAAGGGAATTCTTTGAAGTGTTGCCATAAGAAGGTGAGACCTGAAAGGTCATCACCTTCTAAAAACCACATGGTAGTTAGCAAGCAGTACGAAAACAAGCCTATACAAATACATTTAAACCTTTATCGCCGAAAAAATGAAATTTAAGATGAAACAATTGTGATATTTTTCTTCTGCTCAAGTTAAAGATTGAGATCGATGAGGCGGTTCTAACGAATACCTACAATCTATATTTTAGAGCAGAAATAAGAAAAATAAAATTACCACTGTAAACCCCAGTTTTCCTATATAAAAGTGGATTCAAAGGGGTCAAAATTATATAGGCGTGTTTTCGTGATGGATAATTAAAAGAGCGTATTGAAAATAAGAGACCCAGACTAATCGAAAAACGATTTTTGTTAAGCGAAACAGTCTAACTTTAGGATCATGCGTTTCGCCCTCAGTGAGAATCGATTGTTTGTGGTTGCACGTCATTACAATCGGAAATCTGATTGTAAATCGCTTTTCTCAAAACTCCCATATTCATACATGCGCGCTTTGTGAAGCGAAAGAAAATAGAAAAAAAAAATGAAACGACGACAATTCTATCTTTCAATATGTGTCTGTTTCATGTGGATACTTTTGAAGGTAAATATATATACTACAGTAAAACCGACATCAGTTGTCAGTTTGGTATTGTCAATATTATTGTAAATAAAGGTTATTTTTAATTTTATCTACGCAATTATATGTTATTTTTGGATGATCTAATTTTATTTTTGGTGACTCCCTATTAATGTGATGGTATCAGGCTAAAAAATACCATACCTGCACTGTTTCGACGCTAGCCAAGTGGTAAAGTCACGGGCTTGTAGAGCTAAAGTATGCGGGTTCGAATCCCGCTGGGGATGTTTTTTCTTTAACATTTTTTTTTCGCGCCAAAAGCAAAATATCCTCGATTTTCTCGTGAAGTATGCATTTTTGTGCTGATATAAATTTTTACTGAACATTCCTTAGTTCATACTCGGTTGCCCTGCCGCGAACATGTCTTCAAAAAAGCTTCTTAATGCCGAAAGCAAAGCCATGGCATTGAACATTTTGAAAATTTGCAAAGAAGAAAAGAGGAACGTGGAGCTATTCTTGCCACTTACTAGCCATCTATTGAACTTTAAAATAAATAGATAACCATTCACGAAAAAATAATAATACAAAAATAATAAACAGAATTGAAAATTAAAAAAGAAATAATAAAAATGTAAATTCTGAAACTATTTTATAAAAAAATCATCAAGAAAAAAAAAATCATGCTTTTAATAGCTTTATGAAAAAAGGTTGACTGCGAGGATCGAAGCTGCGACCCTCAGGAAAGTAAACCAGTCGTTTTAGGCGCTCCACGCTACTAGTTGCTCTACGCAACTGATTACATTGACACTGCAAAATTAAGTGCTTTTGTTTTAGAATATAACCGGTTACGTACCTGTGGAAAACACCGTTGTTTGTTATGATTTATAAATAGACCAGTATTTATCAACATTGAAACCATAACACCGACATTTTACGGCAGGGTACCTGTAGTATGTTTACAGAATATGTTTACGTAGTTCAATGTCCGAATGGGTTAGAAAGCAAACTTTGTCACGACCCGCTCGAGTCGCATGTGAGACGCTATATAACGAAAGGTCAGGTATGTTTTCCTCCGGGTACTTTTTTTTTACCTTTTGGAGACAATGGGCTCTCAGCTTATCTGTTCATTAATTTTGTTCTGTAATACTGCTTACTCTCCCTATATTCGAGGGATGTTCTTAAAGTTCTGATCCTGGGGCTATAAAATGATACATGAAAAGAATATAATCAAAATTCTCATTTCATTCCTTCAAAATACTCTCCTTTAACAGAAATAAAACTTTTGAAGTCTCGATATCCAAGAACGGAAGGCTGCACAATACTCAGCTTTGGGTATACTGTTCAGGCACTGATAAATTACACTTCCTAAAGCATTCCTAGGGTTATAACGTCTACCAGATAACATTCTTTTTAGCCTAGGAAACAGGAAAAAGTCACACGGGCTTAGATCTGGAGAATAAGGGGGGTGTGGTAGCTGTTTGATGGATTCTACACGCAAATAGTCTTGAACAAATTCTGCCTTTGTGTGCTGGTGCATTGTCATGGATTAAACAAATGTTACGAATGCCGGTCTTTGGACGCTTTTTGACAAAATATTTTTTTCATTTTTTTGAGCACATGGTTTTTATAGAACGTTCCAGTAATAGACCGACCGCTTGGAGCAGCGACTTGCACCACAGGGCCAGCAGAATTGAAGAAGATAGCATAAAGAACCTTCTTGGCACTTTGACATCTTTTAGCAATAATCGGTCTGTTACGGTTTTTAGCAATCCAAACTTTGTTATTAACTTTTCGCTGGGGTTCAAAATAATAAATCCAGGTTTCATCACCAGTTAACAATTCGCAAATTTTCTTGTTTTCACAATTTTTATATGTTTTAAGTAATTCCCTGGCACATTTAACACGGTAAGCTTTTTGCTCTTTTGATAGCAAGTGGGGTACCCAACGAGCACATAGCTTTCTTAGTCCCAGATGATCAGGCAAAATTTTATGCACAGCTGCCGATGTTATCCCCACATACCCTGCTATATCTATACAGTATATCGAGCGTCACCTTCAACCAGTTTTTCCACAATGTTAGCTTCAGTCACTTGCATACGGGGTCTCCCAGAACGGGCACTATCTTCAACGTTACTTTTTCCATTCTGAAATTTATTTAACCACTGGCGAACTGTTATTATCGAGACCGCAGAAGATCCGTAAATATCACATAGTTCCTTTAGAATTTGTTTGGCAGATATCTTTAAGGCACCGCGAGCTTTTATGTAAGCTCGTATTGGCTTGCAGCGACGGCTGCAAGCCATTTAGATTGGAAATGTAGTTCCGGTTTTAGACTTCTCTTTCTATGTTATTTGGATCCTCAGGTGTTTTTTTAAAGCAAAAATCAGAGATACAGTCAGCTTTTTCCGGTGATCTGGTCCCTCACCCTATAGCTCAATAGGTTTCGCATATTTCAATAGAATACAGGGTACCAGTTTAGTGAGAGATGGTCTAGTGACATAGCTCTCGTTTCTGTGCGAAAGTTTAACTAAACACCGAAGCAAATTTATCCACTAGGCCACGGACTACACAGCACTACCGTCAATACAGTTTACCTGACCACATTCATGAATCATCTGTGCAGCAGTCTACAATTCACTCGAAGGTCAAAACTCGATGGGTTTTTATGCCCCCGCCTATTCGGAGAATAGCGGAAGGGCATTAAGTTTAACCCCTGTCCGTCCGTTCGTTCGTCTGTCCGTCCGTCCCGACATCGTGTCCGGGCCATAACTCCTAAACCCTATGGAATATATTCATGAAACTACACAGGTGCATTCATCACACTGAGATGATGTGTCATGAATAAGGAAGACAACTCTTGCATTTATGTTTTTTGGATTATCTGCCCTTGACTTAGTACCATATAGTAAACCATGTCCGGGCCATAACTCCTAAACCGTATGGAATATATTCATGAAACTTCACAGTTGCATTCATCACGCTGAGACGATGTGTCATGAACAAAGGAGACAAATCTAGCATCTTTGGTATTTGGATTATCTGCCCTTGACTTAGTACCATATATTAAACCATGTCCGGGCCATAAGTCCTAAACCGTATGGAATATATTCATGAAACTTCACAGGTGCATTCATCAAACTGAGGAGATGTGTCATGAATAAGGAAGACAACTCTTGATTTTTTGGTTTTTGGATTATCTGCCCTTGACTAAGTACCATATAGTAAACCGTGTCCGGGCCATAACTCTTAAACCGTATGGAATATATTCATGAAACTTCACAGGTGCATTCATCACACTGAGACGATGTGTCATGAACAAGGAAGACAACTCTTGCGTTTTTTGGTTTTTGGATTATCTGCCCTTGACTTAGTACCATATAGTAAACCGTGTCCGGGCCATAACTCCTAAACCGTATGGAATATATTCATGAAACTTCACAGGTGCATTCATCACACTGAGACGATGTGTCATGAACAAGGAAGACAACTCTTGCATTTTTGGCTTTCGGACTATCTGCCCTTGGCTTAGTACCATATAGTAAACCGTGTCCGGGCCATAACTCCTAAACCGTATGGAATATATTCATGAAACTTCACAGGTGCATTCATCACACTGAGGCAATGTGTCATGAACAAGAAAGACAACTCTTGCGTTTTTCGGTTTTTGGATTATATGCCCTTGACTTAGTACCATATAGTAAACCGTGTCCGGGACATAACTCCTAAACCGTATGGAATATATTCATGAAACTTCATAGGTGCATTCATCACACTGAGACGATGTGTCATGAACAAGGAAGATAACTCTTGCATTTTTGGTTTTTGGACTATCTGCCCTTGACTTAGTACCATATAGTTAACCGTGTCCGGGCCATAACTGCTTAACCGTATGGAACATATTCATGGAACTTCACAGGTGAATTCATCACACTGAGACGATGTGTCATGAACAAGGAAGACAACTCTTGCATTTTTGGTTTTTGGATTGTCTGCCCTTCATGCATATATTTTATGATTGATTTGAAGTATATTTGTAATATTTTCTATGAATGGCATTTGGCGGGGGCATCCGGATCCTATGGACACTTTTTCTAGTGTTGAAATTTTATAGGGTAGATTCCTGACGTCAGAAGTGTTAACTAGAGTAGGTCAACTGAACTGCTGCGTCTTTTTTTATCGTGTCCGATCAATATCTCTCTTATTCCTGGATTGATTTTTGAATAACTTGACAGTATTGTTTATCATCATGAGAGGATGTGTTGTGCTCAAAACCCAGGTTGGTTTCTAAAACCGAGTTATCATGTTCAAAATGATTCTTTGAGCTACGTTCTTTCATTTCCTTGTTCTTTATAGTTTTTTAACCTTTAACCTGCTGAATATTCAATTAAGCCACACTCATTTCTGACTTTGAACCAATCAGATTACTTGATGCAGCTTATTTCTACATATTCATAAACTGAATGTCAAACTGTGTAGATCCTGATCAGATGGCTTCTTCAGAAGCCATCTGATCTGGATATACACTGTTTGCAAAGATAGGGCTTGTCGCCTACAGCAGGGTAAAGGTTAACATCAACATTTTCTTACTCCTCTGATAGCGCTGCCGGGGCGCTAGTCAGTTCCACTGACAGCTCTTGTTATATTGAAGGTACTGCCACCAATAAATGAACAAAGTTTACGGCGTACTGGCAGTCAATTGGTCCAGTTTTTATCAAGGTTAAGATTCACCTTAAATAGCTTTATACTGTTTATTTTTTTAGACTTTCAGATAAAAACTGTTAACATTGGTAACATTGTTTACTTTGGTTGTCTCTTGTTTATAATATTTTATACTTTGCTAATAAAAGATGTTAACATTTAATGTCTCTTCCTCCTTTGTCTTATACTCCCTTGTATGTATATTTGTGTCGTCACCAAACAATTACATGTTTACTGGCCACATGACATGAATGTATACTCAGTATGTATGGAAGACCGCCTCCGTGGTCCAGTGATTAAGGTCGCTGACTTGTAATCACTGGAGGGTCATGGGTTCGAGCCCCGCTACCGGCCATGATCGTTTATGTAAGAACATTTGGTAGTTTGTGTCGGAGGATCTGAGTCAAGTACTGGTACTTTCCAGGAACGATGGATAGAAAACTACTCGCCTGTATATGACTGAAAGATTGTTGAACGGGCGTAAAACCTAGCAAAACAAACAGTATGTATGATGTGTTCTACCACATTATTGTCTCTCATAAATCTGTTATGGACATTTATTTTGTTTTGTTTGTCCATTTCTACTTGCCAAATTGCATATCGTCCGTGCTCCATAAGTCCATTATTCCTCCTGTCTGTCTGCTAACAATGTCTTCTTCAAACTACTATTCAGATACTACTGAGCAAATTTCAATAAAACAGGGTCATCACAATGATCCCTTACTATCATAGTTGGTCAAAAGTGAGAATGTGATCATTGGGTCACATGTCAATGCCTCAGTTACCTTAACATTGAAATATTTCTTCCAATAAATGTCAGGGTAGTGCCACATAGAAAATTGACACCTCATGGGTTTGTCCATTCCAATGTGTAGATAAACCATATATTGCCTTTGGGTACACTGCATCAAAAGTTTATGTCCCATTAACAAGAACAGTGCAACTTGCTTTCTCACCAGTACTTTCATCTACATCAACTCGTACATCCATGTGGCGGCAATATGGCTACATTTACACCAGGAACAGTACCCTTAAAACCAGGCAAGCCTTTCCTTTTAAAAGGAACCTTTATTTCTGACTGTGAACCTTTCATAGTTGCTACGAAAAAAGGCCGGTGGTACCGAGTGACACTGATTAAATTTTGTATATCTCCTAAACTAAACGTCCGACAGTAATTATATACATATACATATGTATATATATGTATGTGTAGATAAGATAATATACATTCTGAATATGTAAACCTCGTGCAGATACCGTTTGAAATAACTACGGTAGCACATGAGGATTAGAACTTTAAGAACATCCCTCGTATGTAGGCCAATGTAACATTTTTTCTTCAGGATTTATGAAAGCTATAAACCTCAAACAAGGTATAGTGTGCAATGATGACAAATTATATCATGTTAGGGATACTTGGCTGTATCAGCTTTTGCGCTCATCTCTTCTTTCATTCTTATTTCTATCAGTACATACCATTGTGATATTTTCAATAAATTTTGTCAGAAACTATAAAAGCTAGAATCCTCAAACTTGATATACTATAATGTGATGATCATCACGTTAACAAGTCCGTGAAATGAAGACCCCCCTATACCCCACTTTATACAGAGAAAACTGGGGTTTACGGGGGTATACATTATTTTTCTTATTTTTGCTCCAAGACATAGGTTGTGGGTACTCGTTAGAACCGCCTCAATGAGGCGGTTCTAACGAGCACCACAACCTATGTTTGCAGTATTTATAATAAGAATATCGCATATTTTCATCAAAAATGGCCATTTTGGAGATGTGACAAAATGCACTATGTCGCGCGGGTGTGTTATCGAAATAATGGTTTTTATCATGTAAGAGTCAGTGGGCTTTCGAATTGGTGATCAGGTTATGCATTCGATCCCGGTTTCAGTAAAATGCTCTGAAGTTGGAGTATAGTCAGATCCTCTGGCAGTTCTAGCTGATTATATTTTAAATGTTTGGAGTCTTCCTATGTCAGTAGTCTGAAGGAATATAGCTACACGTTCAAAAGGAACAATCCTAAGGATGTAAACAATTATATGGGTAGGGGCATTGCTTCCCGACAAAATAGGGTTTTAAACAATAGATTTAATAAGTGAGCTGAAAATACGAGGGATGTTCGAAAAGAATTGCTTTTTCTATCTAGAGACTTTAAATTTCAAGTTAGCCCAAAAGTGCTCATTTCATGCCCCTGAAGTACTCCCTGTGGCTAGAAATGCAAAGTTTCAGCCGATGTATCCACTTCCTGAAGGCGTCATGGTACGCTGATTTGGGCACAGTAATAAGGTACTAATGAATGGCAGGTCCAAGTGTCTGTCGGGACTTGTAGGGATTTGTAGTTCCGCCAAGCAAAGAATGATTTCAATTTCGGAAACAAAAAGAAATCACATGGGGGCAAGATCTGGGGAATACGGGGCTTGAGGCAAAACAGTTACTTTTTCTTTCTTCAAAAAAGCCGTAACTATTGCGGAGGTGTGAGCGGTAAATGACGGGCATGTTTAAACCCAGTGGCAAGGCGTCGTTTCTGATAATACTTTTTTCAGTTTCTTCAGTATTACGTCTTTCTGTTACTTTCCGGTGATGCTTTTGCCCATTTTCACCGGCACTTTTAATGTGACTCCTTCACCAGAGAAGAAGATTGCATACAAAACAGAAGTGGAGGCAATGATCAGGAATCGATACAATTAACCCACAGCTTCCATCAGAGACATCAAAGGGAAAGAAACACAAACATGAAACAACAGACCCCAATGGGAACATCAATAGCGGAAAGCCAAAAGGACAGTTACTTTCCCACAAAATGGCCAATAGGCTATCCAAAATAAAACAACATAAGCGACACGAAAACCCAAAGACAAACCATAACAAAAATAAACCACGACAGAATAACCGCCTTGGAACGGTTAGCGGAAACGAATGCTACTGGGGGTCTTAAATTGATTTAACGTTTCGCAAATTATTGGGCGTTTGCTGTGTTTAGTGGCCCAGATCTTATTGTTAACCTTTCTGACGGGCTCAAAATAATGGACCTAGGTTTCATCACCTGTGACGACATTAGCAAACTGCTTTTTGTCATATTTTGGAAACTTTTGAAGCAGCTTTTTGGCCACTTTAACCCGTTGCCTCTTTTTCTCGTCAGTCAACAGATGTGGCACCCACCTAGCAGAAATCTTTCTGACTTTCAAATGCTTCCTCAAAATAAGGCGAACCGTTAATAGTGATATGCCTACCTTTCGTGCAATATCAGGAACTGTAAATCTGGCATCTCCAATAATGATTTCCTTTATTTTGGAAACGATTTCTTTTCGAGATGCAGATTTGGCCTACCTGATTTCGGTGCATTTTTGATGGACTCCACACCAGACTCAAATTTCTTTTTCCACCGCAGAACTGTGTCATAAGACACACACGAATGTCGAAAAGCAGTAGGAATTTCAGTCATCAGCTTCTTCAAAGAACAACCAACTTTTGAGCAAGCTTTGATGTAAAGTAGAAGTGGAACCAATGATCAGGAATCGATTTACCCACAGCTCCCATCAGAGACACAAAAGGGAAAGAAACACACACATGAAACAACAGACCCTAATTGTAACATCAATAGCGGGAATTCCACGAGTGTGTGTGGGTGGGGGGGGGGGGGGGGCTTAAATCGATTTACGTGGCCACAATCCTCGCCCTTACTTCCGTCGCGATTCAGACTTATAATTTGTTCAGTCCGCATGAAGGCCTTCTAACTCACCAGAGACAGAGCATCAGGCACCAACCAACATTACACTGAATTAGATCTCTCTAATTCTCAATAAGCCTTTACGCTGGAACTGTCATAGAATCTGAGGCCGGACTCACCGGCGTAGGCCTGTATTTCAGCTTTTTAGTCGACGGTTCTACCAACCATTTTCACTGCACTGGTCAATGACTGCGTGTATTCAAATGGCAAATTTTTTATGTCTTACACATAGTCTAACATGTACATTTATACACCATTTTGTAGATATTGAATAGCCCTATACAAGTATGTATTAGTTTTGATAATAATAATAATAATAATAATAATAATAATAATAAAGACTTTATTTACAGTTGGTATCACAATTAGCTACAAGCTACTCTTCCTTGAGGCCCACTTAACAAACTATACACAATGTACATAACAACAACAAAAATAATTAATATACAAAATACGTCATACACTCACAGATCAGCAAGCTCCCAAAGTCAGAGGTGAAAATGTCTATCTTTATAGGCCTGCAGCTACACTTTCCCTCAAGAGAAGGGAAGTCCATCACGATCTTAAGTGCGTGAATGAATAAAACTCCAAACCCCACTGGCAACTGAGGCTCACATAGGCATACATTAGTTTTCTCATTCCCGCCCAAAGACACGTGCCGCGGGTACTCGTCATAACGGCCTCAATATATATGAGGCGGTTTCTAACGTGCACCCACAAACCATATCCTGAGCACAAATAAGAAAAATATCACAAATTTTCAACCGAAACATAGGCGTTTTGGAGATATGAGCTAGAGGACAATAAGCAATTCTTTTTGAACATCTTCGTATATCTGATTATCAGCTTGGCTTTCGAAAGGGGAGCTCAACAACCCATGTTATTTGCGTTTTAATCTCTATCATACAAAAAGTGTAACAGGAGAAAGGACTTAAGAATGCCTCCCAAAGCGGTTATCTGAATGGTAAATAATGCAAATTATTTAGATCGGGCCTCAATGGTAAATGTTATGTATAATTTAAGACATTTATAAAAAAAAAAAAAAACGTTTAAATTTGTGAAAGGGGGATGTAATTCGTATTCAGATTTCTTTGAATGCGGAGTCGCTTAAAAACTAGTGGAGGTTATCGCACCCGCTTTTGTTTTCATTATTTATAAAGGATTTGTTATGTTGTGTATTGTAAATAATATTGGAACCTCGAGTGAAGGTTTGGCCCATACGGTCGATTTAAACTCCCCAGTGGTTCTCGCTACAGACCTCCTAAGTCGGTGGTTATTATTTGAGCCCCGCCAAGCGAATTTGTGTCTTCGAGCATTCCGTCATGACAAATTTTAACTGCGCATGCCAAGCCATTCAGAGGGGCCAGGGATATGGCTTTCTGTCTGAAGGTTCCTCTTGATTCACTGCTCTTAAAGGAACTTATTTTTGAGTTTTATTTGTATGAGCGAGCAGCGAAGGTTCTGGCGAGACTGCGCGGATGCGCAGGCTCGCCTGAACCTTCGCTGCTCGCATAGGCGATAAGTACCAAAATCGCTTGACGGGGCCCATTTAATTTATTTTAAATGTAGCCTTGTCGGATTTTCCGACGGGGCTCTTTATGTTGTATGTGTTTATGGTTGTATATTATTGTAAGGACTCCAAAATACTACCCACCTTATGGTTTACCCATTTTATTCTGAATAAAAAGAAGAAGTAAAACAAAGATCAGGAATCGATACAATTAACTTACTCCACCCATCATAGACACCAAAGGGAAAGAAACACAAACATGAAGCGACCAGACCATATTGGAAACCTAAACAAAGGAAGGCCATAAGGACAGTTACTTTCCCACAAAATGGCCAAATGGCCATCCAAAATAAAAAGAAACAAGTGATACACACAGTAAGTAACAAACAACAACATAAGTAAACCGCCACAGAAGAACCGCCTTGGAACGGTCAGTGGAAACCGCCCTTACTATATATATTAGAATCACTTTCACAATTCTGAGGGTGTCAGATTGACTTTTAAGGAATTTGTTTAGGAAATGGCTGAATGTTTGGCAAACAGAAAAGATCTTCGTGTAGGTTTTGCTTTTCTCTGACAATTGTAACGTATCTAAATGATAAGGATTTAACCCCGTGTGCTAAAATGACGTCTGTCCTGGCTCAAGAACAGGCATTGTATTTTTTATTTTGCTTTTTTTCTTGTCAAAATATATATTGCGGTTGCTCGTTAGAACTTCCAAAATGTGGCGATTCTAATGAGTACCCACAATCTGTGCTTGAGCCAAAATAAGGAAAAAATGAATACCACTATAAACAGCAGCTTTTCTGTTACGAAAACACGCCTATTCAAGTATATTGGTAAAATTATACCACAACTATGAAATTTTCAGATGAAAATCCCGACATTTTTTTTCATATTTCTGCTCAATACTTAGAGTGTTTGTTTGATTTGATTTGATGTTTAACGTCCCCGTCAACAATATAAAGGTCATTTTGGAGACGTTGCTTCCAATTTTGTGGGACTTTTACCCGACATTGAGATGATTGTGGGTACCCCACAATCTATGTTTTTAAGAAGAAATAAGAAAAATATTGTATACCTCTGTAAACCCCGCCGGCCTCGGTAGCTCTGTCGGATGCGCGTCTGACTGGTGATCAGGAGGTTCGATACCTGCCGGGGTCGGCAACATTCTTTCGTGGAGATTGATAATGAAATCTTTTCTACGGTCATTGTCTCCTGGACTGAAGAACTATACAGGACTTTAGTAACTGGGCGGTACGTTTATGACGTAACGCCAGTGGAACGGTGGGTAACGCCGGTTGCCAAGAGATATATACGTTACGTTAATGCCATCTTGATCGTTAGGCATTTGTTATGTAAAAAATGTAAAAAAATAAATAGAACATCGTCGAACTCATCATCGGAGTTAATATACTGACCGGAAATAGAAACTATACACTCTTAAATTGTCTTGCCTGACAAAACAAGTGGATAATTCAGTTAAAAATTACTGATTAAGGACTTTACTAACTATTGACATGAATCCTGTAACAATTTAAAGAAAATCTGGTGTTCAAAATAAAAGTTTTTGGGAAAAACGTAAAAAAGTGCATTTTTCACAAAATCTGTTTGTAATCGAATTTTGACTTCAACATTTTTTTGCGTATAGGTAACAAGTAAAAAGCAAGGAATAAAAAAATAACATAACATCTAAAAATTATCGAGAAACAAACATTGTATTGAAATATCAAAAACTGCTTTTTTTAGCGAAATTTTCAAAATAATGTTTCAACCCAAATATCGACCCGAAAGTGCCTTCAGTCGTTTTAGCATTCTCAGCTGTGTCTTAAATATTGATAAAAACAAAAACCGCAATCAGAAATGCCATACTTTTCGCTCACTTCCGGTGGTTTGGTCCAATATTTAAACGTCGATAACATTTCAACCATTGTGAAAATTTTCATTTTGTAAACAATATTCCCCACGTTAGATGATGCGTAATAACTGGCAAAAATGGGAATCACATTCGCGACACAAAAAGTTTGACCCAATGGAAACTTGAACAGCATAATTTTGACCCTTGCTTTGAGCCTGTGGCTCTACCCGTTAAATCGTAGCTATCATTAAACATTTTATTCGATAAATCAGATATGCCACTGATGATAATTTATATAATTGGAATTCAAATTTCATTAAAATGTTTCGCCAGTGACAACTTAAAAATGAGTGTATAGTTTCTATTTCAGGTGAGTATAGTATTGTCTAAATTCCACAAGCGGGAAAGTCTTCAGAACATCTTGCTGGTAGCAGAGCGAGGTTGTTGAGAACGAGAATACATCGAACGACGGTATAACAGTAGGACGTTGGGGCAACACTATCGACGTTGCAGGACTGGAGGTGCAATTTAAAAAGGACAAAGCACGAACCAAAGCTAACTTTACAAGGGCACAAAATAGTCTTTTAAATTTACTAGAAGAACATGACTTACCAAGCCGTAGAGAAGTTAAGACAGGTGTCAAAAAATGGATGGCTGTTTAGACATTGTAATGAAAGCTTTGGCGAATTTTTCAGACTTCTATGTCACAAATGGAGAAATTCAAAAAGGCCAGAGGATAGCCAACAAAATGGAAAAAAATAGAAGAGGACTTCTACACAACGTATGAAACAGCACGTGAGTACTTAGATTCACGAAGGGACGACGCATCCAGCGTTGCATCGGACACATTTTCTATAGACTTGCTGCAAAGAATGAACATTTCTGATGATAATTTAGAGACCTATCAAAAAGAACCAATTTTGACAGTAACACCACGGACTGAACCTGAGGTAACATTCTCTAATCAACGTAAATATGGTAGTGACTCTATTTCAGCAACTATGAAACAACAGCTAAGCCCGGCCGAAACATCCAATGAAACGGCATTTACATGTATAAACGAAAATACATACGAACAGAGGAAGTCAGACCCTGAAAGTAACAGTTGGTCGCGTATTCTGCAGAGAATTCAGGACCGAGATACCTACCAGAACATTTCCACTGCACAGGGGGGGAACTCGCATGAGCACGTCCACCGCATCGAAACCAACAAGAGCCGACGCTGCAACATTCGAGCCAACGCCCGCCAGCTGTGACGCGCCCTCTATCGGACAAGACCTGTGGCGCCAACTTAAACGGGTGCAAATACCGGTGTTTACAGGTGACAAACGGACGTATCCAAGTTGGAAGGCGGCCTTTATAGCTTGTATAGATAGTGCTCCGGCGACGGGAGAATACAAACTACTTCAGCTCCGTCAATATCTAACTTGGGATGCTCTGAAAACCATTGAAAATCTCGGACACTTTGCCATAGCTTATGAAGCCGCCAAAGAACGCTTAGAGCGCAAATACGGAGGAAAACGACGACAAATATCCATATATTTAGAAGAGCTAGAACACTTTCGCCCAATTAGAGCAGGAAATGCAAAGGATCTTGAAAGTTTTGCTGATTTGTTAGTCATTGCAATCATTAACTTACAAGAAGCAGGTCAGCATTATGAACTAGGTGATGGATCGCCATACAAAAACTACAGCGAAAACTGCCAGAGTCATTATTAGCGCGCTACCATCGTTGGGTGTTTGAGAACAAGATAGCCGAATCAGTTCTAACCTTAAGATCGTGGGTGCTACAAGAGTTCCAGACCGTCGCTGCAGAGACAGTCCACGGTGTAAGCGGCAGCATTACAGATACATGGTCAGGACAACAGAGTGGAAGGTATAGGGGCCCACTAACTTTTTTTGGAAATCAAGCAGACAGCAATGGTAAGCAATCTTTGCTATGTATTTTGTGTGGAGCGCGCCATGGCATTTGGGGGCGTCAAGAATTCCTACAGAAAAATGTATCAGAAAGATGGAACATTGCGAAAAGATTAAAACTGTGTTACCGTTGCTTGGCAGACGGACACACCGGGAAACTCTGCGAAAGAACTCGTCTGTGTGGAGAAAACGGGTGCCAAGAAGTACATCACAGGCTATTACATCGACCAGAAAATAGATAGTATTGGGGATCTGCGACAAATCACGGTTTTATGAGCCTTAACGGAAATAATGAATCGAGCGTACCCGGAAGTCCATCTGAAGAACCAACCGTTTCCGGTACGGAGGGGAAGGAGCAAACACACCAAACAACGATGACAGCTAGAGACAATTCAGAAGCCGAGTACATAGCCCTTCGCACAGTTCCAGTTATACTTACATATGGCGACAGATCATTGCACGTGAATGGCCTGCTGGACGATGCTAGCACCAAAACATACATCAACGCCGATATTGCTGCGGAGTTGGGGTTACAAGGCACATCTGAAAAGGTAACTGTTAACGTTTTAAATGGACAAGTTGAAACGTTTGATACATGTCCCGTCGACCACGAATTGAAAACATTTAATGGTGACTTTAGTACAAAACTCACAGCATTCAAAGCAAACCGAGTGACAGGTAGCATGTCCGCCTTCGACTGGAACCAATGTAGTCACCAATGGCCACATCTGAAACATATCAAATTTCCCCGTACTGCACAAAGACCAGTAGTTGATGTTTTAATAGGTGCCGACTGCGCAGACGTTCATTGTGCCATGGAAGAAGTTCGGGGTAGACCAGGGGAACCAATCGCCAGACTAACACCGCTGGGTTGGACCTGCGTGAGGAACCCAGGATTACATCACAGAACAGCCCTGCAAACAAACTTTGCCAATACATATTTTGTAAGGGATCAGTCTGAAATAGAAAAACTAAATGAAAACATCAAACGGTTCTGGGAGATTGACGACGCCATGATAGTGAAATCGGGCGACCCAAGAGATACACAACTGATAAAACCAGAAGAAAAGTTCGCCATGAAAACTGTTGAAAACTCAATCCAACATGATCATAACTTGTACCTGGTCGGTATACCTTGGAAAGAAGAGAAAATAGTATTGCCTGATAATTATGATATGGCCTTACGTAGGCTCGCCAACACTGAGAGAAGACTGGAAAGATCGCCAAACATCAAGACAGCGTCCAATGAAATCATTGGTCAGTATATGGAAAAAGGGTACATCCGAAAAGTTCCAAGAACAGTACAGCTCAAAGTGGTATCTACCCCATTTTCCAGTGGTACGACCTGACAAGGAAACAACAAAGACACGTATTGTGTTTGACGCCTCAGCAAAGTTTGACGGAGTTTCTTTGAATGACGTCATACATCAAGGCCCGAAACTACAGCGTGACTTTGACATACTTCTACGCTTCCGTCGATTTTCCATAGCAATGGTTTGTGACATAGCCGAGATGTACCTGCGGATAGGGTTGCTAGATGACGATAAACCCTATCATCGCTTCCTATGGAGGGGAAATAACTCATCTCAATCGCCAGACATATATGAGTTCGACCGAGTCGTGTTTGGGGTGAATTCATCTCCATTCCAGGCGCAGTTCGTCCTGCAGCTTCATGCCCAAAACCACCAAAAGGAATTTCCATTGGCCACTGAAACCATACAAAAATCAACGTATATGGACGATTCTATGGACTCAGTAACAAGTGAAGAGAAAGGAGTAGAATTGTACAAACAACTATCTCAACTATTGACCAAGGCAGGCATGCATGCTCGCAAGTGGCTATCCAATTCACAAAAGGTGTTGGCAGAAATTCCAGTTCAAGACCGGAAATCGGAAGTCGACTTTGACCGTGAAAATTACCATGCGCAAAAACACTGGGAATTTGGTGGTTAGCAGACAAGGACATCTTCACATTCAAAGAGTGTCCTCCAGAGGACAACATGATGTTCACAAAACGCAATTTCCTTAGGAAATCGCGACATTATTCGACCCCATAGGATTCCTGACTCCCTTTACAATTCGCGCGAAGATATTGTTGCAGGATATATGGACCACTGGCCTTGATTGGGATGAACCTCTGACCGAACCACTCACAAAAACCGCTCGTGGTTGGTTCGGTGAGCTCGAGACGTTAAGGCAGATACGGATTCCAAGATGTTTTGGGGTGAAAGGCAAGACGACCTGCTCTATGACGTTACACACATTTGTCGACGCATCCGAAAATGCTTATGGGGCCGTCGTATACGCCAGGTGTACCTACCAGGATGAGTCAGTTTCGGGTTCAATAGTAGCCGCAAAGTCCCGTGTAGCTCCTAACAAGGCCACCAGCATTCCCCGGCTAGAACTAATGGCGGCGATCGTCGGAGTGCGACTAGCAACAAGGGTAGCGCACGTGCTTGAGTTGCCTGTAGGAAGCTGTTACTTTTGGTCCGACAGCCTGAATGTCCTGTGGTGGATTCGCGGTCGGAGTCGGGAGTTTAAACCGTTTGTCGCAAATAGAATAGCTGAGATCCAAACCGCCACCAGGCCAGACCAGTGGAGACATGTGCCAACGGGACAGAACCCAGCTGACCTATTGAGCAGAGGTATGGGAGCAACGGAGCTGGTTGACTGCCATACATGGTGGAGAAGACCCGAATTCTTTCTACACTCTGAGAACTCGTGGCCTGTTAACCAACTGACACTGAAGAAACCACCGGAGATGCCGAACTGAGGAGACATGCAAAATCGTTACATTCAGGTCGGGCACAAGGGGACCCAGAACCGGATGGAGTATCGTATTATACATTTGTCACACTGGCTCATACTGTGACATTTCCATTGACGCCTACCAACTACTCAAGCTGGCAGAAGACGAAACGAATATTGTCCTGGGGCAATCGATTTATAGACAATTGTCAAAGACAAAAGGCCGACAGAACATTTGGCGAGTTACTGGTTAGCGAGCTGAAGAGGGTCGAAGTTCAGCTGATTAGAGATACCCAACGCATGGAGTTCCAGGAGGAGTGGGCCGCTCTGTCACACAACAGACCAATACATACCAGTAGCAAACTCGTCGGATTACAACCAAAGTTGGACAATGACGGTTTGATGAGGTCAGATGGACGACTAAAACATGCAAAATTCCTGTCATTTGATGTTCGATATCCAATCATTCTACCCAGAAAGAGTTGGATAACAACACTTATTGTAAAGGACTTCCACGAAAAGGGGAATCACGCAGCAGGCACCAACCAAACGTTGGCAGCATTATCGACTCGATTCTGGATTATATCCGGACGCGAAGTTATACGCGAATGGGAGAGACGGTGCTCTGAATGTCGACGAAGAAAAGCGAAGTCGTGTAGTCAAATCATGGCCCCACTGCCTCTGTCGCGGCTGAAGACGTCACTTAGAGCCTTCACTAGAACATCAGTGGATTACGGAGGCCCATTCATGACAATACAGGGACGCGGAAAACGTCGCCAGAAAAGGTACTTATGTCTCTTTACTTGCCTAGCTACGGGGGCAGTTCACTTGGAAATAGCCTTTGGATTGGATACAGACTCCTTCTTAAACGCATTTTACAGGATGGCTAGCCGGAGAGGACTACCGGAGGAGATGTATTCAGACAACGGGACGAACCTCAAAGCCGCTGATAAGGAGCTGAAAACATTACTCTCTGCGTTAGAACCAGGCAGAATCGAGGAATCGGTCGCAAATAAAGGTGTCGTATGGCACTTCAACCCACCACTAGCGCCACACTTCGGTGGAATACATGAGACCATGATAAAGGCGGCG
Source organism: Lucinisca nassula (assembly GCA_963580285.1). Classification (NCBI taxonomy): domain Eukaryota; kingdom Metazoa; phylum Mollusca; class Bivalvia; order Lucinida; family Lucinidae; genus Lucinisca; species Lucinisca nassula. The sequence goes on along the minus strand of OY757019.1, from coordinate 86,274,260 downwards.
AAGAGGGCCATTAACGCTATTCTTGGCAATTCAGATATCACCGATGAGGAACGATGACGGCCATTGTCGGGGCTGAGGCTCTTATAAACTCTAGGCCGTTGACATACCAGTCGGCAAACCCTGCCGACGATATTCCGTTAACTCCAAACCATTTCTTACATGGACAAATTGGCGGTCAATTTGCCCCGACGTCTGTAGACAACACACACTTTAACCCACGTAAGCGATGGCGCCGTGTTCAAGAACTTGTCCGCCATTTCTGGCACCGCTGGTTACAAGAATGGCTACCGGGACTCAGCGGCCGAAAGAAGTGGACCCAGGAACGTTGGGATATCCAAGTGGGAGAGGTCGTACTGGTGATCTCTACGGACACAGCGCGCGGTAAATGGCCACTCGGGAGAGTCACCGAAGTCTACCCAGGCCCAGATGGACGTGTTCGGGTGGCAAAGATCCAGGTTGGACGGAGTACCTTCACTCGACCTATAACGAAGCTATGCCCGCTGGAGTGTGACTTAAAGACGTCTCAGCGATGAGCTCATAAACTTTACATGAACTTTAAGCTAGATTGCTTCATACTGAAGATAAACCTTACTTTGCTCATAAATTGAAAAATCGTACTTTTAGCCTATGGTTCGATCGATTACTACATCTTATGTATTTAAATTATGTTAATGTGATCCGTCATACCTTTGATTGAAACTAATTCTTATATTAATTTAAGGTTTACATGTAAGTTAAGCTCAGGACAATTTAGATTTAAATGATATTGCTTATGTTCTAATTCATCATCAAAATTTAGATTTTGAGGAGGGGAAGAAATGGACTGAAGAAATATACAGGACTTTAGTAACTGGGCGGTAGGTTTATGACGTAACGCCAGTGGAACGGTGGGTAACGCCGGTTGCCAAGAGATATATACGTTACGTTAACGCCATCTTGATCGTTAGGCATTTGTTATGTAAAAAATGTAAAAAATAAATAGAACATCGTCGAACTCATCATCGGAGTTAATAGTATTGTCTAAATTCCACAAGCGGGAAAGTCTTCAGAACATCTCCCTTCCGCTGATTCAAGAAGGGCAGTTGTAAGTTTCTGACGAAAGAATGTGCACTGTTCAGGTTAACCGCTAATAACATATAAGCCTGCCCAGGAAAAGTGTGGATAGGTAAACTGACGGGCTCAAAAATGACCTAAAAGCAATGTTGACTGGCCCGTTAAACTCCAGTACAAACAAAACCTCTGTAATCCCCAGTTTTATGATATAAACATGGGGTTTAAGGGGTCGAAATTATACAGGCGTGTTTTCATTATGACTATATAAATTTGGAACTGGAGTGTGTTGATGATCCGATGGTATGTGTCCAGATAAGGGGAATGGGAACACCTTCAGGGGAGGCAACTCATGCAAAAGTATTTTTGTCTCCCATGTCAACAGGGGTCAACTCTTAAAGAAAATAATTTGCTCCTGAGGAGCAAATTCATTTCCTTTAAGAGTAGACTGCTTTTCAGCGGGGCAGGGCTTACAGAAATGCAAAACGGAAGTTGTGTCCCTCTGAAAAATGGCTGGAAAATCTGCCAGGTGTTCCCATTTCCCTTAAAACTAGACATTACATCAATGTTAATTATCATAGTAATGAACAAGAAAATCATTTTCGCACCATGTGTTGTTTTGTTACAATTATAATCATTTGTTGTTTGTAAAAGAATATGGTTAAAACATTTGGTTATCTGAGGGAGATCAGTACGAAATCAATTTCACAGATTTAAACCTTTTACCCCTGAGTTTCTGAAGTCGACTAAATAGAGGATCTTACATGAGTGGTCATACATTATTGAATTTATTAAACGAGTTGAGGAAAAAGGATAAAATGCTCGGCACAGCCTCGCATTTTATCCCTTTTCCTCAACGAGTTTAATAAATTCAATAATACATGAGCACGAATGCAAGATTCTATTTATCATATGGTATTTAAAACGCATTTTATTCACGAATGTTTACAAAAATGTCAATATTCCGCCGTTAGTAAACGCGACGTCGTTAAGGACGTCGTACATGTAACGTTACGGGACGTATCTAGCTAATTTGCATATTTAATCCACTAGTGGATTATCGAAAATATTACATGGTGTTATTACACTCTCAGACGCGACGTCATATGATAAATTAGGATATTTGAATTCGGATAAATCCATTTTTGTAAGCAATGCCGTACAGGATAGCAAACAACGGTGAAGACTCGTCAGCAAGAAACCACTGAAATGCTAGAGCAAAAAAAAAAAAAAAAACAACAACAACAGTTAGACTCCGATGGCCCCGACCAGAGATAGAACATCAGGCACAAACCAACATTACATAGAATTAGATTCTCCGTAAGCCTTTACGCTAGGGCCGTCATAGAATCGGAGGACTTACCCACAGGCTTGCAATTGAAGAGGGAAGCAAAGTTGTCAACCGTGACTGGGTTAACTACCATACATGCAGTCTGTCGTATAACATTTATGCTGTACCCAATCTTTTTATATCGAAGAAAGATTTTACGAAATTGGGTGCTGCAGTCGTTGCGGTTATATATTGTTTATGAATTTATATACTAAATAGAAGTGGAAGCAATGATCAGGAATCGATACAATCAACCCACAGCTCCCATCAGAGACAGCAAAGGGAAAGAAACACAAACATGAAACAACAGACCTAATGGAAACATCAATAGCGGAAATCCAAAGGGACAGTTACTTTCCCACAAAATGGCCAATAGGCTATCCAAAATAAAATAATATAAGCGACACAAACACCCAAAGACAAGCCATAACAAAAATAAACTAAGTCACCATAAAATTCGGGTTCCGATAGACCTTGTTTCAGAAGAGATTCACGTCCACTATTGAATTTTGAAATTAAATCAGAATGACGTCTATGCTTTGCGTAGTTTAGGGTACCGATAACCCTGATTAAGAAGTTTAGCAGTTAACGATTTATTACGAGTGTTGAAGTCAGTTACATACCTTCACACTCTGGTAAATCAAATCAATTGCGAAATATAAACGCCTTTATTGTATCGTGGACACCACCGAAATGTAGTGCCAGTGGTGAATTAAAGTTCCATATCCTTTGTTAGCTGTATTGCGATTTATTTTGTTATTATCTTACTCGAGAACCGCCTTTGAAGTTAGTACCTTTGTCTGAGTACATTTTCTCTGGTAAACATCTACGACTGGCCATTCTACAGAACGTGTTCAGGAATGAATCAATCCATCCGTATGCCACCTCCTTATCGCTAGATAGGTGAACAGGCATAGGTATCTCTTCTCGCGTCGTTTTCCTCGTCCTTTGAACTGTGATGAACGGACCTTCGAAATCCACTGTAGACCTGACAATGCTTGCAGAGATGGTTGCAGTCTCGACGATGGCAATGGTGCCATTATTTGTGAGCAAATATCTTCTGACTGTTTTAAGAACTCGGGTCCTATCCACCATTTTTCACTATAAGCTCAGCTGTTTTCATCCCTCTACTAAGTATATCAGCTGGATTCAAACTGGTGGGTATGTATCTCAACTGCTCTGGGCTTGTACCAGTCTGTATATCATCTACCCTTTTGGCAACGAATTACTGCTGTTGGCAAGGCTTCGACTTCCGTCGCAACATACCGCGCATTCTTTTTTCCCATTCTCGTATTTCTTCGCGTCCTGCGAGTAACCAGTGTTGAGTGGATAATGCTGCGAGGGTCTGGTTAGTTACTGTAGCATGGTTCTTCGTTCGTGGTATTCCTTCACGATAAGCTTAGTAACCCAACTTTTATACAGTAGAACTTCGATGGCTCGAACACCGATGACTCGTTTACCATTGATCAGTCGAACACATTCTTGAGCCCCTAGCGAAATCCTCTACATAAGAAATAGTGGAGGATAATTAAGGAGATTTTAGTCTTTTATCTTGCAAATGTATGCTGTGTGTACTCATTAGAATCTCCTCATCGAGGCGATTCTAATGAGCACACACAGCATACATATTCATTATAGAACACCGAAAAGATGTCAAAAAGTATCTCGTTATGCCTCCTGACAGTAACCTCAGTGGTTCGAACTACCCCTGTCTCGAACAGATTATCGAGGTCCCAAAGGTGTTCGAGCCATTGGAGTTCGACTGTATGTGGAAGTATAACTGGAAACGGCACATCGTAGGACAGGAACTTGGCATGCTTAAGACGTCCATCAGCCCGCATCAGTCCGTCGTTATTCAGTTTTGGTAGTAGCCCTAACAACTTGCTGTTTAAGAAATAGATCAGCTCTAGCTGTGACTTGTTGAGTACTAAATCACAGTTTGGAAGTCAGTTGTAAAGTAGACAAATCACGAGCGCGTGATTTGTCTACGTACAACTGACCGACAAACTGTGATTTATTACCTAACAAATCACTAGCTAGAGCTGATCTATTTCGATTTTAACACGCTAAAAATCGGCAATAATGTTGTTGTTTCCTTCAAAATCTCAAATCTTTTCGCCATTGTTAGAAGAAATCCAGCTAAAATGATCGACTGAAACACATTCATTTATATCCTTTTCTAACGTTTTCGATGCGAAAATATGACGTTACACCGTCTAACGTCAAGGAAATCGACTAGTGACGTTATTAATTTGCAGTTTTTTAATGACGTCACTCGTCATGCTCTTCCTTGTCGTGATTTGTCGTAGAATAAAACACAGTTATTTTCCATTGCCTATATAATTGCCGGTAAAGGTTTTCTGTGCGAGAGAGCTTTCCATTCGTCAGTGAACTCTGTGACTTGGGTGTGATGAATAATCTTAACTTCAGCCCGTTTCAGCTCATCACTCATTGGTTCATCGGATGTTCTGTTTTCTTTTTGCTTTCTACTATTGTCAACGAAGCGGTTCATCTATGCCAACACTCTCTTCAATCGTAATAAACTCGGGTAGTTGGATGGTTCAAGCGGCAAAGTTCCGTCATTATCTTTGACAGTCATAAAAACAGACTCCGAACTGTTTTCCATTCTGGTCAATGTTGTAGGTCTACCGGATCTTTTCATTTCGTCATGTCCTGTGTGCTTATATTTGATTACTGATGTTGGCCAAACATCTTCTGACTGTTTTAAGAACTCAGGTCCAGTCCAATATTTTTCACAATCTATAAGCTCAGCTGTTTTCATCCCTCTACTAAGTATATCAGCTGGGTTCAAACTGGTGGGTATGTATCTCCACTGCTCCGGGCTTGTACCAGTTTGTATATCACCTACCCTATTGGCAACAAATGGTTTGAAATCCCGACTGTGCCCTCGTATCCACCATAAGACATTCTGACTAAGAATACGATCAGAAAATTGCTGACTCGTTTGGTTCTAGAACTCATGTTATTCTCGTCCCTTGCCGGGCGCGAAAACTTGCTGCAAGCGTTAAATATCTGTAGCCTTGCTTAGTGCGATGCGTGTCTTAGCAGCCACTGTATTTGTTGAGAGTGTCTCATCTTTATAGCTGCATCTTATATAAACTACGGCTCCATATGCGTGTTCAGATGCGTCAGTGAAGGTATACAATGATACGTTGTCTATTTGTTTGCAATTAACAACCAAGCAGCTTGGAATCTGTATCTCAGTTCTGGTAGGTCCATGAACCAGGCGGGTGCTGAGTTTGCTAATTTTTCTGTCAGTTCTTCATCCCAGCTTAATCCGGCCATCCACATGTCTTACAGCAATGTTTTGGCCCTGGTGGTGAATGTAGCCAAAACCCGACAGGATCGAACAGTGTGGCTATCTTTTGCAATAAACTTCATTTTTGTTAACTTCATGTTGTCGCCAGGAGCGTTCTCCTTGAACGAAAAAACATCATGGCTAGCTAACCACCATAACCCCTTATGTTTTCGTACTTAGAAGGTAACCTGTGTGTAGATCTACATCGGCCTGGCGATCCTGTAGTTCCGGAATCGCTTTTAATACTTTCGATGAGTAAGACATTTTCTAGCACGCATCCCAGCTAGTGAAAGAAGCTGGGATAGCTGTCTGTGCAGTTCTGTTCCTTCATCTTCGTTCATTACCGAATCCATGTAGTCGTCCATGTAAGTGGATCTAAGAACTGTTTCTGCTGTCAGTGGAAACGTTTCCCTGAAGTGCCTCGCATGGTGTTGTAAGACAAACTTGGCAGCTTTAGTCTATTCCCCTCCACAAGAACCGATGAAAAGGCTTGCACGATTGAACGAACACTATCGTAGAATGAGTAATCCTAAAAAACTGGTACTTTCTTGCACCGTCATTTCAGACGTACAGGTCATTCTATAAAAGATATTTCTATACAGCCAGTGGGAAAAATTAAGATGATGTAAATTCTACAGCTAGGTTTAAAATCCTTTATATTAAAATGGAATATTAAAATGGATTAAATTATTACAGACACATTTTCCAATGGGCTTTAATGACAACATTTAGCAAGAGGGTAATATATCGAAAAGGCCCGACTTTGATATTTTCTCGGTTCTGGACTGTCGAACGCGTTAAACAAGATCGCACGGCACAAGAAAAAAAAGGTAATTATAAACGTAAATTAGGTGCTTTTAAAAAGAACAATTTAAGTCTGAAGTGACTGTCCATAATATTATTGAATCATGGACGCCACTCAATGCTTGCTTTTCTAACTTCATTACCCATTTCTGTATTACGGAATCTGGATACCGAGGCGAATAAATTCTACGATAGTTCTAATCAGTATTACAACGCTGCTCTTTTAACTAGAGGTTATACTCAGCATGCTCTTCGTCCTTTCATCGATTCTGAAATTAATCACATACGTCATTACATCAAAATATCCTTCATTAATAAGGGTTTGGATTTTATAGATTTACCTGGTATCTTCCGGGACTGTTCGGTGATTTATCCATTCCTGCTTATTTTCAAAATACTGAAACACCCATAATTTGCTATAAATACAATAAAACTGTTAGATCTATCATTTTTAATTCCAATAAACTTGTTTCTGATCTTGATATTGGCACTAACACTCCTGATACATGTGATTGTAAAAATTCAGTGTATTGCTATCATGCTGCTGGTCATATTAATTGCAATTTAAAAATTATTCTCGATTCTAGGATACGTATTATAATTTCTAAAGGACCGAAATATCGATTTCCTTCTAAAATTGATTTCAATAAATGTAGAGATGAAATTGAATGAATTTGGTAATCGATGGTGTAAACGAGAGTATATTGAGCATAAAGCTCTTAAGGAATGGAAAATTAGCATTCTGAAATAAGTGAACAAACGCATTTCTTTTTATTCGCAAAATGCGTACTTATTACCTCCTAAACCTAAGACGTCTTTACGTCACTTTAAACTAGGTATTCAAAAATTTCATAGGAAGTTTGTTTTGGCTCCAGCTGATAAGGCCGCTAACAATATGGTCGTTGTTTGACGGCTTCACTATGTTAAAACTCTTCAGCAAGAACTTGGGGGCACTAAGGCCTATGAACGGCAGCCTTTAGCTGTAGAGATTGCACGCCGGTGGGTCAGGCCTCAGATTCTATGACGGCTCCAACGTAAAGGCTTATTGAGAATTAGAGAGATCTAATTCTTGGTAATGTTGGTTGGTGCCCGATGTTCTGTCTCTGGTCGGGCCCATCGGAGTCTAACTGTTGGTTTTCTTTAGCTCCAGCATTTCAGTGGTTTCTTGCTGTCGAGTCCTCACCGTTGTGTCACCTCTATGGTTCTTTCATTGTTTGTGTTCACGGAGGTGTTGCACTGATGAGTTAGGAGGCCTTCATGCGGACTGAACAAATTATTTGTCTAAATCGCGGCGGAAGTAAGGACGAGGATTGTGGCCACGTAAAATCGATTTAAGCCCCCCAGTGGAAATCTTTCCACTGACCGTTCCAAGGCGGTTCTTCTGTGGCGGTTTATTTATGTTGTTGTATGTTACTTACTGTGTGTATCACTTGTGTATTTTTATTTTGGATGGCCATATGGCCATTTTGTGGGAAAGTAACTGTCCTTATGGCCTTCTTTTGTTTAGGTTTCAATTATGGTCTGGTCGCTTAATGTTTGTGTTTCTTTCCCTTTGGTGTTTTTGATGGTTGGAGTAAGTTAATTGTATCGTTTCCTGATCTTTGTTTTACTTCTACTTTAGTTGATGACCACATTTGTCATTCAGCCACCAAATTTGCTGTCTATGTTACAGAAGGCCAAGACAAGCTTCCGACGTTATATTGGTTACCTAAACTTCATAAAAGGCCATACAAAGCACGGTTAATTGCAAATTCAAGCTCTTGTACCACCACTGAACTCTCCAAATTATTAACTTCATGTTTTACTGCCATCAAAAAACATGTGATAATATATTGCGACAAAGTCTGCATCATAGTGTAGATTATATTTTCTTGTCCTTTGGGATCATTGATTCCATTGTGGAATTTTGAAAAGATCTGAGGGTCACTGATGAGGCCTAGTTGGCCGAAACTAGCTAGTCTGGCCCAGAAATCATGTACACTCCATATTTTTCAGTTCTGTGGTGTATTCCTTGCTTCCAAAGGATAACCCTTTTATAGAACATCTTTAACTTCACTACAGCTGGTGTGTGGGAATGTGTGGCGGCGGTAAAACGTCTCCCTGCCCTACATCATAGTGTAGATTATATTTTCTTGTCCTTTGGGATCATTGATTCCATTGTGGAATTTTGAAAAGATCTGAGGGTCACTGATGAGGCCTAGTTGGCCGAAACTAGCTAGTCTGGCCCAGAAATCATGTACACTCCATATTTTTCAGTTCTGTGGTGTATTCCTTGCTTCCAAAGGATAACCCTTTTATAGAACATCTTTAACTTCACTACAGCTGGTGTGTGGGAATGTGTGGCGGCGGTAAAACGTCTCCCTGCCCTACATCATAGTGTAGATTATATTTTCTTGTCCTTTGGGATCATTGATTCCATTGTGGAATTTTGAAAAGATCTGAGGGTCACTGATGAGGCCTAGTTGGCCGAAACTAGCTAGTCTGGCCCAGAAATCATGTACACTCCATATTTTTCAGTTCTGTGGTGTATTCCTTGCTTCCAAAGGATAACCCTTTTATAGAACATATTTAACTTCACTACAGCTGGTGTGTGGGAATGTGTGGCGGCGGTAAAACGTCTCCATGCCCTACATCATAGTGTAGATTATATTTTCTTGTCCTTTGGGATCATTGATTCCATTGTGGAATTTTGAAAAGATCTGAGGGCCACTGATGAGGCCTAGTTGGCCGAAACTAGCTAGTCTGGCCCATAAATCATGTACACTCCATATTTTTCAGTTCTGTGGTGTATTCCTTGCTTCCAAAGGATAACCCTTTTATAGAACATATTCGAAAGATCAGGCAGAAATCGGATTTGGTCTATAAAAAATTCTAATAAAGTTTTAAATAAATTGAAATCCAGGCGTTTTCATGCTTCAATATGTTCTAGAAAGGGTTATCCTTTGGAAGCAAGGAACACACCACAGCACTGAAAAATATGGAGTGTACATGTTTTCTGGGCCAGGCTAGCTAGTTTCGGCCATTTAGGCCTCATTAGTGACCCTCAAATATTTTTGAAATTCCACAATGGAAACAATGATCCCAAAGGACAAGAAAATATAAACTACACTATAATGTAGGACAGGGAGACTTTTTAGGACCGCCACACATTCCTCATAATCTTATTAAAGAAAAACTTAATGATTTAATTGAATAACATTTCACAGGGAAGACTCCCTCTATCTTGCATGTAATGTAAGAAATGCTTTTTTTCACTTCTGAAGAGCATAAAAACTATACTTTATGGTCATGTCAGAAACTGTGTGAAGCTCTCACCATTCTACTTGACAATATTTACATATATTTGGTACTAAGTTATTTAGACGAGTTGTGGGTATTCCGATGGGTACTAATTGCGCACCACATGTGGCTGATCTGTTTTTGTTTTCTTATGAGAGAGACTTCATGATGTCTCTTTCTGCTGGAAATCAGTCTGAAATCATTGAAGCTTTAACTCCACTTCTAGATATTTGGATGATTTATTAAATATTGATAATACCTATTTCGATAGTTTGATCAGTCAAATTTACCCCCCAGAACTTCAGTTAAATAAAGCATATTCCTCTGATACCCAGGCCCCCCTTTTTGGATTTACATCTATCTATTGTGATGGGTTTGTTTCTTGCAAAATTTATGATAAACGCGATGATTTTGATTTTGAGATTGTAAACTTTTCTTTCTTGGATGGTGATGTTCCTCGTGCGCCATCCTTTGCCGTTTGTATGTCGCAATTAATTCGATTTATCAGAGTGTGTAGTCATGTAACTGACTTCAACACTCGTAATAAATTGTTAACGGCTAAACTTCTTAATCAGGGTTATCGGTACCATAACCTAGGCAAAGCCTTTTTAAAATTTTATAGACGTCATTCTGATTTAATTTCAAAATTCAATACTGGACTTAAATCTCCTCTGCAACAAGGTCAATCGGAACCCGAATTTTATGGTGACTTAGTATATAAATTCAGAAAAATAAATAACCGCAATGACTTCAGCACCCAATTTCGTAAAATCATTCTCCGATATAAAAAGATTGGTTACAACATAAATGTTATACGACAGACTGCATGCATGGTAGTTAACCCAATCACGGTTGACAACTTTGCTCCCCTCTTTAATTACACGCCGGTGGGTCAGGCCTCAAGAGTGTGTAGTCATGTAACTGACTTCAACACTCGTAATAAATTGTTAACTGCTAATCTTCTTAATCAGGGTTATCGGTACCATAAACTACGCAAAGCCTTTCCAAAATTAGATATACGTCATTCTGATTTATTTTAAAAATTCAATATTGGACTTAAATCTCTTCTGCAACAAGGTCTATCGGAACCCGAATTTTATGGTGACTTAGTATATAAATTCAGAAAAAATTATAACCGCAATGACTTCAGCACCCAATTTCGTAAAATCGTTCTTCGATATAAAAACATCGGGTTCAACATAAATGTTATACGACAGACTGCATTCATGGTAGTTAACCAATCACAGTTGACAATTTTGCTTCCCTTTTTAATTGCACGCCGGTGGGTCAGGCCTCAGATTCTATGACGGTTCGAACGTAAAGGCTTATGTTGGTTGGTACCTGATGCTCTGTCTATGGTCGGGCCCATCGGAGTCTAACTGTTTGTTTTTTTTTTGTTGTTTTTTTCTCCAGCACTTCAGTTGTTTCTTGCTGTCGGGTCCTCACCGTTGTTTCACCTCTGTGTTTGTTTGATCTTTGTGTTCACGGAGATTTTGCACTGATGAGCTAGGAGGTCTTCATGCGGACTGAACAAATTATTTGTCTTAATCGCGACGGAAGTAAGGGCGAGGACTGTGGCAACGTAAAATCGATTTAAGCCTCCCAGTGGAATTCGTTTCCGCTGACCGTTCCAAGGCGATTCCTCTGTCGCGGTTTATTTTTGTTATGGTTTGTCTTTTGGTGTTTGTGTGGCTTATATTATTTTATTTTGGATAGCCTATTGGCCATTTTGTGGGAAAGTAACTGTCCTTTTGGCTTTCCGGTGTTGGTGTTTCCGTTGGGTCTGTTGTTTCATGTTTGTGTTTCTTTCCCTTTGGTGTCTCTGATGGGAGCTGTGGGTTAATTGTATCGATTCCTGACCATTGCCTCCACTTGTATTTTGTAATCCGGTGCGATAACGATGCAAAGAAACATTTCAGCAACGTCGCACACAACTGCCATTGGTTGCCGTCTGAAGCGCAGTATCACATCGAACCTTTCACGCTGTAGTTTGGTCCTTGAAAAATCTTGTCATTCAATGTATGGCCCTTTTATTTCACCGATACTTCAACACTATCCTCGCCTTGGTAGTGTCTTTGTCATGACGTAGTACTGGAAAATGTGGAAGGTACCACTTTGACAGCGACCGGTCCTGTTCCTGAATTGTCTTGACGTAACCCTTCTCTATGTACTATTCAATGCATTTCCTGTATACCTTAGCAAGCTCTAGGGACCTATTCAGTCTTTTCTTCGTATTTTCCTGCCTGCTGAAAGCCACATCACGGAAACACGCCTATATAATTTTGACCCCCTTGAACCCCACGTTTATGTAGTAAAACTGGGGTTTACAGGGGTAAACCTTATTTTTCTTATTTCTGCTCTAAAATAAAGATCGTGGGTACTCGTTAGAACCGCCTAACCTAGGCGGTTCTAACGAGTACCCACAATCTATATTTTGAGCAGAAATAAGAAAAATATCACATTTTTTCATGTTAAAATTTTCTTTTTTTCGGTGATAAAGATAACAATGTATTTGTATAGGCGTGTTTTCGTAATGATCTCATAATTATCTGGTAGTGAAGTGACTTGTTTTCAGCCTGATTTGTGTTGGCAAAATTAGTATGACATACCTCTCGAAAAGTTGACCCTGTACTATAAATGCATGTCCATCCTAGCAGTGAAAGTAGAAGTAAAACAAAGATCAGGAATCGATACAATTAACTTACTCCACCCATCAAAGACACCAAAGGGAAAAAATACAAACATTAAGCGACCAGACCATAATGGAAACCTAAACAAAGGAGGCCATAAGGACAGTTACTTTCCCACAAAATGGCCATATGGCCATCCAAAATTAAAAGACACAAGTGATACATACAGTAAGTAACAAACAACAACATAAATAAATCGCCACAGAAGAACCGCCTTGGAACGGTCAGTGGAAAGATTTCCACTGGGGGGGGGGGGGGGGGGGGGCTTAAATCGATTACTTCCGTCGCGATTTAGACAAATAATTTGTTCAGTCCGCATGAAGGCCTCCTAACTCATCATTGCAACATCTCCGTGAACACAAAAAAAATCAAAGAACCACAGAGGTGAGACAACGGTGAGGACTCGACAGAAGAAACCACTGAAATGCTGGAACAAAAGAAAACAAACAGTTAGACTCCGATGGGCCCGACCAGAGACAGAGCATCAGGCACCAACCAACATTACCAAGAATTAGATCTCTCTAATTCTCAATAAGCCTTTACGTTGGAGCCGTCATAGAATCTGAGGCCTGACCCACCGGCGTGCAATTAAAGAGGGAAGCAAAGTTGGCAACCGTGATTGGGTTAACTACCATGCATGCAGTCTGTCGTATAACATCCATGTTGTACCCAATCTTTTTATATCGAAGAATGATTTTACGAAATTGGGTGCTGAAGTCATTGCGGTAATATATTTTTCTGAATTTATATACTATGTCACCATAAAATTCGGGTTCCGATAGACCTTGTTGCAGAAGAGATTTAAGTCCAATATTGAATTTTGAAATTAAATCAGAATGGCGTCTATAAAATTTTGAAAATGCTTTGCGTAGTTTATGGTACCGATAACCCTGATTTAGGAGTTTAGCCGTTAATAATTTATTACGGGTGTTGAAGTCAGTTACATGACCACACTACTAGCAAATCGAATTAATTGCGAAATATAAACGCCATAGGATGGCGCACGAGGAACATCACCATCCAAAAAAGGAAAATTTACAATCTCAAAATCAAAGCCATCGCGTTTATCATAAATTTTGCACGAAACAAACCCATCTACAATAGATAGATGTAAATCCAAAAACTGGGCCTCGGTATCAGAAGAATTTGCTTTATTTAATTGAAGTTCTTGGGGGTAAATCTGACTGATCAAACCATCGAAATAGGTATTATCAATATTTAATAAATCATCTAAATATCTAAAAGTGGAGCTAAAAGCTTCAATAATTTCAAATTGGTTATCAATGGAAAGCGACAACATGAAGTCTCTTTCATAACAATACAAGAACAGATCAGCCACAAGAGGGGCGCAATTCGTACCCATCGGAATACCCACAATTTGTCTAAATAACTCAGTACCGAATCTAATATAAATATTGTCAAGTAGAAAGGTGAGGGCATCACACACTTTCTGACATGACCAGAGTGTATAATTCTTATGCTCTTCAGAAGTGAAAAATGCATTTCTGACATTACATGCAAGATAGAGAGAATCTTCTCTGTGAAAATCCCATTCAATTAAATCATTAAGCTTTTCTTTTATAAGATTATGAGGAAGTGTAGTGTAAAGAGTGGAAAAATCGTAAGTAGACAGACATACACTCCGTATGTTTCACTTCTGTGGTGTATTCCTTGCTTCCAAAGGATAACCCTTTTATAGAACATATTTAACTTCACTACAGCTGGTGTGTGGGAATGTGTGGCGGCGGTAAAACGTCTCCCTGCCCTACATCATAGTGTAGATTATATTTTCTTGTCCTTTGGGATCATTGATTCCATTGTGGAATTTTGAAAATATCTGAGGGTCACTGATGAGGCCTAATTGGCCGAAACTAGCTAGTCTGGCCCAGAAAACATGTACACTCCGTATGTTTCACTTCTGTGGTGTATTCCTTGCTTCCAAAGGATAACCCTTTTATAGAACATATTGAAGCACGAAAATGTCTGGATTTTAATTTATTTAAAACCTCGTTCGAATTTTTTATAGACCAAAACAGATTTCTTCCTGATCTTTCAAAGACTTTATCACAATATTTAATCACATGCGTTTTAATAGCAGTATGACAGGAAGTTAATAATTTAGAAAGTTCAGTGGTAGTGCAAGAGCTAGAATATGCAATAAACCGTGCTTTGGAAGGTCTTTTATGAAGTTTTGGTAACCAGTATAGCGTAGGAAGCTTGTCTTGGCTTTCGGTAACACACACAGCAAACTTGGTGGCTGAATGACAAATATGTTTATCTACTATAACTCTCTCTTCAGCTAAAGGCTGAAGTTCATAGGCCTTAGTACCACCAAGCTCCTGCTTAAGCATGTTAACATAGTGGAGCCGTCACATAACGACGACGTTGTTAGCGGCCTTGTCTGCAGGGGCCAAAACAAACTTCTGATGAAATTCTTGAATACCTAGCTTAAGATGACGTAAAGACGTCTTAGGCTTAGGAGGTAATAAGTTAGTATTTTGAGAATAGAAAGAAATGCGTTTATTCACTAGTTTTAAAATGCTTAGTTTCCAGTCCTTAAGGGCTTTATGCTCAACATACTCTCGCTTACACCATCGATTACCGAATTCATTCAAGGAAGCAGCGATTTCATCTCTACATTTACTGAAATCAATTTTAGAAGGAAACGATATTTCGGTCCTTTAGAAATTATATTCCTTATCCTAGAATCAGGAATAGTTTTCAAATTGCCAGTAATTACATGACCAGCAGCAGGATAACAATACTTTGAGTTTTTACAATCACATGAATCAGGAGTATTAGTATCAATATCAAGATCTGAAACAAGTTTATTAAAATTAAAAATGATAGATCTAACAGGTTTGTTAGCCTGGCTGTAGGCTTTACTGGCATGCCTCTCACTTCATGGATGGCATAGAGCAGATCTCCGCAGTTCAATCCCAACGACATGTCCACAATTGGTCTCGTGGCTGAAGTTAGGAAGTCGATGCTTCTCAGGTGAGACCACTGCTGCTTGTACTTGTTCTATTCTGCAATCGGCATATTACCCGTGACACGATCTACTGTGCAAGCTGTAACCTTCGTGCTTATGTTGCCAGCTATATTTAGTAGTTCAACATTGATAGGCTTGGTCTGAAATGTCTCTGCCTGTCCATTCAATACATTCATGGTTATTTTCTCGGCTCTTCCTTATAAACCTAGCTCCGCTGCGACGTCAGCATTGATGTAGGATTTGTACTGGGGTCGTCAAGCAAGGGATTAATTTTCAAAGACCGTTCACGATCCTTCACGATGACTGGGACAGTACGAAACCCTATTAAGTTTGCCCTTACGTTGTTTTGATTAACCAGTGTTGTCTGTTCCTTCCTCTCCGTGAGGCAAGTGTCCTGACTTTTTGACTTAGATTGTGTACCTTGCAGCCCTGTAGCGGAAGTATATATAGTCCGGGATTTGAGACCAGATTTCGAAAAATTTAATGCACCCAAAATTCTCACGCTTAATTTGTGCCGTTTCATTGAGATAGGAGCCAAACCTATATGACATGTGATTTTTTAGCAAATCTGGTGGGGAAAAGGGGTTGAAAATTCAAAGAGTTTACACCCACCCCCATGCGGATGGTATAGTTGGATTGAGTTTAGTTATGTGTAGCTTGCGCTTACATATGAATGTTGATTTATTGCATCAGCCAAAATATATGTCAATACTCGAAGACACCAAAATTCATGATATGACGTAATTACATACGGTGTTACCGTAAATTTTGACCATTGAAATTTGACCCCAAAAATCAGGTAAGTTTTACACTATTTTCGCGCCCAAAAATTTTTTAGTACTTTTTGAAACAGTTTCCTTTTCGTTAGATTGAAGGATGGTTATTTTTGCACGTGCATGTGAAACTTGATGACTCTGTTTCCATCCCGGCATGAACAAGGGACTCCGATACCTATGGACCATTTTACCACTTTTTCCTGTTGTGTCACAGATCGTGATAAAATTTATATTAAAACCAACATCAACTAAATTATTTTACTGGCTGGTCATAGATGTATCATAACAGTGACCGAAAGATATATTTATGAAAAGTTACTGATGGTCATTTCCTTCCGGTTTATATTTATTGAGGGGAATATACATCACCAAGCATATTTGTCAGCGGGTGAACTGGCAAGTGATTCTCTAAACAGGTGACTTGAAACAATCAACATTTAATGAATACATTGCATATTTCAAGAATCATAGTCCAAAAGTTTCCGGTTTGTGCTGAAGGCTCCCCAAGTAACATCGACACTACTATATTTTAAATACGTAAATGGTACTGGTCACTTGAAATCTTACTGGGTACCTTATTTTCTGTTAAAAAGAACAACAGGTCTTGTCCAGCTGTAAGCCAATATCAGCTGGACGCCCTATTAACGCAAGATATACGTCACCTTTGCCTCACCCAACCACCCCAATTGTCCCATATAGATTCGCCAAAAAGGCCTTCTATGACAAGCCATCAGGAGTTATCACGTTTGATAAACAGAGTGTATGCAATGATCAGGAATCTATACAAAATATCTCGCACCTTCCATTCAAAACACCAAAATGAAATCGTCATGGATGAAAAGCCAGAATGACAGTTATCTCCCCACATGGCCGAATGGCTATCCAAAATAAAAAAGGCATTAGCAATACATACATCTTAAGGACTAACTATGAAAATAATAAAACACAAAAAGGATCGACGACGGGGTCAGTCAGAAGTTTTACGGGGGCCGAGGTGGGGATGGTGACTTTAATTGATTTAAGGTGATCACACTTCTCGCCCTTGATTGTCGTGGTTAACACCAATACATTGTTCACTTTACATGATGGAGTTCTATCTCATCAGTGCAAATTCTCCGAGAACAGAAAATCAAACGACTAAAGAGATGAAACAACAATGAGGACTCGACAGCATGAAATAGCTAGAATTCTGCAGCAAAGGAAACCAAACAGTTAGGCTCCGGTTAAACCTACCAGAGACAGAGCATCAGACACCTACTTTCAGGCGTTCTGGTGGAAATGCGTTCGTACATATGAAAGGAACTAGGCGGGCGGGTTAATTTACTTGAGGTTGAAACCTAATATGTCAGATATATTGAACAGTGAACAGGGGCGATGTTTGGCATAATAAATGCTACTATTCCTACGTAAATCAAGCTTCTTCTCTTCACCTTTGTCAAGAAGGGTGGGAACATCGGGTTCAACACAGACCCTCCACTGAACTTTTCTGTATCTTCATGTAACTTGTTGACCTCAATTTGCGCATGCTTGCCAAAAGATCGACAAAAACCAGAGTCTTTCAATCAGCAAATGAGCTGGAGTATATCAAATCCGCAGCTGGAGAATTAGATGCCGATATTTAAATTTAGTACAATATCTTTTTTTGCAGCAAATTAATGTTAAAAACCAAAACAATAAACCTCTAAAACATTTAAGTAAAATCGTTCCACCAAATATTGTTTAATGTTCCTTTTTTGTTCGCAGTAAACGTCGCACACCTTCAGTCAAAAGGAGGCTTGATTGTTCAGAGGCGCAAACTCATTTAAACACGACTTTCTTTCAATTATGAAATACTGAACAAAAATCTGCCAACCCTTTGAAAAAACAAAACTGAAATAGGGCCGCGCTGTTATCTTCACTGAACATTGTCGTCTTTCAGAGGTATTGCTGTCATGGTAACTTCATACTTAACTACCACTGGCCACCAATTAATTGTTTATGAAGCTAAGCAACAAAAAATAACCAAACAAGCGCAATCAGTAAAGCAGAAAACTGTGGCTGCTATATCATGACAAAGCCAATTAGCTATGGTTTACGCTTGCCATCAAGTTTACGCGACTATTAATAAATACCCTGAACACAAAATTGTAAACAAGTGGCCGATGGGAAACTAAGCTCACCAGAGCTCAAGTGGGCATAAATCCACCCCCCCCCCCCACACACACCCGTGGTGTCCATTTATTTTAACAGACCATAATGGTTTAGTAGAGGCCAATCCCAGGACCATTGATGCCAAATTATTTTGAAATCAACCATTGTTTACTTTTGTTGCCGTCGCATACATTATAGTCAGCTTTGAACCATCTTAGGGCTAGAGTCCAAAATGCTGCATACCAAGGTCTTGTATTTCTTGAGATGCAGAATTCAAAATCACTTTTGGCCGTTTATTGGTGGGACGATCACACAGATCCCTCTAACAAACTTGGATTTCTCGACCACACTGATGCAGTATATGTAATTTGGTATCAGTTAGCCCAGTAGTTTTAGAAAAATTAAAAACTATTTAATCTTATGGCCCCAGGATCATTAAGCTGATTGCAAATATCAACTATGATCTCATAAGCTGCAACAGAACCAGAAAACCCTGTCTTTTCCATACAAAATCCTAAGTGACCGAATGTGACATTGACGTAGGAAAGGTCAACGAAATGTCGTCATTTGAACAAATTCGATAGGGCCCGGGTCCCATATATTGTATACCAAGTTTCAAGGTCATCGGTCGATTGGTTCCTGAGATGGCGATTTTCAAAGATTTTTACCATATATGGGCATGGCGGACATTTTGGTCATGTGACCAAGATATTCAGAATATATGTTTGTTCTTCCACCCCATGGCGGCTTCACATATAATTTGGTTCCAGTTGACCTTGTAGTTTCAGAGGAGATGTCGTTTGGAATTGTCTGTATGCTTAAATGAGAAAAGAGGGTAGGAAAATTTATCTCCCCTTTTTATATCTTTTCCCCACTTTTTTGATTTTCTAACTCCATTTTCAAGATGCTGAGAGACCTCTAAATAAATTCGTTTCATAGTTAAGGGTGAGAAAGTAAGGTGCATTAAACTCCTTAAATACGGGTGCTACAAATTTCAAATCCCCGACTAATACTACTTTCGACGATTATTCGTTGTTATCCAATTTGGCCGGAATCGGTTTGGTAGATCTTTGTTTATGCAGCAGCCTGTGATGTAAGTCGGTTCATCCATCTTGTCCGCATTGGCAACTTCTAGGGCATGCTTTACTCTGGTACCCTTGAGCTAAACAACAAAAGCACAGCTGATTATGTTTAGCGAAATACAATCTATTTTCCACTTTTCTTCGATGAAATTCTTGACAGTTCCATATTCTGTGATTCTTTCCGCAATCTAGGCATGTTCGCTGGTTCCCGGACCTAGGTGCTGGGCGAGATGGCGTTTTTGCAGATTTTTTTGCACGCCGGTGGGTCAAGCCTCAGATTCTATGACGGCTCCAGCGTAAAGGCTCGCTGAGAATTAGAGAGATCAAATTCAATGTAATGTTGGTTGGTGTCTGATGCTCTGTTCCTGGTTGTGCCCATCGGAGTCTAACTGTTGGTTTCCTTTCACTCCGGCATTTCAGTGGTTTCTTGCTGTCGTGTCCTCGCCGTTGTTTCATCTGTGTTTGTTTGATTTTGTGTGTTAACGGAGATGTTGCACTGATGTGTTAGGATGCCTTCATGTGGACTTAACAAATTATTTGTCTAAATCGCGACGGAAGTAAGGGCGAGGATTTAAGCCAACCCAACAGTGGAATTCGTTTCACTGACCGTTCCAGGACGGTTCTTCTGTCGCGGTTTATTTTTGTTATGGTTTATCTTTGAGTGTTTGTATCGCTTATATTATTTTGTTTTGGATAGCCAATTAGCCATGTTGTGGGAAAATAACTGTCCTTTCTACTAGGGTTTGTTGTTTCATGTTTGTGTTTCTTTCCCTTTGGTGCCTGTTGTTTCATGTTTGTGTTTCTTTCCCTTTGTTGTCTTTGATGGGAGCTGTGGGTAAATTGTATCGATTCCTGATCATTGCCTTCACTTCTATTGTAAACTCAGTATTCCACTTGTGGATCAAATATGCATCTTAGATACACCTGTGACGTGACACGCACGACATCCCCAACGACGTCTCGTTTACCTACGTCGGAATAGTGAAATTTTTGGGACAAAACAAAACCATATATACAATATGTCTTATATCTCATGTGCTAAATAGAATCTTTTTTGTATAAGTGCACATGCATTAAATCGTTTATTTAAGGCGGGTGGGGAGTAATTCTTTTCTCTTTAGATTTTTTTATTTGCTTATATTTTGTAGCTTGAAATCTCTGCACTCGTTTGCCGGTATAAAAATATAGGCACACCAGGCTTTTTTTTTCGAGCTTTTTAGCCTTAAAGATGGGTACTGTTTTCGAATTTATCGAATGTTTCAATAATTACCGCAGTCATTGACCAATTGTCGATAACAATTGTTTAAAACAGTATTTCCAAGTTTGGTTAAAAAAACATAATGCAGGATAATGTCATGTTTGCGTACCTATGTGTGAAAGACAAACTCTTTCACAGGTTTTTGTCGAAACATCTATTTACAAATGACTTTTTCTGCATTTTTTGCTGTTTTGATATGCAATTTTCACTGTATTTAAAGTTAATATATATTGTGTAATAATATTAGATACACGAAATAGGCGTGAAATTTGACCATGTCACCAGGCATCTGGAAGAATTAATGCAGAAAAAGTTACCCCACCCCCCAATAAAAATGGCTAAAAATGCATTAAGATATTGCTTAAATGACAAGAACAAGGATTATACCTTTATTATTGCACCTACTTTTGCTTCCTTACTGTGATATGTATCAAAGTATTTCATTTTAAATGAAACACAATTTCATTTATAAGTTTTATGGTGTGAAAAATGGATTTTTCTGGCCAAAAAATGCATGTTCTGATGTAGCCATATTGTCGTTTTGTTCATGTTTAAAATATATGAAGCCATTAACATTGTCGTAGACGTTCAAACAATGTCAGATGTATGTTATTAATATACCTTTGAAACATTATTGTACATTTTAAGCTTTCTTTTTTGACAGTTTATTACCCCACCCCCTAATGAAATGGGTTGAAATTGATAAAAAAAAAAAAAAAAAAAAAAAAATACAATAAGCTGATGCAAAAGAATATAAAAAATTCATTTTTTCCATTTAAGTTCCTGCCAACGTTATAGGAAAAGTAGAAAAACTTCTAATTATTTTTTTTTCCATAATTTTGACAAGTTTTTTTTTTTCATGCCATATTGACCGGAAACGCTATTTAATTATCTATTGCCTGTTTATGCAAACGGTGAAAGGGAGGTGAGATAAGTTATCCTTTTACTTTCCGAAAGTAGATAGAAGTGATGGCAATGACCAGGAATCGATAGAATTATCAGACACACCAAAGGGAAAGAACCACGAACATAAATAACTAGACCGTAATGGAAACATGACTAACGGAAAGCCAAAATGGCAGTTACATTCCCACATAGTGGCTTTCGTGGACCTTGAGAAGGCATTTGGTTGAGTGTCTCGGAAAGTCATCTGGGAGGCACAGAGAAAATTTGAAGTGGATGAAAGGAATGTTCGAATGGTCCAGTGGGTGTATGCTAATTCGCGGAGCCGTATGCGTTTTTGTGTTGGTTCCATTGAAGAATTCGAATTGAAGGTCGGTGTTCCTCAAGGCTCTTCTCAGCCTAATGCATTTCATTATTGTGCTTTATGTCTTGTCATGCGAGTTCTGCTCTGGGGGGCCTTTGTAATCATAAATGAATCACTTCAGTGTGCTACACCACTTCAAAGGCGTCGACCAAAAACTTCTCATATATATAGTCTGTACAATGCATAATAGCCCCGAACTGGCCTTGAAGAAAAAGATTGTTGCATGATACTAACCCAATCAAACATGAGTACAAGTGGACCGCCCTGCCCAGGTAAAGTAGTGCAAGACGGACGGTCCTTATAAACATAAAGATTGGTTTCACTGGCCGTCAGGTTTCATCTCAATGTCGGGTAAAAAGACCCACAAATTGGGAAGTAACCTCTCCAAAATGACCAATATTATGTTGACGTTAAAATGACATCTCAAGCCCTGCCGCTCAACGAAACCAATAGGCTTTATATGCATGGACGGTCCGACTCGGACCCATTTTCCTTGGCAGGTGTAGACCCTCTAAGCGGTTTACTAGTTCTCACGTGCGGTCGGTTTCAGCTCTGCGTGAAAGAACCATGCAGCCCGATGGGCTGGAGCCGGTCCATTGACAAAATTCTGTTATGATGGTGGATGTGTGGGCATACAAAGGCTCCGTGTGGCACAACCTAAACCATCATCTTTATATTCGATACAGATCAAAGTGAATTTTTCTTGTACACCATTTTGCTTATGCTTGATTTTTGTTTGTTTGACTTGAGGTTTAACGTCCCCGTCAACACTGTAAAGGTCATTTTGGAGACGTCGCTTCCAATTTTGTGGGACTTTTACCCGACCTTAAGATGAAATGTCATCTAAAACCCCGCCGCCAATTGAACCAATAGAGTTTATTAACATGGACAGGCCGACTCGTACCGCTTTGCCTGGGCAGGCTTAGATCCTCTAAGCAGTTTACCAGTAGGCCTACACCTCTTGAGTGCAAGATCCTAATTATGGGTGCTGGCTCAGGCTATTTGTTCACTGAGATGGCTTAACAGTAATTGAACCTGAGACTGCGACTGACAGTTAAAAGAATATTGTGCGCTGCCAGGCATTACAGTTTGCACTTTTAGTTACCAAATATGGCAGTGTTTTCTTTCCATATATATGACGTCACGCAAACTAAAGTTAACGTCACTATTGACTCATTGTTTTGTTTGTGTTGACAAAGTATGGCCCTGGAATATGTGAACTGATAGACTATTCGAGGCTATATTTTTGACACCAATGGAAAAATAAAGTAAACATCGTGCGTTAAAGAGAGTTCAGATTTGCAATGGACAGCTGATGGGCTGCAGTCGGAGGAAACAAACCAGTAGCTGGAAAAATACAGGGTTAGTCTGTTTATCCCTCTATTTTCCTGTGCTTCCAGCCACGCGGACTAGACCGGAAAGTAGTCTATGAAGTCGCAAAATAATTTATAACAAAATGTACATTGCAATGGTTATTAAATGTTACAAAAACCTCAGAAAACACTTTGAAAACTAAATAGAAACAAAAATCATTTTTAGGTAAAAATTCGAACCTGATTACGGCGCGACCCTCCTTAACACACTGAGGGAAAGGCATAAAATGAATTTGGGTGCTGAAGTCATTTCGGTTATATATTTTTCTGAATTTGTCTACTAAGTCACCATAAAATTCGGGTTCCGATAGACCTTGATGCAGAAGAGATTTAAGTCCAATATTGAATTTTGAAATTAAATCAGAATGACGTCTTTAAAATTTAGAAAAGCTCTGAGTAGTTTATGGTACCGATAACCCTGATTATTAGATTAGCAGTTAACAATTTATTACGAGTGTTGAAGTCAGTTACATGACTACACACTCTCGCAAATCGAATTAATTGCGAAATATAAACGCCATAGGATGGCGCACGAGGAACATTACCATCCAAAAAAGGAAAATTTACAATCTCAAAATCAAAATCATCGCGTTTATAATAAATTTTGCAAGAAACAAACCAATCTACAATAGATAGATGTAAATCCAAATACCGAGCCTCGGTATCAGAAAAATTTGCTTTATTTAACTAAAGTTCTGGGGGGGGGGGGGTAATTTGACTGATCAAACAATCGAAATAGGTATTATCAATATTTAATTAATCATCCAAATATGTAGAAGTCGAGCTAAAAGCTTCAACGATTTCAGATAGGTTTTCAGCAGAAAGGGACAGCATGAAGTCTCTCTCATAACAAAACAAAAACATATCAGCCACAGGGCCACAAGGGGTGCGCAATTAGTACTCATCGGAATACCCTTAACTTTTCTAAATAACTTAGTACCAAATCTTAAGTAAATATTGTCAAGTAGAAAGGTGAGAGCTTCACACACTTTCTGACATGACCATAAAGTATAATTTTTATGCTCTTCAGAAGTGAAAAAGCATGTCTTACATTACATGCAAGATAGAGGGAGTCTTCCCTATGAAATGGACTTCCTTATGAAATGTCCATTCAATTAAATCATTAAGTTTTTCCTCTATACGATTATGAGGAAGTGTAGTGTAAAGGGTGGAAAGATCATAAGTAGACAGACTTGAAGCACGAAATCGTCTGGATTTCAATTTATTTAAAAATTCATTAGAATTTTTATAGACCAAAAGAGATTTCTACCTGATCTTTCAAAGACTTGGTCGCAATATTTTATCACATATTTTTGATGGCAGTTAAACATGAAGTTAACAATTTAGAGAGTTCAGTCGTGGTACAAGAGCTTGAATTTGCAATAAAACGTGCTTTGTATGGTCTTTTATGAAGTTTAGGTAACCAATATAACGTAGGAAGCTTGTCTTGGCCTTCAGTAACACAGACAGCAAACTTGGTGGCTGACTAACAAATGTGGTCATCAATTACAGCTAAAGGCTGCAGTTCATAGGCCTTAGTACCACCAAGTTCTTGCTTAGTGAAAACGTCAAACAACGACCACATTTTTAGCGGCCTTATCTGCTGAAGCCAAAACAAACTTCTTATGAAAGTTTAAGGTGTCGTAAAGACGTCTTAACCCTTTTTGTACAAAATGGAAACCTCCACCTTTTTTTAATACCAGGAGTCCATTGCAAAATTTAGGGGTGTCAGGTTGTGTTTTCTTTAAAATTGATTTGGAAAATGGCTGAACTTTTTGCAAACAGTGTAGGCCCTGACTGTAGCGTCTGATCTGGGCATGCACTGTTTGCCAGGGTACCCCTGTTGGGGTTTCCGGTACCAAATGGGTTAAAACAACTATAGCGTTATCATATAGCATTAAAAAGCTATATTTTTATGTTACTTTGTACTCAAGCTGCTGTCTCTGTTGTCTGTATGCATATGTTATTAAAATAATTTAAACAAAAATCTAAAATAGCCATAACGACCTCGACCTTAATCTCAGTACCTTGTCAGTCGACCTTGCTCGAGATTTTGTCATACCGTACATTAAAATCCATCGATAAGTGTAGACACTGGAACCATAACAAACGTTTGGTAAAGGTATCCAAAGTGACCTTTAGCTTGAGCCCAACACACTGAAAATCGATCTTGTGCGAGATATTATAATGCCAAACAACTGTGTGAAGTAATATCATAACCCATTTATAAATGTAAAAATATCAAACATTCGTGAATAAACTGCGTTTTAAATGTCATATGATAAATAGAATCTTGCATTCGTGCTCATTTATTAAACTCGTTGTAAAAAAAAAAAGATAAAATGCTCGACAAAGCCTCGTATTTTATCCCTTTTGCTTAACTAGTTTAATAAATTCAATAATACATGAACACTCATGTAAGAACCACTATTTAATATGGGAAATATACTAATACTTTTGCTGAAAATATAAAGTGTTAGCAGTCTGACCAAAGCAAAAGGTACTCACATGTTACCACCAAAAATACCTACATATATTTTACATGTTTGGACAATAAACAATTGGCCACTAACGAACAATATTGCCAAGAACTTGTACATGTGGTGCTGACTTTAGTTTTTTGTTCCTTTCAGACATACCGCTGGGCATTCGCTACTCAAAAGAAAAGACACGGTCAAACCGGTAGGGTGTCTCCTAATATAATTCAATTCAAGGGGTCAAGCTGTGTTGTTAGAGGCTAAATAGGACGAGTAACTGAGGCAGGCGCTGATAAAAGTTAAATGAGCCAGCGTATGATAAAACCTACAATAAGACGTGCGCCCAATGAAGACTTGTGCGCTCTAAGGATAGATAAGGGCCCAATGCTCCTTCATGCAGCAAGAGAAGTCACTGGTTAGACTATATGGATACGTAGGCTGATCTGAGTCTTCGCTGGGCACACATGTCTTATTGTAGGTTTTGTCGTGCGCTGGCTCATTAATAATTGGTGGTCAACAATCTCCGTCTGCATTTGGACACGCGGGGAACGACGAGTCTCGCGCTTCACATCACGAAAACACGCTTATATAATTTTGACCCCCTTGAACCCCACTTTTATATTTTAAAACTGAGGTTTACAGGGTTAAACCTTATTTTTCTTATTTCTACTCTAAAATATAGATTGCTGGTACTCGTTAGAACCGCCTCGATGAGGCGGTTCTAACGAGTACCCACAATCTACATTTTGAACAGAAATAAGAAAAATGTCTGAAAGTTTTTATTTGTGTGTGGTAAAATGTCCAATATATTTGAATAGGCGTGTTTTCGTAATGATGCGGTATAAAAGGCCTGTTTGAGTGCTATAGCGGATATGGCTGTTGGCTGTCGAATATTGAGTATCGGCACAAGATGAACTACGTTAATCTATACCTTAAAGAAGATTTAATAATACTTTGAATAAGGGTAGAACTGCACAAAACTGCACAAAATCAGGCTTGTTATCGATAAGTGCCGTCATAGGGCACATTCCTCTACTGATAAAGTGTCCCCATAGAGGACTGCAGAGATCTACAATAGTTACCTGAGATGCAGCAGATATATGAATATGAAAAGCTGTACAAGTGTCTTTAAATATGTTCTAGAAAGGGTTATCCTTTGGAAGCAAGGACTACACCACAGAACTGGAAAATATGGAGTGTATATGTTTTCTGGGCCAGACTAGCTAGTTTCGGCCAATTAGGCCTCCTCAGTGACCCTAAAATATTTTCAAAATTCCAAAATGGAATCAATTATCCCAAAGGACAAGACAATATAAACTACACTATGATGTAGGGCAGCCACACATTCCCAGACACCAGCTGTAGTGACGTTAGATATGTTATAGAAAGGGTTATCCTTTGGAAGCAAGGACTACACAACAGAGTTTTAAAGACTCATCCGGAAGTCTGGAGAAGCCCGGTATCGATCCTGCGATCCCTGGTTAACAAGGCGAGTAGCGTAACCACTGCACCACGGAGGCTTCTAACTACACAACAGAACTGGAAAATATGGAGTGAATATGTTTTCTTGGACAGACTAGCTAGTTTCGGTCAATTAGGCATCATCAGTGACCCTCAAATATTTTCAAAATTCTAAGTATCTCAAACCACGTGCCTAGGTCTGAGGAGGGTTGCCAGTGGCATATGGCACAGGAACGAAGTATTATAGTCCGGAAAAGGTCAAACACCATAAGCCGGTAATTAATAGATATGGAGGCAATGATCAGGAATCGATACAAATAATCCACAGCTCCCATCAGAGACACCTAAAGGAAAGAAACACAAAACTCAAACAACAGACCCTAATGGAAACATCAACAGCGGAAAGCCAAAAGGACAGTAACTTTCCCACAAAATCGCCAACAGGCTATCCAAAATAAAATAATATAAGCAAGACAAACCAGAACAAAAATAAACCGCGACAGAACAACCGCCTTGGAACGGTCAGCGGAAACGAATTCCTATGGGGAATTAAGTCTGAATTAAAGCACTGTAAGACGGCCTCAGGAAGAGTCCGAGACAGTTAGGCTAAAAGCAAGCCTTCAGAATATACTTAATGTTTCTTAGCGATTTTATTGATAAACGTTATACTTTATCAATAAAGCAAATTAATTGACGACAAATTCAATAAAAGTTGGATTAGGGCATAAAACTTAGCAGCTGGGTTCACGTTACTAATTTGGTGGCAGCAGTGGGATAATTGACATGATCTCCATTAACCTGAACCATAATGTATAGCAGTGTAGACCGCCACTTTAGAATCTGAATATAAATGTAGACAGTTCGGGTCCGACAGTGATAAAAGTGCCGAGTATAGGCCTGGTAGTTTGTCCGTGCCAGGTTAAATAGAAGTTGAGGCAATGATCAGGAATCAGGAATCGATACAAATAACTAATGAAACATCAATAGCGGAAAGCCAAAAGGACAGTTTCTTTCCAACAAAATGGCCAATAGGCCAATAGGCTATCCAAAATAAAATAATATAAGCGACAAACACCCAAAGACAAACCAGAACAAAAATAAAGCGCGACGGAAGAACCGCCTTGGAACGAATTCCACTGGAACCTTGCCTGTCGAACGGCACAACACCCAACGGAACCTATTGCATTCAGCTGCTTTAAACGAATTATTGCATTGACCGATGAGTTACTTTGTCCGGCTGTTATTCTTCGATTTTGTCTCCTCCTCTGATTTTAAGGGATTGGAATACCATGCCTGTCTTTTTCTGCCTTGATATACATATGGAAGTGTCCGTATTTTTCTTAACACCACTTTCCTAATTATTGTAAGTTTTACCGACGTAAAATAAAATAGAAGTGGAGGAAATGATCAGGAATCGATACAATCAACTCCCATCAGAGACACGAAAGGGAAAGAAACACAAACATGAAACAACAGACCCTAATGGAAACATCAATTGCGGAATCTCTAAATATGTTCTAGAAAGGGTTATCCTTTGGAAGCAAGGAATAAACCACAGAACTGGAAAATAAGTAGTGTGCATGTTTTCTGGGCCAAACAAGCTAGTTTCGGCCAATTATGCCTCATCAGTGACCCTCAAATATTCTCAAAATTCAACAATGGAATCAATGATCCCAAAGGACAAGAGAATATAAACTTCACTATGATGTAGGGCAGGGAGACTTTTTACGGCCGCCACAAGTCTCAACAAGTCGGATTATTGTTCTAAGTCTTCACTTTATTCTTTTTCTTTCGTCTAATCTTCGGACATAAAAATATCAGAAGTGAAAGCAATGGTCTCCTCGTACCTCACACCTCCCATCAGAGACATCAAAGGGAAACAAAACCGAATACAAAATAACGTCATTGTTATGAAAACGTCACAGCCAGAACGCCAAAAAGACAATTACTTTCCCATCAAATTGTCAAACAGCTATCCAATACAAAATTTAATTAGCTATGCAAACATGAAAGGACGAAGCATAACAATAATAAACCTCGAAAGAAGAAACGCCTTGGAATGGTCCGTAATTTTTTGTTTTCTTACTGGGGGAGAGGGGGGAGGTTAAGTCATTTTAGGTAGCCACAATCCTTGCCCTTTGCTCTGTCGTGGCTAAGACAAAAAATGCAACAGAATTTTAACAGCTAAACTACTAAACCAAGGCTATCGGTATCATAAACTGTGCAAAACGTTTTCAATATTTTATCGTCGACATTACGACACCATTTTTAAATATGGCCTTTCTTTGAAAACACTTCTGCAACAGTGACTGTCGGAACCTGAGTTTTATGGGGATTTAGTTTACAAATTCAGAAGTATACTAGGTAGTGATAATTTTTCTGGTCAGTTCAGAAAAAATGTTGCTAAATAGAAGGAAAATGGTTACGATAACACACCCGTAAGACATAGTGCGTTTTTCATATCTCAAAAATGGCTACTTTTCCGATGAAAATCCTTGATATTTTTCTTATAAATGCTCAAAACATAGGTTGTGTGTGCTCGTTAGAACCGCCTCAGTGAGACGGTTCTAACGAGTACCCACAACCTATGTCTTGGAGCAGAAATAACAAAAATAATGAATGCCCCCGTAAACCCCAGTTTTCTCTATATAAAGTGGGGTTTAGGGGGTGTTCATTTCAAGGACTTGTTCATGTGATGGATGTTATGCGACAGACCGCGTGTTTGGATCTCGACCTTTTTACAGTGGACAACTTTGTATCGCTCTTTGGACTCACGGCGGTGGGCCGGACTCCGGACAATTTGCTGACGGTCCCACCCTAAATCCTTTGAATTCGGTTAGGGTGGAGCCGGATATTTCCTGGGTTTGACCCTCCGTGATCTAACTGGTGGTTTTCTTCTGCTCTGACGTCGGACTGTTGTTGAGTCCTCAACCCTGATCCATGAAAATGTTAATCTATACATAATCATTTTACCATGTATTTTATCATGACTCACTGTTGAGCTAGTAAGCCTCGATGCGGATCAATTTGTTGTTGTTATTTTGTTTGACACTGTACAGGAACTGAGGGCGAGGGTTGAAATTTCATCAACTCCGGAGTTGAGCTGATGAGTTTGGAGGCCTTCATGTGGAACGAACAAATTATTTGTCTTAATCGCGATCCCGCTGACCGTTCCAAGGAGGTTCTTCTGTCGCGGTTTATTTTGTTATGGTCTGTCTTTGGGTGTTTGTGTCGCTTTAACTCGCTTATATTATTTTATTTTGGATAGCCTATTGGCCATTTTGTGGCAAAGTAACTGTCCTTTTGGCTTTCCGATATTGATGTTTCCATTAGGGTCTATTGTTTCATGTTTGTGTTTCTTTCCCTTTTTGTCCGCACAAGATCAATGTTGTGCAAATAAGAGTATATCTAGTGCACAAAAGATATTAAGTTGGGCGAACAAGATATTATCTTGTGCGCACAAGATAATGACATGTGCGCACAAGATATTATGTTATTCGCACAAGACATCACGTGAACAAGTCCGTGAAATGAGCATCCCCTTACACCCAACTTTGTATAGAGAAAACTGGGGTTTACGGGGGTAAACATTATTTTTCGTATTTTTATTTTTAGTCCAAGACATAGGTTGTGGGTAGTCGTTAGAACCGCCTCAACCTATGTTTGCAGTAGTAATAAGAAAAATATCATGGATTTTCATCCGAAAAAGAGGCATTTTGGAGATGTGAAAAAATGCACTATCGTCACGAAAACACGCCTATATAATTTTGACCTCCTTGAACCCGACTTTTATATAGTAAAACTTGGGTTTGCAGGGGTTAACCTATTTTAGCACACCTGTCACGTATGGACAAGGTGAGCTTTTGTGATCACATTTTGTCCGTCGTGCGTGCGTGCGTTGGTGCGTGCGTGCGTCCGTCCGTAAACAATTTCAAATAAGTATATCTCTTATACCCCATGGCTTATCTTGATCAAATTTAATTTGAAGCATCATCAGATAGGGAGAAATGCTGCATAAGGTTTTTGGGCTGATCAAATAGGAATTCTGGTTGCCATGGCAACATATAGCTCCCATAGACTTATAATTGGAAAAATGTAAAAATCTTCTTCTCTGAAACCACAGGGCCCAGAGCTTAGATAATAAGCTTGTAACAATGTCAAGTGGTCACCTTTATAAATCCTGCCAATCATGTCCCTGGGGTCCAAATTGGCCACACCCCGGGGCCCCTTAGCTCCCATAGACTCGTAATGAAAAAAAAAGCTTCAAAAATCTTCTCTGAAACCACAGGGCCTAGAGCTTAGATATTTAGCATGTAGCATTGGCAAGTGGTCACCTACATAAATCCTGCCAATCATTCCCCTGGGGTCCAAATGGGCCAAGCCCCGGAGACCCTTAGCTCCAATAGACTTATAATGGAAAAAAAAATCTTCTTCTCTGAAACCACAGGGCCCAGAATTTAGATTTTTAGCGTGTAGCAACGGCAAGTGGTTACCTACATAAATCCTTCCAATCATGGCCCTGGGGTCCGAATGGGCCACGCCCCGGGGCCCCTTAGCTCCAATAATGCCCCTGGGGTCCAAATTGGCCACGCCCCGGGGCCCCTTAGCTCCCATGGACTTATAATGGCAAAACGCTTAAAAAATCTTCTCTGAAACCACAGGGCCCAGAGCTTAGATATTTAGCATGTAGCAATGGCAAGTGGTCACCTACATAAATCCTGCCAATCATGCCCTGGGGTCTAAATGGGCCACGCCCCGGGGCCCCTTAGCTCCCATGGACTTATAATGGCAAAACGCTTAAAAATCTTCTCTGAAACCACAGGGCCCAGAGCTTTGATATTTAGCATGTAGCAACGGCAAGTGGTCACCTATCTAGCCAATCATGCCCCTGGGATCACAATGGGCCACATCCTGTGAACCATTAGCTCCCATTGACTCATAATGGAAAAAAGCTTAAAAAATCTTCTTCTCTGAAACTGTTAAGCACAGAGCTTAGATTATTAGTATCTAGCAACATAAAATAGTCACCTACATAAATCCTACATAATCTTTTAATGTCATCTCCTCCTAAACCACTGATCGGATTTCGACCAAACTTCGCAGAACTGATCCTTAGGTGGTCCCCTCTCAAAGTTGTTCAAATGGTTCCGGTCCGTTGCACATCTACGTCACAGGAGCTAAAAATAGATCTTTTCAATGAAAACTTTAACAATCTTCTTCTCTGAAACCGCAAGGCCCAGGTCTTCGATATTTGGTATGAAGCTTCATCTACTGGACCTCTATCAAGATTGTTCAAATTATAGCCCTGGGGCCAAAATGCCCCCGCCCGGGGGCCTTTGGGTTTACATAGGCTTATATAGGGAAAATCTTAAAAAAATCTTCTTCTTTGAAACTGCCCCTGGGATTCAAATTGGCCACACCCCGAGGCCCCTTAGCTCCTTTTGACTTATAATTGAAAAAAGCTTCAAAAATCTTCTTCTCCGAAGTCATAAGGCCCAGAGCTTAGATATTTAGTGTAGCAATGTCAAGTGGTCTCCTACACTAATGATTTGCTGGTACACAGGTGAGCGATATAGGGCCATTGGGCCCTCTTTTTTCTTATTTTTATTCCAAGACATAGGTTGTGGGTACTCGTTAGAACCGCCTCAATGTGGCGGTTCTAATGAGTACCACAACCCATATTTACTGTATTTGTAAGAAAAAATATCACGGATTTTCCTCAGAAAAGTAGCCTTTTTTGAGATGTAAAAAAATGCACTATGTCACACGGGTGTGTTATTGTAATGATAGGAATCTACATTGGAAATGAAGGCGATCCATTACGAAAACACGCTCAAATGCATTGAAAGCTTCACCGCAAAAAAACACACGAAAATTAAAAGATGAAAACTTGTGTCTTTTCTGCTGAAAATATTCATTGTGAGTCCTCTTTACAACCGCCTCGATCGTTGGAACCGCCTCGTCGAGACGATTCTAACGAGAACTTACAATTTTTATTTTAGAACAGAAATAGGAAAATAAGATTTATCCCTGTAAACCCCAGTTTTACTATATAAAAGTGGGGTTAAAGGGGTCAAATGATATAGGCGTGTTTTTGTGATGAATCACAAATTAATTTACTGTGGAGTTGAACCACCCGTTTTTTCTGTCGATCTACCAAAGATGGTCTCGGCAGCAATCTTTGGTGGAGATTGATCACGAAATCTTTTCTACGGTCATTCTCTCCCTTCCGCTGATTCAAGAAGGGCAGTTGTCAGTTTCTGACGAAAGAATGTACACTGTACTGGTTAACCGCTTACGTATAAGCCTGCCCAGGAAAAGTGTCGATATGTAAACTGACCGGCTCAAAAATGACCTAAAATAGTGTTGACTGGGTCGTTAAAAACCAATACAAACAAACAAACAAACCAAAGATGGCCGTCACTTTATACCTTCCCATATACGGTGGTATTTCGCAATTTAGACCAGCTAAAATGACTTTTTCTTTTGAAAACATATTTAAAAGTTCCAGTTATACTTTCTTTGTGCTTTTTATGGCCAGACTAGTCTAATGGAAACCACATTCGTAACAATTCAAAAGTGGTCTGAAAGAGTATAGTAAACCCATGCAGTCTACCCAATAAAATATCACGAAAACACGCCTATATAATTTTGACCCCCTTGAACCCCATTTTTATATAGTAAAACTGGGGTTTTCGGGGGTATACCTTATTTTTCTTATTTCTGCTCTAAAATATAGATTGTAGGTACTCGTTAGAACCGCCTCGATGAGGCGGTTCTTACGAGTGCCCACAATCTATACTTTGAGCAGAATAAGAAAAAATATCACAATTTTTCATCTTAAAAAATTCATTTCTTCGGTGATAAAGGTGGCAATGTATTTGTATAGGCGGGTTTGCGTAATGAGGTGTGGTTTACATACTGGATCTTACATGAGTGCTCATGTATAATTGAATTTAATAAACGAGTTGTGGAAAAGGGATAAATGCGAGGCTTTTATCCTTTTAACTCAACGAGTTTAATAAATTCAATAAAACATGAGCACGAATGCAAGATTCTATTTATCATAAGGCATTTAAAACGTATTTTATTCACGGTTATTTTACAAGAATGTCAATATTCGCTATATAACTTTACGGGGCGTTTCTAATTAATTTGCATGTTTAATCCACCAGTGGATTATCGAATTTATTACACGGCGTTATTCTCATTCTGATAAAAAGTATTTTATTACACGGATTGTTTATGTGATATAAATTGCTTGTTTGTTTGATTTGATGTTTAACGTCCCCGTCAACACTATGTAGGTCATTTTGGAGACGTTGCTTCCAATTTTTTGGGACTTTTACCCGACATTGAGATGAAATGACATCTCAAGCCCTGTCGCCCAATGAAACCAATAGGGTTTATAAACACCAATTTTTTGGGACTTTTACCCGACATTGAGATGAAATGACATCTCAAGCCCTGTCGCCCAATGAAACCAATAGGGTTTATAAACATGGACGGTCCGACTCGCACCACATTGCCTGGGCAGGCTTAGATCCTGTAAGCGGTTTACCAGTGCTAGTGTGCGGGCCGAATTCAGCTCTGCGTGGAAGCATCATGCAGCCCATTTATTTCTTCAAGTTCCAATGGGCGGGGGCCAGATATTAATTGCTTGATTGCATATGTTTGTTTTTCAGATTCGCCTATGGTTTCCAGTCCGAGCGTGCCAAGTGAATTTGCCTTAACAAACGGTTTCACACAAGACCCGATGTCCGACAACAACGGTAATCTGTAAGGTGTTACTACAGTCTAACGGCGATAACTCGTACACCGGTTGCTCGTATACTATAGCTGTATCGAAATTGTTTGTTTGATTTGAGTTTTAACGTCCCCGTCAACACTGTTTGCGGTCCGACTCGCATCGCTTTGCCTGGGCAGACTTAGATCCTCTACCAGTACGTGTGCGGTCGGTTTCAGCTCTGCTTGTAAGCATCATGCAGCCCATCTGTTCATCACGTGAACAAGTCCGTGAAATGAAGACCCCTCTAAACCCCAATTTATATAGAGAAAACTGGGGTTTACGGGGGTCTTCATTATTTTTCTTATTTCTGCCCCAATACATAGATTGTGGGTACTCGTTAGAACCGCCTCAATGAGGCGGTTCTAACGAGCACACACAACCTATGTTATGAGCATTTATAAGAAAAATGCACTATGTCGTACGGATGTGTTATCGTAATGTTCTTCAAGCCCCGAAGCTGTGTCGAAATAGAAGTGAAGGCAATGATCAGGAACTTATACAATTAATCCAAACCACCCTAACCCCGGTATACATGACGGTGTCTTCCGAGGTTTCCGGTTTCTCTTCAGACATCCTCACGTTTCACGGCGACCTTTTTATATGCTACATGTGCGAAGGAAAATTGTTCGCACTTCATGTGTCTTTTTTTCGCATCGTTTGCTTATATTACTACACTCATTCACTCGAGAAATCTTTTCTTCACAATTTAGATATACGAGGTTCAGTCAAAAAAGTTCATGTTCTGCATCAATAACTTAAAAATTACTTAACGCTCTATAATAAAAAATCATTTACAGAAAATATAATTTCTTCGGAACAAATTGGTGCATATTTAATGGAGCTTGCACAAGTAAAACATATTCTAATTCTATCTGAATCACCCGCCCACCGGGGCTTTGAGAAATAGATTGGGCTGCATGATGCTTCCACGCAGAGCTGAATCTGACCACACACGAGTACTGGTAAACCGCTAGAAGGACTAAGCCTGCCCAGGCAAAGCGGTGTGAGTCAGATCGCCCAATGCATATAAACCTTCTGGCTTGAGGTGTCATTTCACCTCAGTGTCGGATAAAAGCCCCACAAAATTGGAAGCGACGTCTCCAAAATGACCTAACATACATTTGCAAGATAAATGACAAACGCACCCCCCTCCACCCCTAATTTACCCCTTAGTCGTATTTGGAGGAATTCCCTGCGGACTCAAGAACGGGTTCGACTTATCCATGGTAAACGAGCCATTAGGGTGAGAGCCATTGGTGTTCTACAATCTATAGAAACAAATTACCATTTTTAACAAAAAGTTCAGGACAAAATATGCCGGCTTCAAAGCATCATGAAGTATCCACTTCAGATAGACATATGGCCCCCGCCCATCGGCGCTTAAAGAAATAGATAGGCTGCATGATGCTTCCACGCAGAGCTGAAACCGACCACACACGAATACTGGTAAACCGCTTAGAGGATCTAAGCCTGCCGAAGCAATGCATTGCGAGTCGGACCGGCCATGCTTATAAATCCTATTGTTTTCATCGGGCTACAGGACTGGAGATGTCATTTCGTGTCAATGTCGGGTAAAAGTCCTACAAAATTGGAAGCAACTTCTCCAAACCAAATTGAACCTCAAATCAAACAAACAAACAGATCGACATAACAATCATAGTATGTCAGAGTTTTGACGCAATTGTGATGAAACTTGCTCAGATTGTTTGTCTATAAATCTAGATCAAGTTCGATACTGGGTCAAAATCTAGGCCAGCAGAAAAACCTTGTTATAACTAGATGTCACCGTTTTGACTCAATTTTAACAAAACTTGCTCAGAATGTTTGCCTCTGAAATCTAGGTCAAGTTCAAGGTTACCATGTCAAATCAAATGAATACCTTGTTGGCATTCTGGAGGTCATAGTTTTGGCCCAGTTTTGAGGACACTTGCTCAGAATGTTTAAAATACAGCAATTTGTTCTGAGTCTAGTATGTTGTATCTGTAAACTCCTTTTGCCTGTATGATAATACTTAGGCGGTCTATTCTTATTTTTACTGAGATTGTATTTCAGACTTGAAACTGAAGAACATCCTCTAATATTAGAAGATGTGCCATTCCACAACCTTATACTAGCAGGCAGAAAGGAGTTGTAATATAGCTGTGTTCTGGTCATAGCGAGTCTCATATTAGTAGCGTCCTGTAGATTATAAGGGGTTATATTGTCAATGACAGGCGAATTAATGAACTTAAATAGTTTGTTGACATACCAGTTGACATTTTGTAAAATTTTGAAGTGATCTTCATGAATATTGTTCCGAGAATATTTGTCTTAATGAATTCTAGGTGAATCTTGGTCGGACGGTTTCTCTTGATGATTTGAAGTCATATTCTCTTTAAGTGCTATGATACTCAGGTATGCGATACAGGGCCATCATGACCCTCGTTTTTTTATTTCTGCTCTAAAACATAGATGTTGGGTAC
The DNA here is from genome assembly GCA_963580285.1 of Lucinisca nassula. Classification (NCBI taxonomy): domain Eukaryota; kingdom Metazoa; phylum Mollusca; class Bivalvia; order Lucinida; family Lucinidae; genus Lucinisca; species Lucinisca nassula. The sequence continues at coordinate 86,236,721 of OY757019.1, read as the reverse complement.
TCGTTAGAACCGAGTCGTCAAGGTGGTTCTAACGGGTACTCATAATCTATGTAAAGAGCCGAAGAAAGAATAATATTATAATTTTTGCCTCTAAATATTCATTTTTTGGTGGTAAAATTGTCAATATATTTGAACAGGTGTGTTTTCGCAATGCAGGTTGTGATCTTTGTGCAAATAGCCCATTAGGAAAACTCGCCTATACAAATACATTGTAACCTTTATCGCCGAAAAAAGAAAATTTTAAGATGAAAAACTTTGATATTTTTCTTATTTCTGCTCAAAATATAGATTGTGGGTACTCGTAGGCGGTTGTAACGAATACCCACAATCTTTATGTTAGAGCAGAAATAATAAAAATAAGGTATACCCCTGTAAACCTCAGTTTTTCTAAATAGAAATGGGGTTCAAGGGGGTCAAAATTATATAGGCGTGTTTTCGTGATGACCGTGATAAATAGTCCATTACGATAAGGCGCTCGTGACATTACGAGAACATGCCTATATACTTTTTACCCCCTCATACCCCACTTTTATATAGTATAACTGGGGTTTAAGGAGGTCCACATTATTTTTCTTATTTCTGCCCAAAAACATAGATTGTGGATACTCGATAGAACCCACTCGTCGAGGCGGTTCTACCGAGTCACCGCAATCTATGTTTTGAGCAGAAATAAGAAAAATATCACAATTTTTCATCTTAAAATTTCAATTTTTTGGCCAAAAAATTGGCAATGTATTTGTATAGGTGTGTTTTCGTAATGGCTTCAATGGAGTCTTCCATTCCTGTAGACTAGTGTGTTTCATTCGGAATATTTTTATGTGCTCCTTATGCTCTAGTTACATAATCTCATTACGAAAACACGCCTATTCAAATACATTGTAAATTTTACCACCCAGAAATGAAAAATTCCGGATGAAAAATTTCGATATTTTTTTATTTCTCCTCAAAACATAGATTGTGGATACTCGTTAGAACTGCCTCATTGAGGCGGTTCTAACGAGTACCCTCAACCTATGTCTTGAAGTAAAAATAAAAAAAAAATAATGTATACCGCCGTAAACCCCCGTTTTCTCTATATAAAGTGGGATATAGCGGGGCCTTCATTTCACGGACTAGTTCACGCGATGGGTGCGTGTTGAAATCGTATCAGGTGGTTCTAAATGGTTCCACCATAAGTGTTTGATTAAAATAAGAACAATACTGCATACCCTTGTAACCCAGATATTTTTGTATATAAAGATAGCTTTAAGGTCGGGTACAAAATGCATGTTATACGACAGACTGCATGCATGGTAGTTTACCCAATCATGGTTGCCAACTTTGCTCCCCTCTTTAATTGCACACTGGTGGGTCAGGCCTCAGATTTTATGACGGTTCCAGCGTAAAGGCTTACTGAGAATTAGAATAGAATTAAATTTTATATAATATTGATTTGTGCCTGATGCTCTGTCTCTGGTTGGGCCCATCGGAGTCTAACTGTTGGTTTTCGTTTGCTTCAGCATGTCAGTGGTTTCTTGCTGTTGTGTCCTCACCGTTGTTTCATCTCTGTGGTTGTTTGCTGTTTGTATTCTAGGAGATGTTGCACTGATGAGTTAGGAGGCCTTCATGCGGACTGAACAAATTATTTGTCTAAATCGCCACTGCTGTAAGGGCGAGAATTGCGGCCGCATAAAATCGAATTAAGCCGCACCCGCTCCCCAGTGGAATTCGTTTCACTGACCGTTGCAAGGCGGTTCTTTCGTCGCGGTTTATTTTTCTTATAGTTTGTATTTATGTGTTTGACTCGCTTATACAGTCGAACTTCAATGGCTCGAACACCTTTGGGACCTCGAAAATCTGTTCGAGACAGGGGTAGTTCGAGCCACTGAGGTTACTGTCAGGAGGCATAACGAGATACTTTTAGACATCTTTTCGGTGTTTTTTTAATGAATATGTATGCTGTGTGTACTCATTAGAATCGCCCATCGAGGCGATTCTAATGAGTACAAACAGCATACATTTGCAAGATAAAAGACTAAAATTTCCTTAATTATCCCCCACTTTTTTTATGTAGATGATTTCGCTAGGGGCTCAAGAATGGGTTCGACTCATCCATGGTAAACGAGCCATCGGTGTTCGAGCCATCGAAGTTCTACTGTAGTTTTGTTTTGGATAGCCAATTGGCTATTTTGTCGGAAAGTAACTGTCTTTTTCGCTTTCCTTATTCGAAATCACACGAAATTATTAACGTGTTGAACGAAAACGTGGTGATGGTGTTGCTATGTGTAAAAAAAGGGGCAATGTTTTCATTATTGCAGTTGTATTTTTGTTTGATGAAATATACGTTTTGTGGCGATTCAACCATTGCCCCATAGTGAACAGTAGAATGAAAATTTGCTAACTGAAAACTGCCTAATTACCACCAAGAGGCGTCCGTGAAAATTAGTGCTCCGTATTCAAATCCCGTTTCAAAAGTTCCCCAATTCTAAAAAGGAAATTGCCGATAAAGCAAAATATTATTTTCGTATGTTCTATTTCTTTTATGAACGAACATGACCTCCTGTTAACTCTTCAATAATTTTAAATTTTACACGGTGATTCTCCATGCACTAGAGAGAGGATCTTACATAAGTGTTCATGTATTATTGAATTTATTAAACGAGTTGATGAAAAGGTATAAAATGCGAGGCTTTGCCGAGCATTTTATCCCTTTTCCTCAACGAGTTTAATAAATTCAATAATACATGGACACGAATGCAAGATTCTTTTTATCATGTGACATCAAAAACGCATTTTTTTCACGATTCGTGGACAAAAATGTCAATATTCCGTCATTAGTAAACGCGACGTCGTGTACATGTAACGTTATGGGACGTATCTAACTAATTTGCATATTTAATCCATTAGTGGATTATCGAATTTATTACATGGCGTTATTACATTATCAGACGCGACGTCATATGATAAATATATGAATGAAAACATCGAGGGCGTTGCGGATTAATATAGCCGCGCCAAGTGTAGAATCTGTGACTAATTGAGCCCCGCCAAGCGAATTTGTGTCTTCGAGCATTCCGTCATGACAAATTTTAACTGCGCATGCCCAGCCATTCAGAGGGGCCAGAGATATGGCTTTCTGTCTGAAGGTTCCTCTTGATTCACTGCTTGTATGAGCGAGCAGCGAAGGTTCTGGCGAGACTGCGCGGATGCGCAGGCTCGCCTGAACCTTCGCTGCTCGCATAGGCGATAAGTACAGAAATCGCTTGACGGGGCCCAATTGGTAACGGGACGTTTCGCACTAGAGACGTGTTCTCAGTTTCATCCGGCAATAATTCTATGTAGGTGTTCTAAATGGGGACAGGAAAAACATAATAAAATCACACTCTGATGCAGGGCAGCGATACTTTTCTTTTTACGGTGACCAAATAATCCCTTTTCACCATCTGTAGATATTGTATTCTACAAGGTGGCCCCCGCCCATCGGGGCTTGAAGAAATAGATGGGCTGCACGATGCTTCCACGCAGAGCTGAAACCGACCCACACACGAGTACTGGTAAACAGCATAGTGGATCTAAGCCTGCCCAGGCAATGCGGTGCGAGTCGAACCGTCCCTGCTTATAAACTCTATTGGTTTCATTGGGCGGCAGGGCTTGAGATGTCATTTCATCTCAATGTCGGGTAAAAGTCCCACAAAATTGGAAGCAACGTCTCCAAAATGACCTTTACAGTGTTGACGGGGACGTTAAACCTCAAATCAAACAAAAAAAAAAAAAAATCTACAAGGGTTTATCCTTTGAAATCAAGAGATACAAGACAAAACTGAAAACTGTCGAGTGGGTTGACTAGCTATTTTAGATCAGTTCGATTTAAACCACTATATTCTTTAAGACTGATTTAATCTACCAAACGGGTGCACAAAATATCTCTCTATCAATACTCGCAATACTTTGATTAGGTGTGTACCGCCAAAATCAACGTTTGTCTCAAACTACGAGCTTTTTCAATGGGTGTGAGGGATGGGTGGAAAATCTTTCCAGAGGGTTCAAGAAGCTTGCCGAAGGAACGGTTTTTCTATGTAAGCCTCACGTCCATGATATAGATTCTCTGTCTTCCAGAAGCCTCCGTGGTATCGTGGTTACGCTACTCGCCTAGTAAACCAGGGATCGCAGGATCGATCCCGGGCTTCTCCAGACTTTCGGATGAGTCTTTAAACCGAGGTCGTGTCTCCGTATGACCTTAGCTGTTGGTGTGACGTAAAACTCAAACACTCACTCACTCTCTATGTCTTCCATTCCCTTCGTTCCATCTTTTCATGTTTGATAATGCAGATACTTCGATTCCTGACCATCACGAGAACACGCTTATATAATTTTGACCCCTTGAACCCCACTTGCATATAGAAAAACTGGGGTTTACAGGGGTAAACCTTATTTTTTTAATTTCTACTCTAAAATATAGGTTGTGGGTACTCGTTAGAACCGCCTCTATGAGGCGGTTCTAACGTGTACCCACAGTCTATATTTTGGGCAGAAATAAGAAAAATATCACAATTTTTCATCTTAAAATTTTCAGTTTTTTCGGTGATAAAATTTACCATGTATTAGTATAGGCGTGTTCTCGTAATGCGTCCGTCGAATTGTGATGACATCAGGTGACTTAACAACGTTCCGTGACGTGGTCCTTATCGATGGCTTACGTGGTGTCGCATAAAACCGAGCGCATTCTCTATTTTATCCTACCCATGGTAGGATAATCTTGGTAGGATACGAATTTAAATATCAGGGTAAATCACGGGCTTTCTGCTTCTTTGGTGGACATGAAAATGTTGAAGAAAATTGCATTTTCAGTAAAATTCCTATATTAAGACCGCCTTTTGGACTGTTCAAAAGTGGTCCTTAAGATCACTTTTGAACAGTTTCAAAGGTGGTCCCTGAGCAGAGGACATTGTGTGCAGAATTCACGAAGAAAAAATAACTGCACCCTTTTAAATAAGCTTTTTGAAACAGAAGTATTCTTAATTTTAGGTGGTCTTAATAGCGGAATTTCACTGTATTTTATGCTTTTATTTTATTTTGCAGATCGGCATGAAACGGCTGGCCTTCAATACAAAAATATCTACGATAATCAAAACATGAATCGGGAAATAACGGAAGCGCGTGAAAACATACGACGCATTTTACAACACAATCCGCTGACGTCACCAGTTCCTGTGTTGCTTGTGACTTATATGCGGTCTGGCTCCTCATGGCTTGGTGACATCACCCGTCAATCAAAAGAATCATTCTATGTTTATGAACCTTTTCAGAGGGTCCTAAGATCGGAAGGTTACTATACAGCGGGCCTCGTGTGCCTCTACGACAATACGTGCCGGTAGGCTATTTTAGAAATAAAGGCGATGTTGACGAACAATGAACGTTTGTCTGTTTGTATTGCAGTTTAACGACCCTGCTAACACTGTTTAGGTCATTTTTGAGCCGGTCAGTTTACCTATCCATACTTTTCCTGGGTTTGTTTGTTTGATTTGAGGTTTAACGTCCCCGTCAACACTGTAAAGGTCATTTTGTAGACGTTACTTCCGATTTTGTGGGACATTTACCCGACATTCAGATGAAATGACATCTCAAGCCCTGTCACCCAATGAAACCAATAGGGTTTATTAGCATGGACGGTCCGCCTTGCACCAGGTAGGCTTATACGTAAGCGGTTAACCAGTACATTGCGCATTCTTTCGCCAGAAACTGACAACTGACCTTCTTGAATCAGCGGAAAGGAGAGAATGTCCGTAGAAAAGATTTCATGGTCAATCTCCAGGAAAGAATGTTGCCCACCCTGGCATTTATCGAAACCGCGTCCTCCTGATCACCAGTCAGACGCGCATCCGATTGAGCTACCGAGGCCGGCGAACAATGAACGTTAAACAATTATATTACTTGCACACGTATTTGCATTATTTTCCACAGTTCCCGCCCATCGGGGCTTGAAGAAATATATAAGCTGCATGATGCTTCCACGCAGAGCTGAAACCGACCCGCACACGAGTACTGGTAAACCGATTAGAGGATCTAAGCCTGCCCAGGCAAAGCAGTGCGAGTCGGCCCGTCCATTTGGTTTCATTCGGCGGCAGGGCTCATTACGAAAACACGCCTATATAATTTCGACCCCCTTGAACCCCACTTTTATATAGTAAAACTGGGGTTTGCAGGGGTAAACCTTATTTTACTTATTTCTACTCTAAAATATAGATTGTGTACCCGCAATCTATATTTTGAGCAGAAATAAGAAAAATATCACAATTTTTTCATCTTAAAATTTTCGATTTTCGGCGGTAAAATTTACAATGTATTTGTATAGGCATGTTTTCGTAATGTTGAGATGTCATTTCATCGCAATGTCGGGTAAAAGTCCCACAAAATTGGAAGCAACATCTCCAAAATGACCCGTACAGTGTTGACGGGGACGTTAAACCTCAAATCAAACAAACAAAGCATTATTTTCCATTCATATCTGATTTGAGGGCTGCAAGGGCAACAAGAACACGATCATATTTGCACACATTTTCCTTCTTACAGCGGAACGTAATATTTTTGCCATCGTCCATTCATTTGGGAGATAATTATGGTATAGTCTGACGTCACTCACATGTAATGATCATGTGACATCGCGTGAGTCAAAACCATTAAGTATTTGACGTGTCCGCGTGAAGGTTTTCTAACTCATTGTAAACAAAGAAATCATAATTAAAGCCAAGTTGACATAAGGATGAGGACTCGACAGTAAAACGCGCTGAGTCATCCGATGCAAGCCTAAAGAACACTGGGACAAACGGAAACCAGCAGTTGAACACCGTTGGACCAAGCAACAGACATAAAATTTCCGGCTCCGACCAACTCATAAACAGCTTTAAGCCAAAGCCATCATGGAGTCTGAACCCCGATCAACCGACGTGCAATTAAAGCCTGACCCTGCTTGGGCCAAACACAAAGCACACAGACTGTTGAATAGAACTTATATCCAATGCGTTTGTAACGTTTAATAATATTCTGAAATTGTTCCGAAAAAATAGTTTTGCCTGTATTTTTTCTTAATTTATATATCATGTCATCACGAAAACATGCCTGTATAATTTTGACCCCCTTGAACCCCACTTTTATATAGTAAAACTGGGAATTACATATTTTCGTATTTCTGTTCAAAATATAGGTTGTGGGTACTCGTTAGAACCGCCTCAATGAGGCGGTTCTAACGTGTACCCACAATCTATATTTTGAGCAGAAATAAGAAAATTATCACATTTTTTTTCACCTGAAAAATTGAATTTATTTGGCGGTAAAATTTGCAGTAGATTTAAATAGGCATGTTTTCGTAATGTCGCAAAACAAAAATCAGACTGTGACATCCCCTGCAGCAAAAGGTCTATTTTATCCAACCTTAAATTCAGAAATTAATTGATAGTGTCGACGATAAAACTTTTCGAAGTTTATGATATCGACATACCTGATGTTACAAGTGTTAATATCAGCGACATGACATGACACTCTTGCGAAGCGTATAAGCTGCGAAATATAAAAAATACCGTAAGATGGTGAACGAGGAACATCACAATCTAAAAATGGTAAGTTAGCATATTAAAATCAAAATCATCGCGCTTTTAGTTAAATTTTAGTTGCAACAAAACCATTTGAAATGTTCAAATGCAAATCCAAAAACGGGGCTTCAATATCCTACTTATTGGCTTTGTTTAAATGCAGCACAGAAGGACACATTTGGTAGACCATTCGTTCAAAGTAAGGGTGTCGGTATTTAAACGACCATCTAAGTATCTTGTGGTATAGCTAAAGGCTTCAATCACGGTTGATAACGTTGCTTCTCTCTTTAATTGCACGCCGGTGGGTCAGGCCTCATATTCTATGACGGTTCCAGCTTAAAGGCTTACTGAGAATTAGAGAGAATTTAATATTATGTCATGTTGGTTTGTGCCTGATGCTCTGTCTCTGGTCGGGCCCATCGGAGTCTAACTGTTGATTTTCTTTTGCTCCAGCATTTCAGAGGCTTCTAGCTGTCGAGTCCACACCGTTGTTTCATCTCTGTGGTTGTTTAATTTTTGTTTTGTCGAAGATGTTGCACTGATGGGTTAGGAGGCCTTCATGCGATCTGAACAAATTATTTGTCAAAATCGCGATGGAAGTAAGGGCGACGATTGCAGCGGCGTAAAATCGATTTAAGCACCCAGTGGAATTCGTTACACTGGCCGTTCCAAGGCGACTCTCCTGTCGCGGTTTATATCTGTTATGGTTTGCCTTTGAGTGTGTGTTTCGCTTATATTATTTTGTTTTGGATAGCCAGTTTGCCATTTCGTGGGGAAGGAACTGTCCTTTTGGCTTTCCGCTATTGATGTTTCTATTAGCGTCTTGTTATTTCATGTTTGTGTTTCTTTCCCTTTGATGTCACTGCTGGAAGCTGTGGGTTAATTGTATCGATTCCTGATCATCTATTTTCGGCCCCCGCCAATCGGGGCTTGAAGAAATAGATGGGCTACATGACGCTTCAACGCAGAGCTGAAACTGACCGCACATGAGATCTTGTAAACCGCTTAGAGGATATAAGCCTGCCCAGGCAAAGCGGTGCGAGTCGGACGGTCCATGCTTATAAACCCTATTGGTTTCATTGGGCGACAGGGCTTGAGATGTTATTTCATGTCAATGTTGGGTAAAAGTCCCACAAAATTGGAAGCAACATCTCCAAAATGACATATACAGTGTTGACGGGAACTTTAAACCTCAAATCAATCAAATCACTTCTATTTTTCAAACCGACCTGTGTTCTTGATATAGAGATGTATTAAATTAAATAAATGGTTCTCTTCGCTAGACAATTCATATTTTCCTACAAAAAAAATAAAGTATAACAGCTGAGAGGATAAAATGCACGTGTTGTCTTGAAAGACTGGGGTTCATCTGAAAACTTCGTACATTGAAAGAAACAATGATCTGCGTCCTTTCGCGCATAGCCACACGTGCATGCAGCGTTTTGAATGTGATGGTTAGCAAAGAGATCGGAGTTTGATTTACTAAATCTGTTTCTAATTCTGGCATGTATTTATGAGTCTTCTGTTACCATGTATATAGTGGTTAGGAACTGAGTTAACTACTAATTATTGAGATAAGATTAGTTTTTAAAAGACGAAACAGATGTACAATTACAAAAATTATCAGGTAGTTCATTCCAAAGAGAAACAGCTGATGATATGAATGAGTTTGAAAAAGTTGCAGTCCTTTGGCTTAATATTTGAAATCCTGAGCATTAATTAAATCATATGTTGTTTGATTTCCAGCTGTCGGAAGGTACAAGTTTAGGAAAAAAGTCTAGGTCTTTTCCACTTTTACTTTAAACATTAAAAAATAATTATGATATGTGCGACGGTCACTTAAAGATAACCAACCTATGTCTTTATACACGTTGTGAATTGAAACTGAACGAGTTAGGCCAGTTACAATTCGAGCACCTTCGCGTTGAATTTTTTCTAATAAGTCTTTTTCATATCCGGTACGAATATCCTATACGACAGAAGCATATTCAAGATCTTGCCTTAAAAATCATATATATACTTGATTTAAAGCTTTTTTGCAAAGCTAATAGTTCAATCGTTTCATAACACCTAATATTACCATCAAGTGAACAAGTCCGTGATGAAGACCCCCTATACCCAACTTTATATAGAGAAAACTGGGATTTACGGGGGTATACATTATTTTTCTTATTTTTGATCCCAGACACAGGTTATGGGTACTCGTTAGAACCGCCTCAATGAGGCGGTTCTAACGAGCACCCACAACCTTTGTTTGCAGTATTTATAAGAAAAATATCGTGGATTTTCATCAGAAAAATGGCCATTTTGGAGGTGTGATACAATGCACTAAGTCGCACGGGTGTGTTATCGTAATGCAGAAGCTGAAGAACTAATATTATTGTTGGTGCCTTTTAGCATTACTTGACAAGGTTATACCAAGATGTCTGTGGTGAGTCACAACATTGCGAAAACACGCTATACAAATACACTGTTACATTTATATCCAAAACAATGAAAATTTTAAGAAGAAAAATTGTGATATTTTTCTTCTGCTCAAAATATAGATTGTGGGTACACGTTATCACCTCCTCATCGAGTACCCATAATCTATATTTCAAAGCAGAAATAATAAAAATCAAAGTACTGAAAGTACTGAGGAAAGTTGATTTATGAGGTATATTCACCATGATAAAATGGTAGTGGTAGATTAAACAGTTCTCTAAGTATCTTTAAGGTTGAAAAAGGAGTTTAACCAGATTCGACTAAGAAAAAAAATCCCGTTGCTTGTTATTGTCCTCGTGACAATCACTGACCATCTGACTGGCGCCGACCCTGAACAAAATCCAGGTATTGGTTATTGATAGCACCCCTAAGATGTCAGAGCGGAACGTCAGAAGAAAATTCTGGACTGTGCTTGTTTGTTTGTTTGTATGTTTGTTTGCTTGTTTTGAGCTTTAACATCCCCGTCAACACTGACTAGGTCATTTAGAGACGTTGTTCCAATTTTGTGAGACTTTTACCCAACACTAAAATGAAATGACATAATTATCAAGCCTGTCGCGCAATGAAAACCAAATAGGCTTGTGGCATGGACGGTTTGATTCGCACCACTTTGCCTGGGCAGGCTTAGATCCTTTAAGCGGTTTACCAGTACTCATGTGCGGTCGATTTCAGCTCGGCGTGGAAGTATCTTGCAGTCCGTCTATTTCTTCAAGCCCTGATGGGCGGGGGCGGTAGGGCTGTGCTCGTGCATTTGGCCATTGGCAAACAGAACCTTCATAATCAGACGCCACATAATGCGGTGTCCGATCAGATATAATGTACCTGCTTAAACGAACAGTCCGATTCTCAGTTTATGACTATTCTCCAAACTTAGATTCAGAGACGATCGATCCACCAGTTCTCTCAGCACTTTGGTTAATTGAGTATTTACGCAAATACGCTATTTATCTGGAGCACTGGACGGGAGTGAACTTTAAAACCTATTACTTTCTTTCGGCGAGTCATGGGTCTCCAAAAATGAAGTGTACATTGCTTTCGGAGACGTTACAGCAGTGCCCTTTAATTTCTACATTTTAAACAGTGTCGACGCTTCGACTTAGATTCGTCTTCCCAAGTGTCTATAAAACGAGTGCATATGCACCCAAAAATGCAAAGCTTCCTTTTTTTACACTGAAGGGTCTGGTTCGAGGTCACAGAATGAGGTGTCTGATCAGTGACTTCTGAATTTGCTTAACCAATATATGACAATGGAATCTTCCAACAAATAAGTCCGGAACAGGATTGTCAGATTTGTTTTCTTTAAGGTAGGATTTGCAAGAATATATGTTTTTTTAGCAATCAATGCAGACTCAGATCAGACGCCAAGATGTGCTGCGTCTGATCTGGGCCTACAATACTTACATGCCATAAGAAGTGACGCTAGTTATATATGGGCTAATGTCCAGTTCGGAAACCGAGGGGTGAAAGGGAAGGAACACTGCCTTGATATAAAAGGATACACCGAGTATCAAAGCTGGAACAAGGCGTTTTCTTTGCCATGTCAGGGGTGGAGGCAGAGAATAATGGAAGCCAGAACTGATAATGTATGTTAGCTTTTTTCCTCGGCCAGACATTCGAAAACAGGGCTGTGCTCTGACACATTTGGCAGTCGAAATTGGCAACACGTCATCACATACTAGAGCCCGTCTTTGGTCTGATTCCTGCAATCAAAATTCTAAAATCGCTATAGAACTGTGTTTCTTAGGACAAACGCTGTACCTTGGGTGCGATTTGTGCCTTCCTCCGATTAAGAGTTCAGTATATTCCCATTGGTCAGCTGACACCTGTCGAATTGACAAGTGCCAGCACATTGGAGGCCCTGGGAAGAGCAGTTCATAAACTAATCCCATTTAGCGAGATGGGGGTAGTCCCTATGTGCTTTTAGCGCCCGGTTACCTTACAAAATCTATCAAGTCAAGTCAAGTCAAAGCTGGAACAGTCCAGTTCGGCAACTGAGGGGTGAAAGGGAAGGAACACCTGTGGAATCAAGTCCGCCTTCAGCGCAAATGTTAAGAAATCAATGCGCTGGAAAAGGAAATGATTTGGACTATTTTATGCAGCGAACGAACAGCGGAAGTGTAGTAACGCGGTGCAGTACCGGAAGTAGAAATGCAATGACATATAAACTTGATACAAGTATCAACTTTCAAAAATAAGTTTTACTCTCTTCTGGAATCCATGTCTGTTGGTCTGAACATTGATATTTGCCATTTGTCTATGGATTAATGATTTTGGATTAACGCTTTGGTACTACGACCTAAACTACCTTTTACCCCTGTAAACCCCAGTTTTGCTGTATAAAAGTTGGGTTCAAGGGGGTCAAAATTATATAGGCGTGTTTTCGTGATGAACTGAACTGAGATATTATCAAAAAATAATTTTGTGACCTATATACTTGCTTCCAGGGTGAACATTGCTAATTTGCTCGGGTTCATACTAACTAACCATTGTTTGGCCCAAAGAGAAACTACTTTCAAGTCGTGGTTCAATATACCTTCTATATCGTTTAAATTTCGCGCCGTGAACGCCCAAGACGTGTCATCAGCAAATAACCGAACGACACTCAAATGATTATCAACAATATAATTTACGTAGATCAGAAAAAAACAGTCGACCAAGGACCGATCCTTGAGGCACAGCAGTTGTAGTTTCTCTTCAATCTGAGAAGGAAGAATCTACGAAAACTTTTTGTTTTCTATGAGATAAATAATCACTCATCCAGGTCATTAAATCGCCGAAAATGCCATGCTGTCGTAGCTTTAATAATAGCCTTTTGTGTCAAACACTATCAAATGCTTAAAAGATGTTGCCAAAAAAAAAACATACATTTATAGTGCTTGGAATCGATGCTTTGTTTGATTTGAGGTTTAACGTCCCCTCCAACACTGTTTAGGTCATTTTGTTGACGTTGTTTCTAATTTTGTGGGATTTTACCCGACCTTGAGATGAAATGACATCTCAAGCCATGTCGCCAAATGAAACCAATAGGGCTTATAAGCATGGACAGTCCGACACGCACCGCCTTAGATCCCCTAAACGGTTTACTAGTACTCGTGTGTGGTCGATTCCAGCTCTGCGTGGGAGCATCATGCAGCCCATCTATTTCGTCAAGCCCCAATGAGCGGGGCCGAAAGAATCGATGCTTTGACATATTTGGTGATACATATAAATTAGATGGTGAACAGTGGAGTGTCCTGTGAGAAAACCTGACTTTAGGATAAATCAAACTATTTTCTAAGCGAAAGTTATAACTATGTTTGTAAACTGTTCTCTCCAATAATTTACCAAGGCAACTTAACAGAGCTATAGGTCTATAGTTAGACGGCGAACATGTCTCGCCTTTTTTTTTTTTAAAGAGGCATTATAGCGGATGATTTACATAGTTCTGAAAAAGCACATTCCTCTAAAGACTTATTAAACCCAATGGTTTAGCTATTGAATGATTAACTGCTTGCACAATTTTGTGACGCAATAAAACTTCACCTGCTGCTTTATTTGGGTTGAGTGTTCCAATCATATCTATAATTTCAGATTCCGTAAGATATTGAATTTATAGTTCATGGAACAAAATTTGGTAGAGAAGTATTAGAATCATCTGCTGCGGATATTGATACGAAAAAATCATTTAAACAATTTGCTTTTTCTGTTTCAATTACCATGTACTGATCTTAGCCATCACTCGTTGCTTTTAGTTGTGGGATATTTTCTGCATTTTTATTTGCTTTATAATAAGTAATTTCGAATATAATTTCCGATTGTTCATGCTTGAATCTACAATAATCTGATTCATGTTGTCATTAAATTTCCCTTTTGCGTGTTTCGTTTGGTTATTAACTTTATTTCTCAGGGACTTGTATTTACTCCAGTCCTCCTGTTTACCAGTTTTTAAGCTTTTTACGTTGCCGATCCCCTTTTTAGCAATATTTTTAATTTTCGAGTCATACCAAGGCTTGTCATTTTGTCGTTTGGTAACGAGTTACGAGGAATTGATTGGTGAATAAAATCTAGTAATTTCTCAGTAAAAAAGTCTACATGCTCCGTTCATAGCGTTAGACCCAATGAATGACCAATCTGTTTCGTGAATAAGTTCATTGAGTTTATTAAAATCTGCTTTGTTTTACAGCCACAAATATGTGAAAGTGCCACGATGGTCGCTATTATGATCAGGTACCAACTAAACTCCTGAGTACAATTCTTTACAAGAATTCGAAATGAGTATTCGATCAATTGGGCCCCGTCAAGCGATTTTGGTACTTATCGCCTATGCGAGCAGCGAAGGTTCAGGCGAGCCTGCGCATCCGCGCAGTCTCGCCAGAACCTTCGCTGCTCGCTCATACAAGCAGTGCATCAAGAGGAACCTTCAGACAGAAAGCCATATCCCTGGTCCCTCTGAATGGCTGGGCATGCGCAGTTAAAATTTGTCATGACGGAATGCTCGAAGACACAAATTCGCTTGGCGGGGCTCAATTAAATATTCACTTTGATCAGTCACCCAACAGAAGTGGAGCCAATGATCAGGAATCGATACAATTAACCCACACCTCCTATCAGAGACACCAAAGGGAAAGAAACACAAACATGAAATAACAGACCATCATGGAAACATCAATAGCGGAAAGCGAAAATGACAGTTACTTTCCCACAAAATGGCCAATAGGCTATCCAAAATAAAATAATATAAGCGACACAAACACCCAAAGACAAATCGTAACAAAAATAAACCGCGACAGAAGAACCGCCTTGGAACGGTCAGCGGAAACGAATTCCACTGGGGGGCTTAAATCGATTTTACGTAGCCACAATCCTCGGCCTTACTTCGGTCGCGATTAAGACAAATAATTTGTTCAGGCCGCAGAAGACTGCAACATCTCCGTGAACACCAAAATCAAACAACCACAGAGATTAAACAACGGTGAGGACTCGACAGCAAGAAACCATTGAAATAGCGGAGCAAATGGAAACCCACAGTTAGACTCCGATGGGCCCGACCAGAGACAGAGCATCAGGTACCAACCAACATAAGCCTTTACGCTGGAACCGTCATAGAATATGAGGCCTGACCCACCGGCGTGCAATTAAAGAGGGAAGCAAAGTTGTCAACCGTGATATTGTTAACTACCATGCATGCAATCTGTTGTATAACATTAATGTTGTACCCATCATTTTTATATCGAAGAATGATTTTACGAAATTGGTGCTGAAGTAATTGCGGTTATATATTTTTTCTGAATTTATATACTAAGTCACCATAAAATTCGGGTTCCGATAGACCTTGTTGCAGAAGGGATCGGAGTCTAACTGTTGGTTTTCTTTTGCTCCAGCATTTCAGTGGTTTCTTGCTGTCGGCTCCTCACCGTTGTCTCACCTCTGTGGTTCTTTGATTTTTTGTGTTCACGGATATGTTGCACTGATGAGTTAGGAGGCCTTCATGCGGACTGAACAAATTATTTGTCTAAATCGCGGCGGAAGTAAGGGCGAGGATTGTGGCCACGTAAAATTGATTTAAGCCCCCAGTGGAAATCATTCCACTGACCGTTCCAAGGCGGTTCATCTGTGGCGATTTATTTATGTTGTTGTTTGTTACTTACTGTGTGTATCACTTGTGTTTTTTTAATTTTGGATGGCCATATGGCCATTTTGTGGGAAAGTAACTGTCCTTATGGCCTTCCTTTGTTTAGGTTTCCATTATGGTCTGGTCGCTTAATGTTTGTATTGCTTTCCCTTTGGTGTCTTTGATGGGTGGAGTTAGTTAATTGTATCAATTCCTGATCTTTGTTTTACTTCTACCTTTAATATTGAATTTTGAAATTAAATCAGAATGACGTCTATAAAAGTTTGAAAAGGATAAACGTGATGATTTTGATTTCGAGATTGTAAATTTTCCTTTTTTGGACGGGGATGTTCCTCGTATGGGGTTTATATTTCGCAGTGTATTCTATTCGCTAGAGTGTCTAGTCATGTATCCGACTTCAACACTCATAATAAATTATTAACCGCTTAACTTCTTAATCAGGGGTATCGGTATCATAAACTACGTGAAGACTTTTCTAAGTTTTATTGACGTCATTCTGATTTGGTTTCAAACTTCAATGTTGGACTTAAAACACTTCTGCAACAAGGCCTATCGGAACCCGAATTCTGTGGTGACTTAGTATATAAATTTAGAAAAATACATGACTGTAATGACTTTAGTACCCAATTTCGTAAAATCGTTCGTCGATATATAAAGATTGGGTACAACATAAATGTTATAAAACAGACTGCATGCATGGTGGTTAACCCAATCACGGTTTTCAACTTTGCTCCCCGCTTTGATTACACACCGGTGGGTCGGGCCTAAGATTATATGACGGTTCCAGCGTAAAAACATAAATGGAATTTTATTTTAGTATTCTTTATGCTGGTTGGCGCCTGATGTTCCGTCTTTGGTCGGGCCCCTCGGAGTCTAACTGTTGGTTTTCTTTTGCTCCAGCAATTCTGTTGCTGTCCACAACCTTGTTTCATCTCTGTAGTTTTTTGATTTGTATGTTCTCGAACACTGATGAGTTAGGAAATCTTCATGCGGACTAAACAAAATTAGTGTATACCGCGACAGAGGTAAGGGAGAGGATTTTGACCATGTAAAATCGTTTTAAGCCCCCCCCCCCCCCCAGTGGAATCCTTTCCACTGACCGTTCCAAGGCGGTTCTTCTGCGACGGTTTATTTATGTTGTTGTTTGTTACTTACTGTGTGTATCACTTGTGTCTTTTTATTTTGGATGGCCATTTGGTTATTTTGTGGGAAAGTAATTGTCCGTATGGCCTTCCTTTGTTTAGGTTTCCATTATGGTCTGGTCGCTTCATGTTTGTGTTTCTTTCCCTTTGGTATCTTTGATGGGTGGAGTAAGTTAATTGTATCGATTCCTGATCTTTGTTTTACTTCTACTTTGCGTAGTTTATGGTACCGATGTAGGTTATTCTATTAAATTCTTTATGTCGTTTAATAGTATAATATTTCTTAAATGGTTATTGTTTACATTCAATCAGTTTTCATTTAGATCCCCAACAATAACAATGCTTGCAGAAATATCTAATACGTCACCAGCAGATAATTTAAAATGATTCCAAAACGAAACAGGAGTATTTGGAGGATTATAAACGTTATATAGCAACATAGAACATCCCATGACTTTTTATTTCAAGCCAGATCGACTGCGTAGAAATATTGTCAAAGTGTTGATGTCGACTACGTACTAAATTATTTGAGACATATACTAATACTCCTCCGGAATGGGAAGTTGCATCTTTTCTGTAAGGAGCATTAAACCTTCAAGCCTGATCGACGCGTTTAATATTTCATTGTTTAAGTGTGTTTTGCTAGAACACACGATGTCGAAATCTGGGAAATTGTCCTCAATATATTCACATTTATTACGGATGCCCCTTGTATTTAGATGAAAGATTGCTAAGCTAGGGTTTGTTTCTGAATTATTTAGAGACGGACCAGGCTTCTGTGCGACATCTCCACACGGTAAAAGCAATAATATAACGATAATTATAATGGAAAGATGGTTCTTAAGAAACTTGAAATACATTTTGATATAACAACATATAAACCGGATTGAAATAGAAGTGGAGGCAATGATAAGGAAACGATACAATCAACCAACTCTCCAATACTCCAACTAGAGACACCAAAGGGAAAGAAACACAAACATGAAATAACATACCCTAATGGAAATATATGATAGCCGGAAGAAGAAAGAAAGAAAACCATTCTGGTTAGATTTTGAGGCTTCGTCCAAATTAAAACGTGAATATAAATTGTTACTTACAAGACATAACTTATTGTAAAAACGGGCCTCCGTGGCCTAGTGGTTAAGAGCGCTGACTCTTGATCATTAGGTCTCTCACCGCTGTGGTTCGAGCCTCGCTCGGGTCACATGTGAGACGCCAAGTTCTGCAACGAAAGGTCAGGTGGTTTTTCTCCGGGTACTCCGGTTTTCGCCCACCTCTGATTAACGATCGGCTCGATATGAGTGAAATAATCTTGAAAGGGCCGTAAAACCAAAACCAAAAAAAAAAAAAACTTATTGTAAAAACATCAAATATTTACTGTCCATGCATTTACATCATTACCTATTTGGGTACAGGAACAATCTTAAGTTTTTTAAGTATCGGAAGACATTACATGAACACCAAATTGGCTATCCAAAACACACAAAAAAAGAAAAAAAAATATAAGCGATAGACACACTCAAAAACAAAGACGTCTCTGATTGGAAAACAATATAATGAAAAATGTCTCTACTTCCGAAACAATTCCACATCTAAAAAAATTCCTGTTTTAGGCTTGTATTGTAACGCGCTTCATTTTTTTTTCAGTGGTCATTTTCTATATGTTATACATGATTTGTAAGGTAAGAGAAAAAGAAGCCCGAAAAGGCTTGCTGCTCGAGCATTTCTGTTGTTTCTTACTGTCGAGTCCACACCGTTGTTTCATCTCTGTGGTTGTTTGATTTTGTGTTCACGGAGTTGTTGCACTGATGAGTTAGGAGGCCTACATGCTAACTGAACAAATTATTTGTCTTAATCGCAACGGAAGTAAGGGCGAGGATTGTGGCCATGTAAAATCGATTTAAGCCCCCCCCCCCCCAGTGGATTTCGTTTCCGCTGACCGTTCCAAGGCTGTTCTTCTGTCGCGGTTTATTGTTGTAATGGTTTGTCTTTGGATGTTTGTGTCGATATATTATAATATTTTGGATAACTTTTTGGCCATTTTGTGGGAAAGTAACCGTCCTTTTGGCTTTCCGCTGTTGGTGTTTCCGTTGGGGTCTGTTGCTTCATGTCTGTGTTTCATTCCCTTTGGTGTCTCTGATGGGAGCTGTGGGTTAATTGTATCGATTCCTGATCATTGACTCTACTTCTATTTTGTAAATAGCTTTAAAAACATTGCGGACATTGTTGCATTGTCAGAAAAGAGTGTTGTTAATGTAAACAAATCTATAAATAGGAAACGTCTAAGGGAAGCAACTTCATGTGTGTGTGGAAGTCATAGTTTTCCCATACAACATTTTTCTTTTTCTTTTTTCTTCTTTACTTTTCTTTCTTTCTTCTTTCGGCTACCATATATTATTGCTCACTTATGTTATCATTTACTTCATTGCAACTGCCTTCCATCACGAAAACACGCTTATATAATTTTGACCCACTTGACTCCACTTTTATATAGTAAAACTAGGGTTTGCAGGGGTAAACTTTACTTTCTTTTTCTGCTTTAAATATAGATTGTGGGTACTCGTTAAAAACCGCCTCATCGGGGCGTTTCTAACGAGTACCCACAATCTTTATTTTGAGCAGAAATAAAAAGATTTAATTTTTTATCTTAAAAGTTTCTTTTTTTTTCGGTGGTAAAGTTTACAATGTATTTATATAGGAGTGTTTTCGTAATGTCTATGTTTGTTTTGGTTTTCTCCATTCTACTTAATACTTGAAATCTACTCTCAATTATCACTTATGCCATCCACGCAAAGAATACCCCGGTAAACCCCACTTTATATAGTGGAAACCATCAATAACTTATTTAGGCAAAAATGGACACTAAAATTATATTCATGAAAACGTTTCCCATCTTTTATTAATTGATTATCCTATATTACACCAGGTCAACCAATATAAATCATGTTTATAATTGCGTCAATTAATAAAATTGCCATTCGGCCTCGTGCCAATACAGCAGACCTCGGACCTGTACCTGGGCCAGTACGAAATTACGTGATTAATAACATTATTTATTGTAAGTATGCAACAAAAAGGTTATGTGCCTCTTGGTCATATTGACATCGGTGAGTCATAAAATAATGTTATTAATCAAATAATTTCGTATTGGCCCAGTTACAGGTCCGAGGTCTGCTGTATTGGCACGAGGCCGAAGGCCGAGGCCAATACAGCTGACCGAGGACCTGTATCTGGGCCAATACGAAATTACTTGATTAATGACAATTTAATTAATTGAGGCAATTAAAAACATGATTTATGATTTTTGAATATTGGTTGACCTTGTGTAATATAGGATAATCAATTAATAATGGTCCGATATGACATACCTGTGCCAGTATGACCCCTTAGGCTAAAACCCTCGGATCAATATGACGTACTGGTGCTAATATGACATGCACACCTTGACCATACAATGACTTCTAATTATTGAGGCGGTGCACTCTATGGGTTTTAGCAATAATGTTTACCCCTGTTAACCCATTTTGTACCGGAAACCCCAAAACGGGTACCCTGGCAAACTGTGCAGGCCCAGATCAGACGCCGCAGAACGCAACGTCTGATCAGTGCCTCCACTGTTTGCTAAAGGTTCAGTCATTTTCTCGAAAAGATTTGAAGAAAACATAACCTGAAACCCCTAAATTTCGAAATGAACTCCTGTCATATATAAGGTGGAAGATTCCATTTGGTACAAAAGGGGTTAAATAGAAGTGAAGGCAATGGTCAGGAATCGATACAATTACCTTACACTTCCCATGACACCAAAGTGAAAGAAGCACACAAACACAAACCATTACGAAAACACGCCTATATAAATACATTATGAACTTAATCGCCGGAACAAATGAAAATTTTAAGATAAAAAGTTGTGCTATTTTAGCTCGCCTGTACGAAGTACATGGAGAGCTATTGTTGTCACCTCATTTGTGTGCGTGTGCGTTCCCGTCACACTGCGTTAAAGTTTTTTAAATGCTTATATCTCAACAGTCACTCATCACAGAGCACTCATATTTGGAACTTAAGTACCTGGGATGGTCTTCTGATGTTCAAAGACAACAGACTCCTGGGTTCATGCCCCGGGATGGGGCTAGGGGTCAAAATGTAGAACACCTTTGTAAAACTGTGTTAAAGTTTTTGAATTGCTTATATCTCAACAGACACTTATCACAAAGGGTTCATATTTTACAACTTGGATACCCGGGCGTGTCTTCTGAGATTCCAAGACAACACACCCCTTGGTTCATACCTGGGAGGACGGATTGGGTGGGGCTAGGAATCAAAATCTAGGACACCCTTGTAATTTGTTATATATGTTTCCATTATGCTAACAAGTTATAAACACAATTGGTTATATATCAGCCAACCATGTGACATTGGTTCAAGTGTAGAAGGGTGAAGGTCATGGTTACCTTCTTTTCACGGTCAAGTGATTTTGCCATCTTGAAGAGTATTTGTTGGAGAAATGTCATACCTGGGATATTAGTACCATGTGACCCCATGATTGACCTCAAAATATATCTAGGTCACTTTGACTTATATTTCATGGTGCAGTGATTTTGCCTTATATCTTGAAGACTATTTGTTGGAGAAATGTCATACCTTGGATATTTGTGCCATGTGACCCCATGATTGCCCTCAAAATATATCTAGGTCACTGTGACCTATATTTCATGGTTCAGTGACTTTGCCTATTATCTTGAATACTATTCGAAGGAGAAATGTCATACCTTGATTATTAGTTCCATGTGACCCAATGATTGACCTCAAAATATATCTAGGTCAGTGTGACCTATATTTCATGGTTCACTGATTTTGCCTATTATCTTGAATACTTCTTGATAAAGAAATGTCAGACCTTGATTATTAGTTCCATGTGACCTGCTGATTGACCTCAAAATATATCTAGGTCATTGTGACCTACATTTCGTGGTTCAGTGATTTTGCCTATTATCTTGAATAATATTTAGGTAACGAAATGTTATACCTGGGATATTACTTAAATGCAACCAGATGATTAACCTGAAAATATATCTTGGTCAGTGTGACCTATATTACATGTTTCAGTGACTTTGGCTTATATCTTGAATACTATTAGATGGAGAAACTTCATATCTGAATATTCAATTCCATGTGACCAGATG
The DNA here is from genome assembly GCA_963580285.1 of Lucinisca nassula. Taxonomy (NCBI): domain Eukaryota; kingdom Metazoa; phylum Mollusca; class Bivalvia; order Lucinida; family Lucinidae; genus Lucinisca; species Lucinisca nassula. Next base: position 86,214,736 of record OY757019.1, on the reverse strand, counting down.
ATTGGCATAGAAATATATCTAGGTCAGTGTCACTTATTCAATGATTAGCCTTATAATTCAGACACAATTTGATTCTGAAATGTAATATCTGGAATATATGCTCCATGTGACCTGATGATTGACCTCAAAATATATGTAGATGAGTGTGATCTATATTTCACGGTTCAATAGTTTTACCTTATATCTTGAAGGCACGAAACAGGCGAGCTATGCTGTCATGCGACAGCTCTTGTTCTTATTTCTGCTCCAAATTAGAGCAAAAATAAGAAAAATAAGGTTTACCCCTGTAAACCCCAGTTTTACTGTATAAAAGTGGGGTTCAAGATGAAAAATTGTGCATTTTTTCTTATTTCTTTTAAAAGTACAGATTGTGGGCACTCGTTAGAACCGCCTCACTGAGGCGGTTCTAACGAGTACCCACAATCTATATTTTAGAGCAAAAAAAAAAAAGAAAAGAAGAAAAATAAGGTTTACCCCTGTAAACTCCAGTTTAACTATATAACAGTGGGGTTCAAGGGGGTCAAATTTATACAGGCGTGTTTTCGTGATGCGACCTTACTATAATGAAAACGTCGCAAGTGGAATGCCAAACGGACTCTTACTTTCCCACAAAACGGTCAAACGGCTATCCAAAATAAAAAATAAACTCCACTTTTCTTAACATTATTTAAAATGAGGTTAACAGGGGTATTCAAATCACGGTCTGGATTGGTGATGTCGGTTGTTGTCTGATGCTCTAACTCTGGTCGGGCCAATCGGAGTCTAACTGTTGGTTTTCTTTTGCTCTAGCATTTCAGTGGTTTCTTGCTGTCGACTCCTCACCGTTGTTTCATCTCTGTGGTTGTTTGATTTTTGTGTTCACGGAGATGTTGCGCTGATGAGTTAGGAGGCCTTCATGCGGACTGCACAAATTATTTGTCTAAATCGCGACGGAAGTAAGGGCGAGGATTGTAGCCACGTAAAATCGATTTAAGCACCCCCATCCCCCCCCCCCCCCACACACACACCAGTGGAATTCGTTTCCACTGATCGTTCCAAGGCGATTCTTCTGTCGGGGTTTATTTTTGTTATGGTTTGTCTTTTTGTGCTTGTGTCGCTTATATTATTTTATTTTGAATAGCCTATTGGCCACTTTTATGGGAAAGTAACTGTCCTTTTGGCTTTCCGCTGTTGGTTTTTCCATTAGGTATGTTGTTTCATGTTTGTGTTTCTTTCCCTTTGGTGTCTCTGATGGGAGCTGTGGGTTGATTGTATCGATTCCTGATCATTGCCTCCTTTTTCTATTTTACGTGTTTGTAAGAAACTGCAGAAGACACAACCTAAGTTTGGGAAAGCAATAGCAAAGTCGTGAGAGTCATCTGTAACTCCAAATGCATACATAGGTAAAACGTGGAAAGGTTTTAATGGTTGCTTGGGTTTACAGGCGTGTCCTTTGGGATCATTGATTCCATTGTGGAGTTTTGAAAATATTTGAGGGTCACTGATGAGGTCTAATGTAGCTAATCTGGCCCAGAAATACGTGAAGACTGCTTACATTTTAGTTCTGCAGTGTATTCTTTGCTTCAAAAAGATAATCTTTTTTTATCATATGACGTCGCTTCTAAGAGTGTAATAACGCCATGTAATATTTTCGATAATTCACTAGTGGATTAAATATGCAAATCAGCTAGATACGTCCCGTAACGTTACATGTACGACGTCCTTAACGACGTCGCGTTTACTAGCGGCGGAATATTGACATTTTGTAAACAAATCGCGAATAAAATGTGTTTTAAATACCATATGATAAATAGAATCTTGCATCCATGCTCATGTATTATTGAATTTATCAAACTCGTTGAGAAAAAGGGATAAAATGCTTGGCTGCCGAGCTTTGGTGGTTAGAGATGACACCTTGTATCTTTGTGCACATTCATCTATCTTTATGCACATAGAGGATCTTACATGAATGTTCATGTATTATTTTATTTTTTAAACGAGTTGAGGAAAAGGGATAAAATGCGAGGCTTTGCCGAGCATTTTATCCCTTTTCCTCAACGAGTTTAATAAATTCAATAATACAAGAGCACGAATGCAAGATTCTATTTATCACATGACAGTTAAAACGCAATTTATACACGACTGTTTACAAAAATATTAATATTCCGCCATTAGTAAATGCGACGTCGTTAAGGACGTCGTACATGTAACGTTACGGGACGTATCTAGCTAATTTGCATATTTAATCAACTAGTGGATTATCGAAAATATAACATGACGTTATTACACTCTCAGACGCGACGTCATATGATAAAACACTGTTCTGTGTGTGTGTGTTTTTTTTTTTCAGAGAGCCGTCGAAAGCATCAGACAGCCACCATAGCGTTATACAAACTTTGATACAGATATTTGCCTGTGACATACAAAACCTACAACAAATTACACGGCATAATATTATTGGAAAAGCGCGACATTTGTGTAAACATAAGACTTCACAAGAAGAAGAAACTAGCATTTTATCAGGAGACAAACAAATGCAAAGGTTAAATCCGACATTTCGTGAGCAGTTCGATAAAGAACAACTATGCCTAAGTGTTTTGACAGATACATGTAAAAAATCTAAATACATAATTGTGAAGACAATTCGACTGTCAATGGTTCTTGCTCAGATGTTGATGGATTTAATTCCAAGTTTGAAAATAATTCACCTAGTAAGGGATCCAAGGGCAATCACAAATTCACGAACATACAGGCCTGCCATGCAGATGTCCAGGGAAACAGTCAAACACTCCATTGCTCTGTGCAAGGAGATGAAGCGTGACATATGGGTAGGTAAAATGATCAGTAGAAAATACCCCGGCCATATAACAATGGTTATGTACGAGGCCTTGTCGGAAAGGCCAGTCGATGGCGCAACATATATTTATGAATTTCTCAACATGAAGTTCGATGAAGCCGTGGAGAAATGGGTATTACAATCTACTCAGGCGGATAAAAATAGCGGTCCCTTGGGCACTATGAGATCTAACTCGTCAGAGACGGCTGCTCACTGGAAGAACCAAATAGATTTTACAGAAGCGAAAGTTATACAAAAGTACTGCAAAGATGTGATGGATTTCCTTGGATATGTTTCATTTAGCACAGCTTCCGAATTAAAAAACTTGCAATCGACTGTACGAAACAATGCTAATATATCTGGATTTAGATTTTGACTCTTTAGATGGCATTGTGCAAATTTTGCATTGCTCTTAAATGCCATTTAGCAGATCATTTTCTGATATGAATATACATGTGCTTAGTTTATACTACTTTATTTTAGTTCGATTGCGATGGAAGCTTCAGACTTATTAAATTGCTCTCGAACACTCATTCCGAATGTTTTCACGCGCGCGCGAGAGAGAGGCAGTGAATATTATACCACTGCTACCCATTTACACCTCGGTGGAGTGAGGCAGTGTCATGACGTGTCTTGCCCAAGGACACACCTCGATACCGGGTGCCGGATTCGAACACACAACCTCTCTATCATAAGTCGAACGCGTTAACCACTGCGCTATCGAGGCTGACTACATGTGCTTCTTAATTATGCTTCAAACTACGTTGCGGATGCTCATCAAAACCACGGCAAAATGAAGAACCTTTATTAATGGCTTTCATACCCATCTTTTCTCTATATAAAGTAGTTTTCACAAGAGCACAAATTACACAGATTCGTTCTCGTGATTGGTGTGTATCCTTGTCCTGCTGAGCCCGAACATGTCTTATCTTTCAAACAATGTAGAACCAGATCAGATGGCTTCCGAAGAAGCCATCTGATCAGAATCTTCATTGTTTGTCATTCAGTATATGCTTTTTTTTGTTGCAATGTTTTGCATAAAGAAATCTGATTGGTTGATAAGCAGTGGTGGATGTGGCATAATGTTCCAGGATGTATGTTTTAATTGAATGTAAAACGCTATAAAAGTGTGCATCATGAAATGTTTTATTATTTTAGATTTATTACTTTGTTTTATGTAATCATCATGCATACAAGCCAATGGAATACATATCATCTGAAAAGTAGAAGTAAAACAAAGATCAGGAATCGATACAATTAACTTACTCCACCCATCAAAGACAACAAGGGAAAGAAGCACAAACATGAAGCGACCAGACCATAATGGTAACATAAACAAAGGAAGGCCATAACGACAGTTACTTTCCCACAAAATGGCCAAATGGCCATCCAAAATAAAAAGACACACGTGATACACACAGTAAGTAACAAACAACAACATAAATAAACCGCCACAGAAGAACCACCTTGGAACGGTCAGTGGAAAGAATTCCACTGGGGGCTTATATCGATTTTACCTGGCCATAATCCTCGCCCTTACCTCTGTCACGGTATACACTAATTTTGTTTAGCCCGCATGAAGGCTTCCTAACTCATCAGTGTAACATCTCCGAGAAAATACAAATCAGAAAACTACAGAGATGAAACAAGGTTGAGGACTCGACAGCATACAACAACAGAATTGCTGGAGCAAAATTAAACCAACAGTTAGACTCCGAGGGGCCCGACCAAAGACAGAGCATCAGGCGCCAACCAGCATAAAGAATACTAAAATAAAATTCCATTTATGTTTTTTACGCTGGAACCGTCATATAATCTTAGGCCCGACCCACCGGTGTGCAATCAAAGAAGGAAGCAAAGTTGCCAAACGTGATTGTGTTAACCACCATGCATGCAGTCTGTTTTATAACATTTATGTTGTACCAAATCTTTATATATCGACGAACGATTTTACCAAATTTGGTACTAAAGTCATTACAGGCATGTATTTTTTTCTCTAAATTTATATACAAAGTCACCATAGAATTCGGGTTCTGATAGGCCTTGTTGCAGAAGTGTTTTAAGTCCAATATTGAATTTTGAAACCAAATCAGAATGACGTCTATAAAACTTAGTAAAGGCTTTACGTAGTTTGTGATACCGATACCCCTGATTAACAAGTTTAACGGTTAATAATTTATTACGAGTGTTGAAGTCGGATACATGACTAGACACTCTAGCGAATCGAATTAACTGCGAAATATAAACCCCGTACGATGTCGCACGAGGAACTTCACCGTCCAAAGGAAAATTTACAATTTCGAAATCAAAATCATCACGTTTATCATAAATTTTGCAAGAAACAAATCCATCTACAATAGATAAATATAAATCCAAAAAGGGGGCCTTGGTATCAGCGGAATTAGCCTTGATTAACCGAAGTTCTAGGGGCTAAATCTGACTGATCAAACCATCAAAGTAAGTATTGTCAACATTTAATAAATCATCTAAATATCTAGAAGTAGACCTAAAAGCTTCAATAATTTCAGATTGGTTATCAATGGAAAGCGACAACATGAAGTATCTTTCATAACAATACAAGAACAGATCACCCACAAGAGGTGCGCAATTCGTACCCATCGGAATACCAAAACTTTGTCTAAATAACTTAGTACTGAATCTAATATAAATATTGTCAAGTAGAAAGGTGAGGGCATCACACACTTTCTGACATGACCAAAGTGTATAATTCTTATGCTCTTTAGAAGTGAAACATGCATTTCTGACACTAAATGCAAGATAGAGAATCTTCTCTGTGAAAAGCCCATTCAATCAGTAAGCTCTTCTTTGTTTTATAAGATTATGAGGAAGTGTGGTGTAAAGAGTGGAAAAATCGTAAGTAGACACACAGGAAAAAGTCGCCAAAATATTCAAAAATACGTAAATACGTGTGTGACAAGGTTTACGTATGCAAAATCATCGTGCATATTTGAAACAAATACGCATTGCGCCTATTACGAATACGCATTGCAGGTTAAGCATGCAGACGCATTCAGCGTATCTATAAACAATACGCATTGCGTGTGCATGCGGACGCAGATGCACTTATTGAAAAGCAATACGCATTGAGTGTGACAGAGTAGCCATATGCCAATCACAAATACGCAGTCGCCTCGATGTTTAAGAACACATGTTTGATATTTTTTACTGAGCGTAAACTGAGCGTAAAAATAGCTGTGTTCTACTAAAATGCTGAAAAACATTTTGGTCGGTAGGTAGGGGAATTTTTTTTTTTTTTTTTTTTTTCCCCCCTCTGTAAAAAAGCAGGGTAGGGCCTCTATTTTTGTTTCTGTACATGTTTTTTTTTTTACTAAAATTGTCATGCTGAGACTTGCGCTGTCAAATATTCATTTCAAATAATAATAAAAAAGCCAGCTCAGTATTTTTGAAGGTACTGAATGCCAAAAACTACAAAACTATATTTAACTCTTTGCATGCGGGAAACCCCTAAAGGGTATATTGGCAAACAGTGCAGGCCCAGATCAGACGCCTCGTTCTGGTCTGTTTATTAGTACATCACGCAAACACTTCCGTATAATTCTGACCCCCTAAAACGTTAACCCCATTTTTAAATAGTAAAACTGGAGTTGACTGGGGGTTTAGATTATTAGAACAGCTCGCCGAGACGATTCTGTCGAGTGCCCACGGTCTGTGTTTTGCAGCAGATACATGAAAAAATATCAAGATTTTTTGGTTGGCCTCGGTAGCTCAGTAGGATGTGCTTCTGACTAGTGATCAGGAGGACGCGGGTTCGATACCTGCCGGGATCGCCAACATTCTTTCGTGGAGATTGATTATGAAATTTTTTTCAACTATCATCCCTCCCATCCGCTGATTGAAGAAGGCCAGTTATCCGTTTCTAGAATGTGCAATGTACTGGTTAACCTTGCCCAGGAAAACTGTGGATAGGTAAACTGAACGGCCCAAAAATGATCTATAAAGTGTTGACTGGGCCGATAAACTCCTATACAAACAACCAAATCAGATTTTTTATCTGAACTTTTATTTTATTTTATATATTTAAAAATAAAATCTGGAATAAGGAATACGGACAAAGGAATAAGGAATAAGGAAACAACTAAACACTCGTTGCAAAACAGTGCAGGCCCGTATCGGACGCTGTAGAACAGGACGCCTTATCAGGGTTATCACTGTTTGCTTAACTTGACCATAAAATCAATCACCGACTCACTTCATGTGATAGGCTATAAACATGTCCAGTAATCATTAGGGCCCCGCACTGAAAGTGTGGGTGCCCTATAGTAATCACTCTGTCCGTCCGTCTGTCCGTCCACAAATTTCTGATAGCGCTACCGGGGCCCTAGTCAGTTTCACTGACAGCTCTAGTTACAGCTGATCTCAAGGGGCTAATAATATTTGTGGCACTTCAAGGCTACTCAGCTGCCAAAAACAGACCACTATCCTGGTACACTCCTACCAAAATGAAACAAATGTTTCCTCAATTTGAGTAGCTTTGATCTTTCAAGCTCCAACAATTAAAACAAACAGATCCTAGCAGAAGACTATAAATCAGATAACATGTCAGACTATCTGATTAAATTCTAGAAAAAGGCACACTGGCTGTAGGAAGGAGATAAAATTCTAGAAAAAGCAGAGTATAATTAGTTTTCCAGATTGTTACAGAGTTGAACATTATTTAGTTTCCATTGACCAGCCTGCTCAAAACTTTTTTTTGTTTTCATCAAGTGAACAAGTCTGTGTAAGGAACGCCGCCCCCCCCCTAAACCCCACTTTATATAGAAAAAACTGGAGTTTACGCGGGGTGTATACATGTTTTTCCTTATTTCTGTCCCAAGACATAGTTTGTGGGTACTCGTTAGAACCGCCTCCATAAGGCGGTTCTAACGAGCACCCGCAACCTAAGCTTGGAGTATAAATAAGAAAAATATCATGGATTTTCATCAGAAAAGTAGCAATTTTGGTGATGTGAAAAAATGCACTATGTGTCATGGCTGTGTTATCGTAATGGTTGTGGTTTTACGGACCTTCCAAGATTATTTCACTTATTCAGTTGAGCCAAGCGATAATCCGAGGTTGGCAAAAACCGGAGTACCCGGAGAAAAAACACGCAGAACTTAGCATCTCACACGTGACCCCAGCCAGGCTTGAACCCACAGCGTCTTACTCATGTGTCGTCAGTTTCGACTCTACGTGGAAGCACCATTTAGCTCAATATATTTCTCCAAGCCACGATAGGCGAGCGATGTTTGGTTTGATATTGTGTATGATAACTGAATAGTCGATTCTATGCTAGTTGAAATCTTACAAAGTCTTTTTGTGAGCATATTTACGTAAAGTCGGATCCGAAGCGTAAAGTCGACATATTTCGGATGGGGCCAAAAATAGACCTTTCCTGATATGACCCTTTATAAAAATTTAGGTTGAAAAAATAAATCTGAAATGAGGACAAAGGAATAAGGAAAAAGGGAATAACGAAACAGCTTATCACTCGTTGCAAACAGTGCAGACCCTTCACCGTTTGCTTAAAGTTCAACCATTTTTTATCAATGATTAAATTGTAATCAGCCTGGTACTCCTTAACTCTTAATTGCACCCCTTCTGTATGTGGGATGGGACATCCCATTCTGTACAAAATGGGAAAAAATATATTTTTTTTTTCTTTTTTTTCTTTTATTTATTTGTGATTTTTCCTCATTACTAAAACCTCTTACTTACTTATAAACATTCTTACTTTACCTTATTTACTTAAATACATGCTATTGAATCAACGTTGAAACAACGTTTAAAACGTTGTTTCAACATTGAATCACAGTTGAGTCAGTGTTGTGTGCCTGCAAGATTACTTGCTTACTTACCTACTCACCCACTCACTCGCTTGCTCGCGTGTTCGCACACTCACTCACTCGCTCACTCACTCAAACCTGTTTCTTTAAATTTCCTCTGTATAGTTAAAAGCCATCTGTATTGTCCTTAGCTCTAGCAACTTCTTTTGAGTGTTTCCAGATTTTTGCCAGCTCTGGTAATAAAATACCCATTCTGACAGTCCAAAGCAGAAAAGTGGTTTAGTTTAGAGATTAAAGTCTGATATTTTACGAGTCCTCTGAAAACAGGCACAGGCTGGAATCAGTCTGAATCTGCCCACGGTCCAGTTGACAGAAAAAATGATATTTTGATGGCTGTTCAGTTAAGATTTGGATATGGATATGGATTCTCTTTAGAACGGCCTAAATGAATCTATGTTTTGACCATAAACAAGAAAACTAATATATCCCCTCGTAAACCACCTTTTTCTTTGTATAAAGGTTCATTACATGGACTTGTTAACATAATGTGTTTCCTTATTTTCATACTTAGCAGTAAAATAAATATCGATCTCAGATATTTCTCCTTTTTTATCATCAGGTTGACAAGTCTGTGCAATGAATACCCCTCTGAGCACTCTTTCCTACTTATATAGAGAAAACTGGGGTTTACAGGGGTATACGTTTATTTTCTATTTCTGCTCCAAAATATAGGTTGTGGGTACTCGTTAGACCAAGTTCAATGAGGTAGTTCTAAAGAGCACACTCAACCTAAGTTTAGAGTAAAAGAAGAAAACTATCGCAAATTTTCATCAGAAAATTTACCGGAATGCACGTCGCACAGATGTGTTATCGTAATGGATTTCTTAATCAGTAATGCTTGATCTGATCTGTTATACATACTTTCTTATAGGGGAATAAATGAATAAAAAGATGCAGTTCCAAAATGTGAAAGAAAACGGAGGCTGTCATCATATAAGTTCTCCAGAGCCATAGGATTTGGAGAGTAAAAACTGGGGCAGCTTGAGTATACATTGCCAAGTAGTGCAGTCCTTATGACAAATCTGGCTCTACATTTTTTCTAAAGTTTCCCATTTCTGTGATTCAACAGCTAATCAGAACGGAATGTATAAGAAAATCAGACATTTTTATACATTGTTGAGCCAGGGGCTATGACTGCAGTAACTTTGGGTGAAGTTACAGCTGTAAAACTCATAAACATTGGGACAATGATACACAAAACGATAAATTAGACCCATACCAGACTGCTCCTTCAGAAACAGGTCTGGATATATTCTGAAAGCATTATACTACATGATTAAAATAAACAATTGCAAATATTAGGATGTCCAAGTGGCAAACTGTCATTCTCTAGCATCGCCACCGCCCATAGGGGCTTGAAGAAATATATGGGCTGCATGATGCTTCCACGCAGAGCTGAATCCGTCCCGAACACGAGTACTGGTAAACCGCTTAGAGGATCTAAGCCTGCCCAGGCTAAGCGGCGCGCACGAGTCGGACCACCCATGCTTATAAACCCTATTGGTTCCATTGGGCGACAGGGCTTGAGATGCCATTTCATCTCAATATCGGGTAAAAGTCCCACAAAATTGGAAGCAACGTCTCCAAAATGATCTTTACAGTGTTGACGGGGACGTTAAACCTCAAATCAAATAAACAAATCAATCTCTAGCAATAAGAAGACAGAACATAATGCTGTTTTTTACATATTTAAATTCATTAATTAATTGTTAATTTTGATATAGACTACAATGTCCACCCCCGCCCATCGGGGCTTGAAGAAATAGATGGGTTGCATGATGCTTTCCCAACCGCACATGAGTACTGGTAAACCACTTAGAGAGGTTCTAAGCATGCCTAGGAAATGTAGTGGGACTTGGATCGTCCATGCATACAAACCCTATTGGTTTAATTTGGCGGCAGGGCTTGAGATGTCACTTCATCTCAATTGTGGGTAAAAGTCCCACAGAATTGGAAGCAACGTCTCCAAAATGACCTATGCAGTGTTGACGGGGACGTTGCACCTCAAATCAAACAAACAACAATGGCATTTTCTACAATAAGATAATGTACCTATGACACGTTATTTGTATTTGATGGCACTAAGAATTCCTTTATTGTGATTTGTTTTCTTATTTCTGGTCAGAAACATAGATTGTGAGAACTAATTAGAACCGCCTAATATATGGCCTAAATATATTACAAAAACACGCCTATCTATATATGTTGGAAATTTTACCTCCAAAATATTTTCTGATAAAAATTGTGATATTTTTCTTATGTATATTCCAAACATATATTGTGGGAACTCATTAGAACCGCCTCACTGAGGCGGTAGAACCGCCTCACTGAGGCGGTTCTAGATAGAACCGCCGAGGCGATTCTAATGATTACCCACATCCTATGTCTTAGAGCAGGCATATGAAAAATAATGTATACCCCTGTAAACCCCGGTTTTACTGTATAACAATGGGGTTAGTGGGGTCAAAATAATATAGGCCTGTTCTTTTCATGATGTATATAGGTTGAAGATACTCGTTAGAACCAACTAAAGCATACATTACAGGTTCTAATTAAAGCAACCGCAACGAGACAGTTCTACTGTAAACCCATAATCTATATATCTGAGCAGAAATCGAAAAATATGGTATACCCCTGTTTACCCAAACTCTACTCTTCATTAAATGGAGTTTACCAAAGCACAGATTTCAAAGACTTGACAGTAAGGTTATTGCTTAAGTTTTCTCTCTATTCATCACTTATCTCGTCATAATGGTGTGCATCGTCATTTTCATCATCATTGTCATCAAGATCTGTGTTCACACCTGATATTTCATCGCCTTTTTCCATGACTCTTATAAGTAACTCCCATATACTATTTACAAATGTATAAGTTTTCTACTTGTAAGCTTTTTTCCAAGGTACTTCCTGTTATGGTTCATCTGTTCTAAACGTCTCCTTGATGTAAAAGGTCTGTCTACATGTTCATTCCAGTCGAGAATTGCAAGGTTCATTCTCACTGAATATGTTGCCTCTTTATAATGTATCCTTTTGTCAAGGTAAATCAAACAAGAATTGTTAAAACTTTCAACATAATAAGTATCCTTGCCTTTTAAATTCAATTGATATTCAGAAGTTGGGTCAGGAATTGGGGCGATTAGGTATTTCAAAATCAGTAAATCACCATTTTCGGACACGGATGGCCTTGTTATATGGAGAATATTAAATAATTCTATGCTTGCAAAATCGAGAATTATTCCATACAATTAAAGCGATTTCTACCGCGGCGGAAGATGCGGATGGAGGTCGGGCCCCGTAAAACTTGTGTTAACCCGGCAGTAATTATATCTGCCGTCAAAAGAATTTTTTACGTATTAATTTCAAATGTGCCATTATGACAATTATTGTTGGTTCGGCAAACACCGGTTGATGTCGGTGAATAGAATAACTGTCTGATGACGTAGAAAGTATAGTAATCTTTATCCTGGCTTTCCTACTAAGCGTCCGCAATGAGCATGATGATCGCTTTTCATTTAAGTTCTATAGCGAAATGTAATGCTGTGCGAATTATTCAAGTGTACTAAGAACTCAATTTGGTAATGCAGTGTGCGAGATCAAACTTAGTTGAGCGCAGTGCATTCGATCATTCTCTATCTTACCAAAACAAATAAGTATTTCCTATTCCAAATCGAGAGATGGAAGGTCCGTCCCGATTCTAACCAGATGCATTCGAAAACATATGACTGTAAATATTACTTTTTTAAATCACTCTTTTAAAATGCAATTAAGATATGGCGATATTTCTTTTAACTCAAAATGTTTGTAAAACTGTGAAATTAATGATCCTTTTAGTTCAAAAGTAGGGAGTAAAATGCTCAGCTGTTGGTTTAAATTGGGGGAAGAATGTTATGAAAAAGGGAAAGTACGTAGTAGATCCATACATAAATTGGCCTATCTAACTTTATATTTAAACAGCTGTCTGGTTTCTTCACACCATTTTGTTCGATCTTAGATACCTCCTCAGCACTGTTTTGCTCTTTATATCACTTTTCTTCTAGTTTGTTAACCGGTTTTTCTTAGGATGCAGGTCACAAAGGTTCTGTTAAAACAAAATGTATTTATGCCTAACAGACGAAGACGAATCCCTGTCAAGTTAAAACTGTAAGATAAACATGTATATGACTGAAGCAATGACCAGGAATCCACACAATTAACTTACACCTTCCATCAGAGACATCAAAAGGGAAAGACACACAAACATTAAGTGTCTAGACTCAGACTCTTATGGAAACAACAATAGAGAAAATCCAATTGGCTATCCAAAATAAAAAAGATATAAGCGATACATACATTCGATGACGAACAATAACAAAAAGTAGACCATGACAGAAAAAAGCCAAGAAACGGTCAGTTAAAAGAAATCCAATTGAGGTTGGGGGATGGTGAGGGGGGGGGGGGGTATATTGATTTTAAGCGGCCGCAATCTTCGCCCTGTTAAGACAATTTATTTGTTCACTCCGCATGAAGGCTGGAAGTCCATCGCCTTACGGTTAATAAAATCTCCCTTTTCTTGTATTTTTAAGCTTCTATTCAAATATATATACCATCTTAAATACGTTTTGGAAATCATGCTCATTGCGGACGCTTAGTAGGAAAGCCCGGATAAAAAATACTATACTTTCTACGTCATCAGACAGTTATTCTATTCACCGACATCAACCGGTGTTTGCCGAACCAACAATACTTGTCATATTGGCACATTTGAAATTAATACGTAAAATATTCTTTTGACGGCAGATATAATTACTGCCGGGTTTACACAAGTTTTACGGGGCTCGACCTCCATCCGCATCTTCCGCCGCGGTAGAAATCGCTGTAATTGTATGGAATAATTCTCGAATTTGCAAGCATAGAATTATTTAATATTCTTCATATAACTAGGCCATCCGTGTCCGAAAATGGTGATTTACTGATTTTGAAATACCTAATCGCCCCAATTCCTGACCCAACTTCTGAATATTAATTGAATTTAAAAGGCAAGGATACTTATTATGTTGAAAGTTTTAACAATTCTTGTTTGATTTACCTTGACAAAAGGATACATTATAAAGAGGCAACATATTCAGTGAGAATGAACCTTGCAATTCTCGACTGGAATGAACATGTAGACAGACCTTTTACATCAAGGAGACGTTTAGAACAGATGAACCATAACAGGAAGTACCTTGGAAAAAAGCTTACAAGTAGAAAACTTATACATTTGTAAATAGTATATGGGAGTTACTTATAAGAGTCATGGAAAAAGGCGATGAAATATCAGGTGTGAACACAGATCTTGATGACAATGATGATGAAAATGACGATGCACACCATTATGACGAGATAAGTGATGAATATAGAGAAAAACATAAGCAATAACTTTACTGTCAAGTCTTTTAAATCTGTGCTTTGGTAAACTCCATTTTATGAAGAGGAGAGTGGGGGTATACAGGGGTATACCATATTTTTCGATTTCTGCTCAGATATATAGATTATGGGTTTACAGTAGAACTGTCTCGTTGCGGTTGCTTTAATTAGCACCTGTAATGTATGCTTTAGTTGGTTCTAACGAGTATCTTCCATATGTAATAACACAGGCATGACGATTGTCGCAAGCGGGCCAGGCAGCAAGCTGTGGAGAGACGGGCCATTTATAAGACTGTCAGTAGGATTATATAGAAATTTTACTGCCAAAATGGACAGAGAATTGAGCTCGAGCCAGACGTCTCAACCCCACTTACAAGCCATTATGTTAATGACTTAAAAGCTGACCTTTTACCGGTATTACCTGTTGTTTTAAACACACATCATGACGCTTTAATACGCTCAATAAAGGATCAAATGGATTCGCTGTACAAACTAACTTTAACTGTTCAAAAGCAGGTAGTCCAAACTGAGAAAGTGAAAAAACCTTGTGTACCCAAAAACAAAAGTGTCGCGATCCAGACTGACGACACTACTGCACAAAGAGGGAGTAATGGAATTCAACTAGAGCTGCAGACACAGCCTGGAACATTAACATATAGCCAAGCTGTGAGTAATGACACGTGCGTGGATAATGATGAGCTAGTTATGCTCACCAACAGAAATAAAAGGACAGTTGGAAACAGTTCTGCTAGAAAAAATAATCTGAAGGACACTAGAAAATCGCCACCAAAACCACCAAATTCAAATAATCAGTCGCCACCTTCAGAGGACGCCCTGAATATCCAAGTCGTCATAAATAGACATTCCAGTGAAACAAGTGAAAAACGGGCTCAGAGTGCTATGGCGCGAAATAAGACTCCGTTGATAACCAATCTGACATTATTGAAGCTTTTAAATCTCTTCTGCAACAAGGTATATCGGAACCCGAATTTTATGGTGACTTAGTATATAAATTCAGAAAAAATATATAACCGCAATGACTTCAGCACCCAATTTCGTAAAATCATTCTTCGATATAAAAAGATTGGGTACAACATGGATGTTATACGACAGACTGCATGCATGGTAGTTAACCCAATCACGGTTGGCACTTTTGCCTCCCTCTTTAATTGCACGCCGGTGGGTCAGGCCTCAGATTCTATGACGGTTCCAACGTAAAGGCTTATTGAGAATTAGATAGATCTAATTCAATGTAATGTTGGTTGGTGCCTGATGCTCTGTCTCTGGTCGGGCCCATCGGAGTCTAACTGTTGGTTTTCTTTTGCTCAAGCATTTCAGTGGTTTCTTGCTGTCGAGTCCTCACCGTTGTCTCACCTCTGTGGTTCTTTGATTATTTGTGTTCACGGAGATGTTGCACTGATGAGTTAGGAGGCCTTCATGCGGACTGAACAAATTATTTCTCTAAATCGCGACAGAAGTAAGGGCGAGGATTGTGGCCACGTAAAATCGATTTAAGCCCCCCAGTGGAAATCTTACCACTGACCGTTCCAAGGCGGTTCTTCTGTGGCGGTTTATTTATGGTATTGTTTGTTACTTACTGTGTGTATCACTTGTGTCTTTTAATTTTGGATGGCCATATGGCCATTTTGTGGGAAAGTAACTGTCCTTATGGCCTTCCTTTGTTTAGGTTTTCATTATGGTCTGGTCGCTTAATGTTTGTGTTTCTTTCCCTTTGGTGTCTTTGATGGGTGGAGTAAGTAAATTGTATCGATTCCTGATCTTTGTTTTACTTCTACTTTTCAGTTAATCTCAATGAGGCAGGCAATACCTATGTTTTAGGGAGTAGTCTTCGTGTGGGATTGTCTCCTCTCGGATCGCCCATCCTTCGAAAATATACTAATCCGTGGAGGGGGGGGGGGGGAATGTATCCTGGTATTTCTAAGTGCAATGCCAAGGGGTGCAGATTTTGTTCTCATTTAAGCACTGCGTCTGCCGTTACTTCATCTGTAAACGGTAGACGCTTCTCTGTAGTTGGCATGTCTGATTTGACATGACAGTCTGCATGTTTGGTTTGTCTAATTACATGACGTGCTGCAAACTGTAATATGCAGTATGTCGGTCAAACTAACCGCATGCTTATAACTAGATTGAACGAGCATTGTCGTAGAATGAGTAAGCCTAAGAAAACTGACACTTTCTTGTACCGTCACTTTCGACGTACAGGTCATTCTGTAAATCACATTGTTATCCAACCAGTGGAAAAACTTTATTTCGATGCAAATTCTACATCTAGATTCAAGGTTGTCGGAAGACATGAGGCTGAACTGAAATGGATTAAATCTTTACAGACCCCTTTTCCACTCGGATTTAATGACAACATTTATTATGAGGGTATTGTTACCAGAATGCTGGACTTTGATATTTTCTCGCTCCTAGAGTGTCGGGGGCGCAGAACTAGATCTCACGGCGCCGGGAGGGGTGGTAACTTTAAGCGTGGGTTGCGTGCGTTTATACGAAACAATACTAGACTGAAGTGTCTGTCAGTTATATTAATAAATCATGGACGCCACTCTGTGCTTTCATTTTAAAGTTCATTACCCGTTTCTGTTTTGTGTCTTCTGGGCGCCGGGGCGGGTGAGTTCTGCGGTGGTTCTGGTCGGTTGTGTGATGCGGCTCCCTTGGCTTGGGGCTGTGCTCGGCATGCTCTCCGTCCTTACATTGATTCTGAAATTAATCATTAACGCCATTTCTTCAAATTATCCTTCGTTAGTGGGGGTGTGGATTTTTTTGGGTTTGCCCGGTATCTTCCGTGATAGCTCGGTGATTTCTTCCATTCCTGCTTATTTTCGGGGTGCTGAGGCAACTATAATTGCTATAAATATAACAAACCTGTTAACTCTATCATTTTTAATTTCGGTAGGCTTGTTTCAGATCTTGATATTGATACTTGTACTCCTGATTCATGTGATTGTAAAAACTCAGTGTATTGCTATCCTGCTGCTGGTCATGTAATTACTGGCAATTTGAAAAATATTCCTCATTCTAGGATAAGGAATATAATTTCTAAAGGACCGAAATATCGGTTTTCTCTAAAATTGATTTCAGTGGGTGTAGAGATGGGGTCGCTGCTTCCTTGGGTGGATTCGGTAATCGATGGTGTAAGCGAGAGTATGTTGAGCATAAAGCCCTTAAGGACTGGAAACTAAGCATTTTAAAACTAGTGGGTGAACGCATTTCTTTCTATTCTCAAATTGCTAACTTGTTGCCTCCTAAGCCTAGGGCGTCTTTCCGTCGTCTTGGGCTGGGTGTTCGGGGGTTTCGTGAGAAGTGGAAGTAAAACAAGGATCGGGAGTCGGTGCAGTTAACTTATAAGAAGCTTGTTTTGGCCCCTGCATACGGGGCCGCTGGCAACGTCGTCGTTATGTGGCGGCTCCGCTGTGTTAACGCGCTTAAGCGGGAGCTTGGTGGTGCTGGGGCCTATGAACTTCAGCCTTTAGCTGAGGGGAGGGTTGTAGTGGATAGGCATATTTGTCGTTCGGCCACCGGGTTTGCTGTGTGTGTTGCCGAGGGCCGGGACAGGCTTCCTACGCTATACCGGTTACCAAGACTTCATAAAAGACCTTGCGGAGCACAGTTTGTTGCGGGTTCTGGCTCTTGCACTACCACTGGGCTTTCTGAGTTATTAACTTCCTGTCTTGCTGCTGTTGAGGCGCATGTGATTGATTGTTGTGATAAAGTCTTTGAAAGATCAGGAAAAAATCTGTTTTGGTCTGTGGAGAGTTCGAATGAGGTTTTAAATAAATTGAAATCCAGACATTTTCGTGCTTCAAGTCTGTCTTATTACGATTTTTCCACTCTTTGCACTGCACTTCCTCATAATCTTATAAAAGAAAAGCTTAATGATTTAATTGGATGAGCTTTTCGCGGAGAAGATTCTCTCTATCTTGCATGTAATGTCAGAAATGCATTTTACACTTCTAAGGAGCATGGGAGTTATACACTTTGGTCATGTCAGAAGGTGTGTGATGCCCTCGCCTTTCTGCTTGACAGTGTTTGTGTTGGATTGGGTATTAAGTTATTTAGACAAATTGTGGGCGTTCCGATGGGTACGAATTTCGCACCTCTTGTGGCTGATCTATTCTTGTATTGTTGTGAAGGGGACTTCATGCTGTCGCTTTCCGTTGGTGGCCAATCTGAAATTATTGAAGCTTTTAGCTCCACTTCTAGATATTTAGATGATTTGTTAAATATTGATAGTGCCTATTTCGATGGTTTGATCAGTCAAATTCGCACCCCAGAACTTCAGTTGGGTGGAGCAAATTCTTCTGATACCGAGGCCCCGTTTGGGGATTTGCGTCTGTCTATTGTGGATGGGTTTGTTTCGTGCAAGGTTTGTGGTGGACGCGATGACTTTGGTTTTGGGGTTGTGAGTTTTCCTTTTTTGGGTGGTGGTGTTCCTCGTGCGCCATCCTATGGCCTATTTGCAATTAATTCGATTTGCTAGAGTGTGTAGTCGTGTAACTGACTTCAACACTCCTAATAAACTATTAACGGCTAAACTGCTTAATCAGGGTTATCGATACCATAAACTTCGCAAAGTTTTTGCAAAATTTTATAGACGCCATTCTGATTTAATTTCAAAATTCAATATTGGACTTAAATCTCTTCTGCAACAAGGTCTATTGGAACCCGAATTGTTTGGTGACTTAGTATATAAATTTAGAAAAATATATAACCGCAATGACTTTAGCACCCAATTTCGTAAAATCATTCTTCGATATAAAGAGGTTGGGTACAACATGGATATTATACGACAGACTGCATGCATGGTAGTTAACCCAATCACGGTTGGCAACTTTGCTTCCATCTTTAATTGCACGCCGGTGGGTCAGGCCTTAGATTCTATGACGGTTCCAACGTAAAGGCTTATTGAGAATTAGATAGATCTAATTCAATGTAATGTTGGTTGGTGCCTGATGCTCTGTCTCTGGTCGGGCCCATCGGAGTCTAACTGTTGGTTTTCTTTTGCTCCAGCATTTCAGTGGTTTCTTGCTGTCGAGTCCTCACCGTTGTCTCACCTCTGTGGTTCTTTGATTATTTGTGTTCACGGAGATGTTTCACTTGTCATTTCATCTCAATGTCGGGTAAAAGTCCCACAAAATTGGAAGCAACGTCTCCAAAATGACCTTTACAGTGTTGACGGGGACGTTAAACCTTAAATCAAACAAAACAAACAAAACTTCTTATCCTGCTGTTTTTCCGTCCGACCCTGCTGTTTTTCCTTCTTATCCTGCTGTTTTCCCGTCTTATCCTGCTGTTTTCCCTTGTTTTCCCTTCTTATCCTGCTGTTTTCCCGTCTTATCCTGCTGTTTTCCCGTCTTATCCTGCTGTTTTTCCTTCTTATCCTGCTGTTTTTGCGTCTTATCCTGCTGTTTTTCAGTCTAATCCTGCTGTTTTTCAGTCTAATCCTGCTGTTTTTCCTTCTTATCCTGCTGTTATAAGGAAAACCCCTACCTTTGTAAACAATGTAGATCACGTTCAGATTGCTTATCATTACGATACCACAGCCGTGCGAATTGGTGCATTTTTACACATTTCCAAAATGGCCATTTTGTTCTGATGAAAATCCGTGATATTTTTCCCATAAATACTACAAACATAGGTTGTGTGTGCTCGATAGAACCGTCTCATTTGAGGCGGTTCTCATGAGTACCCACCACCTATGTCTTTGAGCAGAAATAAGAAAAATAATGTATCCCCCTAAACCCCAGTTTTCTCTGTATAAAGTGGGGTATAGTGGGGGCTTCATTTAAGGAACTTGTTCACGTGCTAGAATGATCTATCTAATCAGAATCTTCACTTTTTATATACAGTTTGTGAGTTGAATGAATTCATTATATCAAATAATTTGATTGTTTGATATGATAGTCAGCAAATGGGTTTGTCTTACCTTATCTATTCGGCAAGGCAAGGGCTAATTATCCTTCAATTTTGAAGCTGTAGATTAAGTTGATTAACACATATAATTCATTTGAATGCCAAATTCAATTTTCTATTTACATTGCAATGGTGAATAGTTAGCCGAATAAGCACCTTCCAATGTGTATGGAAGGCATATATTCGTTGCCCCCTGCTCACCACGTGGAGGTGGTTGACAGAGCAGGATATTAATTTCTAATTAAGAATTTTAAATGCAGTCACTTTTGTGGATAGAAGTCACTTGTATGCCTTTAAGCTAAGGGATCATTTTACAGATTCAGATTCTCACTGGCAACCAACAACTTTGTAAGCAGTATATTTGTCATTGTTTCACTAGAGTGATAGCTTCCGCGACCTTTCTTTTTTATCTTTCTTTCTCTTGTTTTATTTTATTATCAAAAGAGCCCTCCTCGTGAAGGATATGCTCTATCCTTCTGACTGCGTGTTCTGTAATAGCGCCTCGCAGGCATTTTAGGAAAACTGTTTGGTAAAAACAAATAAAACGTAATGCATCTTGCTCATGGACACAACACATGTACTGCATCACAGCACTTTCACTACTCAAAGGAAAGAATTTGCTCCCGAGCCGCAATTTTGCTTTTCAGGAGCAAATTCTTTCTTTTTTAGAGTTTCAAACTTTCACTTTGGTGTCTTTGATGGGTGGAGTAAGTTAATTGTATCGATTCCTGATCTTTGTTTTAGTTCTACCTTATTTATATTTCTTTGTTTACAATGAAAGCTCATATGAACTTAAGTGCACTACTGTTGGCATAATATCAGCTTTCATGGTGGAAGAAACCACCGAACTAGGACGAAGGACCCCCACCATGCCATGTGCAAACCCCCGAAAGTTAAACCTGGATCAAAGCAGATACAAGTGAATCATATAGCTGAATTATGATTCTTTATCTGTCACATGGTAACTGGTGTATGAATGTCATTTGACGTGTCACCAGTAACAATTCTGATTCTGATGTAAGTAACAATAAAAATATCAAAACAATGGCAAATTTTATAGGTAAGCCAATACTTGTTATGCTGGTACCTGATAATTATATTTACACTTGGTTTATAGGTAAGCCAATACTTGTTATGTTGGTATCTGATAATTATATTTACACTTGGGACTCCTCTGGAGCAGGTTCACAGAGCGTTTAATTATTTTTCTAGTTTTAATTTTGAACTAGTGTGGGTGCACATATTTAAAAATGCCAAGTTGTTGAAAGATCTGAGGTAATGGCCAAGTATGACCGACTCAGTATATGGTGATAGATAGATCACAGATTAAAACACACTTCAAGTTACTGGCGGAATACTCACACTTTTTATGTCTCAGCACTTTTTCGAGTAGCTGCATAAGTAAACTTTGTTTACTTGTTCTGACGCGGAATCAACTTACACAAACATGCCCTATGCACTCCAAAACATCATTTTCTGTCATTTCTCTTGAACTTCCTAGCAATTTCAGCCATATTTATTTATGTTGCCGAATCTCCTTTTGAAGAGTAGCATTACCTTACTCTGGGTAATACTAAAATATGACATGAAGCCCCTTAATAGAGGACAATCATAATGCTTATTGAAAGTTTTAGCTCACCTGGACCGAAGGGTCTTAGTGAGCTGTAGGCATGGCAAGGCTACGGCGTCTGTCCGTCCGTCCGTCCACACATCTCAAGGGCCAATAGACCAGTCTTGATCATTGATCTAATTGTTGGTTTTCTTTTGCTCCAGCGTTTCAGTAGTTTCATGTTGTTGAGTCCTCGCCGTTTTTTTTCATCTATGTGGTTGTTTGATTATTTGTGTTTTCGAAGATGCTGCACTGATGAGTTGGAAGGCCTTCATGCGGACTGAACAAATTATTTGACGGAAGTAAGGGCGAGGATTGTGACCGCGTAAAATCAATTTAAGCCCCCCAGTGGAATTCGTTTCCACTGACCGTTCACTGGCGGTTCTTCTCTCGCGGTTTATTTTTGTTTTGTTTGTCTTTGGGTGTTTGTGATGCTTATATTATTTTATTTTGGATAGCCTATTGGCCATTTTGTGGGAAAGTAACTGTTCTTTTGGCCTTCCGCTATTGTTGTTTCCATTAGGTCTGTTGTTTCATGTTTGTGCTTCTTTCCCTTTGGTGTCTCTGATTGGAGCTGTGGGTTGATTGTATCGATTCCTGATCATTGCTTTCACTTCTATTTTGATCATTGGCTTCACTGCTATTTTGATCAAATTTCATGTGAAGCATAAGCAGGTGTGTGGGGTGGATGTGGGGTGCGGGTAGGGGTGATAAACTTGTATCTGATCTAGATATTGACACTAACACTCCTGATACCTGTGGTTGTAAAAATGCAGTGTATTGCAATCCTGCTGCTGGTCATATCATTACTGGCTACTTAAAAATTATTCCTGATTCTACGATACCTAATATAATTTCTAAACGACCGAAATATCGATTTTCTTCTAAAATTGATTTCAATAAATGTAGAGATGAAATCGCTGCTGCCTTGAATAAATCTGGTAATCGATGGTGTAAACGAGATTATGTTGAGCATAAAGCTCTTAAAGAATGGAAACTTAGCATTCCAAAATTAGTGAACAAACGCATTTCTTTTTATTCTCAAAATACGAACGTATTGCCTCCTAAACCTAAGTCGTCTTTACGTTACCTTAAACTAGGTATTCATGAATTTCATAAGAAGTTTGTTTTGGCTCCAGCAGATAAGGCCGCTAAAAATGTGGTCATTGTTTGACGGCTTCACTATGTTAACACTCTTCAGCAAGAACTTGGTGGTACTAAGGCCTATGAACTTCAGACTTTAGCTGTAGGGAGGGCTTTAGTTGATGACCGCATTTGTCATTCAGCCACCAAGTTTGCTGTCCGTGTTACAGAAGGCCAAGACAAGCTTCCTACGTTATATTGGTTACCCAAACTTCATGAAAGGACATACAAAATAGATTTACGCCTTATTGCAAATTCAAGCTCTTAAACCACCACTGAACCATCCAAATTATTAACTTCATGTTTTACTGCCATCAAAAAACATGTGATAAAATTTAACGACAAAGTCTTCGAAAGATCAGGTAGAAATTTTGTCTATAAAAATTCTTATGAAGTTTTAAATAAATTGAAATCTAGGCGTTTTCGTGCTTCAAAATAGAAGTAGAGGCAATGATCAGCAATCGATACAATCAACCCATAGCTCCCACCAGAGACACCAAACGGAAAGAAACACAAACATACAACAACATACCTAATGGAAACAGTCTATCAGCATTACCACCCATACCAGAGTAAGCAAAGTAAGTTAAGAAAACTAATTAGGTATGGTAGTTTTACCGGATGAAGCAGAATAGAGTAAGTAAACAGAAAACAGAAGAAAAGGCAATGATCAGGAATCGATACAATTAACCCACAGCTCACAGCAGTGACACCAAAGGGAAAGAAACACAAACATGAAATAACTAGACCCGAAATGAAACATCGATAGCGGACAGCCGAAAGGACAATTACTTTCCCACAAAATGGCCAAAAGTCTATCCAAAATAAATTACACAAGTGACACAACACCTAAAGACAAACCATAACAAAAATAAATCGCGACAGAAGAACCGCCTTGGAACGGTAAGCGGAAACGAATTCCACTTTGGGGCTTACATCGGTTTTACGTGGCCACAATCCTCGCCCTTATTTCCATCGCGATTTAGACAAATAATTTGTTCAGTCCGCATGAAGGCCTACTAAATCATCAGTGCAGCATCTCCGTGAACACAAATAATCAAACAACACAGAGATGAAACAACGGTGAGGACTCGACAGCAGGAAACCACTGAATTGCTGGACATTAGGATAACACATCCGTGGGATATAGTAAATTTCTCAAACCTTAAAAAAGGCATCTTTTTCTGCTGAAGATTTGTGATATTTTTCTTATTTATACTCCAAACATAGGTTTTGGATGCTCGTTAGAACCACCTCATTGAGGCGGTTCTAACGAGAACCCACAGCCTATGTCTTGGAGCAGAACTAAGGAAATTAATGTTATTCCCCGTAAACCCCAGTTTTCTTTATATAAAATGGGGTTTAGTGGGGTCTTAATTTCACGGACTTGTTCACGTGATGAGCAAAAGAAAACCAACAGTTAGACTCCGATGGGCCCGACCAGAGAAAGAGCATCAGGTCTGTCTTTCTACTAATGATTTTTCCACCCTTTTCACTACACTTCCTCATAATCTTATAAAAGAAAAACTTAATTATTTAATTGAATAGGGAAGTCTCCCTCTATCTTGCATGTAATGTAAGAAATGCTTTTTTCACTTTTGAAGAGCATAAAAATTATACTTTATGGTCATGTTAGAAAGTGTGTGAAGCTCTCACTTGCCTACTTGACAATATTTACATACGATTTGGTACTAAATTATTTAGACAAGTTGTGGATATTCCGATGAGTACTAATTCCGCACCGCTAGTGGCTGATCTGTTTTTGTTTTGTTATGAGAGATATTTCATGATGTCTCTTTCGGCAGTAAACCAGTCTGAAATCATTGAAGCTTTTAGCTCGACTTCTAGATATTTGGATGATTTATTTATATATATTGACAATACCTTTTTGACGGTTTGATCAGTCACTCAAATTTACACCACCCCCCAGAATTTCAGTTAAATGAAGAAAATTCATCTGATACCGAGGCCCCGATTTGGATTTACATCTATCTTTTGTAGATGGGTTTGTTTCTTGCAAAATTTATGCTAATCGCGGTGATTTTGATTTTGAGATTGTAATGTGTTTTTTTTTAGATGGTGATGTTTCTCGTTCCTCATTTGGCGTTTATATTTCGCAATTAATTCGATTTGCCAGAGTGTGTAGTCATGTTACTGACTTCAACACTCGTAATAAAGTGTTTACGCAAATCTTCTAGATCAGGGTTATGGTCCTATAAACTACGCTAAGCCTTTTCAAAACTTTATAGACGTCAATCTGATTTAATTTCAAAATTCAAATGGACTTAAATCTTTTCCGCAACAATGTCTATCGGAACCCGAATGTTTTGGTTACTTAGTTAATAAATTCAGAAAGGTGTATAGTGGCAACGACTTCAGCACCTAATTTCGTAAAATCATTCTTCGATATAAAAAGATTGGGTACACCATAAATGTTGTACGACAGACTGCATGCATGGTAGTTAACCCAATCAGGGTTGACGGCTTTGCTTCCCTCTTTACTTGCACGCCAGAGGGTCAGGCCTCAGATTCTATGACAGTTCCAGCGTAAAGGTTTACTGAGAATTAGAGAGATCTAATTCAATGTAATGTTGGTTGGTGCCTGATGCTTTGTCTCTGGTCGGGCCCATCGGAGTCTAACTGTTGGTTTTCGTTTGCTCCAGCATTTCAGTGGTTTCTTGCTGTCGAGTCCTCACCGATGTCGTTGTTGCATCTCTGTGGGCGTTTGATTTTTGTGTTCACGGAGATATTGCACTGATGAGTTAGGAGGCCTTCATGCGGACTGAATAAATTGTCTAAATCGCGACGGAAGTAAGGGCGAGGATTGTGGCCACCTAAAATCGATTAAAGCCCCCCCCCGCCACCCCCCCCTTGGAATTCGTTTCCGCTGACCGTTTCAATGCGGTTCTTCTGTCGCGGTTTATTTTTGTTATGGTTTGTTTTTGGGTGTTTTTGTCGCTTATTTATTTTGTTTTGGATAGCCAATTGGCTATTTTGTGGGAAAGTCACTGCCCTTTTGGCTTTCCGCTATTGAGTTTCCATAAGGGTCTGTTGTTTCATGTTTGTGTTTCTTTCCGTTTAGTGTCTCTGATTGGAGATGTGGGTTAATTGTATCGATTCCTGATCATTGCCTCCACTTCCATTTTTCATAAGGTTTTCGGGAAGATCGGGTCGGAACTCTGGTACGGGAAAATGATCTTTAATTTGATGTAGTACATTTTCATGAAACACAACATATCAACGCCAAATGAAAGAAAAATATACATATTTAATTTGATATTACGTTTGTTGTTTGTTTGCAAGTGAATAGCAAATGAAAGATTATTTCATTAATTTTATGTTTGCAAGCCGCTTAACATCAAATGAAATATTGTTTCATTTGTTGTGACGTTTGCATTCAACGAACACCAAACGAAATAACTATTTCGTTTGATGGCGTTATTCCAATTGATGTTGTAACAACGCACTTGCGACGTATATAAAACATATTATACGCAACGCACAAGGCCCATGCCCGGGGTGCTATAACCTTTATGCATGACACATTTTGAGAGATTTTTTCTGACATTTAAAAAATGCCCGACACACGCGTGTACCATACGCAAATGTGGGCAGACCCAGTTCAAACAGAAAAATGCGATGTGTTGTCAGTACGAATTATATTGATATCGGGTGTGGTGTCACATGTTGTGATTTTCCAGGCTTTTATAGTACGTTTTAATACCGACGTCTTAGTATTTTACGCGAGCAGTAACCACTTCTTTATATATGGTATAAATGTCTGTGCCGAACCTATCAGTATGTCTTAAGCTGTGAATGAAAATTTAGATTTTGCAATTTTCTCCAACCAAACACAGTCTTATTTCATTCTTTTCGTTTCTTGTTGATTTTCGTTCTTTTATGTGTCCTTTGTTTCCAACGTCAACCTTTAAGCTTTCTGTTTTATTTCACTACAGCTGGTGTAAAGTGCCGTGTGGCCTTAAAAAGTCTCCATGTGCTTCCTCATAGTGCAGATTATATTTTCTTTTTTTTTTTTTTTTTGGGGGTGGTGGGGGGTGGGGCATTGAGCCAATTCTGGTTAATTTGAAAATCGAATATCGCTTAAGTCGGTGCTGGGAGGCTTATGCAGGCTTGCAAGCTGTATTCCAAAGGCAACCTTTTAGCTTTTTGTTTTGTTGCTATCGCAGAAATTTGATACTTGCCGGAGAAGTTGGCGGAGGGGCAGGCCTAAAACTTTCCCATTGTAAAGTATGGGCTCAAATGGGAAATAAAAGCAAGAAGCGATGATTCAGATTTTCTGAACGGAGTTTAGCCAAAATATCTTATTAAATTTATATAGAAGGTTCGGTAATCAATAAGTATTTTTCTATCTCATGAAACATTCACATTGCAAACATGGCCATGTAAAATCGATTTAAGCCTCCCCCCCCACACACACCCCCTTTGGAACTCGTTTCACGGACCATGGTTTGTCTTTGAGTGTTTCGCTTATATTATTTGGTTTTGGATCCCCAGTTTGCCATTTTGTGAGAAAGTAACTGTCCTTTTGGCTTTCCGCTGTTGATGTTACCATTACGGTCTGTTGTTTCATGTTTGTGTTCCTTTCCCTTTGGTGTCCCTGATGGGAGCTGTGATTCCTGACCATTGCCTTCACTTCTATTATGGAGTAGGGTTAAATGATCGAGATGATTAAACTTCAGTGAAGCACTGAGCAGACGATATATTGTCAAACCATGCTGTCTATGTGGGACTTGTGGAAACAGAAAAATAGGGGTATTAAATCTTTTTGAGAAGTTGGCGATGCTTGTTCTCTAAAGTTGTCACGCTGGACATGATGCTGAAGGTTATCGCCAACAAAAAAGAGATTTTTCTTAAATATGTTCAGTTTCATTATGATAACACACGTGTGTGCAAAAAGGGCGTATCAGATGATTATTTCTAGTCCAACCATAGATTGTTGATGCTTCTTAAAACCGTCACATCGAGGCGGTTCAAACAAGTACCTATGATATATGTTTTAGGTGGAGCGGTTCCAAAGAGTACCCATAATATAGGGTTTGTGAACAAAAAATAAGGAAATAATTATATGCCTGTAAAACCCACTTTTGACATAAAGAAGGATTTATAAAGTAGTTACACTAACTGTCGGCCGTACGTATCAACTTCGCATCACGAGAACATGCCTACATAATTTTGACCCTCTCATACCCCACGTTTATATAGTAAAACTGGGGTTTATGTGGGTGAACATTATTTTTTCTTATTTCTGCTAAAACATAGATTGTGGGTACTCGATAGAACCGCCTCGTCCAGGCGGTTCTATCGAGTGCCCGCAATCTACGTTTTGAACAGAAATAAGAAAAAATATCAAAATTTTTCATCGTAAAATTTCAAATTTTAGGCCAAAAAATTGGCAATGTATTTGTATAGGCGTGTTTCCTAATGGGGTTCTCAGTGTTACGAGGGCAAGTCAATAAGTAACCAGCCTATCCTATTTCAGATTAACGGAGGCAACCAAGATTTTCATGCCTTGATTCTACTCATGTTTTAGCCGTGTCATTCACTCGTAAGATGTTGAACGTCAAACATAACTAGCGATGCAAAAGCAATCTTTTCGTCAAAAGTTGAGTATTATGCTGCAATTCGGTACATGCATTTGAAAGGGAAAACAGATCAGAAAATGCATTGCGAGTGTGTCTTCTGCACCATGGTATGCACAAGTTAAATTCTGGGTTAGTTGAAATCCGGTTGAGCGTCTTTGCGTTTCACTCCTATTTTGGAAGGAGAACCCTGGCATGGGCGCCCATCAGATGACACCGATGAAGAAATGTTTAGCAAGTACGGGATCTGGTATAATCTGATGGGCCATATAAGGTGGAAGAAATAGCGAGGGCATTACACATTTCACATTGTAGCGTTCAAACAATTTACATGTTTACATGATCGCTTGGATATGCGCAAGCTAACAGCACGTTGGGTCCCAAAATCCCTCAGTGACGAGCAAATGGCAACCAAGCGCATTGCTGAAGCGGTTTAGGTCAAAGTAAGCTGATTTTCTTCCACGTCTGGTGACTATCGATGAGACCTGGGTCCATTATCATGGGCAAGAGAATAAAACTCAAAGTCGCCAGTTGGAAGGGCCGGGGTCTCAAAGACTACAGAAGTTCACAACGCAACCCTCTGCTGGCAAGGTGATAGCAACTGTATTTTGGGACGCACAAGGCGTTATTATTATGGAAATCATTCCACTGACCGTTCCAAGGCGGTTCTTCTGTGGCGGTTTATTTATGGTGTTGTTTGTTACTGACTGTGTGTATCACTTGTGTCTTTTTATTTTGGATGGCCATATGGCCATTTTGTGGGAAAGTAACTGTCCTTATGGCCTTCCTTTGTTTAGGTTTCCATTATGGTCGGGTCGCTTAATGTTTGTGTTTCTTTCCCTTTGGTGTCTTTGATGGGTGGAGTAAGTTAATTGTGTCGATTCCTGATCTTTGTTTTACTTCTACTTTATAGCATAGAAAAGTACAATAACAGGTGCATGTTATGCAAATGTGCTCGACCAACCTAGAACTGCGATCCCAGAAAACGTCGATGTAAACTCTCCCATGGGATTCTGCGGATGCTGTTGAGTGAAATGGGTACGAGCTAATACCGCATCCCGCCTATTCCCCGGACTTAGCTTCAAGTGACTATAACCTATTCCCAAACTTGTAAACGGATATCCATGAACGTCATTTCCGGTTCAACGAAGAAGTCGGACCCAGGCTTCTCCGGGCTGATGGCACTGGAATAGCGTTGGTCCAAAGATATTAATCTAGAGGCCAATTACATCGAAAAAGAATAGATCGATCTCACCTAGAAATAAGTAAGGCTGTTTTTATTGACTCGCCCTCGTATGAACACCCTATTATATCAGTCATTAATATTTAGGGACTTTCATTCGTTTTCATTCTTCTGTATACTCTGTCTCTCTGAAAAAAGGGGCCCTCTGTTAAAAGTTCTATTTTCATTACGAAAACATGTCTATACAAATACATTATCAATTTTTTGGCCAAAAAAATGGAAATTTTAAGATGAAAAACTGTGATATTTTTCTTATTTCTGCTCAAAACATAGATTGCGGGGACGCGATAGAACCGCCTCGAGGAGGCGGTTCTATCGAGTACTCGCAATCTATGTTTTTGAAAAGAATAGATCGATCTCACCTAGATATAAGTAAAGCTGTTTTTATTGACTCGTCCTCGTATGAACATCCTATTCTATCAGTCATTAATGTTTGGGGACATGTTTTTGAAACATAGATTGCGGGGACCCGATAGAACCGACTCGAGGAGGCGGTTCTATCGAGTACCGACAATCTATGTTTTTGAGCAGAAATAAGAAAAATAAGGTTTACCCCTGTAAACCCCAGATTTACTAGAAAAAAGTGGGGTTCAAGGGGGTCAAAATTATATAGGCGTGTTTACGTGATGTGATCCGCAAAGTGGGTGACTTGATGAGGCAAGGGTGTCGTGTATCTTGCGTCACTGGTGCGTCCAACTGTTATTGGCTTGCAATTGGACAAGGCTTGCTGTCCCTGCAGCAGGTAAGGGTAGAGGTGAGTAATTCTGTCATTTCTTTAGATTCTACACTTCCAATCATTTGTCTCTTTCTCCCCTGTCCCTCACTTTCATCTTCTCTACTGTCTCTTCTATCTGTTTTCACCCTTTCTATGACAGACGACACAAAATGACCCACAAGAAAACCACTGTTCCTTCAAAACAAACTCTCTCCTTCCAGAGGAGAACCCTAACGTTACAAAAAATAAATATTTTAGAGATGTATTCGTTCCCAGTGAATGTGCAGTCATTCCTGTAAAACTATGTTTCTGTTTCCAAATATTCGCTTTCGGACTTTATAGACACTGTCTTTTATGCACGATGACCACTGAGCAAGAGCAGAATCCATTGTGCGATTTTTATCCGTTGGACACCCTAATCCAGTTTTATCCCGAACAGTTCTACATTTTCTGAAATGTCTCAGATAACCGTCTTCCACTGGGGCTCGAACGCTGAAAAGAAATAAAGGGGAAGACCATATCATAATGTCAACATGTGAACTGAAGACCCCTTTTAACACAGCTTTATATCTAATCTAACGTAGCACCTGTTACTTAAAATATGCATAAATAACGGTGATTTAATCATTAACGTTCCTCAAAACATTTTCATAAACATTATTGGTGTCAGCTTTGCATGTTATTTTATCCTTTAAAACGGCGTGTCGCAGAAGAAGAGTGTTTGGAGATACCACCGGTTATTACAGCAGATCCTTTATTGCATTATCCCGGTGCATTTGACAATAAATGCAATTCTGTAATTTTCTCTTTTACACGGAAAGTAATGAAACTGCTTTCAAAACTTTTTAAAAGTTCCCAAAACAGAAGCAGACCAATAGTTCACATCAAATCTTAGCAGAAGTGAAGGCACTGATCAAGAATCGATACAATTAACCCACTGGCCCCATCAGAGACACCAAGCCTAGCAGCCTACACATTGGTAAGTAGGTGACACAAAAGATATTACATTGGATTAGATTAATATAAACATTGATTTGTCCAGTACTTCACCTGTCCTAAAATCAGTTGATTGTTTATGGTGGCTCATGTGAACCAATGTAACAAATCACTGCGTAAAAATCATATTCCGATGCAGTCATGGAAAGAGATCAGAAGCCTTTTGGACCAAGTTTATGGTGCTGAACAGGCTTCTTTCAGCCCTTCAGTTCAAATCTGGGGATAACCTGTTTTTTGTTGTTTTTTTAGTTTTTGTGTGTGTTTTTGTGCGTGTGTGTTTGTGTGTGTGTGTGTGTGTGTGTGTGTGTGTGTGTGTGTGTGTGTGTGTGTGTTATTTTTTTTTTGTTTTACTTAATTTCATATTTCTGTTTTGGATTTAATTCCAGTATCAAAGCGCACATCATGTAAGCACAATAACTAACGCAGTTAAACGTTGGTTGAGTGATTGCAGTAATTGTTATTTATTGTATGAAGGAAATTAAATATAGTACTAATTTAATTATGGACAAAAGCACTGAAGAAGGCAAATCATTTTAGAAACTAAATGCAAGAATTTTCACCACCTCGCCAATCAATAAGTATATTGCCAAATTGATAAAAGTGGTCATTTTTGGCTACCACACGCTGCATTTAAAAATAGTACCATGTGAAATATTGACATCTATTTTTATTTTTGGGGGGAATCATTAATTTTCAGTACTATTTAGGTATTTTGTTTGAAATTCCTCCATTGCAGTACATCAAGGCAAACTTGAGCCACAATTCTATGATAGTGTTTTACAGATTGTAGTTCTGTGCATCAAGAAATCATTTATTCATTTTTATTTATTTATTTATTTTTGCAAAACCAAGGGAAAACATAATACACTACTTAAAAGGTGACTTTCGAATGAACATCTTTGCTTTCGTATTATTATATCTACAAGGGAAACGGGAGTCTGTCCTGAGAGCTGGCGTTCAGCCACAGTAGTAACAATTTAACAATAATTATTCCAAAACCAGGAAAAGATCATGCAGAACATACAAATTATCGTCCGATAGCTTTGACAAGTTGTTTGTGTAAAACTATTGAGAGAATAATAAACAAGAGATTAGTTTGGTACTTCGAGTCCAACAACCTCATTTCAGAATACCAGTCCGGTTGTAGTTCGGAATGTAGAACCAATGGCAATTTCATAAGACTAGAAACATTTATACGTAATGCTTTTATAAACAAAGAACACGTAGTAGCTGTCTTTTTCGACTTGGAGAAAGCATATGGCGTTATGGAATATTGAAAGATCTCCATAGCGTTGGCTTAAGAGGAAAACTTCCCATTTTTATTGAAAGCTATTTAGGGGAACGCATGTTTCAGGTTCGTGTGGGATCTACCCTGTCAGATCTCTATGATCAAGAACAGGGTGTCTCACAATGTAGTATTCTTTCGGCTATGCTATTTAACATCATAATAAACAATATTGTACAATGTTTGGACGATAAAACAGATTGTTCCTTGTATGTTGACGATTTTTGTATATGTTAAGGTTGAAAGAATATGAAAACAATTGAACGAAAATTACATCAAAATTTTAAAAGAATAGAAGAATGAGCTGATAAAAATGATTTGAAGTTCTCCAAGTCGAAAACGCAATGTGTTCATTTTTTTGTAAGCTACGGAAGAAACACGAACATCCTTCCCTGTGTTATTGCGGATCACAAACTTCATTTTTTGAAGAAGCCGAATTTCTTGGGGTAATATTTGATCAAAACTTATCTTTCATTCCCCATATTAAATATTTTACAGCGAAATGCTTAAAAGCTTTGAATCTTTTGAAGGTTTTAGCTCATACAAATTGGGGAGCAGATCGGTATACCTTATTACATATTTACCGGTCTTTAATAAGATCTAAATTAGATTATGAATCTGTCGTTTATGGTTCTTTACTTCGCGCAGAGAAAAACTTTCTTTTCAGGATGCTATCAGACTTATTCCGACGGGTATTAATTGTACACCACTTGTGGCTGATCTGTTTTTGTTTGGTAATGAGAGAGACTTCATGATGTCCCTTTCTTCTGAAAACAAGTCTGAAATCATTGACGCTTTTAGCTCCACTTCTAGATATTTGGATGATTTATTAAATATTGATAATACCTATTTCGATGGTTTGATCTGTCAAATTTACCCCCTAGAACTTCAGTGAAATAAAACAAATTCTGCTGATACCGAGGCCCCGTTTTTGTATTTACATCTATCTATTGTGGGTGGGTTTGTTTCTTAAAAAAATATGATAAACGCGATGATTTTGATTTTGAGATTGCAAATTGTCCTTTTTTGGATGGTGATTTTCCTCGTGCGCCAGCCTATGGCGTTTCTATTTCGCATTTAATTCGATTTGCCAGTGTGTGTGTAGTCATGTTACTGACTTCAACACTCGTAATAAATTGTTAACGGCTAAACGTCTTTATTAGGGTTACCGGTACCATAAACTGCGCAAAGCCTTTCAAAAATTCTGATTTAATTTCAAAATTCAATTTTGGACTTAAATCTCTTCTGCAACAAGGTCTATCGGAACCCGAAATTTATGGTGACTTAGTATATAATTTCAGAAAAATATATAACCGCAATGTCTTCAGCACCAAATTTCGTAAAATCATTCTTCGATATAAAAATATTGGGTACAATATAAATGTTATACGACAGACTGCATGTATGGTAGTTAACCCAATCACGGTTGACAACTTTGCTCCCATCTTTAATTGCACGCCGGTGGGTCAGGCCTCAGATTCTATGACGGTTCCAGCGTAAAGGCTTATATTGGTTGGTACCGGATGCTCTATTTCTGGTCGGGCCCATCGGAGTCTAACTGTTGTTTTTCTTTTGCTCCAGCATTTCAGTAATTTCTTGTAGTTGAGTCCTCACCATTGTTTCATCTTTGTGGTTGTTTGAGTTTTGTGTTTACGGAGATGTTGCAATGATGAGTTAGGAGGCCTTCATGCGGACTGAACAAATTATTTGTCTTTATCGCGACGGATGTAAGAGCGAGGATTGTGGCCACGTTAAATGGATTTAAACCCCCAGTGGAATTCGTTTCCGCTGACCGTTGCAAGGCGGTTCTTCTGTCGCGGTTTATTATTGTTATGGTTTGTCTTTGGGTGTTTGTGTCGCTTAAATTATTTTATTTTAGATAGCCTATTGGCCATTTTGTGGGAAAGTAATTGTCATTTTGGCTTTCCGCTATTGATGTTTCCATTAGGGTCTGTTGTTTCGTGTTTGTGTTGCTTCCCTTTGGTATCTCTGGGTTAATTGTATCGATTCCTGATCATTGCCTCCACTTCTATTTTGCTGCTAATCCATCTAACCCGGCTTTCGAAATTTCATTTCCACCTGAATTTGTAGATAAATATGAAATTAAACCCACAGCAATCAAACCTTTTGGATTACGTATATTACCACTGCTAGAAAATTCAGGTATCGCATAAAAAGTATTTAAAAACATGAAACCGCCGAAGTTCCATCTTGCTGTATTAAAAAACCTTCTGTTCTGTTTGACTTACATGATGGCAAAAATCCAAATCAAATCCAATACTACTCAAACAAAACCTTCAGGTACTGCAGTCATGGCCGCCCACGCCCATAGGGGCTTGAAGAAATATATGGGCTGCATGATGCTTCCACGCAGAGCTGAATCCGGCCCGCACACTAGTACTGGTAAACCGCTTAGAGGATCTAAGCCTGTCCAGGAACCGCGCCGCGAGGCGACCGTCCATGCTGATAAACCATATTGGTTTCATTTGGCGACAGGGCTTGAGATGTCATTGCATCTCATTGTCGGGTAAAAGTCCAACACAATTGGAAGCAACGTCTCCAAAATGACCTTTAAAGTGTTGACGGCGACGTTAAACCTCAAATCAAACACACAAAACTGCAGTCATGCTACAATGATTGCCAGCAAGTCTAAATTGGTGGTCCAAAGAAGGAGAAAAGTTGGTTGTGCGTATGTTCGTATATTTTCTAAAGATACGCACCAAACCTTGCGCCTTCCACATGGTTCATTTTTTTTTTTTTTTTTCAGCTGAAGCCAAAGCAATAGACCTAGCTTTAGATTTTATCGAACTGATAAAACAGTTCAAAAGCAATTATATTTTCTGATTCACTTTCTGTGCTTAAGGCTTTAGACCATTTATCATCCGAAAATCATCAAACGGAAAATATCACGAAATTTCTAAAACTCACCAAACCTTGTTTTTATGTCTTCCGAGCCATACTACCATTGTCGGCAATGAGTATGCTGACAAGAAAGCAAAGGAATCTCTCAATCTTGATCCGTCTGTTTTTAAAATTCCTTTTAATAATTTTAAATTATTTATCAACAGATACATCTTGTCGGAATGGCAATGTCAATGGGACCGGGCAATTGATAACAAACTCCGTGCCATTAAACCTGACGTTGGAACAAAATGCTTTCCTCCAGGGTCTTCCAGAAAAGAGGATGTAGTATTAACGCGACTGCGCATTGGCCATACGAGAGTTACTCATTGTTATAGTTTTGGTGATGATCAGACTACTTGTGTAGGCTGTGATCAGCCTTTCACTGTTCAACATATCTTGATTGACTTTGTTGACTTTTAACCGTCACGTAACTTATATTTCAAAGCTGACACTTTGCAAAAATTGTTTCAAGCTGTCCCTGTAAATAATTTTATTTGATTCTTAAAAGAAATTGGACGTTTGCATAAGATTTAACTGTTTCATGTTTAAATACATATACTTTAGCACCCAATTTCGTAAAATCATTCTTCGATATAAAAGGATTCGGTACAACATGGATATTATACGACAAATTGCATGTATGGTAGTTAACCCAATCACGGTTGGCAACTTTGCTTCCCTCTTTAATTTCACGCCGGTGGGTCAGGCTTCAGATTCTATGACGGTTCCAACGTAAACGCTTATTGAGAATTAGAGAGATCTAATTCAAGGTAATGTTGGTTGGTGCCTGATGCTCTGTCTCTAGTCGGGCTCATCGGAGTCTTACTGTTGGTTTTCTTTTGCTCCAGCATTTCAGTGGTTTCTTGCTGTCGAGTCCTCACCGTTGTCTCACCTCTGTGGTTCTTTGACTGAACAAATTATTTGTCTAAATCGCGACGGAGAGTGGGGCGGGGATTGTGGCCGCGTGGGGTCGATTTAAGCCCCCGGTGGAAATCTTTCCGCTGACCGTTCCGGGGCGGCTCTTCTGTGGCGGTTTGTTTGTGTTGTTGTTTGTTACTTACTTACTGTGTGTATCACTTGTGTCTTTTTATTTTGGATGGCCATATGGCCATTTTGTGGGAAAGTGATTGTCCTTATGGCCTTCATTTGTTTAGGTTTCCATTATGGTCTGGTCGCTTAATGTTTGTATTTCTTTCCCTTTGGTGTCTTTGATGGGTGGAGTATGTTAATTGTATCTAATTGTATCGATTCCTGATCTTTGTTTTACTTCTACTTTTTATTTTATACATTATCATTCTGCCGTTTTACTTTAAATATCTTCATAATTCTTCAAACCGTTTGACCATTAACCGCTTCACGCTTATGACCCAAAAGAGGGTTGAAGCGTCGTTAAACACGAAATCATCATCATCATCATCATCATCATCATCATCATCAGATCTCTCTCATTCCCAGTAAGCCTTTACGCTTGAACCGTCATAGAATCTGAGGCCTGGCCCACCAGCGGGCAATTAAAGAGGGAAGCAAAGTTGTCAACCGTGAATTTGTTAACTACCATGCATGCAGTCTGTCGTATAACATTTATATTGCACCCAATCTTTCTATATCGAAGAATGGTCATACGAAATTGGGTGCTGAAGTCATTGCGGTTATATATTTTTTTTTAAATATTATACTAAGTCACCATAAAATTCGGGTTCCAATAGACCGTGTTGCAGAAGTGATTTAAGACCAATATTGAAATCTTAAATTAAATCATAATGACGTCTATAAAATTTTGCAAAGGCTATGCGGAGTTTATGGTACCGATAACCCTGATTCAGCAGTTTGGCAGTTAAATACGAGTGTTGAAGTCGGTTACATGAAAACACACTCTGGCGAATCGAATTAATTGTGAAATATAAACGCCATAGGATGGCGCAAGAGGAACATCACCATCCAAAAAAGGAACATTTACAATCTCAAAAACAAAATCACCACCTAATCATTAAGCAAGCAGATAGAGGTTGAGCCACAGTAATTATGGACCGGCCATTTTATCGGCAACAAATAGAGAAAATGTTGCAAGACAACGATTATTACAAAGATCTAGATCAAATCCACATAAGCAAATTATAAAAACTACAGACCTTTTCTAAATAAACATAAAATAGAACTTCAAACGAAAGAATTTGATTATCTTGTTAATTTTGATTGCAAAACGTGTCACTTCTACGACCTACCAAAAATCCACAAAAGCAAACAGAAGTGAATGCAATAATCCGGAACCGATACAATAAACCCAGAGCTCCCATCTGAGACATCAAAGGGAAAGCAACACAAACATGAAATAACAAGAACCTGATTGAAACACCAATAGCGGAAAGCCAAACGGACAGACAATTTCCCACAAAATGGCCAATTGGCTATCTAAAACAAAAATATAAGCGATACACAGTCTCAAAGACAAACGATAACAAAAATGCACCGCGACAGAAGTACCACCTTGGAACGGGGCAGTGAAAGGGGAGAGGGGACGCTTAAAACGATTTTACGCGGCCGCAATCCGCCGCGATCTAAAAATAATTTGTTCAGTCCACATGAAGGAGTGCATGATCTCCGAGAAAACAAAAATCAAACAACAACAGAGATGAAAAAACGTTGAGGACTCGGCAGCCACAAATCAAAGATATGCTAACCAAACGTTAGATTCCGATTGGCCCGACAAGAGAAAGAGCATCAGGCACCAAGCAACATTACACAAAATTAAATTCTCTCTAATTCTCAGTAAGTCTTTACGCTGAAACCGTCATACAATCTGAGGTCTAACACACCGGTGTGCAATTAAAGAGGGAAACAAAAGATAGGGTTAATAAATTGTTAACGGCTAAATTTCTAAATCAGGGTAATCGGTACCATAAACTACGCAAAGCCTTTTCCAAATTCCATAGACGTCATTCTGGTTTAATTTCAAATTTCAATATTGGAATTAAATCTCTTCTGCAACAAGGTCTATCGGAACCCGTATTTTATGGTGACTTAGTATATAAATTCAGAAAAATATATAACCGCTGTGACTCCAGCACCCAATTTCGTAAAATCATTCGTCGATATAAAAAGATTGGGTACAGCATAAATGTTATACGACAGACTGCATACATGGTAGTTAACCCAATTACAGTTGACAACTTTGCTTCCCTCTTTAATTGCACGCCGGTGGGTCCGGCCTCAGGATATATGACGGTTCGAGCGAAAAGGCTTATGTTGGCTGGTACCTGATGCTCTGTCTCTGGTCGGGCCCATCGGGGTCTAATTGTTGGTTTTCTTTTGCTCCAGCATTCAGTGGTTTCTTGCTGTCAAGTCATCGCCGTTTTATCTCTGTGGTTGTTTGATTCTGTGTTCACGGAGATGTTGCACTGATGAGTTGGAAGGCCTTCATGCGGACTGAAAAATCGATGACCGTTCCAAGGCGGTTCTTCTGTAGCGGTTTATTCTTGTTATGGTTTGTCTTTGGGTGTTTGTGTCGCTTGTATTATTTTATTTTGGATAGCCTATTGGCCATTTTGTTGGAAAGTAACTGTCCTTTTGACTTTCCGCTATTGATGTTTCCATTAGGGTCTTTGAGTGAGTGAGTGTTTCAGTTTTACGTCCCACCAAAGCTAAGGTCATACGGAGACGGCACCTCGGTTGACAGACTCATCCGAAAGTCTGGAGAAGCCCGGGATCGATCCTGCGATCCCTGGTTTACAAGTCGAGTAGCGTAACCACTACGCCACGGAGCCTTCTATATTAGGGTCTGTTGTTTCATGTTTGTGTTGCTCTGATGGGAACTGTGGGTTAATTGTATCGATTCCTGATCATTGCCTCCACTTCTATTCATTATTAACTACCTTGCATGTAGTCTGTCGTATAACATGTTTGTTGTACCCAATTGTTTTATATCGAAGCATGTTTTTACGAAGTTGGTTGATGAAGTCATGGCAAGTATATATTTTTCTGAATAGTTACCATAAAATTCGGGTTCCGACAGACCTTGTTGCTGAAGAGATTTAAGGCCAACATTCAATTTTGAAATTAAACCGGAATGACGTCTTTACACTTTTGAAAAGGAGCCTGCATAAATTCAAATTCTAAATATGCAAAATTAACCACCCCTGACAACCTTAGTTTTCGACCAATAGCTGCAGGTCCAACATGTGAAACACAGAGACTTTGATCATTGCCTCCACTTCTACTTTAGTAATGTCCTGAATACAGTCGAACTTCAATGGCTCGAACACCTTTGGGACCTCGAAAATCTGTTCGAGACAGGTGTAGTTCGAGCCACTGAGTATTACTGCCAGGACGCATAACGTGATAGTTTAAACATCCTTTCGGTGTTCTATAATGAAAATGTATGCTGTGTGTACTCATTAGAATCGCCTCATCGAGGCGATTCTAATGAGTACACACAGCATACATTTGTAATATAAAAGACGAAACTCTCCCAAATTATCCCCCACTTATTGTTATGTAGAGCATTTCCCTAGGGACTCAAGAACGGGTTCGACTCTGCCATGGTAAACGAGCCATCAGTGTTCGAGCCATCGAAGTTCTACTGTATTTTGCTTCAACCGTACACAAACTAAGTAAAATGTTAAATTAAAGATGCAAATGATTCTTACCAAAACTACCATGAACCGTACTTCCAGATAGACTACTGAGTTCAGTTGATGTTTTAAACTTTTACTCAAACATTCCACATGAACTTGGTCTCATAGGCTAAAAATGTATCCAACAGAACTACCAAGCAGAATGGATGTGTACATTACAAAAACACGCCTATACAAATATAATTAACCATTATCGCCGAAAATATGAAAATTTTAAGATGAATATTTTTAGTTCCCCTTTCCGAAGGAAACTTGCTCAGAATGATCATCTTGACCATATCTGGGTTAAGTTTGAATATGGGTCATGCCAGGTCAAAAGTAGGTCAGCAGGTCTACCTTGACAAGGTTTTCCCAACCATTCAAAAATCTTTACCCATCACCTTGACCTTATACCTACTTTGTCATAACTTTTGAAGCATTTAAGATACAGACTTCAAATATGGCATGTAGGTTCCTTGCGACAAGGGATTCCTATTCATACATAAAATGATTTGTGACCTTTACCTTGACATTTAACCTAGTTTATCATACATTTTAAACCATTTGAGATAATGAGGTAGAGGTTTCATATTTGGCATGTATGTTCCTTTTGGCAAGGTCTTTCCACCCATACAAACTTTTGACTTGTGACCTTGACCTTTGATCTTTCGTCCTCATAACTTTTTAACCATCTAAGATAGAGCATTCATATTTGGCATGTATGTTCCTTATGAACAGGTCTTTCCACCAATACAACATGAGTCTTTTGACCTTGACCTTTGACCTACTTTGTCATAATTTGTGAAGCATTTGAGATAGAGCCTTTATATTTGGCATGCAGGTTTCTATTCATACAAAACTGCCTTATGACCTTGACCTTGACATGTGGTCTTCTTTATCATAATATTTGAACCATTTGAGGTAGAGCCTTCATATTTGGCATATATGTTCCCTGTGGCAAGGACTTTCCATCCATACAAAATTTTGACCTGTGACCTTGACCTTTGACCTTCGTTCTCATAACCTTTGAACCATTTAAGATTGAGCCTTCATATTTGGCATGTATGTCCCTTGTGACAAGGGCTTCCCACCCATACAGAATTTTGACCTGTGACCTTGACCTTTGGCCGTTTATGCCATAAAGTTTGAACCATTTAAGGTAGTGCCTTCATATTTGGCATGTATGTTCCTTGTGACAAGGTCTTCCCACTCATGCAAACAATTTTGACCTGTGGCCTTGACCTTGATCTGTGACCTACTTACTCATAACTTTGGAACCATTTGAGATAGAGCCTTCATATTTGGCATGTATATTCCTTGTGACAATGTCTTCACATTCATACAAAAAGTTTGACCTGTGACCTTGACTTTTGACTATTTAATCATAACTTTTGAACCATTTGAGATACAGCCTTCATTTTTGGCACGTATTTTCCTTCTGACAAGGCACCTTACTATATTATCTACCATTTCATTTCTAGAGTGTGGATCCAGGGCAATCATGCCCTCCTGTTCTTATTTCTACTCAAAATATAGTTTGTGGGTACTCGTTAGAACCGCCTCGAGGCGGTTCTAACGAGTACCCACGATCTATATTTTAGAGCAGAAATATGAAAATAAGGTTTACCCTGTAAAACCCAGTTTTACTATATAAAAGTTGGATTCGAAGGGGTCGAAATTATAAAGGCTTATTTTCGTAATGAATCGGAATTTTGAGCTACATGTACATGTTGACCATGATGACTTGAATACCAGCCGCCATGTAACTTTTTTATTATTTTTATCTGTTGTGTTTGATTTGAAGTTTAACGTCACCGACAACACTATACGGGTCATTTTGGAGACGTTGCATCGAATTTTGTCGGGTTTCTACCCGACATTGCGATGGAATGACATCTAAATCCCTACCGCCCAACGAAACCAAAAGGCGTATATGCCTTGGACGGTCTGGCTATCACCACTTTGCTTGGGCAGACTTAGTCCTTCTAAACGGTTTACTAATACTCATGGGTGGTCTGTTTCAGCTCTGCGAGGAAGCAACATGCAGCCAAATCCATTTCTCCAAGCCCCGATGGGCGGGAACGAGAAAGAATAGGCTATGTTACACAGATTTGTTATCGGAATTTAGAGCTACATGTAGTTCTCTTGAATAACAACCGTGATATAACGATTTTATTACTATTATTATTATTATAATTACAGTCGAACTTCAATGGCTCGAACACCTTTGGGACCTCGAAAATCTGTTCGAGACAGGGGTAGTTCGAGCCACTGAGGGTTACTGTCAGGAGGCATAACGAGATACTTTAAGACATCTTTTCGGTGTTCTATATTGTAAATGTATGCTGTGTGTACTCATCAGAATCGCCTCATCAAGGCGATTCTAATGAGTACACACAGCATACATTTGCAAGATAAAAGACTCAAATCTCCTTAATTATCCCCCACTATTTCTTATGTAGAGGATTTCGCAAAGGGCTCATGAATGGGTTCGACACATCCATGGTAAACGAACCATCGGTGTTCGAGACATCGAAGTTCTGCTTATTATTATTATTATGATATCAATCGACAATCGAATGTCCATATAAAAAGGGTTGACTTCAGCTACATTAACCCATGTCCTGCTGAGCCCGGGTATGCCTTATTTTCCAAATAATGAATAATGAAGATCCAGATCAGATCTGATAAGGATCTACATTGTTTGCCATTCAGATTGTGAATTTGTTGCCTTAATACGATCAAGTAATCTGATTGGTTAATAATCAGTTGTGGGTGTAGCATATATACATACTCAGCAGGTCAAGGGTTAAATATAACAGTTCTCCAGTTTTCTGTCATCCAGCTTGGAATGTTTGAGTGCTTGATTTTCTAGTCAGGGACGGCATTTGGCGGTATTTGCTCTTGTTTTCATTGCAACTTTGAGCCAGACAAGACTTTTCTTTTCGAACGAAACTTAAGCTAATATTTACGCATATATGCCTAGTGGCCCATATTTTAGACATTGGCAAACAGTGTAGACACCGACCAGAGTCTGATCTAGGTCTTTAGTATTTGCCTTAATTACACACATATTTGTAAACCTTTGCAACACACGAAACAAACCCAAGGCTTAGATCCCTATAACTTATTTGATGGAATAACCGTGCACTGCATATAAGTAAATGCGTGGTTGAAGCCTGGGATAGAAATTCTGTTCTTACCCTGGTGTTCTTACCCAGGCAAACTGCATACGTATAGTGCGCGAAAAATGAAGCGTTAAACAAAGTAAAATGTGTTGTGCAAGCAAAAAGAAACCAATATGGGGTTCTGTTGTAGATGGGAGATTTCATCCATCGGGATGACCGTGATGAGCGGAACTACGCGTCATCCCGAGGGTGCGCAATTCCAAATCTAGGAATGACGCTCAGGGCATTCATTCCGATGGTTGGAAACGCCACTCTACAACCTCGGTTCCTCTCAGCACGATCATCCCGAGGGTTGGAAACGCCAATCTACCACCTCCGTTCCGCTCAGCACGGTCATCCCAAGGGTTGGAGACGCCCACCTACAAGCTCGGTTCCGCTCAGCACGGTCCTCCTATATCAGATTTTTATATTCCATTGTTATATATGGTTTAACCCTTATCTTGCTGTTCACGACAACCACTATCTTTCCAAACAGTGTAGATCCAGATCAGATGGCTTCTGAAGAAGACTTCTGATCAGGATCTACACTGTTTGACATTCAGTTTTTATGAATTTGTAGCAATAAATTACATCAAGTAATTTGATTGGTTGATAGACAGAAATGGGTGTTGCTTAAATGAATATTCAGCAAGATAAGGGTTAAGATGCAACTTACATTCTTTTTGGGGACTTTACTTGTGGATGATGTGTACGTGCTCCACCATCACGTATGTATTTTGGCATGTAAATATTTTTCTGTCGATCCAGTCGCGGGTGCGTCGCTATGTGATTAATGTATCTACTTATTATCATGTCCTTCTCATTGTTTACTG
Source organism: Lucinisca nassula (assembly GCA_963580285.1). Taxonomy (NCBI): domain Eukaryota; kingdom Metazoa; phylum Mollusca; class Bivalvia; order Lucinida; family Lucinidae; genus Lucinisca; species Lucinisca nassula. Next base: position 86,170,630 of record OY757019.1, on the reverse strand, counting down.
GTTCCCATGACAACGAATACAGCTGTGACTTGAACTGAAATCCAGCCGCTTTCGGGTATTCCTTGTAAAGATCAGCCTAAGATGTAAAATCAGTTAACCCATTTAGTACCATAAACCCCAAAACGGGTAACCTGGCAAACAATGCAGGCCCAGATCAGGGCCTACACTGATCAGGCGTCTGATCAGGGCCTACACAGTTTACAAAAAAGTTCAGCCATTGTCCAAATCAATTTTGAAGAAAACACAACCTGACACCCCTTAATTTTGGAATGGAATCCTGCTATATATAAGGAGGAAGATTCCATTTGGTACAAAAAGGGTTAAATACATATCATTCACATAATTTTCGCGTATGATTTACAAATGGGCCCCGTCAAGCGATTTTGGTACTTATCGCCTGTGCGAGCAGCGAAGGTTCAGGCGACCCTGCGCATCCGCACAGAACCTTCGCTGATCGCTCATACAAGCAGTGAATCAAGAGGAACCTTCAGACAGAAAGCCATATCCCTGGCCCCTCTGAATGGCTGAGCATACGCAGTTAAAATTTGTCATGACGGAATGCTCGAAAACACAAATTCGCTTGGCGGGGCTCAAATATCAACAACGCTGTTTTATCCTGCTTATTAATGTTCCAATTCCGTCGAACAATTATAAGCATTTAAATATTTCTACGGGCATCCGCGGTAAAGTGCACAAATCCATAGTAGGATATCTCATCTCAGTTTCAAACCTCACTCGGTACGCATGAGAAACCGCCGGTCAGTTGTTTTTCCTCAGTGTGTTCCGTTGTTTTTCTAGGCGTTAATTACTCTAAAGAAGTGAGTTAAAATAATACTAACTAAAACGCCTATAATTATATCTGGTATTATATTGAACTCCCCAGGCCCCCGCCTATCGGGGCTTGAAGAAAAAAAAGAGCTGCATTATGCTTCCACATAGAGCTGAAACCGACCGCACACGAATACTGGTAAACCGCTTAGAGGATCTAAGCCTGCCCGGGCAAAGCGGTGCGAGTCCATGCTTATAAACCCTATTGATTTCATTGGACGGCGGGGCTTGAGATGTCACTTCATCTCAATGTCGGGTAAACGTCCCACAAAATTGGAAGCAACGTCTCCAAAATGACCTATACAGTGTCAATGGGGACGTTAAACCTCGAATCAAACAAAATAAAATAGTGAACTCTTCCGGTAGGGGCTGTGTCAGGATTCACTATTCATAAAAAACAGCTGCAAATGACATATTTATTAAACTTATTGTGGACATTTCAATGCATAATTGTTTGAAAAAGAAGTTTGTTTAGAATGTTGATGTAAACTAGCGGTAAGTCAAGTGATTCAGCTTAAGTATCCTGACACTCCTTCAAAAATATTATTTTTGTCTGTTTGTCGAAAATTGCAACGCAACAAAGTGTTCGTTTTTAGGTATCTCTGATTCTGATTCTGGCTAAAATTCTGTCCTCATAAGAAAAACATATCCCTTGGAAATAATGGCGTCCAACATGGAGTCAGAAATGACAAATTTTGGGTAAAAATGACAACATCTTTCTTATTTCTGCTTTCAACATAGATTGTGGGTGCTCGTTAGAACCGCCTAAATGAGGCGGTTCTAACGAGTACCCACAATCTATGTTTTGAGCAAAAATAAGGCCGATGATGTTTACCCCCCTAAACCCCAGTTTTCTCAATATGAAGTTGGGTTTAGGGGGGTGTTCATTTCACGGACTTGTTCACGTGATATTGGCACCAGAGGTTTGTTTTCCACGTACTTTGTTCATATAAAACGAAGCATTTGGTGCTTTTAACATGATAATTGCATTGTTTCAGTTATCCCCTATATATTGCATTGTAACGCATTGACCTGATGAAGCTATGCTATCTCAAGACAAGTGAGCTTTATCACGTCAACGTGCCATTGCACTTTTATGAATGAAGTGGACTACCGGCAAAAATAGCTAAAAAGTTATTATTACTAGAAAAAATGTAAAACTTACATTAAAAAATATCAAAAGAAAAATAACGGTCAGCTGATAATAAATATACTGACTCATTATATTCGGGACGCACGGAGGACAATCGATAACTGATCGTAAATTGCATATTTTATGAATTTACTGGGGTATAAACTGATAAATAGAATACCAGATTCGTGTCATTTGATATCAAGTTTATCAGGCTCGGCTTCGGAAACTCATGCAGAATCGATCGGCAAGCCTCTCGATTCTACAAGCGTTCTCGAAACCTTGCCTGATAAACTTGAGTTTATCAGGCTCGGCTTCGAGAACGCATGTAGAATCGCTCGGCAAGCCTCGCGATTCTACAAGCGTTCTCGAAACCTTGCCTGATAAACTTGATATCAAAAGACACGAACCTGGTATTCTCTGTTGTTAAGTTTATATTTGCTATAGAAAAATACATAAATGCGTTGATTGTTTTCTATAGACCAAAGCAAAAATAAAAGGCGCAGTACCTTCTTGTTACTTAAGTCCTCGTAAGTATCCCTGCGTTTCGGCCCCGCCCTTCGGGGCTTGAAGAAATAGATGGGCTGCATGATGCTTCCAAGCAAAGCTGAAACCGACCGCACATGAGTACTGGTTAACTGCTTAGAGGGCTAAGCCTGCCCACGCAAAGCGGTCCTTGTCGGACTGTCCATGCTTATAAACCCTATTGGTTTCATTGGGCGGCAGGGCTTGAGATGTCATTTCATCTCAATGTCGGGTAAAATTCCCACAAAAGTCGGAAGCAACGTCTCAAAAATGACCTATGGGAGCTGTGGGTTAATTGTATCGATTCCTGGTCATTGCCTCCACTTCTATTATACAGTGTTGACGGTGACGTTAAACCTCAAATCAAACAAAACAAACAAAGCATCACGCTAACAGGTCCGTGAAATAAACACCCCCTTAAACCCCACTTTATAAAGAGAAAACTGGGGTTTACGGGGGTATACATTATTTTCCTTATTTCTGCTCCAAGACATAGGTTGTGGGTACTCGTTAGAACCGCCTCAATGAGGCGGTTCTAACGAGCACCCACAACCTATGTTTTTAGTAAAAATAAGAAAAATATCACTGATTTTCATCAGAAAAGTAGCCATTTTGGAGATGTGAAAAAATGCACTATGTGACACGGGTGTGTTATCGTAATGGTATCACTGAGTTGAAGCAAATTCCGGTATACAGCCATTAAAAGAATTAGCCTGGCTCTTCTTATCGCTGAGGTCAAAGTGTTGCGTAGAGGTCTACCAATAGTATCTGGGCTGAACCATGTGCTTCGTTTAGCCAACAGTGTACATGTAGTTTGGAAACAGTGTAGCCCAAGATCAAAATGCGAAATATAATCACTTTTTTCACTGTTTGTTTGCAACTCAAATATTTAAAGATGGAAGGGAAAAGTCTTAATCCTCGTTCAGGACAGATTGTTCCTGTATGAAGTACAAGAAGAGCTATTGTAGAGCCCTGGTTATGCGCATTTTCGTTCCTGTCTCGCTGCTTATTATTATTTCATTTTTATTTCGACGGCCCCGACCTTCGGGACTTGAAGCCTCGCGATTCTACAAGCGTTCTCGAAGCCTTGCCTGATAAACTTGATACCAAAAGACACGAAGCTGGTATTCTCTATGTATCGATTCCTGATCATTGCCTCCACATCTATATTGAACACGAATACTGGCGTCTTGATGTTGCCGATGACAAACTCAACAATCTCGGCACCATCATCCTACCAAATTCAAACATTTATGCTATGTACTTCAGGGGCCAGTTGTTCAAAACTAACGACGAAGTTAGTTACCGTATCGTTAAAACTTTGATCATTAGATAGGGCAAATATGTTGAAATTTTTGCTGAAAAAATGTGAGCAGCTTTTGCCGATGCAAAAGCTGCTCACATTTTTTCAACAAAAATGCCAAAATTTTCACTATTGTACTTGCTAGAACAGTTAACTGCTAACAAGCTCGTTAAGCTAACGATGCTTTGAACAACTGGCCCCAGGTCAAGAGAAGGAGAAACCGGATTACTGCTCATTTCGAAAACACTCCTATATAAATGCATTGTAAACTTCACCAGTTTACCGCCGAAAAATCGAAAATTTTAAAATGAAAATTTGTCATACTTTTCTTATTTTTGCTCGAAATATAAATTGTAGGTACTCGTTAGAACTGCTTCGATAAGGCGGTTCTGACGAGTACCCACAATCTATATTTAAGACCAGAAATAAGAAAAATAAGGTTTACCCCTGTGAACCCCACTTTTAGAATATCAAAGTGGGGTTCAAGGGGGTCAAAATTATATTGGCGTGTTTTCGTGATGTGATGCGTTTGAAATTCGTTTTGAAAAGACACCAAACAAATACAAAAAAAGAAAAATGTGAGAAAAAATATAATAAAGGCTTACAAATTATACTGAAGCCAAAAAAAAAAAAAAAATAAATAAATAAATAAATAAAAAAATAATAAGGAAAAGCATATTACTACGAAAGCCTACTAGGGTCAAAATAAGATGAGAAAAAAATATATTTTCTCGTACAAACGAGAAAATTTCTCGTACGAACGAGAAACTTTCTCGTACAAACGAGAAATTTTCTCGTACAAACGAGAAATTTTCTCGTTCAAACGAGAAAAAATCTCGTACAAACGAGAAACTTTCGCGTAGGAACGACAAAAATTCTCGTACAGACGAGAATTTTTTCTCGTTCCTACGAGAAATTTTCTCGTACAAACGAGAAAAAAATCTCGTACAAACGAGAAAAAATCTCGTACGAACGAGAATATTTGGTCAAGGTAATGACTCAATTACTCCTAAGGCTTGTAAAGTCGATGATGGAAAACCATTATGTAGACAACCCATCATTATTATAATAACAGTTTTTGGGTCGATTGTTTTGTCAGTTGACCCAACGTTTAGCAAAGTAGTTGCTGTCCACGTGACTATAACTGATCTGTAGAAAATCCAGGTAACGGCAATTTTTAGAATAAAGCTGCACTATTCTCATCGCTGTGATATCATTGTGTTGCGTACGAGGGTTATCTATAGAATCTGGTCAAGAATCATGTGTTAGGTTTGGCAAACAATGTAGACCCAGATTATGTGTCGCAGAACGCGATGTTTGATCAATGTCTACAGTATTTGCTTACAGTACAGAAATATAAAGGTTAAACGAAATGGGCCAGGATCATTTTTACAGTTACATTTATTTATTTTATGCTTCCCCTTAAGAAGGGAAGAAACAAAAATAAATGAAACGTTGTTTCCAATTTTGTGGAATTTTTACCCGACATTGAGATGAAATGACTTCTCAAGCCCTGTCACCCAATGAAACCAAAATGCTTTATAAGCATGGACTCGCACCGCTTTGTCTAGGCTGGCTTAGATCCCCTGAGCGGTTTACCAGTGCTTGTGTGCGGCCGGTTTCTGCTCTGCATGGATGCATCATGCAGCCCATCTATTTCTTCAAGCCCCGATGAGCGGGGGCGAATATAAATAAATTATAAAATAAATTAAATAATGTTACAGTATGAACAAATGCAATCTTCTAGTAGGGCTTATTTATTTATTTATTTATTGGAAATTTCTTGACACATATACACACATTGCAAAAAGCAGGTACCATCTGCGGGCCTTTAACCCTTTCAACACCGGCCCCGATAGCTCAGTTGGTAGAGTGTCCGCTCCGGGGAACGGGAGGTCTCGGGTTCGATCCCGGGCCGCGACATACCAAAGTCGTTAAAAATGGTACTAGCTGCTCCTCGCTTGGCACTCAGATTTACGGGGTAGAGCTAGGACTGGTCGATCCAGTGTCAGGATAATGTGACTGGGTGTGGTATCATGTAATGTGTCAGGGACATGATACTTCAGTGAGGCAGCACTATAAACGTGAGCATTGAGCTCCCTGTCGCAACCAGACACCGTCGTGATATGACTGAAAAATTGTTGAAAGCGACGTTAAACCCGAATTCACACACACACACACACACACACATAACCCTTTCAACCCTGTAGATCGGTACAGATACCTTTGCAAACAGTGTAGATCCAGAAAAGACGGTCATAATGAGCCGTCTTACTAGCACGGCCACCATTTGACGTGAAAGAGTCAATTAACTTCTACCCGTCGTAAAACACCACGTTGTTCAATACACGTGTTATGATGAGTTTCCAGATTCTTGTTATGAACAAGAAAAATGTCGTACAAACGAGAAACTTTCTCGTACAAACGAGAATATTTCTCGTTCCTACGAGAAAATTCTCGTACAAACGAGAATATTTCTCGTTCCTACGAGAAACTTTCTCGTACGAACGAGAAAAATTCTCGTACGAACGAGAAAAAATCTCGTACGAACGAGAAATGTTCTCGTTCCTACGAGAAAGTTTCTCGTTCCTATGACATTTGTTTCTTGTTCATACGAGAAATTTACTATCTACTTAATTTAATTACCCCTTATCACCTCCTTTAAAATGGCCATTGATTCGGTGCTAGGCTTAGGAATCGGGGTCATTTGTATAATCCCTCTTTTGATACATACCTTTTTTGTTTAAACTGTTGTTTGTAGCCATTGCCTATGTGTACCTTTAACTGCCAAACTGCTGTTTGTTTGTTTTGTTTGTTTGAGCTGAGGTTTAACGTCCCCGTCAACACTGAAAAGGTCATTTTGGAGACGTTGCTTGCAATTTTGTGGGATTTTTACCGGACATTGAGATTAAATGACATCTCAAGCCCTGGTGCCCAATGAAACCAATAGGGTTTATAAGCATGGACGATCCGACTCGTGCGCACCGTTTTGCCTGGGCATGCTTAGATCCTCTAAGCGGTTTACCATTACTCGTGTGCGGGTCGGATTCAGCTCTGCGTGGAAGCATCATGCAGCCCATATATTTCTTCAAGCCCCGATGGGCGGGGCCGAACTGCTGTTTGTAGCCATTGCTTATATATACGTAATATCTGGCATGCGAACACTCTGTTTCTTGGCGGAGATACCATAGCAAAAGGAGTCTTCGTGCATATGCACCCAGCGAAGTCTACCTTAGTTATTAAACCTTAGCCTGCCAATGACAACAATTGTCGTCTGCTTTGTTGTCTGCTTGTTACATGTTGCAAACAATGTTGAGCAAGATACTGAAACTGTAGTGGTGGTAGGAGTCCATATTGTTTGCCGGTATGCTTTGTTTGACGTACTCGTCATCTTTGAAGACACTGCTTTCATTTTGTGGGACCGTGACCCGACACTAAGATGAAATGACCTGTCAAGCTCTATCACCCAAAGGAACCGCTAGGCTTTTCGTTTGAATTGAGGCTTAACGTCCCCGTCAACAATAGTTAGGTCATTTTGAAGACGTTTCCGGTTTTGTGGGACTTTTACCCGACATTGAGATGAAATGACTTCTCAAGCCCTGTAGCCCATGGAAACCAATGTGTTTATTGAATAGACGGTCCAACTCGCAACGTGCACCCTAAACTATTTCACAAAACTCCGATGGGCGGGGACCACCGCTAGGACGGTCCGACTCGCACCAAAAAGTTTGCAAGATGAACCAGCAGACGACATTTTCACATGAAGTTTATCATGGCATCTTAACTGTCAAACATGGGCCAAGTAACATCCATATACCGCAGAGAAAATTTCTCATTACTGCGAAAAATATTCTCGTTCGTACGAGATTTTTTTTCTCGTTCATACGAGAAAAGTTCTCGTTCGAACGAGAAAGTTTCTCGTTCGTACGAGATTTTCTCACAACAGTTGTCGACTGCGTTATTTAAAAAGCCATTGTTGCAAACAGTGTGTCCCTACTGTTTGTCTATATAATTTGTCTGTATGTTGAGGTTTTATATCCCCGTCAGCACTATTTAGGTCATTTTCAAGACACTGCTGCCATTTTGTGGGACTTTTACCCGACACTGAGGTGAAATGAAATCTCCTGCCCTACCGCCCGAAGGAACCGCTAGGCTAGGGTTTAACGTCCTCGTTAACAATATTTAAGTCATTTCGGAGATATTGCTTCCAATTTTATGGGACTTTTACCCGACATTGGGATGAAATGACATCTCAAGATTTTCCGGACAATGAAACCAGTAGGGTTTATATGCACGGACGGTCCGACTTGCACTAATTTACCTTGGCAGGCTTAGACTTTCTAAGCGGTTTTCCAGTACTCATGTGCGGTCGGTCTCAACTCAGTGTTGAAGCACCTTGCAGCCTAATCTATTTCTCTAAGCTCTGATGGCGGGGGCCACCGCAAGGGTTTAAGGAGCTGCCCGACACGTACCAAAAAGTTGCAAGATGAAACAGCAGACGACATTTTCACATGCAGTTTATCTCAGCATCTTAAGGGTCAAACATGGGCCAAGTGGCATCCATGTACCACAGCGAAATTTCTCGTTCGTACGAGATTTTTTCTCGATTGTACGAGAAAGTTTCTCGTTCGTACGAGATTTTTTGTCTTAATAATTGTCGCCTGTTTGTTGTCTGTTACTTTAAAAGCCATTGTTGCAAACAGTGTGGAGCAAGATACTGCTCATGTACAAATGTAGTGGCAGTCTGGTATGGGTTCATACTGTTTGCCTGTTTGCTTTGTCATTGTGTTGAGGTTTTGCGTTTGTTTGTTTGTATTGAAGATTAACGGCCCAGTCAACACTATTTTATGTCATTTTTGAGCCGGTCAGTTTACCAATCTACACTTTTCCTGAACTGGCTTATACGTAAGCGGTTAACCAGTACAGCGCACATTCTTTCTCCAGAAACTGCCCTTCTTGAATAGTTGATTTGATTTAAGGTTTAACGTCCCCGTCACCTCTTTGTAGGTCATTTTGGGGACGTCACCCTTCTTTAATCAGTGGAAGGGAGAGAATGGCCGTAGAAAAGGTTTCATGATCAATCTCCACGAAAGAATGTTGCCGACCTCGGCAGGAATCGAACCCGCGTCCTACTGATCACCAGTCCGACGAGCATCCGACTGAGCTACCGAGGCCGGCTTGAGGTTTTAAGTACCCATCATTTTATGAAGACACTGCTTCCATATTGTGGGACTTTTATCCGACACTGACATGAAATGACATGTCAAGCCCTACCGCACAAAGGAACCGCTAGGCTTTTCATTTGAACTGACGCTTACCGTCAAGACTATTTAGGAAATTTTGGAGACGTTGCTTCCAATTTTGTGGGACTTTAATCCGACATTGAGCTGAAATGACTTCTCAAGCCCTGGCGTCCAATGAAACCAATATGGGTTAAATGCATGGCCGTTCCGACCCGCAACACTTTACCTGGACAGGCTTAAATCTTCTAAGCGGTTTTCCAGTACTCATTTGCGGTCAGATTCAGCTCTGCGTGGAAGCACCTTGCAGCCTCATCTATTTCTCCAAGCCCCGGTGGGCTGGGTTTAAAAAGCGGTCTGACTCACACCAGAAAGTTTACAGACAACAATTTCATATGTAATTTATCTTAGCATCACTATGGGCCAAGTGGCATCCATGTCCCATAGAGCAAAGCCTCTGATCAGACTGCGCTAATGCATAGACTGATCTGAGTCTTCACTGGATGCACATGTACAACAAAATTTCTATGAGAAATATTCTCGTTCGTACGAGATTTTTTTTCGTTTGTACGGGAAAGTTTCTCGTTCGTACGAGATTTTTTCTCGTACGTACGAGATTTTTTTCGTTTCTACGAGAAAGTTTCTCGTTCGAACGAGATTTTTTCTCGTACGTACGACATTTTGTCTTGTCATAACACCAACACGGGTATTGATTAACGTGGCGTTTTACAACGGGTATAGAAGTTAATTGACTCTTTCACCTCTGTGTTTCTGCGGTTAATTCTTCCATCTTTGTACATGTATTTGGAATCGTCCATACTTGTATATAGGAGGTTGAGATGAGACCAATAGCAGGATAGCAACTGGTGTTCGTGCTGGTAAGACGGCTCATTATGAGCGTCTTATCTGGATCTACACTGTTTGCAAAAGTATCTGTACTGATATACAGGGTTGAAAGGGTTAAAGGTCGGTAGATGTAATGAAAGCATGCGTACGTGTGTATATGTTTCAAGAAATTTCTAATAATAAATAAATAAATAAATAAATGTGATGACAGCATATGTACCAGCCCTTTGTTAAATCTAAAATAGAAAATTGCATTTGTTCATACTGAATCTACAACGCTATTTATTTATTTATTTATTTATTTATTTTTGTTTGTATGAGCATAAAATAAATAACTGTAGAAGAGCCGATAGCTCAAGTTTCATATTGATCACTAGCGGCAGGGTCAGTTTTATCCACTGCAACTTAATTTTTTTTTAACCAAAGCATTGACAGCACTGGTGGGTCGATTGTTTTTTTTTTTGTTTTTTTTTTTTTTTTTTTTTTTTTTAAGGGTAGGCTGGAAAAATGATCCTGACCCATTTCGTTTAACCCTTAAATTCCTTTACTGTAAGCAAAAAGTGTAGACATTGATGAGACATCGCGTTCTTCGACACATATTCTGGGTCTACATTGTTTGCCAAACCTGACACATGATTCCAGTCCAGATTCTATAGATAACCCTCGTACGCAACACAATGATATCACAGCGATAAGAATATCGCAGCTATTTTCTATAAATTACCATTTTCTACAGATCAGTAATAGTCACGTGGACAGCAACTACTTCTGACAAATCAATCGAACCAATCACTGTTATTATAATAATGATGAGTTATCTACAAAATGGTTTTCCATCATCGACTTTACAAGCCTTAAGAGTAATTGAGCCATTACTTTGACCAAATATTCTCGTTCGTACGAGATTTTTTTCTCGTTTGTACTAGAAAATTTCTCGTTTGTACGCGAAAATTTCTCGTTTGTACGAGAATATTTCTCGTTTGTACGAGAAAGTTTCTCGTTTGTACGAGAAAGTTTCTCGTTTGTACGAGATTTTTTCTCGTTTGAACGAGAAAGTTTCTCGTTTGTACGCGAAAATTTCTCGTTTATACGAAAATATTTCTCGTTTGTACGAGAAAGTTTCTCGTTTGTACGAGAAAGTTTCTCGTTTGTACGAGAAAATATTTTTTTTTTCTCAACTTATTTTGACCCTAGCAGGCTTTCGTATATTACAAAATAGTAACAAAAAATAAAAATGCTTTTCAACAGGAAAAGAAACAAAATATAAGGAGACACATTAGGTTAACAAGTACATGAAATGAACACCCCTCTAAATCCCACTTTATATGCAGAAAATTGTGGTTTACAGGGGTACACCTTTGGGGGAGGCAACTCCTACAAAAGTGTTTTTGTCGCCCATGTCAATAGGGGTCAACTCTTAAAGGAAGGAATTTCCTTTCCTTTAAGAGTGGACCGTTTTTCATGGGACAGGACCCCTTTTTCAGTGGGAATAGGTAACAGGAAGTCCCGAAAATTGACTCCCCTTGCAAAATGGCGAAAAAATCTGCTAGGTGTCCCCATTCCCCTTAAAAGAAATCACAAAAACGAAAGGCGCTTTCATGTATGTTTTTGTCACGTGTATAGAAGTGAAGGCAGTGATCAGGAATCGATAAACTAAACCACAGCTCCCCTCATAGTGACACCAAAGAAAAAGAAACACAGACATGAAACAAGAGGGCTCAGAGGGCTCTAATTCGCTCACCTGAATGCTACTGTCTCTAGTACATTTTTTTTAGCTCTGGTGATTATCGTGTTCGTCAGAGTGGAACGATCTTAGCTATTTTGGTTTGTCACCTAGGCAACATGCCTGTGGAGTTTGAATCAAATTGACCCAAGGGTTAAGGAAAAGATCGCATTTGAAAAAATTTAACATTTTTTTTTTTATATTTTTAACTCTGGCGGCCACCTTGTTCATAGGACCGGAATTATTTTAGCTGTTTTGGTAGAGGGTCATCTAAGCAACATTCCTATGAAGTTTGAATGGAATTGGCGCAAGGGTACAGGAGGAGTTGTCGTTTGAAGATATTTTCTATTTTTAGCTCTGGTGGCCATCTTGGTCATCAGAGCGGAATGATTTTAGCTATTTCGGTAGGAAGTCACCTGGGCAAAATTTCTGTTACGTTTGAATCAAATTTGCCCAAGGGTTTAGGAGAAATTCGCATTTGAAGCAAATTAACGTTTTTCTATTTTTACCTCTGGTAGCCATTTTGTTCATCGGAGCGGGATCGTTTTAGCTATTTAAGTATAGTAGTCATCTAAGCAAGATTCCTATGATGTTTGAATGAAATTGGCCCAAGGGTACACGTAGGTTGTCGTTTGAAGATTGTTTCTGTTTTTAGCATGGGGCGGGGGCATCTTGTTCATCAGAGCGGAAAGACTTTAGCTATTTTGGTAGGGAGTCACCTAGGTAACAGTCTTGTGAAGTTTGAATCAAATTGACCCAAGGGTTAAGGGGGAGTTCGCGTTTTGAAGCTAATTTACGATGTTTTTCTATTTTTAGCTATGACAGCCATTTTGCTCATCAGAACAGAACTGCTTAAGCTATTTTAATAGAGGGTCACCTAAGCAACAGTCCTATCAAGTTTGAATCAAACCGGCCCACGAGTACAGGATGAGTTGTCGTTTATAGATTTTTTCTATTTTTAGCTCTGGTGGCCATCTTGTTTGTCAGAGCGGAACGATTTTAGCTATTTTGGTAGGAAGTCACCTGGGCAACATTACTGTGAAGAGTTTGAATCAAATTGGCCCAAGGGTTCAGGAGGAGTTCGCGTTTGAAGCAAATTTACGATGTTTTGTTTTTCTATTTTTAGCTCGAGGGGGGGGGTATTGTTCATCGGAGCAGAACGATTTTAGCTATTTTGGTAGAGGGTCACCTAAGCATCATTCCTATGAAGTTTGAATGAAATTGGCCTAAGGGTTTGGGAAGCGTAGTCGTTTAAATATTATTCTATTTTTAGCACTGGTGGTCATCTTGTTCATCGGAGCAAAACGATTTAGCTTTTTTGGTAGCGGGTTACCTAAGCATCATTCCTATTAAGTTTATATGAAATTTGCCCAGGGGGTTGGGAGGAATAGTCGTTTAAAAATTATTCAATTTTTAGCTCTGGTGTCCATCTTGTTCATCGGAGCAGAACGATTTTAGCTATTTTGGTAGGGTCACTTTGGCAACTTTTCTATGAAGTATGAATGAAATTAGCCGAGGGCTATGGGAGGAGTAGTCATTTAAAGATTTTTATCTATTTTTAGCTCTGGTGGCCATCTTGTTCTTCAGAGCAGAACCATTTAAGCTATTGTGGTAGAGAGCCACCTAGGCAATATTCCTATTAGTTTAAATGAAATTGGTCCGAAGGTTTAGGAGGAGTTGTCTTTTAAAGCAATTGTTGATGAAGGGCGACGCACGATGGACGACGGACATTGACCTATCACAATAGCTCAGGTGAGCTGATACCTGACACTAATGGAAACATCAATAGCGGAAAGCCAAAAGGACAGTTACGTTCACACAAAATGGCCTATTGGCTCTCCAAAACAAAATAAAAAAAGACAAACCATAACAAAAATCAACCGCGACGGAAGAACCGCCTTTGAACGGTCTATGAAATGAATTCCAGCGGGGGAGGTGGGGGTGTGGGGGGGGGGGGGGGGGGTACTTAAGTCGATTTTACGCAGCTGCAATTCTCCCCCTTACTGCCGTTGCGATTTAGACAAATAATTTTGTCAGTCCGCATTAAGGCCTCCTAACTCATCAGTGCAACATATCCGAAAACATCAAGATGAAACAACGGTGAGGTCTCGACAGCAAGAAAACACTGAAATGCTGGAGCAAAATAAAACAAACAGTTAGGATCTGATGGGCCCGACCAGAGACAGCCGAGCATCACAACAAGACTGTGTAATGAACAACCATGAGAACCCAACTTTATAAGGGATGGGGTTGCAGTGTTATACACTACTCCTCTAATTTCTACTCCAAAACATACATTATGGATACTCGTTAGAACCGCCTTCTTTAGCCCGTTCTACGTTCTAACGAGCATCAACAGTCTATTTTTGAGGAGGCGGTTCTAACAAGCCCCCAAAACTCTTTGAGCAGCAATAAGAAAAATATAACGGCTTTTCATCATAAAAACCTCAGTGTTGTATATATGAACATCACGTGAACAAGTCCGTGAAATGAAGACCCCCCTATACCCCACTTTATATACAGAAAACTGGGGTTTACGGGGGTAAACATTATTTTCCTTATTTCTGCTCCAAGACATAGGATGTGGGTTAGGGCTGACTATCGATGCCAATTTTGACTATCGTGATAGTATTGCTATCGTGGAAACTACTATCACGATACTATCACTATCGCAGCATACTATCACGATACTATCGTGATACTATCGGGTACTGTTATAAATGATTCATAGGTGTTATGTCACTCACATAAAAATGGCTAAGAGTGACAGAACGAGTTAGGAAAATTGCAATGGCCTTATTGTATGTTTCTTGTGTTTTAATATCAGCATTCATGAGGAGACGGCTCTTTTTATATCCCACCACCTACAGAGGACCCACCCCTTAAAAATAGCTTGATGCTTCCAGTATATATTCCTGTCTTAGCTTTAATACCTATGCACATACACCTTTGCAGTGTTTGAGATTTTCTGCTTGTGGAAACTGTCACATGCTGATCGTTCTTCGATTGTTTGATGTTTGCCGCCTGTGGTAAATTAATCTGTGTATTCAGTTAATAAGGTAACTTGATCATTACATAGTATTACGTAATCACAGCACGACATTTTAGCACCTCTTTAAGGGCGACATGAATCTAACAAACTGCATTAAAACTTGAATTTACATATTTTTTATTTGAACTTAGCATCAAAAGCTAGACTATCAAAATAGGAGTAAAGCAATGAACAAGTCGAGGTTTTCATTAAGCAATACGTACAGGGCTCGACCTGGGCACTCTGACTCTGTGGACATTGCACACCAGACAGCTAAGCAGCAATAATAATAAAGTTTTTATGTAATGAAATTGGGCCGTTTTGACCTGTTATTTTTTTCTGGAATATCCCTCAAGATATTGTAAAAGAAAGACAACCAAAAATAAAATAAGGAAGACACATGAAAAAGAAAAACGGCAAATTGTCCACCATTCACCTTAATAAAGTACTTGATAGACGTAGACCTAAGGCCACGTGCTGCACACTTTTTGGTTGTGTTCTTTTCCTGCAGAATGACGGCAGGAAAATAAATCTTTGTCAGCTTAAATGTTCCCCACAGAGTTCTACTGAAATCCCAATCGGTCCGACCAGCACACTGACGACATCATCATTGATGCATGTGTGCATACTTATCGACTAATCTGAGTCTATCATGTACGCACATGCGCATTCTGTGCATTTCTCGGGAATCATGAGACCACGAACGGGCGGTTTGACAGTCTGGTCCTAATACTCATTAGCTGTCGTGTTTGTCAGATGCAAAAAGAGTCACATAATTATACAAGTTAAATTGCATTATACCGTCGTTTATTATACATTTGCCGATGTGAATGAGTCCGCACACAGCAAAAACAAACATTTCTTCATACAAAAGATCAGCTTGTGCATCTTGCAAATGTCTTCAAAACTGAGCAGGGAAATGACGTTTGTCCCAGAAGCCATACTACGAAGGCTAATACAAACAGCGAACATTTATATATGACTGTGCAGGCTGATCTGAGCCTTCACATGTCGCACAGATTTCACTGTCATGTTTTCAAAAAGTTGCATGCAACAACTATGTGAGCAAATTATCATTGACGTTTTGTTATTGAAAAACGCGGGAAAATTTCTTACTGCCTCAACTGCACGTGCAAAAAGGACGGCGGGAAATTCATCGCCGCAAGAAATTCACTACGATACACATGTGCGAACAGCAAAGACTCAGATCATCATGCACATATGTGAAGGCTTATCAGTCTGTCCTGATTACAGCTGCATGGATATACTTGTCAAAAATACTTGCGTCATTACACAACAGTACGGGTATATTTTCAAGGTCTATTCAAGAAAAAAAAACTATCGAAACTATCGATAGTTGAATGAACTATCGGCGATAGTTATCGATAGTCCAGAGTACTATCGATGCATTGCTATCGAGGCAGTCCCTATCGCGATGCATCGATCTATCGATGCATCGTTACACCCCTAAATTGTGGGTACTCGTTAGAACCGCCTCATTGAGGCGGTTCTAACGAGCACCCACAACCTATGTTTGCAGTATTTATAAGAAAAATATCAAGGATTTTCATCAGAAAAATGGCCATTTTGGAGATGTGTAAAAATGCACCGATTCGCACGGGTATGTTATCGAAATGAAATGTCGCCATTCCACATGGTGTGTTAACCTAGTGTAATCGATGACATTAACCACGAGCAATTCTTCGTATTTTGCTTTATTTTTACAAAAAATACGCCGGGCCACCCCCCCCCCGCCCATCGGGGCTGGGCTGAATGATGCTTCCACACAGAGCGCGGCGTCTGATTAGGGCCTCCACTGTTTGCTAAAAGTACAGTCATTTAAACAACAAATTGATGAAAACACAATCTGACACTTCTAAATTTTGAAATGGACTCCTGCTATATATAAGGAGGAAGATTCCATTTGGTACAAATACCAAATTTCTTGATCCCAATACTACATTATTGGTAGCCATTGGTATTTATGCAGTAAGAGTTAGCGGTAATTTGTGTAATTACGGGTCACCGAAATGGCCAAAAGCAAGGACAAGACCACTGGACCGTCGCCGAGAAATTAGGGACGAAAGCCGGAGAATGAAAGCGGTAGGTCGAGAATATTTTTATGCTCAACTCCAGTGAGCATGGAATTTTTCATACTCACAAATTTTAAAATACCAACAACTGATGTGAGCAGGACAAATAGCATTCTTTATGAGCAAACAGTAAAGAAATTAAATTAGTAAAAAATACTTCAGGAATTGATAGAATCAGAACTCAAAACCCGACTACCTCAAACGTCCATTACGATAACACACGAGTGTGCAATCTTTCATATCTCCAAAATGGTTATTTACTGATGAACCTTTGTGATATATTTCTTTTTTTTTTACTCCAAACTTAGGTTGAGGGTGCTCGTTAGATTTGTTTGATTTGTTTGATTTGAGGTTTAACGTCCCCGTCAACACTGTAAAGGTCAGTTTGGAGACGTTGCTTCCAATTTTGTGGGACTTTTACCCGACTTTGAGATGAAATGACATCTCAAGCCCTGTCGCCCAATGCAACCAATAGGGTATATTAGCATGGACGATCCACCTCGCACCGCGGTTCCTGGACAGGCTTAGATCCTCTAAGCGGTTTACCAGTACTAGTGTGCGGGCCGGATTCAGCTCTGCGTGAAAGCATCGTGCAGCCCATATATTTCTTCAAGCCCCTATGGGCGGGGGCGGGGGTGCACGTTAGAACCGTTGGTGCGGTTCTAACAAGTACCCACAACCTATGTCTAAGAACAAAAATAAGAATAATAATGTATACCCCTGCCAGTTTTCTCTATATAAAATGGGATGTAGAGTTTTCATTACACGGACTTGTTCACACGATGAAAGGGAAAAACAACCCAGCAGGCACATGACGTAATAGCGACGTCACATCGACGTCGATACAACGTCATGACGTTAATACAACGTCACATCAACGTCGGTGCAACGTCATGACGTTAATACAACGTCACATCAACGTCGGTGCAACGTCATGACGTTGCACCGACGTTGATTTGACGTTGTCCTAGCGACGTGTGCCTGCTGGGAAGCTCATCTTAACAAACAACAAAACCACAATCCACACGAACAGGTTAGCAGCTCTCATTTCTGAACCGAATAATTTGAATACACTGAAATGTAAAAATGAAACGTTTAAAAATTGAACAGCATCGATTATAAAACAAATCAAAGCGGGTACATGGAGTAATTATTACGTCACATCAACTTTGGTACAACGTCATGACATTAATGCAACGTCGTATCTACGTCGGGCACCGACAGTGATTTGACGTTGCCCTGACGACGTGTGCCTGCTGGATATGATTTGTTTTGTTTGTTTGATTTTTGAGGTTTAACGTCCCCGTCAACACTGTCCGACTTACACCGCTTTGCCTTGGCAGGCTTAGATCCTCTAAGCGGGTTATCAGTACTTTTGTGCGGGTCGGATTCAGCTCTGCGTGCATGGAAGCATCATGCAGCCCATCTATTTCTTCAAGCCCCGCTGGGCGGGGGGCGATTGCTGGGAATGATACAGCTACGGAAGTACCGCCTTAGGACGGCCAGTAATAAACGTTCTGCTGCAGCTGATCTTGGTCTGAAAGAATTTGCAAATGTGCATTTTATGGTCCTTCAGGCTTATATGGATTAATATATGCTAACTTTACTTACAAGCATTTGCTTTATTGTCCTGTTGTTTGAAGGTATCAAAAATTCGTCGAAATCTATGATTCCAAAATATGTATAACCGGACATCCTCTCAAACGCATCATAAATAGGAAGCCTCAAGTCTTCGAAAGTTTGTTGGACCTTTTGAGACAGATTACGCTGATACAAATCTGCAAGATACTGATCAGATAAGAATAGTCATGCCGTTGCGACATTATGAGATTCTTGCACACCAGATAAGGAAATTAATAGTTTTAGCTTGGGATAGAAATTCTGTTCTAACCCTGGTGTTCTTACCCAAAATCGAGTATTCTCGCGTGTTTGATAAATGCGCTGGTTGAATACGACCTCATATGCGCCGTCGTTAAGGTTGACGTCACAGCACGTTACGTTGCGTCACTAAACATAACTGTAGTGTCATCACAACATGGCGGAAAGTGACTGCAGAATTAAATCCGCTCTAAGAAAGGGAAGGCATGCAAGAAAAAGAATCCTATATGGGTGTGAGGGATGGATAGAACAATCCGTCCCTCGGGATCACTGTCCGTCATCACTCGGCAAGCCTCGTGATGCCGGACAGTGATCCTCGGGACAGATGTGTCGATCCACCCCTAACACCCATATAAGATTCTTATAATCTGATATGGGATACTGCTGTAGATTGGCGATTCCAACTCGAGGGATGACCGTGCTGAGAGGCGAGGCTACGCCGACGTTTCGCTCAGCACGGTCATCCCTAGGGCTGGAAACGCCCATCTACAACATAACCCTATATTAGATCCCTTTTTTCGTGCACAACGCCACCAAACATTTTCATTTTCCTTTATTTAACGTTTTAATTTTCGTACACTATAGATATGTAGTTTGCCAAGGTAAAACATCAAGGTAAGAACAAAATTTCTATCACAGGCTAAAACCACGGATTTCTTTATCTGGTGTGCAAGAAAAAGTTATCTTTCATTGTTCTGGAACAGGGTGCAGTTGTTGAAAACTAACGATGTCGTTAGTGGACATATCGTTAAATTTAAACTGTTCATTATTTGTCAATGATACTCATGTGGACAACAGTACCCAGCAGGCACATGATGTAATTCTGACATCACATCAACGTCGGTTCAACGTCACAACTACGTTGGTGCAACGCCATGACGTTGCACCGACGTTGATTTGACGTTGTCCTAGCGACGTGTGTGTGAATTTCTGCCCGGAGGTTTAGTTTGAGTAACTGACATAATCCTGTGTTTATGACAACGGCGCTCATTTAATTTTGGTTTTACGACCATTTCATGATTATTTCACTCATCCGATTTAACCGATCGTTAATCAGAGGTAGGCGAAAACTGGACTATCCAGAGAAAAAACACCTGTCCATCCGTTGCAGACCTTTGCGTCTGACATATGACGCAAGCCAGGCTGGAACCCACAGCGGCGAGGGACCTAATGATTAAGAGTCAGTGCTTTTATCCACAAGGTCAAGGAGGCTCGCCTGCTAGCTGTCTTTGAAAACGTCTAAAGATTAAGTGGCAAGACATTATTCCTCAAGGAGGCTGGGGTGCAGTCGGTATATTCTCTTCTGAAACAGGCAGACTTTAGGTGTATAATTTGCTGACGATTTCCAATGAAATTGTCATCGACAGTGGTGACACCAGATGAAAAACTTATTTCTTACATGCTTTTCAATGAATGATAGAGATTTATCAGTGAAATATAAATCGATATTTTCAGCGTTTCAAACAGTGAAAATACGATTTTTTATTTTTCACTGTTTGGGACTACTTTTTTCTTCAAATCTAACACTAATTTCAATTTTATCTTTGTCAGATAACTGAACAATACTGAAATGTGTTCTAATTGACGCATAGCCCGTTCATGTGTGACGGGGACGTTACTGACGTCATTTATGACGCTGACGTCACGTCTTTTGTCGCGCGACGTTAGACTTGCCAGCAACTTCTTTGGAAAACTACTCTCTCAATTATTTCATTAATCATTCATAATAATACCATCCCAGGCCATTTCTCAGGTGCAAACTATCAGTTTACACCCAATAGTATACCCACTAAACACGATGGACACCACTAAATTGACGCGAAACGAACAGGAACAAAGATAATTTTCTCCGAATGTGAGCGACACCATTAAAGACGCTAAATATTGCCTTTTGAAGCATGTAAGAAACAGAAAATTTGATTTTTTCAGTGCAAGATCAAATTTTATTTCACTCATGAACACCAAAACTGCTATTTTCACTCGTGGCTACGCCACTCGTGAAAATAACAGTTTTGGTGTTCATTCGATGAAATAAAATTCGATCTTACACTGAAAAAATCAAATATCCGCTATACCTTCCACCTTCTAAGGCTGGTGCACAAGTTTTTTTTTTTGTGGAGTCTAATATAAATTAAAAGTTCAAATTGAAGTAAAAGCATTTTTTCATGCATTTCAATGCGGAATTCTTTCTTCGTTTCATCCAAAAATGACAATGCGGCCCCTTCTTAGTTTAACACCCCCTGTATCCACCATACAACCAACCAGCCGACTACGGAGATCAGATGCAACTTAACACGTCACGTGCAGTGACGAAGACAGGTAAGAGGACGATTTTCCCTCATTTTGTTCCTATATGAGCTGAAAGCTTTGGAAGAAGAAAAGCGTACTTTACTGCTAATTTGGCCGTTCTCTTTCAATTAAAAGACAACTCCTACTGCCAGAAAAGTATACATTTAAACCGGAAAGCTCGCGTGAGGAACACCAAACCCATTTTCAATCGAGGATATCTTGGCTTCTGCTCTGTTGAATTACATCGTGGATGTGTCTGTATATACAATAAACATTCCTGGTCACGTAATAACAAAAGATATTGTTCAAATAAAACACGTTTTCCCACAATATTGCCTAAAACACATCTGGATTCGGATTTTATGGAGGCAACCGACTTCGGTTTGTATTTTTAGAGGAAGCAACCAACTACGGAGATTTTTCGTCGAAAATGATGCAATCGACTTTGGAATATGCGACAAAAAATGATGCAACCGACATTTGAGAAATAAGATGACATGCAATATGGAATTAACAAACCTTACGCCAAATCAATGTTGTTGCAGTGTTGTGTGCCCGGCCAGGTTACCTTATCTGTTATTAGGAAAATCAGTCACTGGCAGTTCCGTCTTCTTTTAAAATGGACAGCTGATGTTTTCTTCGACCCGTGGCAGAGCATTCCCTACAAAATCACTTGCGTCCCAAACAATGACACCATTCTCCCCGCGCAAATTGCTTGGCTCTTTTGGTTAGTAAATGGCTCTGGAATTGCTGATAAGACCTTGGACATGCGCACAGCGGATAAAATCTTTGCAGACGGAGCACTAGTAGGAAATGCTGTACTCTCGATCAATAATGTTAATCAGAGCACCGGTGGGTCGATTTTCTAAGAGCGTAGTGTAGCTGGAAAACTGGTTACCAAAGTGTCTTAGACGTTGTTGTAAGCGAACAGTGTAGGCCCTGATCAGACGCCGCGTTCGTAGTGTTCTGGTCTGGGTCAACCCCCTTTGCCAAACCCAATTTAAAATTCATGTCCATATTCTATAGATAACCTCTTACGCAACACTGACCACCGACCTCAGCGATAAGAATAGCAGGGTTGTTTTTTACAACCTGAGTTTCCAACAATGGTAGTCACATTGACACCAACAACGAAAAGCCTGTGCTTAGTACTTTTGAGTCGACTGACAAACAATCAACCGAAATCCATCAATTCGCCTTTGATTTCACCAAACCAGATTTTCTTTCTTTTTAACAGACTCAACACTAGAGAAAAGGTCTATAGTATTGTCAGGTTTATTATTATTTTAAATACACATGCGTCAGTATGAGTTGACAGAAACACGTCTTCCTCTTGGTCCAAGCTACATGCCTTGCGAGCACTTAAGGTTTTAGCGAGATTCTAATTTGCTGTTTTGTAACAAATCTCTTTTAAACTCCCCTGACCCTAGGCTGTGGGGAAGTTTACATGCAAGTTTATAATCTTCAGTCGTCGTCGTCGTCCGTCACGAAAAACCCTTTGCAATTCTCGAGAATCAAATGTTCGATGACCATGGAAATTGGTATGCAGCATTGGAAACTCAAGCCATAAAAATCAGATAGAACGTTGTAATTTTTCTATTGCAAGGTGACCTTTTGGTACATGCTAAAACATTTCCACCCTTCTAAGGCATCTTGCCTAATCCAACAACATGTATTTAGGAAAAAACATAGTTGTGAATTTCAGCTGAGCATAGTTATTAATGACGGGACAAAAAGCTTGAACAAAGGAAGACAGAGGGACACATTTATTTTAGACCTCGAGAAGGCTTTTGACACCCAACACATGAATTACTTAAATCTAAGTTATTTGGTTATGAAACTTATTGGAAGACTCTAAAATGGACAGATTCCTTTCTTTGCTACAGAAAACAGCGCGTTGTTGTAAATGCTGAATCTTCGGAGTGGGCTCCAGTTTTGTCTGGAGTCCCACAAGGAGTCCCTCAAAGGAGTGTTCTTGGTCCACGGTTGTTCAACATGTACATCAATGATTTTTCCAGTGACATTGACTCAGAAATAAGACTACTGTATTTGCTATAGGTAAATTAGAGATACAGATGACTCATTGACACTGCAGAATGACATACATAGATTAGGATGTGGGACATGAAAAGACAGCATCCCGTTAAATGCAATATTATGCAGATTACTAGGAAGAGAACTAATAAAATTGAGGCTTCTTACACATTGGAGGAAGCGGTCCTCGAGAATGTGGACTCCATTAAATACCTTGGTATGACAATCACACACAACTTGAGATGGAATTCACATATTAGCAACATGTGTACTAATGCTCACCTATAGAACCTGCTCCATGAAGTTTGAATGAAATCGGCCCAAACATTGAAGAAAATTTATCATTCAAAGCAAATTGTTGACGCGACACGACACACATTGACCGATCAAATATCTCGCCTGCTGATTAGCTCTTTGTGCTAATGTGAGCTTAAAAGGTGACTTACATTCTGAGTTAGTCAAACAGAGGCGCCACATTCTTCCATGTTTGCTTAAAGAACGGGACTGAAAACAGTCACAGAATCCAAATAGAAATGTCGATGAACAGTCTCCAAAAATGTCTGCAAAATGTCTTGCTTTCTATTTCACCAAAACCGGCGGATACACAAACAATGACGAGAACCAACTGGAAGTATGTGATTAGCAACTGATATATTGCTTAGTAGGATCCTCTGTTATCTACTATCCGCCTGCAAACACTGTCATCGGAAATTAGTGAACGCAACGTCTAGATTGGCATAAAGACGTAAATTCGATGTTTGTTCAACATTCTACAGCAATATTATTTGATTATTTATTTCGCTTAAGTCGGTTGCATCATTTTCTGTCGCCTATTCCAAAGTCGGTTGCATCCTTTTCAACGAAAGATCGCCGAAGTCGGTTGCTTCCTCTAAAAATACACACCGAAGTCGGTTGCATCCATAAAATCCGACCCTAGATGTGTTTGAGACAATATTGTGGGGAAAATTATTTGATTTGAATAGTATCTTTTATTATTACGTGACCATGAATGTTAATTGTATACACATCAACGATGTGATTCGACAGGGCAGAAGCCAATATATCTGCGAATGAAAATCGGTTTGGTGTTCCCCATGCGATATTTCCGGTTTAAATATATTCTTTTCAGTCTTTTAATAGAACGAGAACGACCAAAATAGCAGTAAATTACGCTTTTTCTAAATAGGAACAAATGAGAAAAAAATAGCCCTCACTGCACGTGACGTGTTAAGTTGCATCTGATCTCCGTAGTCGGCTGTTTGATTGTATGGTGGATACAGTGGGTGTTTAAGGCAATCCTGAACCGTCACGGTCCCCAGAAAGCCGGAACAGTTGATGGCAGCCAACATTTTGAGACGCTAGGCATATCCATCTTCATTTTGTGGTTTTCCTTTGCTCTTTCGTGCAGTGTGTTGTGCTAGTCTTACCCTTTGCAAATTAAGCATCGCGTACCAGATAACACCGCAACGACATGTCAGTGTATTACAGCGTTACTGACAGCAATGGCGCCACGCCTATCGGGCTAGGAGAAATGGATTCCACGCAGAGCTGAAACGTGTACACTGCTTTAGTAGTCTAAGCCTGCCCTGGAAAAGCTGTACGAATCGAAACGTCCCTGCATATAAATCCAAGTTGTCTGTTTGGGAGGTAAGGCTTGAGATGTCATTACATTCCAATGTTGGACAAAGGTCCAACAAAATTGGACGCAGCGTCTCCAAAATGTTTTACATAGTGTTGACGGGGACATAAAACCTGACGACAATAAAATAAACTGACGGAACTGTTACTCCGGTTGTATGAGGTCAAGAACCAAAGTACTGACACCACTGGTGGATGTCTGAGTGTAAACTTGAAAACAAATAGTCCTAAACGGAGACTAAGAGTGTTTTGTTTAACCTTAAATTCCAGGGCCCAGTTGTTCAAAGCATCGTTAGCTTAACGAGCTCGTTAGTGGTCATATTTTTAACTGTTCTAGCAAGTTTAATATTTGAATTTTTGGTATTTTTGCTGAAAAAATGTGAGCAGCTTTTGCGAATGCAAAAGCTGCTCATATTTCTTCAGCAAAAATATTAGCATACTTGTCATAATTGATGATCAAAGTTTTAACGATACGTTAACTAACGACGTCGTTAGCTTTGAACAAATGGCCCCTGAAGTGTAAGTTATTACGATAACACACCCGAGCGACATAGTGCATTTTTTTCTCATCTCCAAAATGGCTGCATTGCTGATGAAAATACGAAATATTTTTTCTTTATTATACTGCAGCATAGGTTGAGGATGCTCGTTAGAACCGCCTCATTGAGGTTCTAGCGAGTACCCACATCCTATATCTTAGAACAGAAATAAGAAAAACAATATATATCCCGTAAACCCCAGTTTTCTCTATATAAAGTGGGGTTTAGGTGGGTGTTTACTTCACCGTCTTGTTCAGGTGATGAAGCAGCGTATTGCGACACCCGACCCGGGTCTATAGACTTTACCAAACCAAACACGTGATTTCAGCTCACATATCATCGATAATCCACTTAGGTAACACTCTGACCTCAGGACGATATGAATAGCGCGGCTATTTTATATAGTTCTGTGCGTAGTAACTTTGGATCGATTTACAAACAATCGATTTCAAATTGGCATACAGTAGCATCAGATTGTTCTACAGTGAATATATACTGCTTCAAAAAGTCCATTGATTGTATTGGAGTTTTACGGCCCAGTCAACACTATTTTATATTTTATATCATTTTTGAGCCGGTCAGTTTACCTATCCACGCTTTTCCTGGGCAGGCTTATACCTGAGCGATTAACCAGTACAGTGCAGATTATTCCGCCAGAAAACTGCCCTTCTTGAATCAGCGGAAAGGAGAGAATGACCGTAGAAAAGATTCAATGATCAATTTTACGAAAGAATGTTGCCGACCCCGGCAGGTATCGAACCCGCGTCCTCTTGGTCACCAGTCAGAAGCGCATCTAATTGCGCTATCTAGGCCGGCCCAAAAAGTCCCGATACATAACATGGCTTCCACGAAGCTACATGAAGTTGTTTCGTTTTGACCGGAGGACTCATTATTCATGCAAAGGCCCCCATTCGTTTTTGTTTTAATACATTATCGCATGCGATTGCTTTAACCCTTGTCCTGCTGAGCCCGGATATGCCTTATCTTTCAAACAATGAAGATCCAGATCAGATGGCTTATGAGGAAGCCTTCTGATCAGGATATTCATTGTTTGACATTCAGTTTATGAATTTGTTGCAATAATTTGCATCAAGTAAGCTGATTGGTTGATAATCAGTAGTGGGTGTGGCATATATAAATATTCAGCAGGTCGAGGGTTAAACAATAGAAATGGTCATAAGTCAGGTCAGGTTCGTTCCTGCTATTGGTTACATGTATGCCAGTACAACATGTTGCACGCGGGCAGATGGGACTCGATACCTCGGGAGTGCAACCCATCTCGGAGTTGCTAGATCTCTAAACACAGCTAGCTTGGGTAGGTGGAACCCGTAGCCGTGGTTGGCAACCCACATAAGGGCTATAGGCCCTTAAACAAAACCTAGCCTGGGCAGATGGAACCCATAGCCATGGTTGGTAATCCATCTAGGAGTTGGTAGATCTCTAAACAAAACCCAGAAAATACCCTTTTGCTTGATATCCAAGGCACATTGGTCTTACATCATCATGACAGGCATGCTTTTTTTTTTTTTGGTTTGGGTTTTACGGCCCTTTCAAGATTATTTCACTCATATCGAGCCGATCGTTAATTAGAGGTGGGCGAAAACCGGAGTACCCGGAGAAGACAGGCATGCTACCTGCCTTAAGTGAAATGGATAAAACGTCCAGGGAGGCAACTCCTGCAAAAGTATGTATCTCTCCCATGTCAACAGGTCCTGAGGAGCAAGTTCTTTCCATTAAGAGTAGACCCCTTTTTCAGTTGGACAGGGCTTTTAGTAAAGCGAACAGGAAGTCACGAAAGTTGCTCCCCTTTGAAAATTGGCGGAAAAATCTGTTCCCTTAACTGCTAACGTTCAGAAAACATCGTAAAATTCATTTTATCATATGACGTCGTTGATAAGCAGTGGATAACGTCGTGTAATAAAAATCGTATGACCACACGTGTAATAACACTTTGGCGGGATTAAGTAACGTCATGACGACGTCCATGTCAACAATGCATTTTTTGTAGAAAACTTGTCAAATTAAAAGGCGATAAAATCCAATTTAAAGTAGTCATATGATAAAGAGAATCTTACACTCGTGGTCATTTCATATGAAATTTATGAAACTCGCCGAAGGCTCGTTTCATAAATTTCATATGAAATGACCACTCGTGTAAGATCCTCTATATCGCATAATCAGATCTACAAGCGTTTGATCTTCTGAAGAGCCGGTGAGTTGTCAGATATTTCAGTATTCTTTTACCCGACATTGAGATAGATGACATCTCAATCCCTGTCGCCCAATGCAACCAATAGGGTTTATAAGCATGGGCGGTCCGATTCGCACCGCTTTGCCTAGGCAGGCTTAGATCCTCTAAACACAACTCGCATTGAAGACACTAAGGAAAGAAACATCAACATAAAACAAATTTTGCTTTTCATTAGACATCCCGGCCCCCGCCCATTGTGGCTTGGAGAAATATATGGGCTGCGTGATGCTTCCACGCAGAACTGAATCCGGCCTCACACGAGTACTGGTAAACCGTTTAGAGGATCTAATTCTGCCCAGGCAAAGCGATGCAAGTCGGACCGTCCATGCGTGGTTTCTTTGGGCGACAGGGCTTGAGATGTCATTTCATCTCAATGTCGGGAAAAAGTCCCACAAAATTGGAAGCAACGTCTCCAAAATGACCTATATAGTGTTGACGGGGACGTTAAACATCAAATCAAACAAAAATCATTAGACACCCTTTTTTGTCTATTCACAAAAGATTTGTAACCTGAGTTCCATCGGCTACGAGAAATGGTCCTCCGATTCTTAGAAATGATGCTTTCATTAGCTCGGTAGCTACCGATTGACTAGTCAGTTGTTATCGTTTCTTTTCAGACGTAGTCTTTTAATTAGGGGATAACTGTATTCAAAATTGTCATTTGGGGAGGTAAATCGGCGGTTTTATGGTCGGAAATTTCGTTTTACGGCGATACGTCAGCGGAGCCGTAAAACGGAATTTGCGACCGTAAAACCGACGATTTACTTCCCCAAATGACAATTTTCAATACAAATATCCCCATTCTAATGCACTAATTCACTTGTTTTGTTTTAAAAATGTTGTTTTTTGCCCAAACCGGCAAGTACAGTGAGCTGCGTAAAATCAAATTCCAACCAATGAAATGTGACGTTGCATGATGACGTCGGGTTTTCGACAGTTTTTCGCAAAATATACTGTCGCAAATTTTTGACGTTATCCAATCAGACGTCGCGTTACATGCACAAGTGCATTAAAATGTCATTTATCAAATGACATCGCGTCTGAGAGAGAAATAACATCATGTAATTAATTCGATAATCCACTACTGGATTAAATATGCAAATTAGAAAGATATGCCCCGTAACATTACATGTAAGGCGTTATCAATGACGTCGCGTTTACTACTGACGGAATATAAACATTTCCATTAAAATCATAAATAAAATGTGTTTTAAATGTAAAACGATAAATAGAATCTTGTATTCGTGCTCATGCATTATTGAATTTATTAAACACGTTGAGGAAAAGGTATAAAATGCTCGGCATAGACTCGCATTTTATCTCTTTTCCTCGACTCGTTTAATGAATTTCCACAACACATGAGCACTCAATGCCATGTAGATTCTCAATTTCTGACCTAGTGTTTCTTTGGATATCAATTGGTACCATAACACATCACGTGACAAGTCGGTAAAATGAAGACCCCCTATACCCCACTTTATATAGACAAAACTGCGGTTTACGGGGGTATACATTATTTTTTCTTTATTTTGCTCCAAGACATAGGTTGTGGGTACTCGTTAGAACCGCCTCAGTGAGTGAGTTATTGTAATGAACTCACGATTTCCGCTAATCGAAAGCTGAACGAAATGCCAATGAACTATGTCTCAAAGAGTATCTAAACATTAGATTTTGAATAACAATGGAAATCAACATTGTAGGACCTTACATTATGACAACAAGAGGATCATGATGGCCCTGGATCGCTCACCTGCTACATAGTGTAACAAGTTGGCCCCGGGAAGGGCCATTATTGGCCACAGAGCTATAATTTGCATAATCTTGGTAGAGGTCTAAAAGGCAATAGCAAAGATCGGAGCCTTCTGGTTTGAAACAAAAAGATTTTTAAAGGTTTTCCTTAAATAAGTCCATATAAAACCTGTGGGCCCCGGGGCGGCGCCATTTTTGGCAGGAGGGCTATAATTTGAACAATGTAAAAATCTACAAGACGAAGCTTCATACCAAATTCCAAAAGCCTTGGCTTAATGGTTTCAGACAAGAAGATTTTCAAAGGTCTTCCCAAATATAAATCTATATAAAACAAGTGGGCCCCGGCGTGGGCTTATTTTTGGCCCCAGGGCTATAATTTAAACACGTTTGTAAAGGTCCACTAGTTGAAGCTTCATACCAAATATCAAAGACCTAAGCCTTCTGATTTCAGACAAGAGCATTTTCAAAGGTTTTGCTTATATAAGTCTATGTAAAACCAGTGGGCACCGGAGGGGGCCCATTTTTACCCCAATTTGAACAATCTTGATAGAGGTCTACTAGTCAAAGCTTCATACCAAATATCAAAGACCAAGGCTTTGTGATTTCAGACCAGCAGATTTTTAAAGGTTTTCCTTTAGATGCCTACATAAAACCAGTGGGTCTCGGGGATGGGCCATTTTGGCCCCCAGGGCTATAATTTAAACAATCTTGTTAGCGGTCCACAAGATGAAGCTTCATTCCAAATATCAAAGACCTGAGGCTTCTGGTTTCAGGCAAGAAGACTTTTAAAGATTTTCCCTATATAAGTCCATGTAAATCCAGTGCGCCCCATGGGGCGGAGCCATTTTTGGCCACAGGGCTATAATTTGAACAAGCTTTGGTCGAATCCACTAAACAAAGCTTCATCCAAAATATAAAAGAACTGAGCCTTCTGGTTTCAGACAAGAGGATTTATAAAGATTTTTCCTATATAAGTCTATGTAAAACCAATGGGCCCCGTGGATGGGGAATTTTTGGCCCCAGGGCTATAATTTGAACAATCTTGATAGAGGTCCACTAGACGAAGCTTCATATCAAATATTAAAGATCTGAGCCTTCTAGTTTCAGGGAAGAAGACTTTTACAGATTTTCCCTATATATAATAAAAATAAAAATTGAGTTCCTTTAAGAGCAATGAAAACATTCATAAGAAAGAAGATGGGCCATACTACGTAGTTTCGGCTAATAAAGCCTCATCGGTGACCCTGTAATGATCCAGCAAAGAAAGCCAGAGGAAACGTACTGCAATTTTGCGAATTTCGAATAGGCAGTCGATTCAAAGACTGATATAAATCAAAACGGTATCCAAATAATTTAAAAACCTGTAAAAACATAAGTCTATGTAAAACCAAAGGGTCCCGTGGCGGGGGCATTTTTGACCCCATGACTATAGTTTGAACAATCTTGATAGAGGTCCACTAGACGAAGCTTCATATTAATATCAAATAACTGAGCCTTCCAGTTTAAGGGAAGAAGACTTTTAAAGATTTTCCGCATATAAGTCTATGTAAAACAAAAGGGCCCCGGGGCTGGGGCATTTTTGACCCCAGGGCAATAATTTGAACACTCTTGATAGAGGTCCACTAGATGAAGATTCATACCAAATATCACCTGGGCATTCTGGTTTCAGACGAGAAAGTTTTTAAAAGCTTTCCTTATATTAGTCTATGTAAAACTGACGGGTCCCGGGGAGGGGACATTTTTGGCCCCATGGCCATACTTTGAACAATCGTGGTAGAGGTCCATTAGATACAACTTCATACTAAATATCTTATACCTGGGCCTTCTGGTTTCAGACAATAAGATTTTTAAAGGTTTCCCGATTTAAGTCTATGTAAAACCGGTGGGCCCTGTTCCAGGGGTGGGGGGGGGGGCATTTTTGGCCCCAGGGCGCTATTAATTGAACAAGCTTCGCAGAGGACCGCTAGATACAATGTACAACTTCATACCAAATATCAAACACCTGGGCCTTCTGGTTTCAGACAAGAAGATTTTTAAAGGTTTTCCCCTATATAAGTCTATGTAAAACTGGTGGGCCCCGGCATTAGGGCATTTTTGGCCCCAGGGCTATAATTTGAACAATCTTGGTAGAGACCAACTTGATGAAGCTTCATACCAAATATCAAAGACCTGGGCCTTGCGGTTTCAGAGATGAAGATGTTTAAGTTTTCAGTATAGAAAAAAATCTATTTTTTGCTCCTGTGACCTAGATGTGCAACGGACTGGAACCATTTGAATAACTTTGAAAGGGCACCACCTAAGGATCATTCCTGTGAAGTTTGGTCATAATCCGAAGAGTGGTTTAGGAGATGTCGTTTGAAGAAATTGTTTACGCACGGATGCACGCACGCAAGCATGACGGACAAAAATTGATCCCAAAAGCTCATCTACGTGACAAATGTTAAATGTACAGTAGTCGGAGGATAAGTTGAAAGTGACGTAAAAGAGTGAACCACTACAGGTAGGTTTGACAGGTTGTGCCGTTATCAATATCGTGCCCATCATTGGTTGGCAAGACAGAATGAACCGTTATAATTATCATTACCGAAGCGTCTTTACCTTTTGACAAAAGTGGACAACGCTTAATAACAAAAACATTCGCTGAAGTCACTTTCAACTTATCCTCCGAATACTGTAGGTGTTTTAATGAACGATTGATCATAGCCATGCTCAAAGGGGTGCAGTTAGCGGAAGATGGAGACATTTGAGCTTTTGAGTGATATAACTTGTCTGGAGAATTGTTTTCTGCAGATAGGTAGACTTACCAAACTGCCAAATGTTCCATTTATCATTTTGTTTTAAATTTAATCGACAAAATGCTCGTAGTCCCGAATAAAATAATGTTGTGAGACTTGCAAGGTACTGTTGTCCGAAGTTAAGTTGAAAGTGACTGCTTTTGTAATTAAGCATTGTCCACTATGACGCTTCGGTAATGATAATTATAACGGTACAGTCTGTCTTGCCAGCCAAAGAAGGGTATGATAATTGCATATAGATAATCAACTAGCCTGTCTTGGTAGATCAGTCGGATGCGCGTCTGACTGGTGACCAAGAGGACGCGGGTTTGATACCTGCCAGTGTTGGCAAAATTATTTCGTGACAATTAATCATGACATCTTTTCTGCGGTCATTCTGTCCCTTCTGATGATTCAAGAAGGGCAGTTGCCAGTTTCTGGCGAAAGAATGTGCACTGTACTGGTCAACCGCCTACTTATAAAGTAGAAGTGGGGAAAATGATCGGGAATCGATACCATTAACCCACAGCTCCCATCAGAGACACCAAAGGGAAAGAAACACAAACATGGAACAACAGACCCGTATAGAAACATCAATAGCGGAAAGCCAAAAGGATAGTTACTTTCCCACAAAATGGCCAATAGGCTATCGAAAATTAAATAATATAAGCGACAGAAACACCAAAAGACAAACCATAACAAAAATAAACCGCGACAGAAGAACCGCCACGGAACGGTGAGCGGAAACGAATTCCACTGGTGGTGGTGGTGGTGGTGTGTGTGTGTGTAAGGGGGGGAACTTAAATCGATTTTACGTGGCCACAATCCTCGCCCTTACCCCCTACGCGATTAAGACAAATAGTATGTTCAGTCCGCATGAAGGCCTCCTAACTCATCAGTGCAACATCTCCGTGAACACAAAAATCAAATAACCACAGAGATGAAACAACGGCGAGGACTCGACAGCAAGAAACCACTGAAATGCTGGAGCAAAAGAAAACCGACAGTTAGACTCCGATGGACCCAACCAGAGACAGAGCATCAGGTACCAACCAACATAAGCATTTACGATGGATCCGTCATAGAATCTGAGGCCAGACCCACCGACGTGCAATTAAAGAGGGAAGCAAAGTTGTCAACCGTGATTAGGTTAACTACCATGCATGCAGTCTGTCGTATAACATTTATGTTGTACCCAATCTTTTTATATCGAAGAATGATTTTACGAAATTGGATGCTGAAGTCATTGCGGTTATATACGGGGCGCCGTTTTACTATTTAATCCGTATTTATAGATATCCATAAATCGAATTATGGATATCCATAATTCGATTTATGAATATCCATAAATCAGTCGAACAATGGATATCCATAATTCGAATTAATGGATATCATCAATTCAGATCGATTTATGGATATCCATAATTCGATTTATGGATATCCATAATTCGAATTATGGATATCCATAATTAGATTTATGGATGTCCATTATTCAGATCGATTTATGGATATCCATAAATCACCGCCAAAGCTTTTGGTTTAATGATTTCTCCCTAAGACACGTGATTGTTTATTGTAAAACTCTTCAAATCTTCATCATCGCCGGAAGACGATGGCCAAAGGGACCTCTCTGCCGTGCAGCCTTTTCACCCCGTAAGGTTTCCATAGCAACGGATGCCATACGCTGAACGCCCGCCATATGTGCAGTTAAATATTGGAATCAGCCGTAAGTTCTGGAAATTCCGGCCAACGCATCCGGTCCCTCTGAAATCACCTCTATGAGGACTACGGAGAAAAATGCACGTGGTCGTTATATATAGGCTTAACATATATCCATATAATATTCTACTTGAGATGTATGAAGTACCAGGCAGATTCACATATATCTCCTGGCCCCCGCTCATTGGGGCTTGGAGAAATAGATTTGGCTGCATGAGCTGAGAATACTTGTAAACCGTTTAGAAGGTCTAAGCCTGTCCAAACAAAGTCGTGCGAGTCAATGGGCGACAGGGATTGAGATGTTTGTTTTGTTTGTTTGTATTTGAGTTTAACGGCCCAGTCAACACTAATTTAGATCATTTTTGAGCCGGCCAGTTTACCTATCCACACTTTTTCTGGGCAGGCTTATACGTAAACAGTTAACCAGTATAGTGCACATTCTTTCGCCAGAAACTGACAACTGCTCATCTTGAATCAGCGGAAGGGAGAGAATGACCATAGAAAAGATTTCATGATCAATCTCTACTAGTCTGATAATTAAAGTCTGATCAATTTTATTATTTTTCATTATATTAAAAATTTATCCCCTCGTTGGTAATAGCAAGTCTATTTTGCCAGAGAGACTAGACTAGCTAAACGTTTATACACTATTCATTTAAATGCAAAAGATGATTTCATATTATCCATTTTAACGCCTACTGGCTAGGCTAGGTATAAGTGGGTATTCATTTCCCGGACTTGTGAAAGTGATGTGTAAATTTTTTAATGACTCCAAAACAAACTGCCCTTCTTGAATCAGCGGAAGGGAGAGAATGACCGTAGAAAAGATTGCATGATCAATCTCCACGAAAGAATGTTGCCGACCCTGGCAGGTATCGAACCCGCGTCCCCCTGATCACCATTCAGACGCGCATCCGACTGAGCTACCGAGGCCGGCGGTATTGATATGTCATTTCTTCTCAATGAAAGCTTAATGCCCAACATAATTGGAAGCAACCTCTCCAAAATGACCTAAATAGTACTGAAGGGGACGTTAAACCTCAAATCAAACAAAACATATCTCTCCCACACCATAGGCCACCACTAAAAATCGGAAATTTGACGGGAATAGTCTCATCTTTTTTTTGTTGTTGTTCTTTTTTCCCAAGGGAGCGGTCATTATTCATTAGGTTTATTTGCAGAGGAGAATTATGGATTTCCATAATTCGATTTATGGATATCCATAAATCAGCCGAATAATGGATATTCATAATTCGAATTAAGAATATCCATAATTCGATTTATGGATATCCATATGTCGATCTAAATTAATGATATCCATAAATCGATTTATGGATATACATAATTCGATTAATGGATATCCAAAATACGATTTATGGATATCCATAAATCAGCCGAATAATGGATATCCATAATTTGATTTATGGATATCTATAAATCGAATAATGGATATCCATAATTCGATTTATGGATATCATTAATTTAGTTCGATTTATGGATATCCATAATTCGAATCATGGATATCCATAATTCGAATTATGGATATCCATAAATAATTATGGATATTCATAAATAATAATGGATGCCCATATCCATAATTCCAATTATGGATATCAATAAATAATTATGGATATCTATAAATACGGATTAAATAGTAAAACGGCGCCCAATAGTTATATATTTTTCTCAAATTATATACTAAGTCACCATAAAACTCAGGTTCAGACAGACCTTGTTGCAGAAGAGATTTAAGTCCAATATTGAATTTTGAAATTAAATCACAATGGCGTCTATAAAATTTTGAAAAGGCTTTTCGTAGTTCATGGTACCGATAACCCTGATTAAGAAGTTTAGCCGTTAACAATTTATTACGAGTATTGAAGTCAGTTACATGACTGCACACTCTAGCAAATCGATTTAATTGCGAAATATAAACGCCATAGGATGGCGCATGAGGAACATCGCCACCCCAAAAAAGGGAAAATTTACAATCTCAAAATCAAAATCATCGCGTTTATCCCACATTTTGCAAGAAACAAACCCATCTACAATAGACAGATGTAAATCCAAAAACGGGGCCTCGGTATCAGAAGAATTTGCTTTATCAACAGAAGTTCTGGGGTGTAAATTTGACTCACCAAACCATCGAAAACGGTATTTTAAATATTTAATAAATCATCCAAATACAGTCATACTTCAGTGGCACGAACACCTTTGGGACCTCGAAAATCTGTTCGAGACAGGGGTAGTTCGAGCCACTGAGGTGACTGCCAGGAGGCATAACGAGATACTTTTAGACATCTGTTCGGTGTTCTATAATGAAAATGTATGCTGTGTGTACGCATTAGAATCGCCTCATCGAGGCGATTCTAATGAGTACACACAGCATACGTTTGCAAGATAAAAGACTAAAAATCACCTTAATCATCCCCCACTATTTCTTATGTAGAGGATTTCGCTAGGGGCTCAAGAATGGGTTCGACACATCCATGGTAAACGAGCCATCGGTGTTCGAGACATCGAAGTTCTTCTGTATCAAGAGGTGGAGCTAAAAGCTTCAATGATTTCAGAGTAGTTTTCAGCAGAAAGGGATATCATAAAGTCTCTCTCATAACAGAACAAAAACAGATCAGCCACAAGGGGTGCGCAATTAGTACACATCAGAAAACCCACAACTTTTCTAAATAACTTAGTACCAAATCTTATGTAAATATTGTCAAGTAGAAAGGTGAGAGCTTCACACACTTTCTGACATGACCATAAAGTATAATTTTTATGCAGCCTGCCAATGAAAAGTGTGAATAGGTAAACTGACCGGGACCTCCTTTGGGGCCTACTAGATTGTGGACACAACCTTGTGACCTTCACCTTGAGTTGGCGTGATTTATTCATGGGTTCTGCACATCAGCTGACTGAGGGGGATATTTGATCTAGGCTTAATGAAAATCCTTCCAGGGGTAAAGGAGAAATGGAACGAACACAAAATTCCAAGTTTCAAACTTGTGACCTTCAAATGACAACCGAGACCTTGAGTTGGCATGGTTTATTTATATGTTCTGCACATCAGCTCACTGAGGGTGGGGGGGGGGTTATTTGTCCAAAGTTAAATTTAAAATCCTTCCAGGGGTAAAGGAGATAAGGAACGGACACACAATACAAAGTTTCGCACTCATGACTTTCAAATGTCACCTTGACCTTGAGTTGGCATGGTTTATTTTGGGGTTCTGTTCATCAGCTCACTGAGGGCGATATTCGACCAAATTTTAACGGAAATCCTTCCAGGGGTAAACGAAATATGGAACGGACACAAAATTAAAAGTCGTGACCTTCAATGATGACCTGTACATTGAGTCGGGATTTGTAAATTATGGGTTCTGCACACCAGCTCACTGATGGGGATATTTGACCAAAGTTTAATCAGAATCCTTCCAGGGCTAAAGGAGATATGGAACGGACATAGAATTCAAAGTTTCTAACTCGTGACCATCGAATGTGACCTTAACCTAGAGTCGGCATGGTTTATTTATGGGTTCTGTAAATCAGCTCACT
This sequence comes from Lucinisca nassula, assembly GCA_963580285.1. Lineage (NCBI taxonomy): Eukaryota > Metazoa > Mollusca > Bivalvia > Lucinida > Lucinidae > Lucinisca > Lucinisca nassula. The sequence continues at coordinate 86,133,489 of OY757019.1, read as the reverse complement.
GAGGGGGGATATTTGACCATACTTTACTGAAAATGCTTCCAGTGGTAAAGGAGATATGGAACGGACAAAAAATGCAGTTTCAAACTCGTGACCTTCAACTGTGACCTTGACTCGGCATGGTTTATTTATGGGTTCTACACATCAGCTCACTGAAGTTGGGGGAGGCATATTTGACCAAAATGTAATGAAAATCCTTCCAGGGATAAAGGAGATCTGGAACGGACCCAAAATGCAGTTTTAAACTCGTGACCTTCAGCTGTGAGCTTGACCTTGAGTCGACATGGTATAATTATGAGTTCTGCACATTAGTTCACTGAGGAGGATATTTTACCAAAGTTTAATGAAAACCCTTCAAACGGTAAAGGAGATATGTAACGGACACATAATACAAACTCGTGACCTGCAACTGTGAACTTCATTACGATAACACACCCATGCGACATAGTGCATTTTTTCACATCTCCAAAATGGTTATTATTCTGATGAAAATCCGTGATATTTATCTTATTTGTACTGCAAACATAGGTTGTGGGTGCTCGTTAGAACCGCCTCATCGAGGCGGTTCTAACGAGTACCCACAACCTATGTCTTGGAGCAGAAATAAGAAAAATAATGACTACCCCCGTAAACCCCAGATTTCTCTATATAAAGTGGGGTTTAGGGGGGGGGGTTCATTTCACGGACTTGTTCACGTGATGTTCACCTCGAGTCGGCATAGGTTATTTATGGGTTCTGCACTTCTGCTCACTGAAGGGAATAATTGACCAAAGTTTAACGAAAATGTATCAAAAGGTTCAGGAGATACGGGGCGGTAAAGAAAGTATAACGGAAGACAGACGGACGGACGGGCAGACGGCCGGCCAGACGGACAGACGAAGGCCATAACTATAATCCCCGCTCCGCTTCCCGGCGGGGGATTAACAATGTACATGTATTCAGTATATTACCTACCTGGTTGAGGTGGTTGGTAATAGTGGAGCTCTAAAATTCCTTCTTTAGAATAATACTGCAGTGTCTTCAAGGCGTCATCATTCAAATTATCCAAATAATACGTGATTACTTTGTCAACTCCAAGATATCTGTATGCTTCCATCCATTCGATGATAAGTTCCGCCTTAAGGTTACCGAACGCAACCTGTGCGCTGATTGCCAACATTGGTTCAGTTTCTAGCAAGGGATAAATCGGTTTCACGTATTGGACATCCTTCTCGAGACATGTTAACTTGCTAGTTGAAAGACCAACACCGACGAGAACGAGGCCTTTTCGTACGTCGATAGCCGAGCATGTGACATGGACAGTTTTTAGACGTCTATGGAAGTCCAATGTTTTTACTCCTCTCCGACTTGGGACTTTGTGAAAAACACTTTTATTTTGAGATGAATGCTTGAAGCAGCAGCTAAGTCGTGGGTTTTCAAATGCTCGTAGGTCTGTGCTGCCATATACCTTATACACATCCCAGCTTGCATTGCTAGAAGAATTCCCAGCAGTCACTCCCAATATAAACACTCTTCCGAAAGGCATTCTGGTAAATTCACGAGCCTGTATCATCTCTGAAACAAAACATTGCGAAAAAACGCCTATACAAATACATTGTAAATTTTACTGCCGAAAAAGCAAACAATTTAAGATGAAAAATTGTGATATTTTTCTTATTTCTGCTCAAAATACAGATTGTGTGTACTCGTTAGAACCGCCTCAACGAGGCAGTTCTAACGAGTACCCATAGTCTATATTTTAGAGAAGAAGTAAGAAAATAAGGTTTGCCCCTGTAAACCCCAGTTTTACTATATAAAAGTGTGGTTCAAGAGGCTCAAAATACCATAGGCGTGTTTTTGTGATGACACGACTTGTTAAGTTACTAAAACTCCTTAGGTCAATGGATATATGATTAAGACAATGATATTTTGAGTTACTGACGGTGATGCATGGCTTCAAGTTACTCGGGCGTAATTTAGGACTATCGTTTCAATATTCAATAAAACAGTGTCTTTACAGCAGTCACTTAACGGTGTATCAACGTTGGAGCAACGCTGAAACGTCTTTGAAACGTCTGAAACGTTGTTTCACCATAGATTTAACGTTGTGTGCTTGAACGGAATGTTGTGTAAGTCACGCAAAAATAGGCGATTCTATTGAGTACACACAGTTATATGGCATACTTTTTTCCATATGAAGTAGTAAACGCATCCCTTAACTACACCTAAATATTTGTTATAAAGAGCCATCACGTGAACACTTCCGTAAAATGAAGACCTCCTAAACCCCAATTTATATAGATAAAACTGGGGTTTACGGGGGTATACATTATTTTCCTTATATCTGTTCCACATCATAGGTTGTGGGTACTCGTCAGAACCGAACCGCCTCAATGAGGCGGCTCTAACGCGCACCCTCAACCTATGTTTTGAGCATTTATAAGAAAAATACCAAGGATTTTCATCAGAAAAGTAGCCCGCATTTTTGAAATGTGAAGAATGTCCCATTACGCAAACACGCTTATACAAATACATTGCCACCTTTATCGCCGAAAAAATGAAAATTTTAAGATGAAAAATTGTGGTATTTTTCTTATATCTGCTCAAAATATAGATTGTGGGCACTCGTTAGAACCGCATTGTGGGCACTCGTTAGAACCGCCTCATCGAGGCGGTTCTAACGAGTACCCACAATCTATATTTTAGGGCAGAAATTAGAAAAATAGGTTTACCCCTGTAAACCTCCATTTTTACTATATAAAGTGGGGTTCAAGGGGGTCAAAATAATACAGGCGTGTTTTCGTGATGCATGTCGCACTGGTGTGTAATCGTAATGTATGGATACTCAGCATCTTGAAAACACGCCAATATAATTTTGACCCCCTTAAACCCCACGTTTGTGTAGTAAAACTGGAGTTCTAATGAACTCCCACAATTTATATTTGGAGCAGAAATATAAAAAAAAAAAAAAATCAGAATTTTTTTATATGAAAATTTTTATCGTTGCTGGTAAAATTTCCAATATATTTGAATAACCTCAGGATAACAAGTTCGTGAAATGAAGAAACCTCTAAATCCTACTTTCTATGGAGAAAAGTGGGGTTTACGGGGTGTTTTACTTCTTTTTTCTTATTTTTGATCAAAACATAGATTGTGGGTACTCGTTAGAACCGCCTGTTGAAGCCTCTTAGATACAGTAGAACTTCGATGGCTCGAACACCGATGGCTCGTTTACCATGGATGTGTCGAACCCATTCTTGAGCCCCTAGCGAAATCCTCTACATAAGAAATAGTGGGGGATAATTAAGGAGATTTTAGTCTTTTATCTTGCAAATGTATGCTGTGTGTACTCATTAGAATCGCCTCGATGAGGCGATTCTAATGAGTACACACAGCATACATTTTTATAATAGAACACCGAAAAGATGTCTAAAAATATCTCGTTATGCCTCCTGACAATAATCTCAGTGGCTCGAACTACCCCTGTCTCGAACAGATTTTCGAGGTCCCAAAGGTGTTCGAGCCATTGAAGTTCTACTATATATATATATATTATATTTTCCTCTGAAAAAAAATGTTATTTCTAGAGATAAGAAAGTCGCCATTTTAACGCACGGGTGTGTTATCGTAATGCATGTTTTTCGTGATGAAAACGAATGCGATGCGGGACTTGAAGAAATAGATGGGCTGCATGATGCTTCCACGCAGAGCTGAAACCGGCCGGCACACGAGTACTGGTAAACCGCTTTGAGGATCTTAGCCTGCCCAGGAAAGCAGTGCGAGTCGGACCGTCCATGCTTATAAGCCCTATTGGTTTCATTGGACGGCAGGGCTTGAGCTGTCATTGCATCTCAAGGTCGGGTAAAAGTCCCACAAAATTGGAAGCAACGTCTCCAAAATGACCTTTACAGTGTTGACGGGGACGTTAAACCTCAAATCAAACAAACAAATCAGGCATGGAAATTGAGTCAGCATGTTCGAGCCATGGAAATTTCACAGTACATTAAATTACACTAACTTATATTTACATTTCCAATGTAAAGCCTAATGTTAACCTATTAAAACCAATGTATTAAAACTTCTATGAACGTATCGAGTCACATGATTTTCAGTGACGTCAAGTGACGTCAGTCTAAACCACGGTTCTCTACGGGCATTCGTAACGTCAACGCTGTTCCGCTCTCTGCAGAAAAAACAGCGTGTATATGTTTTTCAGCTTTAAAAGCTTGCCTTATATGCATTTTTGTCGCCCAGTGATGAGGCTCAAAGCTGACAAAGAATGTAAATATAAAAAATAAACTTATTTTTTCTGCTTTTCATGAAAGTATGAACGACAGTGGGGCGTTAGCAAAGTTTACATGAAACCCTGCTTCATTTACTTTGCACGCGACCCACTGCGTTCATACTTTCATGAACAGCAGAGAAATAAAATTCGTTTCTTAAATAATCAAAACCAAATCTTTCAATTAACAAAGGTATGGTATGTGCACTATTTAGAATCGCATCGACCAGGTGATTCTAATGAGTACAAACAACATACATTTTCAAAATGGAAATAAATAAATAAATAATAATAATAATAATAATAATAATAAACAAGACGACCATGATGGTTCTATATCTCTCACCTAGATAATAGATAAAAAAGTTTCATGAAGTTCCAATCTTTACTGAAAGATTTATGCTGTTGACTAGGTCAAAAACAGGCATTTTCAGCATACAAAGGGAAATAACTCTCATTATGAGAGATGGGCAGACATCACCAGTTTTCAAACCCATCTGATATTTTATTCCCAAAATACTTATATGATTTACTTTCATATAAGTTTGAAGAAGAGCTGATGAAAACTGAAGGAGTTACGGTAATGACAAGGTCAAAAATAAGCATTTTCAGCAATTAAAGGGATGTAACTCATAGGCTGACCTCATCAGTTTTCGAACTCATCCCAGCTTTTATCCCTGACTTACTTACATGTAAGTTTCTAGATAGTCCGATAAACAACTGAAGGAGCTACGGTGATGACAAGGTCAAAAATAGATATTTTTTTAAATCAAGGGACATAACTCTCTACAATATAGGCCGACCCCACCAATTTTTAACTCAGCCAAGGTTTGTTCCCTTCCTTACTTACATGTAAGTTTCAAAACGATCCGATGAAAACTGAAGGGGCTATTGTGATAACAATGTCAAAAATAGCATTTCCAACAGTCAAGGGGGCGTAACTCTACGACAGATAGTCCGACCTCGTCAGTTTTCGAACTCATCCGAACTTTTAACTCTGACTTATATATATGTTTGTTAGTTTTAAGAAGATCCGATCAAAACTGAAGGGGCTACGGTGAAGACAATATCTAAAATAAGCATTTTCAGCAAAGAAGGGGACATACACGTAACTCCGTAAGTAACCGACCGACATCACTAATTTTCGAACTCGTCAGAGCTTTTAACCCTGACTTACTTGTATGTAAGTTTCAGGAAGATCCGAAAAAAACTGAAGGGGCTACGGTGATGACAAGTCAAAAATAGGCATTTTCAGCAATTAAGGGGGCGTAACTCTATGACTATTGGGCCGCCTTGGCCGGTTTTCGAACTCAACCGTGTTTTTATCCCCAGCCACCTAACAAATAGGTTTCAGACAGATTCAATCCAAACTGAACCGCTACGTTGATGACAAGCATTTTCCATTGTAAGTCTAATGGACCTTGTGGTTGCCATAGCAACCAAAGTTTTTATTCAATTTCGAGAAAAAAAAAACTTATGTCATCAATGCCCTGCCAGAGGCATGCTACAAATGAGAAATGGTTGAGATCAGCCTGCATTTTGCAGAGATATAACTGGTCACAGCTGTGGCCGGAGAGACGACCCACTATTCTATAAGCTCCCCTGCAGCCTTCGGCCCAGGTGAACTTAAGATTCCGTAAAATACAGTAGAACTTCGATGGCTCGAACACCGATGGCTCGTTTACCATGGCTGCGTCGAACCCGTTCTTGGGCCCCAAGGGAAATCCTCTACATAAAAATAGTGGGGATAATTTAGGAGATTTTCGAATTTTATATTACAAATGTTTGCTGTGTGTACTCATTAGAATCGCCTCGATGAGGCGATTCTAATGAGTATACACAGCAAACATTTTCATTATGGAATACCAAAATCATGTTCAAAAGTATCTCATTATGCCTCCTGACAGTAGCCCTCAGTGGCTCGAACTACCCCAGTCTCGAACAGATTTTGAGGGCCCCTAAGGTGTTCGAGCCATCGAAGTTCGACTTTCTAAGTTGCGTAAACTTGAGCTCTGGGAAGAATTCTCTAGGGACATAAGAACGAGTTCGAATCATCTATGGTAAACGTCCTAACGGTGTTCAAGTCATTTAGGGGATAACTGTATTCAAAATTGTCATTTGGGGAGGTAAATCGGAGGTTTTACGGTCGGAAATTTCGTTTTACGGCGACGCGTCAGCGGAGCCGTAAAACGTAATTTGCTACCGTAAAACCGACGATTTACCTCCCCAAATGACAATTTTCATTACATTTATCCCCATTCTAATGCACTTATTCACTTGTTTTGTTAAAACTTGAACTACTTTGCACATAGCGGCAACCGCTGTGAGCTGCGTAAAACCAAATGGCAGCCAATGAAAAGCGACGTTACGTGATGACGTCGGGTTTCCGACAGTATATCGTAGAATATACTGTCGCAAATTTCTGACGTTATCCAATCAGACGTCGCGTTACATATGCAAGTGCATTAGAATGATGTTTTACTGTACATCACGAAAACACTCCTATACATTACGATAACACTCCCGTGCGACATAGTGCATTTTTTCGCATCTCCGAAATGGCTACCTTTCTGAAGAAAATCCAAGATACTTTTCTTATTAATACTGCAAACAAAGGTTGTGGGTGCTCGTTAGAACCGCCTCATTGAGGCGGTTCTAACGAGTACCCACAACCTATGTCTTGGAGCAAAAATAAGCAAAATAATGTATACCCCCGTAAACCCCAGTTCTCTCTATATAAATTGGGGTGTAGGGGGTCTTCATTTCACGGAGGTTGTTCACGTGATGACAAATACATTCAGCGCAGAAAAAAATACATTTTTAAGATGAAATAAAGTGATATGCTACTTATTTCTGCTCACAATCTATATTTTAGAGCAGGAATGAGAAACAAAGGTCAGCAGTGGAGGCAATGATCAGGAGTCGATACAATTAACCCACAGATCCCAGCAGTGACACCAAAGGGAAAAACACAAACATGAAATAACTGGACCCTAATGGAAACATCAATAGCGCAAACGCAAAAGGACAGTTACTTTCCCACAAAATGGCCAACTGGCACTTCAAAATAAAATAACAAAAGAGAAACACACACTCAAAGACAAACCATAGCAAAAATAAACCGCGACAGAAGACCGCCTAAGAACGGTCAGTGAAACGAATCCACCGGGTACGGGGGTGGGTGGGGGCTTAAATCGACTTTACGCAGCGATTTTCACACATAATTTCTTCAGCCTGCATGAAGGCCCCCTATCTCATCAGAACACAAAATTCAAACAACCTCAGGGATGAAAGAACGATGAGGACTCAACAGCAAGAAACCACTGAAATGCTGGAGCAAAAAGACTCCGATGGACCCGACCAGAGAAAGATCATCAGGCATCGCCAGTTTTACCATACCTCGGTGGGGGACCGCGTTGCTTGGCTTGGTGGGCGACCCGGCAAACGCTACATTGGTGGCAGCGGGGGGATAGAAACGGTGCCGCTGGTGTTGCATAGCGGGTGTGTGTGTGTGTGTTTGTGGGTGTGTTTGTCATGAACCCCAGTTTTGCCATGTAGAAGTGGGGTTCAAGGGGGTCAAAATTATATAGGCGTGTTTTTGTGATGGCAGTCAATACCGCTGTAGATCCTACTTAAAGGAGATCTGATTGGTCTCATTAGTCACCATAGAACACGCATACAGTAGCATTTCTGGCATGTGATTAACAGTGGTCATTGTCAGAAATGACAATTACATTAAGTAAACACACAAAAAGTTTCATCTAACAAAAATGCATTTGTAAAGATATTGAAGGCAGCATTACACAGTAAAAAAACTCACTGTTCCTCTCAAGAGATGCGAAATTTACACTCGTACTGCTGAATAAATTATTTTTGCAAGCCTATAACTGATTATCCACAAATCAGATTGCTTGATGAGGCGGTTCTAACGAGTACCCACAATCTGTATTTTAGAGCAGAAATAAGAAAAATAAGGTTTACCCCCGGAAACCCCAGTTTTACTATATAAAAGGGGGGTTCGAGGGGGTCAGAATTGTATAAGCATGTTTTCGTGATGTGTTACACGGATATCTTATCGTAATGCCGCATCTTTAGGTAGCTGTTAAAATGTCTGCTTTTCGATAACACGACCGTTTGATGTATTACTTTTTTTCATGTTTTTTTTGTGTGTGTGTGTGTGTGTGTGTGGTTTTGGTTTTACGGCCCTTCCAAGATTATTTTACTAATATCGAGTCGGTAGAAGCCGGCCCTTTTTCGCGATTGACTTTTTCTCGAGATATCGGTTTGTACCTCGGTGGGTGACCGCGTTGCTTGGCTTGGTTGGCGACCCGGCAAACGCTACATTGGTGGCAGCGGTGGGATAGACACTTTGCCGCTGGTGTGTTGTATAGACTCCACCTTCGGGTTTGGCTAGTGAGGTATGTGTGACTTTTGCGCGAAGTCAAGAGATGAGGTGGAGAAATGTAACGGTTATTGATAATTGTCACTCCTACAGCCTTAGTAAAAGCTGGCTCTTTTAACGACGCGTGTAGAATGATTTTTTTTTTTTGGTGTTGTTTTTTCACGAAGTTAAGAAATGGAGATATCGGTTAGTACCTGGATTGGTCACCACGTCGCTAGTCTTTCTGGACGCCCAACAAACGCTATTAAGGGCCGTGCATATAGCACATAGCGAAGACACCGAACAACCTGCGGGATTGCACAGGCATTGCTGTCTGTTCATGTCCGAAAACAGGTGTCGGGATCTTATCATCAGAAAGTTGTTCTAAAATTGATTCTTAACATTCCTTGTCATCTTATATAAAAACTAGAAAAAGTGTCCATAAGACACGGATGCCCCCGCCAAATGTCATTCATAAAAAATATTACAAATCAATCATAAAATATATGCATCAAGGCAAGATAATCCAAAAACCAAAAATGCAAGAGTTGTCTTTCTTGTTCATGACACATCGTCTCAGTGTGATGAATACACCTGTGAAGTTTCATGAATATATTCCATACGGTTTAGGAGTTATGGCCCGGACACGGTTTACTATATGGTACTAAGTCAAGGGCAGATAATCCAAAAACCAAAAATGCAAGAGTTGTCTTCCTTGTTTATGACACATCGTCTCAGTGTGATGAATGCACCTGTGAAGTTTCATGAATATATTCCATACGGTTTAGGAGTTATGGCCCGGACACGGTTTACTATATGGTACTAAGTCAGGGGCAGATAATCCAAAAACCAAAAGTGCAAGAGTTGTCTTTTTTTTTTCATGACACATCGTCTCAGTGTGAGGAATGCACCTGTGAAGTTTCATGAATATATTCCATACTGTTTAGGAGTTATGGCCCGGACACGGTTTACTATATGGTACAAAGTCAAGGGCAGATAATCCAAAAACCAAAAATGCAAGATTTTTTTTCCTTGTTCATGACACATCGTCTCAGTGTGATGAATGCACCTGTGAAGTTTCATGAATATATTCCATACGGTTTAGGAGTTATGGCCCGGACACGGTTTACTATATGGTACAAAGTCAAGGGCAGATAATCCAAAAACCAAAAATGCAAGAGTTTTTTTCCTTATTCATGACACATCGTCTCAGTATGATGAATGCACCTGTGAAGTTTCATGAATATATTCCATACGGTTTAGGAGTTATGGCCCGGACACGGTTTACTATATGGTACTAAGTCAAGGGCAGATAATCCAAAAAAACCAAACATGCAAAAGTTGTCTTCCTTGTTCATGACAAATCGTCTCAGTGTGATGAATGCACCTGTGAAGTTTCATGAATATATTCCATACGGTTTAGGAGTTATGGCCCGGACACGATGTCGGGACGGACGGACAAACGAACGGACGGACAGGGGTAAAACTTAATGCCCTTCCGCTATTCTCCGAATAGGCGGGGGCATAAGAAAACACAAAGTCGTAATATCGGCATGACTTGCAAATATTCTAGGAATAACTTGCCAGCGCAATTTCTCCGATAATCAACACGTTTAGATGGGAATGCAGAATAATCCGTATCGGGTTCCAGACAAAATGTAATTAACCCACAAAACAGTCGTCTGCCACCCTTGTCCGCCACGCAGTACAATATCACATGAGGTTTAATATTTTGATCATGTTTCAGATTTTCACGATAAATCTACGCTGCAGTTCTATTTTCGAAAGTTGATTTTTAAAATCAAGTTTCTAAGTCAACACATTTCTACTTCCGGTACTGGACCGCGCTACTCCACTTCCACTGTTCGTTCGCTGCATAAAATAGTCCAAAGACAATCTTGAAAATTAATTTTGCAGGCATGGAACGTCTTTCAAAATATTTCATTTTTCGAAACTTTATACGGATTGAATTTAAATTGGCACAGAAAGACTAATTCTGAAAAGAAAACAATACTCTGGGACTATTTTCCTACGCGGTTATGCAACTGGTTTGAGATTTTACTCTTTCATCCCTGGGTTTCTGAACAGGACTCTTCTCGCTTCAAATATATTTTTATAGAAAGGGATTTCTGAGTAGTTCACTGACATGATGGCAAACATTGTACATGTAGATTCTGGAGGGACGTGCTTGCTACGTGCCGTCTTATCAGGATCGGAAAGGTTTGCATAGATACAGTGTATTTCTACCTCGGTCTCTGCACCGGTCTACAGGGTTAAAAGGGTTAGCTCGCTTCTCTGTGCTTATCTGTGGCCAACTAAACTACCCTTTATTGACCGACATCGAACACAGTTATTCACCTACTTTCGAGAGCTTCAATTACAAAATATGTGTTGTTTAAGGCTTTAAGCTGTGAGTTTTAAATCAAGTTCTGTACTTTTAGCAAATTGTGAAGACACCGATCAGACGCTACATTCTGTTGCCTCTAATCTGTATTTCCGAATGAATGTCCCAGTATTGAAACAATTGGCATGTATGGGTTAATGTACACGTTGGAATAAACGTATTTTAATTCACCTTGGGTAGATAGTCTGAAGTTCGCTAAACGTGGCGTCTGAGCAGGGTTATAATGTCTAAATCAATGACTTTTTTTTCCTCAAGTTATTCTCCTCTTTAAGTCCCCACGCCAGAAGGAACATAGCTCCGAGCGGATGCACAACATAGGTGCATCTTAGTATCAACGCGACGTTGAAGCGACGCTGCTAAGACGTCATGTGCCCGCTAGGAGAACTTTTCTGTAAGATTACTAGCAGATGATACAAGCACAGAATGTACTGAGCTTATTTATAAATTTACTGTTTTACCATGAAGAAATTAGCAGACACGTTTATCTGTCTTCCTTTCTTCCGATTTTTCATGGGGATGGTTGGGTAAGGCGAAGGTGATGTGTATCTTGTGTCACTGGGGTGTCCAGCTGATATTGACTTACATTTGGGCAAGGCCTGCTGTCCTTGCAGCAGGTAACGGTAGAGAGTGGGGGGGGGGGTGTTGTTATTTCTTCTGTTTCTACACTTCCATTCATTTTCCCCTTTCTCCTCTGTCCCTCACTTTCATCTCGTCTACTATATCTTCTATCTCTTTTCTCCCTTTCTCTTGGAGAAGAGAAAAATGATCCACAAGGGTTGACCTGTCGTTACACTCTAAGCAATCGATGAATGATTTTATTTTCTTCGTCGAATTTTTTAACCCTCTGTGACTTTCTCAACAAAATATCTAGATAACTGCTTGATCTACGACTAACATTGCTATCATAATAATAATTCCTCATAAATCAACATTCCTCAGTACTTCCAGTACTTTGATTATGATGCAGTAACGGGCTGGAGTATATGAAATACCTGTATTTCAACATAATGATTGAAGATTCTGTACACCAAGATGTTCAAAAGTAGTAAAGCTGTACTGTATATAATACAATAATACAATGTATTCCTTATATACTGACCGGAAATAAAAACTATACACTTTTAAATTGTCTTGCCTGACAAAACAAGTGGATAATTCAGTTAAAAATTACTGATTAAGGATTTGACGAACTATCGACATAAATCCAGTAAGAATTTAAAGCAAATCTGGTGTTCAAAATAAAAGTTTTTGGGCAAAATGTAAAAAAGTGCATTTTTCACAAAATCTGTTTGTAATCGAATTTAGACTTCAGCATTTTTGCGTATATGTTCCAAGTGAAAAGCAAGAGATAAAAAAATAACATAACATCGAAAAATTATCGATAAACAAACATTTTATTGAAATCTCAAAAACTACTTTTTTCAGCGAAATTTTCAAAATAATGTTTCAAGCCAAAAATCGACCCAAAAGTGCCTTCAATCGTTTTACCATCTTCAGCGGTGTCTTAAATATTGATAAAAACAAAAACACTGGTTGGGAGCGTACAGTACACATAACCCGGATGTTCCGATCTGTATAGTGGACAGATCCTTGTTCCGATATGTCGGGTATGTTACAGAATGTTTATTTTTGTGTTTTGAAATTATTAATCATTAAAATTTCAACTTCATAGCAGTAGTTCAGGAAGCATAACTTAAAGTCTTTTCGACATGCTGCCTTGATTTTCTGCTTATTGCTATGATTTCGTTTATTTCCACATTTGTTTCTAGAAAATCATTATCCTACTTTCGATTTCGAACGCTGCACCGGTACAATTTAATCCAGCTTTGCCACCAACCTTACATGAAACGACTGCTTATGCATTTTAACTATTTTATGATGCATTTCGGGTCAGCTTTTATTAATAGTACCAAACATCTTGCCATGTAAGGGCAATTATTTTCAAAGAAAACGATAGAGGGGTCAAAAACTGGTTTGCATCGCATGTCGCAAAACTGATTTCTCAGCACTGTATGTCGTGTTCCGATCATACTATATTGTGTGTCCTGATAATACTATAGAGCGATTTCGACATATTCGTAGGATAACATTTAAATACGTTAGCTATTTTGTTTCTGAAATGTGGAAACTTGGCATATACACACTTTCTTCATCGGATTCTTCAAACTGTCTCAGATGAAACACAAAACATGACAAAATGACTGCGCCCGACGAAGATTCAGACCAGCTTGCGCATCCACCCGGTCTGATAAGATTCTTCACTGTGCCCTTGGTGGGTAGTTTACCACTCGGGTTTTTTTTCTCATTTTTTTCACACTGTTCAGACTGGGCAGATGCTCTGACTGAGATTAGTCTTTGCTGGGCGCATAGATGAGTTTTTGTTCTGTTATGCTCAAGTTGAAATAGTCCAATTTTGTTTCTTTCATTAATGTCAGACGTGATGAATTATTCGTTCGTGGTGGACCCGGTTGGTGGTTCTTTGGCATGACACACTGTTTCAACCTTGTCAAAAACTGCCAAATACCATCAATATATCTCACAGTATATATCAAAGGGTTTCTGAGCTAGGGCCCACAAGATTTGGTCAGGGGAGGTAACTCACAAACCAGTGCATCAAGAGTCGTGGTTCTTGTCCGTGACAGGTTTGCTTAACTTAAACAATCAACATCATTCAAAGACTGTTGAAGATACGGCGATCACCAGATAGTCATACAATTTTATTAGAGGGGGAGATAACTCAAATACAATAATAACCATGACACCCAGAGTTGTGGGCCTTGTGAATGACATGCTGCCTCAACCTTGTGAACAAACATGCCAAGTATCATCAATATACCTCAAAGTGTTTAGGCCATCACAATGTTATTTTGTCAGGGAAGGTAACTCAGTACACCAAGAGTCGCGGTTCTTGCATATGAAGCGTCTGCTTAACCTCATGTACAACTGTACCAAGTACTATCAACATGTCTCGAAGAATATTGGAGATATGGAGCTCAAAAGATAGTCATCCTTTTTTTATTGGAATGGGGATAATTGGAATGCCATGGCACCAAGAGCTGCGGTTCTTGCACATGACACGCCTGCTTAACCTCATGTACAACTGTACCAAGTTCTATCAACATGACTCCAAGAGTATGGGAGACATGGCGACCACAAGATAGTTATTCTATTTTATTGGAAGAGAGATAATTCAAATGCAATGTCACCAAGAGTTATGGTTCTTGCGCTTGACATCCTGCTTCAACCTTTTGAACAATTGTGCCAATTTTCATCAATATATCACCAAGGGTATTTGAGTTATGGCGATCACAAGATAACACTTCTATTTTTTGGAAGAGGAGATAACTCAAATGGCATGGCACGAAGAGTTTTGGTTCTTGCGCATGACATGCTGCTTCAACCTTGTGAACAATTGTACAAAGTTTAATCAATATATCTCGAAGGGTATTGAAGTTATGGCGATCAAAATATAGTCATTCTATTTTTTCTCGAAGGGGAGATAACTAAAAAAACACCGGCCCCGATAGCTCAGTTGGTAGAGTGTCCGCTCCGGGGAACGGGAGGTCTCGGGTTCGATCCCGGGCCGCGACATACGAAAGTCGTTAAAAATTGTACTAGCTGCTCCTCGCTTGGCACTCAGATTTACGGGGTAGAGCTAGGACTGGTCTACCCAGTGTCAGGATAATGTGGCTGGGTGTGGTATCGTGTAATGTGTCTGGGACATGATACTTCAGTGAGGCAGCACTATAAACGTGAGCATTGAGCTTCATGACGCAACCAGACACCGTCGTGATATGACTGAAAAATTGTTAAAAGCGACGTTAAACCCGAATTCACACACACACACACACACACACACACACACACACACACACACACACACACACTAAAGAAACCATAGCACCAAGGGTTGTTGTTATTGCCCATGACATGCCGTCTCAACTTTGTTTACAATTTTGTCAAGTATCATCAATATACGGACGACCGGACGCCAAGCCGATCGCTATATCCCCCAAATCTATTCGGTCGGGGGATGAAAAGGAAATTATCTTTCACAGACTGGTCCACAGCTCTTCATTTATTTGTATAAATTTACATGTATATGTCTTGAACAAATAGTCCGTAACTAATCAAATTGCATTTCTGTGCAGTCTGATCAGAGTATTTGCTATGCGTTCTGTGGATGAAGAGAGACGCGTGACAATGCGACTCATTTTGTTAAATATTTCGCACCTGAAGACAGTCCTCGAAGGCTGACTCATTTGGCCGAGTGGTTAAGACCTCTAGTCTGTAGTGCTCTAAAGGTTCAATGACATGCAGCACACAGCACATGCAATTTCTCCAAGATTTCGGGAATTTATAGGTAATTAATATTTTTACATAGAATTGCTATTGTTTAAGCATTATCATCTTATTGCATAAACAAATATTGCAATGTACCTTTGAATAACTTACACACATTAAAAGCGACATCACATACAGTCAAAACAAGTATCTTAAGACAAGTTATACAGTAAATATGAGACATACCATACAGTCAGACATTTTTTGGGATGGTCAGTCTTGCTCTTCGTGTGATTTCGTATGGAATTCTAGAGGCACTTATTTTAAGTATAACTCATTATCGATTATTACTCTATCTTAAAACTGTCTTAAAAGATATTTTTCTTTCGATTAAAGCTCCCAATTGGTCGATTTTCTGGTCACAGATGAGGTGTAATTCTTACAAACACTAGTGATTTGCAGCTGAAAAATAGATTTAGAGCATAGAAAACGACATCTTGCCGTGCCAAAAGATGGTCAGTATGGAAAACAAAATAAATAAAACACACTAACCAAGCTGTTTATGTCCAAAAAATTAATATACAAATATAGAAGACAGACCACGCACATACACCTTCAAGGTCATAACAAAAGACAAGGATCTGTCCACTATACAGATCGGAACATCCGGGTTAAGTGTACTGTACGCTCCCAACAAGTAAAAAACCGCAATCAGAAATGCCATACTTTTCGCTCACTTCCGGTGGTTTGTTTCAATATTTAAACGTCGATAACATTCCAACCATTGTGAAAATTTTCATTTTGTAAACAATATTCCCAACGGTAGATGACGCGTAATAATTGGTAGAAATGGGAATCACATTCGCGACACAAAATGTTTGACTCAATGGAAACTTGAACAGCAAGATTTGGACCCTTGCTTTGAACCTGTGGCTCTACCCGTTAAATCGTAGCTATCATTAAGTATTTTATTCGATAGGCCTAAATCAGACATGCCACTGATGATAATTTATATAATTGGAATTCAAATTTCATTAAAATATTTCGCCAGTGACAACTTAAAAAAGAGTGTATAGTTTCTATTTCCGGTGAGTATAGTTTACTGAGCCCGGCATTTGAAAATTTAATGGTATTTTAGTTGCATTTCACTGGTCATATATCGGCTTAGTATAACATTTATATATTATTGTTGAACCTTCATTGATATCGATGCCTTTCCTTGTGAATTGCTTGGCCCAACAATAGTCCGGGATTTGAGACCAGATTTCGAAAAATTTAATGCACCCAAAATTCTCACGCTTTGTTTGTGCTGTTTCATTGAGATAGAAGCCTAACCTATGTGACATGTGATTATTTAGCAAATCTGGTGGGGAAAAGGGGTTGAAAATTCTATGAGTTTACACCCACCCCCATGAAATGGAATGGTTGGATCAAGTTAAGTTTATGTGTAGCTTGCGCTTACAACTGAATGTTGATTTATTGCATCAGCCAAAATATTTGTCATTACTCGAAGATACCAAAATTCATGATATGACGTAACTACAGTCGGTGTTACCATAAATTTTGACCACTGGAATTTTACCCCCAGAAATTTGGTAAATTTTACACTATTTTTGCGCCAAAGGGTTTTTAGTATTTTTTTAAACAATTTCTTTTCCGTCAGTATGCAGGACGGTTATTTTTGCACATGCATGTGAAACTTGATGAATCTGTGTATATCTGGGCATGAACAAGGGACTCAGATACCTATGGACCCTTTTGCTGTTTTTTCCTGCTGTGTCACAGATCGTGATAAAAACCCATATTAAAACATACATAAAATAAATTATATTACTGGCTAGTCACAGATGTATCATAACAGGGGCCAACAGATATATTTTTGAAAAATTACTGATGACCATTTCCTTCTGGTTTTTATTTAGTTACATCACCAAGCATATTTCTCAGCGATGAACTAGCAAGTGATTCTCTAAACTGGTGAATTGAATCTATCACCATTTAATAAATACATTGCAAATTTCAAGATTCATTATCCAAAGTTCCAGTTTGTGCTGAAGACTCCCAAACTAACATTGAAATTATTATATTTTAAACACGTAAATGTTACTGGCCACAACAAGGTCTCTATTGAAATCTTACTGGGTACCTTATTATCTGGTAAGTCGCACGATTAAAACTAAATAGTAACCGAGCTTTAATGTAATGTAAAGCCACCCCTTAAACATTTGTCCTTCTTCCCTTTCCCCTGAGTATTGGTATAACCTGTAAATGTGCATCTTAAGATGTCACCTCCATTTACTTTCTAACTTTTCATTGGCCAATCTGCCTTCGATAACCTTGTCCCTCTATTCGCCATTAGCTCTTAATTATCCTGTGTCTCTTGTCACACATTACGATAACTCACCCGTGCGACACACTGCATTTTTCACATCTCCATAATGGCTACTTTTCTGATGATAATCCTTGATATGTTTGTTATAAATGTTCAAAACATAGGTTGAGGGTGCTCGTTATTACCGCATCAAGCGGTTCTAACGAGTATCCACAACCTATGTATTGGGACATAAATAAGAAAAATAATGTTTTACTCGTAAACCCAGCTTTCTCTATATAAAGTTGGGTTTAGGGGTCTTAATTTCACGGACTTGTTCATGTGATGCACTGATTAACCTGTTCTTCGTCTACTTTTATACTAGTTCCTTTGATTGTTTTGGGTTTAAAGGCACGTCCACCCTTGTTGGTCATTTTGTGTCTTCTCCCTCAGAAAAGCGATAGAAGAGATAGTAGAGCAGATGAAAGTGAGGGACAGAAGAGAAAGAGGAAATAAATAGATAAGTGCAGAAACAGAAGAAATAACAGTATTCCCCCTCTACCATTACCTGCTGCAAGAACAGCAGGTCTTGTCCAGCTGTAAGCCAATATCAGTTGGACGTCCTTTTGAAGCAAGGTAAACGTCACCTTTGCCTCACCCAACCACCCCAATTGTCCCATACAAATTTGCCAAAAGGGCCCTCTGTGTCAAGCCATCAGGAGTTATCATGATTTGACAAACAGATTGTAGGCAATGATCAGGAACCTATACAAAATACCTCGCACCTCCCATTCAAAACACCAAAATGAAACGTCACGAATGGAAAGCCAGAAGGACAGTTATCTCCCCATATGGCCAAGCAGCTATCCAAAATAAAAACGGCATTAGCAATACATACATCTTAAAGACCAACTATAAAAATAAGAAACCACAACAGAAGGACCGCCTTGGAATGGGGTCAGTAAGAGGCTTTACGGATGTTGGGGTTTGGGGTGGACACTTTAATTGATTTAAGGTGGCCTCAATCCTCACTCTTGGTTGTCTTGGTTAAAACCCATTAGTTGTTCAGTCTGCATGATGGATTTCTAGCTCATCAATGCAACATCTCCGCGAACATAAAATCAAACGAATAAGGAGATGAGACAAGGACGAGGACACAACAGCATGGATTGGCTAGAATGCTACAGGAAAGGAAACCCATAGTTAGGCTCCGATTAGCCCTACCAGAGACAGAGCATCAGGCACCTACCTTCAGGCGTTCTGGTGGAAATGCATTCGTACTTATGAACGGAACTGAATGAAAGGTTAACTTACTTGAGGTTTAACACCTTATAGGTCAGATATTTTGAACAGGGGCGATGTTTGGCATAATAAATGTAACGATTCCTATGTAAATCAAGCTTCTTCTTCTACACTTTTGTCAAGAAGGGTGGGAACATCGGGTTCAACACAGACACTCGACTGACCTTTTCTGCATCTTCATGTAACTTGGTCACCACAATTTGCGCATGTTTACCAAAAGATCAACCAACACCAGAGTCATTTAATTAGCAAATAAGCTGAAGTATATCAAATCCGCAGTTGGATGCTGATATTTAAATTTAGTAGAGTATCTTTTTTTGCAGCAAATTAATGGTACCTATAAAACATTCATGGAAAATCGTCGTTCTACCATGCAAATACTATATAATGTTTCTTTTTTGTTGGCAGACAACTTTCGCAGACCTTCAGTCAAAAGGAGGCTTGATTGTTCAGAGGCGTAAACTGATTAAAATACGCCTTTCCTTCAATTATGAAATACTGGACGAAATTCTGCCAACCCTTTGAAAAAAGACTGAAATAGGGTCGCGCTGTTAAATTCACTTAACATTGTCATCTTTCAGAGGTATTGCTGTCATGGTAACTTCATACCAAACTACCACTGGTTATCGAATAAATGGTTTATGAAGGCTGGAAAATGCAGCTAAGCAATAAGCGCAATCAGTAAAGCAGGAAACTGTGGTTGCTGTATCATGACAACGCCAATTAAATATGGTTTATGCTTGCCACCAAGCTTACGCGACTTTTAACTAGAGAAAGTGCCCAGTGGGGCACGTATACCCCCGACCAGTGCCATCCCCTTTTAGTGGAAATGAAAATTTGTTTGTAGCATTGAACCTTTCCATATAAACTTTCCATTTAGTCCACTGAGAATAACTATTGCATTTCAACAAAAATATAGTATAATTTATCATATCCAAAGATGAAACTGCTTGTCTTTGCTGAATAATAAAAATTCAAAGTTTGTTGCAATTTGGAACAATTTCAACTGGAAACAACAAACATAGAATAGGCTGTCATAGAACATTTGCTGAATTAAAGAAGCTGTAAAATGACATAATAAAGCAATGCATTTTTTATTATTACTTGCATTTATTATTGTCTGCATTTCAAGAGAAAATATCATGCAAAATTTAACAGTTCTAGTCGCTGTTGTTTCTAAGATCACAAGGACCAATATACATGTATAAACTGACAAATCTGACAAGGGTGACAGCATAAAAATACAACAAACTAACTAATAATGAACAGATGGAAAGACAAAAACTATAACCTTTGATATACTTTGTATGCAAGGAGTATAATGAAAACAGTTATCAAATCCTGTACCATATACTATTATGCGATGTATATATGTAAATTTATTCTAATAAATATTGTTGAAACCAAAACAGTTAACACAAAACTTGGACGTGATCAAAATGTGTAAGTCCTTATTATTGACCCATAGCCCCACCCGGGGGCTTGACACAGGAGCTTAGATATTCCATAAGAAAGTTAATACTATAGCTATATTCTGTACCAAATATGAAGAGAATCTAACATGAGGTTACAGAGATATAAGCAATCAAAAAGGTTTAACACAAAACTTCGACTTAAAAGTTGACAAACTGACAGACAGCCCACCCAGGGGCTTGACCCAGGGGCTTAGATATTCCAGGTTATGCTATAGAGATATCCTTTACCAAATATGAAAATAATGTAACATGTAGTTACAGAGATATGAGCAATCAAAAAGGTTTAACACAAAACATTGACGTAAATATTGATGAAGGGACTGACGGGTGGACAGCCCACCCAGGGGCTTGACCCGCGAGCTAAGATATTCCAAATGAAAGGTAATGCTATAGAGATATCCTGTACCAAATATGAAGAGAATCAAACATGTGGTGACAGAGATATGAGCAATCAAAAAGGTTTAACACAAAACTTTGACGTAAAAGTTGACAAACGGACAGACAGCCCACCCAGGGGCTTGACCCAGGGGCTTAGATACTCCATATGAAAGGTAATGCTATAGAGATATCCTGTTCCAAATATGAGGAGAATCCAACATGTGGTGACAGAGTTATAAGGAATCAAAAAGGTTTAACACAAAACTTTGACGTAAAAGTTGACAAACGGACAGACAGCCCACCCAGGGGCTTGACCCAGGGGCTTGGATATTCCATATGAAAGGAAATGCTATAGAGATATCCTTTACCAAATATGAAGAGAATCTAACATGTGGTTACAGAGATATGAGCAATCAAAAAGGTTTAACACAAAACTTTGACGTAAAAGTAGATGAACAGACAGACAGACAGACAGCCCACCCAGGGGCTTGACCCGCGAGCTAAGATATTCCAAATGAAAGGTAATGCTATAGAGATATCCTGTACCAAATATGAAGAGAATCAAACATGTGGTGACAGAGATATGAGCAATCAAAAAGGTTTAACACAAAACTTTGACGTAAAAGTTGACAAACGGACAGACAGCCCACCCAGGGGCTTGACCCAGGGGCTTAGATACTCCATATGAAAGGTAATGCTATAGAGATATCCTGTTCCAAATATGAGGAGAATCCAACATGTGGTGACAGAGTTATAAGGAATCAAAAAGGTTTAACACAAAACTTTGACGTAAAAGTTGACAAACGGACAGACAGCCCACCCAGGGGCTTGACCCAGGGGCTTGGATATTCCATATGAAAGGAAATGCTATAGAGATATCCTTTACCAAATATGAAGAGAATCTAACATGTGGTTACAGAGATATGAGCAATCAAAAAGGTTTAACACAAAACTTTGACGTAAAAGTAGATGAACAGACAGACAGACAGACAGCCCACCCAGGGGCTTGACCCAGGGGCTTAGTTATTCCATATGAAAGGTAATGCTATAGAGATATCCTTTACCAAATATGAAGAGAATCTAACATGTGGTTACAGAGATATGAGCAATCAAAAAGGTTTAACACAAAACTTTGACGTAAAAGTAGATGAACAGACAGACAGACAGCCCACACAGGGGCTTGACCCAGGGGCTTAGTTATTCCATATGAAAGGTAATGCTATAGAGATATCCTTTACCAAATATGAAGAGAATCTAACATGTGGTTACAGAGATATGAGCTATCAAAAAGGTTTAACGCAAAACTTTGACGTAAAGGTTGACGAACGGCGGGACGGACGGAAGTACGAACGAACGAACGAACGAACGAACGAACTAACGAACGGACGAACGGACGGAAAGACGAAAACTATATACCCCCTGACATACTTCGTATGTCGGGGGTATAATAACTAACCTGAACACAAAGTTATAAACAAGCAGCCCATGGAAAACTACGCTCACAAGAGCTCCAATGGGTATAAATTATCCCACCCTTGGTGGCCATTTATTTTAATCGACCATAATGGTTTAGTAGAGGCCAATCGCAGGACCATTGCTGCCATTTTTTTTTTTAAATCAACCATTGTTTTTTGTTGCCGTCATATACATTATGGTCCGCTTTGAACAATCTCAGCAGGTCTAAAGTCCAAAATGTTGCATACCAAGGTCTTGTATTTACTGAGATGCAAAACCTAAAGATCACTTTTGGCCACTTAGCGTCGTTGACAGTTGACGTCTTTGTCGCATCTCCTTATTGGGGTGACAATCACACAGATCTCTCAAACAAACTTTGATTTCTCGACCACACTGATGCAGTATATGTAATTTGGTACCAGTTAGCACAGTAGTTTTGGAAAAATAGAAATATGTAATCTAATGGCCATATGATCATTTAGCTGGCTGCAAATATCAACTCTGATGTCATAAGCTGCAACAGAACCAGAAAATTCTGTGTTTGCCATACAAAACCCTAAGTGACCGTATGTGACCTTGACGTAAGAAAGGTCAAGGTCAACCAAATGTCATCATTTGAACAAATGTGAAAGGGACCGGGTCCCCAATATTGTATATCAAGTTTCAAGGTCATCGGTCTATTGGTTCCTGAGAACGGGCGATTTCAAAGGGTTTTACCATATATGGGTATGGTGGACATTTTGATCATGTGACCCAGACATTCAGAATATATGTTTGTTCTTCCACCCCATGGCGGCATTACATGTAATTTGGTTCCAATCGGCCTTGTAGTTTCAGAGTAGATGCCGTTTGGATTTGTTTGGATGTTAAAATAAGAAAAGAGGGTAGGTACATTTATCTCCCCTTTTTATGTCTTATCCCCCACTTTTTTGATTTTCTAATTCCATTTTCAAGATGCTGAGAGACCTCTCAATAAATTCATATCATAGTTAAGTGTGAGAAAGTAAGGTGCATTAAACTCCTTAAATACGTGTGCTACGAATTTCAAATCCCCGACTAAATGTCAATGTTAGTCAAAAACGTCAATTTCGGTAAGTGCTTTGAACAAACGTCTACATGACGAAAACACGACTATATAATTTCGACCCCCTTAAACCCCATTTTTATATAGTAAAAATTGTAATACGTGCATTTGGGTAGTTTGGACAAATAAAGAAAAAAGATCGGCATCTAAAATCACAACTCCAAGCAGGCATATTACATAAGTGATTTATGTTATAAGTCATTGTTTAAATCACGTGAACAAGTCCGTGAAATGAAGACCCCCCTAAACACCACTTTATATAGAGCTAACAGGGGTTTACGTGGGTATTCATAATTTTTCTTATTTCCGCTCCAAGACATAGGTTGTGGTTGAGGCGGTTCTAACGAGCACCGGTTCTAACGAGCACCCACATCCTATGTTTTTAGCATTTATAAGAAAAATATGAAGGATTTTTATCAGAAAAGTAGCCATTTTGGAGATGTAAAAAATGCACTATGTCGCACGGGTGTGTTATCGTAATGAAATTGCTAAATTCTTGCCTGTAAAACTGACCAATACCTTTCCCCGCATAAAAAGAATTGTTAGTCATGTTAAAATTGTTAAATTCTTGCCTGCAAAACTGACCAATACCTTTCCCCGCATAAAAAGAATTGTTAGTCATTGTTAAAATTGTTCAATTCTTGCCTGCAAAACTGATCAATACCTTTCCCCGCAAAAAAAGAATTGTGGGACATTGTTACAACCAGCGCAATGATTTTTAATTTGATTTTCAAAGCATTGCAGGCTAAAAGATGAACTGATATCTTCATCAAGTGAGTTCCATGAAGATATAGATGATGGTATACAGGACGTACGTGAAATTTGGAACAGTTTAGTTATGGGAAGAGGATAATTTGTTTCATTTCTTTCGAAGGGGTGGGGACGGGATAAGCTCACATATATATTCTGGGACCAAGTAATTTACGGCTTAAAACATAAATGCTAGGATTTCGTTCTGAATGTCTGGGGCCAGTTGTTCAAAGCATCGTTAGCTTAACGAGCTCGTTAGTGGTCATATTGTTAACTCTTCTAGCAAGTACAATATCGTAAATTTTGGTATTTTTGCTGAAAAATGTGAGCAGCTTTTGCATCCGCAAAAGCTGCTCACATTTTTTCAGCAAAAATTTCAGCATATTTGCCATATTTACTGATCAAAGTTTTAACGATACGTTAACTAACGACGTCGTTAGTTTTGAACAACTGGTCCCTGTTTTTTAACCTCACTCTCTGTATAAGTTGGCTAATGGGGCTAATAAAATAGAAAGGGTTATACACGTCACAATCCTGGCAGCTGCGCTTGAAGTTTTCTAGGGTACTAGAGTCTTGCATTGTACAATCTCATACTTCTGCAAAGTATTCTAGAATTGGTAACACATACATTGAAAGAGATATAAAATTAGTTTGATATAGTGTAACTGTATGGAAAGTGTATTTCAGTTTATGCATATCATATGTGTATTCATCTGCATGCCAAATATTATCAAAATATTCCTTGAAGTTTAAAAGTTACATGTCGGTAATCAGATTGTGTATAGGCTATTCCCAGCTTTAAATGTTCTGAAAAAAGGGTAGTCATTTAGAAGCAATGGCTTAGCATCAAACTGTAATCTCTTGAGTGTACATGATTTTATCTGGACCAGACTAGCTAGGTTTGGCCAATTAGGCCTCATCAGTGACCCTCAAATGTTTCCTGTATCAACAGCATTAATTAGAGCTTGTCAATATACATCCGTTTGCCGAAAATATTAAAAATATTCCTAGCAGTTAGTTAAAAGTTTGACTCGGCGTGGTTATAAAATAAGTAAATCAGGCATTAGACAAACTCGTTGGTTAGGTCTTTTCCATGTCTATCTGAATGCCAAAATAAAGAAAATATTCAAAGCGGTTTAGAAGTTATACTCTGTATTCATTTTCTGAACAGTTTGCCTCTGCGAGGCTACATGTATTATAAAGAAATATGGCATTATTTAGGTCTTGTCAATATGTAACTGAATGCCAAAAATTATCAAAATGTTCCTAGCGATTAAAAGTTACAGCGATTTCTTTATAAACTGACCATGAACGGACGCACAGACTGATAGACTCACTGGGGGATAATGGTGCACACTCCGCACGTATTTTGACGATGATTAAAACTAGAGTGCCTGTTGGAAAGCGCAACGAAGAGTGTTGTCGTTTTTAGGAAAAACTACCATGTAAAATAATGAGATCAACCATGAATCTAAAATTCCATTTATATGTTGACTAGTTGTTATACTTTCCTTACTGTCAAACTTCAATGTTCGAACATCGTTAGGGCCATAACATATGCTCGAAATAAAGGTACAGGTACCCTGCCGTAATATGTCGGTGTTATGGTTTCAATGTTGATAAATACTCGTCTATTTATAAATCATAACAAACAACGGTGTTTTCCACAGGTACGTAACGGGTTATATTCTAAGAAAAAACCACTTAATCTTGCAGTGCTGATGTAATCAGTTGCGTAGCGCAACTAGTAGCGAGGAGCGCCTTTAACTACTGTCCAGAGGGTCGCAGGTTCGATCCTCGCAGAAAACCTTTTTTCATAAAGCTATTAAAAGCATGATTTATTTTTTCTTGATGAATTTTTTTATAAAATAGTTTCAGAATATACATTTTTATTATTTCTTTTTAAATTTCAATTCTGTGTATTATTTTTGTATTGTTATTTTTTCGTGAATGGTTATCTATTTATTTTAAAGTTCAATACATGTCATGCACAATTTTAAAGATCAACTTCACATTTGATTTATAATAGTGAATAAAAAAGAAACACCAGCAAGTACATGTACAAGAGAATTGAAATACAAGATGCCATAATTTGATACAATGGAACCTGATTGGCCTAGACCCTATATGTGACATGTGAGTGAGTGAGTGAGTTTTAGTTTTACGTCCCACCAACAGCTAAGGTCATACGGAGACGGGACCTCGGTTTAAAGACTCATCCGAAAGTCTGGAGAAGCCCGGGATCGATCCTGCGATCCCTGGTTTACAAGGCGAGTAGCGTAACCACTGCACCACGGAGGCTTCTTTATATGTGACATGTGAAAGTAAAGAATAGGCACACCAATAACATGACTTGAAATTAACATTGATTGGAAATTTATAATTTAATTCATGTTGATAATACGTTATTTTAACGTTTATCGATTGTTAGTCACAAAACTGCACTTGTCAGAACCAAAAAAATTCGCTTTGTCAGCCGACAAAGTCTCTTCTGCTGTCAGAGTAGCATCACATGACGACACTTCAACAGCAGGGCAACCGAGTATGAACTAAGGAATGTTCAGTAAAAATTTATATCAGGACAAAAAATGCATGCTTCAAGAGAAAATAGAGGATTTTTTCTTTTAGCGCGAAAAAAAAAATGTTAAAGAAAAAACATCCCCAGCGGGATTCGAACCCGCATACTTCAGCTCTACAGGCCCGTGACTTTACCACTTGGCTAGCGTCGATACAGTACAGGTATGGTATTTTTTAGCCTGATACCATCACATTAATAGGGAGTCACCAAAAATAAAATTAGATCATCCAAAAATAACATATAATTGCGTAGATAAATTTAAAAATAACCTTTATTTACAATAATATTGACAATAACAAACTGACAACTGATGTCGGTTTTACTGTAGTTCGAGACAATGAAGGTTATTTATAGTGATAAATCAAGAGGCATAACGGGAATTATGTTGTTGTTTTCTTTTTTTTATCATGAAAGACAGGTATGTTAAGTGAGGGAGTTCGATCATCTACCATACCATGGTAGCGTAAGTCAAATTGGGCACGTTCTTCCCATGATTTCCATGTTTTTTCACCGGTGTGATCGAACGACGTCTGGTAGATGTTTGGTTGACTGGTACACAGACCCTCTATTTCTTGTATAGAAGCAGTCTATTCCCGGACATTAGTGTTCGCACCTTTCGCCGCTATCTTTGTTACGTATGGTGTGACGTACTGCCAGAGTAACCCACGCTTTAGTCTGGTTCGACCAGAGTGACGTCACGAGACTTCCGCCATGCTTCCAGACCGCTACCAGACTGAGTTCGGTCACACTTTGGTTAACCAATGGTTAACCATGGTTAACCACGGTTCGTGATCGAATTACCTCAGTAGTCGGAGGATAAGTTGAACGTGACGTTTTAGACCATACCACCATCAATAGGTGAGACAGGGTTTTACCGTTATTATCGATAAAATTTGAAAATTCATCCTATAAAGTGAAAAGAATTAAGACATTTTACAAGCCAAGATGAAATGGCTCAAGTGGTTAGTGTTGCGGTTGTTAAAGATACGAAATGACCATTCGTCGTTCGATTCCTACCAGTGTTTTTTTTTTTTTTTTTTTTTTTCTTTCTTTTTATCGTGAATCGAGTTCTGCATTTTCTTTGATGTCTTTTTTAAATCGAAATTTATATTTTATGTGTTCTTTTTAGGTCAAATTTTTTTTATTATATTTTTAATGTTTCTATTTTTGCTGATTTTATGTTCGATATGTGTCTGTATTGGCAACATTCTTTCGTGCAGACTGATCTTGAAATCGTTTCTACTTCCACTGATTCAAGACGGGCAGTTGTCAGTTTCTGTACATGTTATCCGCTTATGTTATGAAAGTGTGGACATGTAAACTGACCGGCTCAAAAATGACCTAAACATTTTTGACGTCGGTTGCTTTCAGCTGCGTCCTGGGTGGAGTCTTAATAAATCTTTAAAATTGAGACATGAGACAGACGTGTATAGCTTTTTGAGAATGTAAATGTTTGATTTTTTTGGAAAGCTGCATGAATCTAATGAAATCCATGAAAGAAGTTCGTGTAGTAGCTCGTCAACAGCTTCGTGGCATCGTTTCGTGTTTCTTCTTCTTAGCACATAAAAATAGAAGTGGAGGCAATGATCAGGAATCCTTAAATTAACCCACAGCTCCCATCAGAGACACCAAAAGGAAAGAAACACAAACATGAAACAACAGACCCTAATGGAAACATCAATAGCGGAAAGCCAAAATGACAGTTACTTTCCCACAAAATGGCCAAAAAAAAAAATACCGAAAATAAAATAATATAAGCGACACAAACACCCAAAGACAAACCATAACAAAAAAGAAAAGTGTGTGTGTGTGTGTGTGTGTGTGTGAATTCGGGTTTAACGTCGCTTTCAACAACTTTTCAGTCATATCACGACGGTGTCTGGTTGCGACAGGGAGCTCAATGCTCACGTTTATAGTGCTGCCTCACTGAAGTATCATGTCCCAGACACATTACATGATACCACACCCAGTCACATTATCCTGACACTGGATCGACTAGTCCTAGCTCTACCCCGTAAATCTGAGTGCCAAACGAGGAGCAGCTAGTACCATTTTTAACGACTTTGGTATGTCGCGGCCCGGGATCGAACCCGAGACCTCCCGTTCCCCGGAGCGGACACTCTACCAACTGAGCTATCGGGGCCGGTGTTGGAACGGTCATTGGAAACGAATTCCACTGGGGGGTGCTTACATCGATTTTACGTGGCCACAATCCTCGCCCTTACTTCCGTCGCGATTAAGACAAATAATTTGTTCAGTCCACATGAAGGTCTCCTAACTCATCAGTGCAACATCTCCGTGAACACAAAAATCAAACAACCACAGAGATGAATCAACGGTGAGGACTCGACAGCAAGAAACCACTGAAATGCTGGAGCAAAAGGAAACCAACAAACAGAATTACTGATATCAACAATAAAAAGTATAATGTAATATTTTAAGAAGGAAAAAGAAAAATGTAAAAGCGAGGCTCGAACCCACAACTATGAAGTACAAAATATCTAACGAGCTATTAGTCAGCCGTCTTTCCACTGCGCCAGGTTGAATGTCTAACAAGCCTACAACAAAATAGCATTATATTGAATATATTACCGACGTTTGCTTACCTTTCGACAACAGTGGACTATGCTCAATAACAAAACCATTCGCTGAGGTCACTGTCAACTTATCCTCCGACAACAGTGTGTGTACTCATCCGAATCGCATCGTTGATGCGATTCGGATGAGTACACACAACATACCTGATTCTGATGAGTACACACAGCACACCTGATTCTGATTAGTACATACAACATACCTGATTCTGATTAGTACACACAACATACCTGATTCTGATGAGTACACACAACATACCTTATTCTTATGAGTAAACACAACATACCTGATTCTGTTGAGTACACAAAACATACATGCTTCTGATGAGTACACAAAACATACATGATTCTGATGAGTACATACAACACACCTGATTCTGATTAGTACACACAACACACCTGATTCTGATGAGTACATACAACACACCTGATTCTGATTAGTACATACATCATACCTGATTCTGATTAGTACACACAACACACCTGATTCTGATGAGTACACACAACACACCTGATTCTGATGAGTACACACAACACACCTGATTCTGATGAGTACACACAACACACCCGATTCTGATTAGAACACACAACACATCTGATTCTGATGAGTACACACAACACACCTGATTCTGATTAGTACATACAACACACCTGATTCTGATTAGTACATACAACATACCTGATTCAGATTAGTACACACAACACACCTGATTCTGATGAGTACACACAACACACCTGATTCTGATTAGTACATACATCATACCTGATTCTGATTAGTACATACAACATACCTGATTCTGATTAGTACACACAACATACCTGATTCTGATGAGTACACAACATACCTTATTCTGATGAGTACACACAACATACCTGATTCTGATGAGTACACAACCTACCTTATCAAGAAAAAAAAAACAATACAAAACTGTTACTCTACATAATATCTTGAGCCATGAGGAGAATCGTCTACAGACCGTAGAACGAGTTCGTAAGAGCCGCGGTAAACGGACCATCGGTGTTTCAATGTATTTCTGTCTCAACGGAAGATTTTACCTCCTCGTAAAACCACCCCACACTACACTGGCCCCGCCCATCGGGGCTTGAAGAAATAGATGGGATGCATGGTGCTTTCACGCAGAGTTGAAACCGACCGCACACGAGTACTGGTAAACCGCTTAGAGGATCTAAGCCTGCCCAGGCAATGCGGTGCGAGTCGGGCCGTCCATATGCTTATAACCCTATTGATTTTACAGGGTGGCAGGGCTTGAGATGTCATGTAATCTCAATGTCGGGTAAAAGTCCCACAAACTTGGTAGCAACGTCTCCAAAATGGCCTTTACAGTGTTGACGGGGACGTTAAACCCTAAATCAAACAAAACCTCAAACTATATGGGCTAAAATGAGATAAATTAAGTTTTTTTTGTATATAACCGCTTACTCCATGTTTCTCTAAATTAAGTAGGGTTAACAGGCTTTTCATTTACAGACTTACATTTACATTTAACCCTTTCATTTACATTTAACCATTTTATAGAACATATTTACCAATGTGATGCACCGCTTATTACCAATGATGTCTGTTAAAGCCTCGGTTGTAAAATAACTTACCATGGACCGGCGTCTGCTTGAAGTACAGTATTGTCCGGGTGTATATCTGAAACATACAAAAGTTAAAATAAGTCAGTTCCAACCAAAAAAGTACTGTAGAAGATCGCATCAATATAGCTTTTTTCAAACTTATTATATGGCCACGAACGGAAGAGGGAATGCCAACAGTAGTGAAGTGACGTGTAAAAACGTCAGCATTGTTGATTATGTTGTCATCAGAAACCGTTTTAATAACCTGCAATGTCTACACATTCAGGAATTCTGAGAACGTTTTTCTGCCTCGCATAATCCAGTCGCAATGGATACCAAAGTAGATCACTGGGAGACACATTCAATGTAGAAGTGGCCATGGAGGCAATGATCAGAAATCGATACAATTAATGGTAGGGTGACAATCTGGACCAAAAAAATGGGAACCCATACCCCCCCCCCCCCGTATAACAAGACAAGTCATATACCAAAATGTTCGTCAGCATCCGTAGTTTCTGAAACTGCCGGCATAAATTGGCATGAATGATGGCGAGCTGAGAAATCCAAGATGGCGTCCAAGATGGCCGCCAGAGCTGTAAATTCCAGTTTTTCGTAAAATATGAATATAAATACCACAAATCATCTTACAAACTTATTTTAATTTATTTTTCTGGTGTAGAAAGGTTTGTGCTAGAATATAGATCAACTTTTTAGGTTTGACTTGAAAACCGGTGAAAAAAATGATATTTTATTGTTTTTGTGTCTAGTTTCATAGGTGGTACATAAAAGCAATTCTGATGTTTCAAAATTTAAAAACGTTTTTACATATCTATTGTTTTATTTTAACTAAGACACTTTTCTAAAATACATTTAACACTATTCTAAAATACATTTATGGTTGGTTATGACTTTTTACCATCAATTTAGCCCCAGGATTACCCCACCCACTCAGTTTACCAGTAAAATTCATTCACATGAATGCTCACACACAAGTGATTTGTAGGCGTGTGCTTCATTTTAGACAATTAAGTAGTAGAAAGCATTCAAAATAATGCTTAGTTCTGTTTTCATATTGTCACGAAAACCTGCCCATATGTTTTTGACCCCCTTGAACCTCACTTTTATATAGAAAACTAGGGTTTTCAGGGGTCAGCATTATTTTTATAATTTATGCTTAAGGATATAACTTGTGGGTGTTTGACAGCATCGCCACGTTGAGAGGGTTCTAACGAGTCCTCGCAATCTATGTTTTGAACAGAAATAAGAAAAATGTCATTTTTATCTGGATTTTTTTTTTTTTTTTTTTTTTTTTTTTTTGGGGGGGGGGGGGGTGGTAGTAAAATCTTCCAATGGATTTGAATTATGCGTGTTTTCGTAATGTTATATTATGTATTTAGCCATTTGGAAACACCACCTCTGTATAATACTGTTTTCTGAATCCAAGCATAAACCTCTTAAGTGAACAGTGTTATAGCCAAACAAAAATGTAGACTAGGGTAAAATAACTTCCTTTACATGTATTCTGTCATTTTTTTCTATGCAATTAGTTAGGGGTTTGGGCTTTGAACAGGGTTATATAAAAATGTGTTAAATGTGTTAAAAAACGATTGTGCTGTACTAATAGGCCATATGAGACTACAAGTACATGTTTTAAAACTGTCATAGTCCTCGGTATAAACATAAGCTAGTATTGCAAACATGTTCTTACAAATGTCAGTTTTTGTTTGTTTGTTTGTTTGAATTGGAGTTTAACATCTCCGTCAACACTATTAAGGTCATTTTGGAGACTTTTAATTTTGGAGACATTCCAATTTTGTGGGACTTTTACCCGACATTGAGATGAAATGACATCTCAAGCCCTACTGCCCTATGAAACCAGAAGGCTTATATGCATTGGACGATCTGACACACACTTCTTTGCCTGGGCAGGCTTTGTCCTTCTTAAAAGTGGTTTACCAGTACTCGTGTGTGGAAGCACCATGCAGCCCAATCTATTTCACCATGCCCCTATGGGTGGGGGCGACTTACAAATGTTAGTTTTCTTGTTTGTATTTGGGTTTAACGGCACAGTCAACACTATTTAGGTCATTTTTGAGCTTGTCAGTTTACTTATCCACACTTTTCCTGGGCACGCTTATACGTAAGTGATTAACCAGTACAGTACACATTCTTTCGCCAGAAACTGTCAACTGCCCTTCTTGAATCAGGGGAAGGGAGAGAATGACCGTAGAAAAGATTTCATGATCAATCTCTACGAAAGAATGTTGCCGACCCTGGCAGGTATCGAACCTGCGTCCTCCTGATCACCATTTAGACGCTCAAAATTTAAGACCTATTCAAACATGCTTTACTACTTGCAAGCTTGAGTACACGAGCAAATGCAGTCATCACTACACTGATCAGGCTATTTACAACCATATCAGTTAATAGCTGGGGCTGCTTGTGTCAGTGTTATGAGCTGTGAAATGAATAACCCAGTTTTAGGATCAACCATATGCCCTAAGTCTATAGGGCTAGGCAAATTAATCTTAGATTTTATAGCTCCCCATCAAACCAGTAGCTGATATGCACACCTGCACAATTGCTGCTGTCTTAACTGGCCCTGAGACATTTGACTCATTACCAAGATCTGAAATCTTTTGAAGCTTGAAGTCTGATTTAGGCATTCTTCTTGCCTATGCTATGTAAAGAAGAGCAGGTATCACAACCTGCAAGGCAATACAGACAGCATAATTGCCCTTTCATCTGGCTCTAGCTTCCTGAAAACAGTGTGAACGGGAATACCTGGTGCAGTCAGCATGAATACCCTTCCTGTCTGTCTTGAAGAATATGTTATCAACATTAAGCTGGCTAAATTGAAGCAGAAGTAGAACGAAAACATGGGTATATGGACTGACCAGAACAGCTGTGTTATCTCCCAGAGAACCTGCAAACTGCAGGTGCAAAATCATTCTACCATCGGCTTCTTCATAGTTGAAATCGAGTTAATGCTGAGCAGCAACAACCTCACTGGAAACTTTCAGAGATTCGTTCTCAAAATAGAAGTAAAGCAATGATCAAGAATCGATACAATTAATTAAATACCTCCCATCAATGACTCTAAAGGGAAAGAAACACACGCATGAAGTAACTAGAACTTAATGGAAACAACACCAGAGGAAAGCCAAAAGGACAGTTACTGTCCCACAAAATGGCAAACTGGCTGTCCAGTTATATTATAGGAATCACCCACAATGAAGTTAAGAACAAGCCCTTGTAAGATGGTTTTTATCACGACCCATTACTGCTTAGTATGCCATGCATAGTTGCAAGCTCTATCAAACACCATACCAATACACAGACTTAACAAGGTGCTGGATTTATTTCACAATGACAGTTTAAAATTTATTGAACTGTTTTCCTTGACATTTGGACAATTTTGTTTGTTTGTTGTTTTATTTGAAGTTTAATATCCCCATCAACACTGTATAGGTCATTTTGGAGACGTTGCTTCCAATTTTGTGGGACTTTTACCCGACATTGAGATGAAATGACATCTCAATCCCTGTCGCCCACTGAAACCAATACAGCTTATAAGCATGGACGGTCCGACTCGCACCGCTTTGCCTGGACAGGCTTAGATTCCTTAAGGGATTTACCAATACT
Source organism: Lucinisca nassula (assembly GCA_963580285.1). NCBI lineage: Eukaryota > Metazoa > Mollusca > Bivalvia > Lucinida > Lucinidae > Lucinisca > Lucinisca nassula. Next base: position 86,099,009 of record OY757019.1, on the reverse strand, counting down.
TATGTGCGGTCGGTTTCAGCTCTGCATGGAAGCATCATGCAGCCCATCTATTTCTTCAAGCAGCGATGGGCGGGGGCCGAAGACATTTGGACAATATAGCTACTGGAGATGAAGTTCCTCAAGAGATAGAGAAGTTTGATAAGTTGCCATAAAATGGGTCAAAAGCCATTTGTGTCATTCATGCAGGAAAGGCTCATACCCATAGCTTGTTAGGCAGTCCAAAGAACAATCTTATGAGCCTTTGCCTGGGTCAAAACTCCAGATTATGAGTGATATCAGGTCAATGACACAGGTGTCTTGGGAAACCAGTCTGAGGAACTGACAGCCACCGGTGAAGAGATATATGGTTTCTATACATCAATTCATTCATTCAAGGTCTTGTCTTTCAAAAATGCTCATGATCGCGCGAGTTTGTATACAGATGAAGAATGTATGATGTCTACCAATGAGTCGGATTTCCTTGAAAAACTAGAAAGACTTGCTGGTTGTATAGTATTTGACGGGATGTCTGTACTTAAAATGTTGCAGTATTCATCATGTCTCAAACTGACATATCAACAGATGGCTGCTATATTTAAGTCTTACAGTCTTCTTACCATTATTTGGGTGGCTACCATTCGCGTTGGTTTTGACAGGAATGAGGCAAACAGTCTCAAATCACAGACCCAACAAAACTGTGGAAAGAATGTTTTTTACACGCGCCTGTGTCTACAAGAAAAAATATAGTAACTGGTGATTGATAGGTACTTTCAAGCAGTAAAAGCAAAGACATTTACATTAGATACCTTAAAGAAAATTGCCATGAGCTTCTTAAGAAGAATACTACTGTTATTGGTGCAGGTTGACCTGAGAACAAGACTGAAGTTTCCGCTGATGTTGTTCCTGTTCAGCATGAACTTTATTCCAACTTTGAAGAAGCTGATAGTAGAATGGTTTGCAACTAGCAGTTGCAGGTTCTCTTGGAGTTAATGCAGCCCTTGTTGTCAGTTCTGATACCGACGTTTTCTTTCTACTTGTGCATCACTTTAACCTACTTTATGCTGATAACAGGCAGAAAAGGTATTCATGCTGACTGCACCAGGTATATTCCAGTTCACACTGTTTTCAGGAAGCTAGAGCCAGATGAAAGGGCAATTATGCTGTCTGTATTGCCTTATGGGTTGTGATACCTGCTCTTCTTTACATAGAACAGGCAAGAAGAAGGCAATTCATGTTATGCCTAAACCAGACTTCCAGCTTCAAGAGATTTCAGATCTAGGGCTCAGGGCTAGTTAAAGCAGCAGCAATTTCTTTTTAGTGCACAGGTGTGCATATCAGCTACCGACGGGGAGCTATAAAACCTTAGATTAATTTGCCTAGCCCAGTAGACCTAGGGTTTATAGAGTAAACCGCTGAGAGATTCTAAGCATGCCCAGGAAAAGTGGTGCGAGTTGGACCATCCTTGCATATAAAACCATTTGGTTTAAATGTGTGTCGGGGCTTGAGATGTCATTTCATCTCAATGTAGGGGAAAGTCCCGCATAATATTGGAAGCAATGTCTCCAAAATGCAAAATGACTGATACAGTGTTGATGGGGACGTTGTACCTCAAATCAAACAAAATATAACCGAATTGTATAGCATATCCTCTTTATAACACATTTTTATAACACAGTTTTGACAATAAAAGTTATTTTAGATCAATTTGACACTATTTTGCTATTTTGTTTGGATGTACCACTGCTCAATTATTACGGTTAATGCTCAGATCTCGAAAACAGTGTTATAGAGAGGTGGTGTTTCCTAATGGCTGATCATATAATATAGTATGAGAACATAACTAAGCATTAGTTTCAATGCCCTCTTCTACTTGGTGTCTAAAATGAAATCCTCGCCTACAAATCCCTTGAGTATGAGTATTATGTGAATGAATTGTACTTGTAAACTGAGTGGGTGGGGTAATCCTGGGGCTAAATTGATGGTAAAAAGTCATAAAAACCATAAATGTACTTAGGAATAGTGTTAAATGTATTTAGAATAGTGTCTTAGTTAAAATAAAACAATAAATAAATAAAAACTGTTTAAAATTTTGAAACATCAGAATCGCCTTTATGTAACACCTATGAAACTAGACACAAAAATGATGAAAAATCTTTTATTTCACCAGTTTTCAAGTCAAACCTAAAATGTTGATCAATATTCTAGCACAAATCGTCTTTCTATATCAGAAAAATGAATTAAATTCAGTTTGTAAGATGATTTTTTTTGTGGCAATATTATGTGAATGAATTTTACTGGTAAACTGAGTGGGTGGGGTAATCCTGCAGCTAAATTGATGGTAAAAAGTCATTACTAACCATAAATGTATTTTAGAATAGTGTTAAATGTATTTTAGAATAGTGTCTTAGTTAAAATAAAACAATAGATATGTAAAAAACTGTTTAAATTTTGAAACATCAGAATTGCTTTTATGTACTGCCTATGAAACTAGACACAAAAACAATAAAATATCATTTTTTTCACCGGTTTTCAAGTCAAACCTAAAAAGTTGATCTATATTCTAGCACAAAACCTTCTTTCTACACATGAAAAATAAATTAAAATAAGTTTGTAAGATGATTTGTGGTATTTATATTCATATTTTACGAAAAACTGGAATTTACAGCTCTGGCGGCCATCTTGGACGCCATCTTGGATTTCTCAGCTCGCCATCATTGATGCCAATTTATGCCGGCAGTTTCAGAAACTACGGATGCTGACGAACATTTTGGTATATGACATGTTTTGTTATACGGGGGGGGGGGGGGGGGGGTATGGGTTACTACCAGAAATAGTGGACTTTTTGGCCCATTGTCACCCTACCATAACCAACAGCTCTTATCAGAGACACCGAAGGGAAAGAAACAGAAACATGAAACAGCAGACCCTAATGGAAACATCAACGGCGGAAATCCAAAAGGACAGTTACATTCCCACAAAATGGCCAGGAGGCTATCCAAAATACAATAATATAAGTGACACAAACACCCAAAGACATACCATAACAAAAATAAACCCCGATAGGATAACCGCCTTGAAACGGTCAGCGGAAACGGATTCCACTGTGGGGCTTAAATCGATTTTACGTGGCCCCAATCCTCGCCCTTACTTCCGTCGCGATTTAGACAAATAATTTGTTCAGTCCGCATGAAGGCCTCCTAACACATCAGTGCCACATCTCCGTGAACACTAAAATCAAACAACCACAGAGATGAAACAACGGTGAGGACTCGACAGCAAGTAACCACTGAAATGCTGGAGCAAAAGAAAACCAACAGTTTGACTAGGAATGTAATAAAACAGAAAGAAAACTAACTAAATTATGAGGTTATCAAGAAAGGATTCAATCTTTTTCCAATAATTTTGATGCCAAACATATTGATCAGATTTGGAATCAAAGAAATCACAAATCAGCCAAAGGGACATAAATCATACAATAACATTATTGAACGAAATGCACGTACCTATTTTCATCAATCCACAACCAAACACCTTTTTAATAAAACAGAATAGAAGTGAAGGCAATGATCAGGAATTGATATAATTAACCCACAGTTCGCATCAGATACACCAAAGGGAAAGAAACAAAAACATGTAACAACAAGACCCTAGTTGAAACATCAATAACAGAAAGCCAAACGGACAGTTACTTTCCCACAAAATGGTTAATTGGCTATCCAAAAGAAAACAATACAAACGACACACACACTCAAAGTCAAACCGCAACAAAAATAAACCGCGACAGAAGAACCGCCTGGGAACAGTCAGTGGTTTAATGAATAATATAGAAGTGAACGTTAATCGATACAATTAACCCACAACTCCCATCAGACAACGTAGGGAAAGAAACACGAACATGAATTAACTAGACCCTAATGGACACATCACTAGGGGAAACGCAAAAGGACAGTCACTTTCCCAAACAATGGCCAATTGGCAATCCAAAACAAAATATATAAGCGATACACACATTCAAAGACGAACTATAAATATGTTCTACAAAAGGGTTATCCTTTGGAAGCAAGGCGTACACCAAAGAACTGGAAAATATGAAGTGTACATGTTTTCTGGGCCAGACTAGCTAGTTTTGGCCAATTAGGCCTCATCAGTGACCCTCAAATATTTTCAAAATTCCACAATTGAATCAATAATCCCAAATGACAAGAAAATATAAACTACACTATGCTGTAGGGCAGGGACTGTAAAATCGCCAGCAAAAAGTTTCATACTGCTAGACACAAGTATAAATTGCAAAAACGTCATAAAAATAAACGAAAGTTGCTAATATATAGATAACATTGTAAAAAGATATTTTATGAGGAACAAATCAAATTATAAAAAATTGAAAAATTAAAAAGTTATGAAAATTTAAAAAGGGTGTCCACATAACTTTTAGAATGTTTTGAATGGTAACAAACAACATGAAATAAAACAGAAGTACAGGCAATGGTCCGGAATCAATGCAATGACCCCATACCTCCCATCAGAGACACCAAAAGGGAAAGAAAACTTTCGATTGAAACTGCCTAAGAATATTTTAGTGGAATGAAACTTGGACCAGGAAGCCACTAAATCACATCACAGTTTTTTAGCACCGAAGACGATGCAACATTGAACGAAAATGACGATATGCTGATATAGATCCAATAAGTCTATCACCAAAACTTTTTTATATCGCTATCAAATGTTTTAAAAATGCACCTAGTAATTTTTGTTTGAAATAGCGCAACCATGTACTCTCTATTATGATAAACTGTGGTATGCATATGTTTCCAAGTAAATTAGAAGAGAAGGCAATGATCAGGAATCGATACCCACAACTCCCATCAGAGACATTAATGGGACAGAAGAACAATCATGAAACAACTAGACCATAATGCAAACATCAATAGCGGAAAGCCAAAAGGACAGTTACTTTCCCACAAAATGGCCAATTGGCCAGCCCAAACAAAATAATGACAAAATTTGCCTAGTTAAAGCAACAAAACAAAAGCTAAAAATTTATCCAAAAATGAAAGGAAAAAAGAATGCGATACAAATACATCTTTGTGCCGTTTGTTAATGTTTCGTCTTAAGTTTTTGTGTGTGCACCCATGTCGCTTACATTCATGGTAATCGATGGTGTAAACCAGAGCATATTGAACATAATGCTCTTAAAGAATGGAAACTTAGCATTCTGAAATTAGTGAACAAACGCATTTTTTTTTATTCGCAAAATACGAACTTATTACCTCCTAAACCTAAGACGGCTTTACGTCACCTTAAACTTGGTATTCAAGAATTTCATAAAAGCATGGCTTGTTTTCAAATCCTGTCATGAAATTTGTATTGTCATTTAAACATGTTCTTACTTGATTGAAATAAATATTGTTTAAACCAAGAATTTTATAGGAAAGTAGAAGTAAAACAAAGATCAGGAAGTTTGTTTTGGCTCCAGCTGATAAGGCCGCTAACAATATGGTCGTTGTTTGACGGCTTCACCACATTACACAAACACGCCTATACAAATACATTGCCACCTTTATCGCCAAAAAAAATGAAAATTTTATGATGGAAAATTGTGATATTTTTCTTATTCATGCTCAAAATATAGATTGTTGGCAGTCGTTAGAACAGCCTCATTGAGGCGGTTCTAACGAATACCCACAATCTATATTTTAGAGCAGAAATAAGAAGAATAAGATATACCCCCGGGAACCCCACTTTTACTATATAAAAGTGGGGTTCAAGGGTGTCAAAAATATATAGGCGTGTTTTCGTGATGATGTTAACACTCTTCAGCAAGGACTTTGGATTCCATTTTAAATTGAGACATTTCTTTGTAAGATATTGGACCAGGAATCACAAATTATAGGTTGAAAAAGATGACCCAAAGGAAATTATGCGATTGTCACCTATGCAAAAACGAACCGAGCGATGAGAATCACTACCTTTTAACATGTAAAATCTTAACGAATATAAGCAAACAATACTTCCTTCTTATTATTCGTCTTATCCTAATGTCTTAAATATGTTCTATAAAAGGGTTATCCTTTGGAAGCAAGGAATACACCACAGAAGTGAAAATATGGAGTGTACATGTTTTCTGGGCCAGACTAGCTAGTTTCGGCCAATTAGGCCTCATCAGTGACCCTTAGATATTTTCAAAATTCCACAATGAAATCAATGATCCCAAAGGACAAGTAAATATAATCTACACTATGATGTAGGGCAGGGAGACGTTTTACCGCCGCCACACATTCCCACACACCAGCTGTAGTGAAATTAAATATGTTCTATAAAAGGGTTATCCTTTGGAAGCAAGGAATACACCACAGAAGTGAAAATATGGAGTGTACATGTTTTCTGGGCCAGACTAGCTAGTTTCGGCCAATTAGGCCTCATCAGTGACCCTTAGATATTTTCAAAATTCCACAATGGAATCAATGATCCCAAAGGACAAGTAAATATAATCTACACTATGATGTAGGGCAGGGAGACGTTTTACCGCCGCCACACATTCCCACACACCAGCTGTAGTGAAATTAAATATGTTCTATAAAAGGGTTATCCTTTGGAAGCAAGGAATACACCACAGAAGTGAAAATATGGAGTGTACATGTTGTCTGGGCCAGACTAGCTAGTTTCGGCCAATTAGGCCTCATCAGTGACCCTTAGATATTTTCAAAATTCCACAATGGAATCAATGATCCCAAAGGACAAGTAAATATAATCTACACTATGATGTAGGGCAGGGAGACGTTTTACAAAGTTTCAAACAAATAATGAACTGTAAATAATTAGTTGTTATAAGCAAATTGGGTCTCTTTATAAAATCGTTTTTTTTATACTTTCTGAAACCCTCCATCTGATATAAAGCTGAAAATTAGAAATATTATTAGTTTACTATTTTGTTTAGAAAAGCTCTGTGCTACTAGGAACAACACATAGTCTATCGTTTATAAGTACGAATCTGTGTGAACTGGTACCAAAATCCTGCAAGATATCAAACTAGGTCGAAATACTTTTCATGATCATTATCATATTTTAGACATTTTTCATGCAATATTTGAGAATATGATAGAAAAGTTTTATAAGTATCTTCCACAATTAAAAAAACATATTCAAAAATGTTATTTGGATACCATTGGCATAATAAACTAACAAGTATCTCACGAGAAATCTTGTATGTGGGCGTCACTGATAGGCTGTATGTTGTCTAGTGCAGACATCACGAAAACACGCCTATATAATTTTTACCCCCTTGAACCCCAGTTTTATATAGTAAAACTGGGGTTTACAGGGGTAAACCGTATTTGTCTTATTTCTGCTCTAAAATATAGATTGTGGGTACTCGTTAGAATTAGAACCGTCTCGATGAGACGGTGCTAACATGTACCCACAATCTATATTTTGAGCAGAAATAAGAAAAATATCGAAATTTTTCTTCTTAAAATTTTCATTTTTTCGGCGATAAAGGTGGCAATGTATTTGTGTAGGTGTGTTTGCGTAATGGGTCTCAGCAAGAGGAGATAAAGTTCCTCGAATTTCATCAAATGCCATGCAGAATTAACATCAAAATATATGTTAAAATACTCATTATATACTTCTCATCAACGTCCCCCGACCACCGAGGCTTGCAGAAATAGATGGGCTGCATGATGCATCCATGCAGAGCTGACACCGACCGCACACGAGTACTGGACAACCGCTTAGAGGATCTAAACCTGCCCAGGCAAAGCAGTGCGAGTCGGACCGTCCATGGCTATAAAACCCTTTGGTTTCATTGGGCGACAGGGCTTGAGAGGTGATTTCATCTCAATACCGGGTAAAAGTCCCAGAAAATTGGAAGTAACGTCTCCAAAATGACCTATACAGTGTTGATGGGGATGTTAAACCACAAATCAAACAGATACTTCTCATCAAGATTAACCTATCAGAAAATCATGCATTATATTATACGCATATTATGAATGCATTTAATCTCCAATGAAGTTGATCATTAATTTCGTCTGCTGGTGTGGTTCATTAATGGTCCTGGGATTTGAAAGCCTTGCTCACCTTGAAGCAATTACTTTGGCTGTACATCACGTGAAAAAGTCCGTGAAATGAAGACCCCCTAAACCCCACTTTATATAGAGAAAACTGGGGTTTACGGGGGTATACATTATTTTTCTTATTTCTGCTCCAAGACGTAGGTTGTGGGTACTCGTTAGAACCGCCTCATTGAGGCGGTTCTAACGAGCACCCACAACCTATGTTTGGAGTAAAAATAAGAAAAATATCACAATTTTTCATGAGAAATTCCACCATTTTGGAGATATGAAAGAATACACTATTTCGCACGGATGTGTTATCGTCATGTCTTGTCTGGACTTACCCCATATATGACAAAATTGAATCTTCCACTTAATGAGTTTGGAATGGTCCATTTCCAATTATAGTGTTACCAGGTTTGTTTTGGTTGGGGCATATTTTACAGAAATGAAGTTTCTTTAAGCAAACAGTGTACGCCGCGTTCAGTGGCGTCTGACCTGGGTATACACAGTTTGCCAATATCCCATAAAAAGAACTGCTAGGCATATACGGGTTAAACAGCGCAGTATAAAAGATAAGCAAAATAGAAGTGGAGGCAATGATCAGGAACCGATACAATTAACCCACAGCTCCCATCAGAGACACCAAAGGGAAAGAAACACAAACATGAAACAAGAGACCAAATGGAAACGCCAATAGCGGAAAGCCAAAAGGACAGGTACTTTCCCACAAAATGGCCAATAGGCTATCCAAAGTAGAATAATATAAGCGACACAAACACCCAAAGACAAACCATAACAAAAATATACCACGACACCGCGACAGACAAACCGCCTTGGAACGGTCAACGGAAACGAATTCCACTGTGGGGCTTAAATCGATTTTACGTGGCCACAATACTCGCCCTTACTTCCGTCGCAATTTAGACAAATAATTTGTTCAGTCCGTTTCTCAATAAGCCTTTACGCTGGAACCGTCATAGAATCTGAGGTCTGACCCACCGGCGTGCAATTAAAGAGGGAAGCAAAGTTGTCAACCGTGATTGGGTTAACTACCATGCATGCAGTCTGTCGTATAACATTTATGTTGTACCCAATCTTTTTATATCGAAGAATGCTTTTACGAAATTGGGTGCTGAAGTCATTGCGGTTATATATTTGTCAGAATTTATAAACTAAGTCACCATAAAATTCGGGTTCTGATAGACCTTGTTGCAGGAGAGATATAAGTCCAACATTGAATTTTGAAATTAAATCAGAATGACGTCTATAAAATTTTGAAAAGGCCTTGCGTAGTTTATGGCACCGATAACCCTGATTAAGAAGTTTAGCCGTTACCAATTTATTACGAGTGTTGAAGTCAGTAACATGACTACACACTCTCGCAAATCGAATTAATTACGAAATATAAACGCCATAGGATGGCGCACGAGGAACATCACCATCCAAAAAAAGGAAAATTGACAATCGCAAAATCAAAATCATCGCGTGTATCATAAATTTTGCACGAAACAAACCCATCTACAATAGATAGATGTAATCTACAATAGATAGATGTAAATCAAAAAACGGGGCCTCGGTATCAGAAGAATTAGCTTTATTTAACTGAAGTTCTTGGGGGTATATTTGACTGATCAAACCATCGAAATAGGCATAATCAATATTTAATAAATCGTCCAAATATCTAGAAGTGGAGTTTAAAGTCAGTGATTTCAGACTGGTTTTCAGCAGAAAGGGACATCATGAAATCTCTCTCATAACAGAACAAAACCAAATCAGCCACAAATGGTGCGCAATTAGTACCCATCGCAATACTAAAAATTGAATCTTGTCTGCTTTATGTCAGTTTCACGGGTAGGCGTCTCTTGCCTGATGCCTTCAGTTGACCTGTTTCATGAGCTACGTCGGTCGGTGTGTGCTCGGAGAGGAATGTGCTGTGTTTGCCGGGTCTTGCCTATCATCCGTTTCGGTTTCAGAACTTTGAGGTTTAGACACACTGGTGAATATTAAATATCAGAAAGGCCTCTGTGTCACTAAATTTGGTATAGTTATTTCACTTGATAGGTTGAAGGCTGTTCCAGTTATAAAGCATACAGTCTAATTATTAAATAGAAGTGAAGACAATGTCAGGAATCGATACAACCAGTCCACAGTTCACTTCAGAGACACCAAAGGGAAAGAAATAGAAACATGAAACAACTAGACCCTAATGGAAACATCAATAGCGGAAGGCCAAAAGGACAGTTACTTTCCCACAAAATGGCCAACTGGCTATCCCAAACAAAATAATAAATGCGATACACACACACAAGACAAGCCATCACAAAAATAAACCGCGACAGACGAACCGCCTTGGAATAGTCAGTAAAACGAATTCCACTTGGGGTGGGGGAGCTTAAATCGATTTTACATGGCCACAACACTCGCCCTTACTTCCGTCGCGATTTAGACAAATAATTTGTTCAGCCCGCAAGAAGGCCTCATAACTCATCAGTGCAACATCTCCGTGAACACAAAAATCAAACAACCACAGAGATTAAGCACCGGTGAGGACTCGACAACAAGAAGCCACTGAAATGCTGAAGCAAAAGAAGACCAACAGTTAGACTCCGATGGGTCCGACCAGAGACAGAGCATCAGGCGTCAACCAACATTACATAAAATTAAATACTCTCTAATTCTCAGTAAGCCTTTACGCTGGGACCGTCTTAAAATCTGAGGCCGGACCCACCGGCGTGCAGTAGACGTGATTAGGTAGAAACCCGGCGTGGGGCTTTTGAGAAGCGGCAACATTAAAGGTGACAGTATGATTAAATGTGCTGTTTTTTTTTTTTTTTTTTTTTTTTTCTTCATCTTATTTCGGCTGAGGGGGTAATAGCCAAATGAGATTATGGTCGAATGAGTCACTATGTGCCTCATTTGTGAGAGAGCTTGAAGTTGAACATTCTCATCTGTATGACCCCTGGTCATCCAATGGTTTTTCATGACCTGAAGCACTTTAATTGTGGCCTACGCAGGACTGGTCTGTAACAACTATCCTAGGCTCAACGCTATACCTCGAATTGGATAATGACAGTCTTTGGAGAATAAGAATTGTTTCAGTGGTTTCCTGCTGTCGAGTCTTCACCGTTGTTTCATCTCTGAAGTTGTTTGATTTTTGTGTTCACGGAGATGTTGCACTGATGAGTTATGAGGCCTTCATGCCGACTGAACAAATTATTTGTCTTAAACGCGACGGAAGTAAGGGCGAGGATTGTGGCCACGTAAAATCGATTTAAGCCCCACAGTGGAATTCGTCTCCGCTGACCGTTCCAAGGCGGTACTTCTTTCGCGGTTTATTTTTGTTATGGTTTGTCTTTGGGTGTTTGTGTCGCTTATATTGTTTTATTTTGGATAGCCTATTGGCCATTTTGTGGGAAAGTAACTGTCCTTTTGGCTTTCCGCTATTGATGTTTCCATTAGGATCTGTTGTTTCATGTTTGTGTTTCTTTCCCTTTGGTGTCTCTGATGGGAGCTGTGGGTTAATTGTATCGATTCCTGATCATTGCCTCCACTTCTACCTTGTTGGATGCTTACAGCTCTTAAAGCCCATTGCAGTCTGGCCTACATATACTGGTGCAAGACACATTCAACAAGATTCTTGGTGATAATACCTTTCCGTCTCAACCACTACAGACAAAGAACACATCACGCTAACAAGTCCGTGAAATTAACACCCCTTACACCCCACTTTATATAGAGAAAACTGGGGTTTAAGGGGGTTGACATTATTTTTCTTATTTCTGCCCCAAGACATAGGTTGTGGGTACTCGTTAGAACCGCCTCAGTGAGGCGGTTTTAACGAGCACCGACAACCTATGTTTTGAGCATTTATAAGAAAAATATCACAGATTTTCTTCAGAAAAGTAGCCATTTTAGGGATGTTAAAAATGCACTATGTCGCACGGGTGTGTTATCGTAATGAGTTGTGCTTTAGTCTCGCACCTGAATAACATATTAGGATGTTCTATCGAATCCATTGTAGGTTATTTTTTTTTTTCATGTTCTTCGCAGATATACATGTAACAGAGTTGTAGATGATAGAGAGTACGACCCGTCATGTCAGCGAGGATAGAAAAAAACAGTTGATGAAAGATAATTAATTCATCATCGAAATCGGGGATTAAAGCAAAAGTAATAATAATAATGAAACAAAAAAAGAAATGAAAGCAATGATCAGGAGTCTATGCTATTATTCCTCACCTCCCACCAGAGACACCAAAGACATGGAATGACTAGACCCTATCCAAAAACAAAAGGATATAAGCGAACAACACATTCAAATACGAACTAGAACAAAAATTAACCACGACAGAAGAACCGTCATAGTACGGTCAGCATCACGAAAACAAGCCTATATAATTTTGACCCCCTAGAACCCCACTTTTATATAGTAAAACTGGGGTTTCCGGGGGTATACCTTATTTTTCTTATTTCTGCTCTAAAATATAGATTATGGGTACCCGTTACAACCGCCTCGATGAGGCGGTTCTAACGAGTGCCCACAATCTATATTTTTAGCAGAAATAAGAAAATAATCACAATTTTTCATCTTAAAATTTTCATTTTTTTTTTCGGCGATAAAGGTGGCAAAGTATTTGTATAGGCGTGTTTTCATAATGGTGAAAAGTATTTCATTGTGGTGGGGGTGGGGGGGGGGGGGGGCTTAAATCAATTTGACGTTCTTACTTCTGTCGCGTTTTAAACAAATAATTTGATAGTCCGCATGAAGGCTTCCTAACTCATCAGTGCAACATCCACAAGAAAAAAAAATCAAACAATCACAAAGATGAAACAACGGCGAGGATTCGACAGCAAGAAATAACTGAAATGCTGGAGCAAACGAAAACCAACAGTTGAGACTCTGATGGGCCCGACCAGAAAACAATGTAATAAACAAAATAAAAACAAATATTTTCCGTTACCACTGTTTCCAGCCAGCATCACGGGGTTTAATATAAATCTACTTTAAAGAGAACATAGAAGCAAACGATAGTATTTCAATACTTTCTGAAATTTTCAAATCCTCCAATTTGACAGCAACTTATTTGTCTCTTATTTTCTCTTCTCCTATGTTTATCAATGTAAGATGGTTAGAATAGTTACTCCAAATACACGCTGTTTTTGTTTTGTTTTTGTTTTTCGTTTAAAATATTAAATCTTAAAATATATGTTAATATCAAAATTGAAGTGATGTGATCATGATCACTTTCTTAGCTTTATCAATATGAGTTAATTAGTCCTTTTCTTGCAAATGAGTCATGTTCACATATTTCAAAAGCATTCGTGTTGTCAAAATGACATTACGCAAACACGCCTATCCAAATACATTGCCACCTTTATCGCCGTAAAAATGAAAATTTTATGATGAAAAATTGCGATTTTTTTCTTAATTCTGCTCAAAATAAAGATTGTTGGCACTCGTTAGAACCGCCTCATCGAGGCGGTTCTAACGAGTACCCACAATCTATATTTTAGAGCAAAAATAAGAAAAATAAGGTATACCCCGGAAACCCCAGTTTTACTATATAAAAATGGGGTTCAAGGGGGTCAAAATTATATAAGCGTGTTTTCGTGATGCAGTGTAAAATAGAAGTGAAGGCAATAATCAAAGTTCGATATAATTAACCCACATCTCGCATCAGAGACACCAAAAGGGAAAGAAACACGAACATGAAAAGAACTAGACCCTAACGGAAACATCACTAAGGAGCAAATTCTTTCTTTTAAGAGTAGACCCCTTTTTCAGTTGGGCAGGGCTTATAGCAAAGTAAACAGTAAGTCCTGAAAGTTGTCTCCTTTTGAAAAATGGTGGAAAAATCTGCCAGGTGTTCCCATTCCCCTAGAAAAGAATAGACATAAAATAACGTAATGGTTATGAAAACAGAAATACATTGTTTCTGGCTCTCACAGAAGAAAACATTTCGAAAACATATCCTGCGACATTGTGCATTTTTTTTTTCTCATAAAAGGCTATTTTTCTGATGAAAATTGATGATATTTTCCTTATTTATACTGCAAACATAGGTTGTGGGTACTCGTTAGAACCACCTCATTGAGTTCCCACAACCTATGTCTTGGAGCAAAAATAAGAAAAATAAGGTATACCCCCGTAAACCCCAGTTTTCTCTATATTAAGTGGGGTATAATGGGGTGTTTATTTCACGGACTTTTTCACGTGATGGCAAGATTCGTCCTGGGATTTATCCGAAGCAATAGCACCAATGCAATTATAACAAGATAATATCTAAAAAAACTATTCTTCAAAACCATTTTAGATAGGGGAATTCGATCACAATTTAATAAATGTCTCTCTGACTCAATATTTCTACACTAAGGGGGTCTTTTTAAGAGGCATACAACAATTAATCGCTTTACACTGTCTTTGCTATACCCTTCCACAATTCCGAAGGTGTTCTGATGTCATATCGTCATGTCGTCATCTTCAAAGCATGACGTTACATTTGGTGCACTTCTTTAGAATTAAGTTCTAAAGGCATGTTCAACATCATGTTTTACTGCCATCAAAAACATGTGATTAAATATTGCGACAACGTCTTTGAAAGAACAGGGCAAACTCTGTTTTGGTCTATACAAAATTCTGATGAAGTTTTAAATAAATTGAAATCCAAACGTTTTCGTGCTTCAAGTCTGTGTACTTATGATTTTTCCACCCTTTACACTACACTTTCTTTATAATCTTATATAAAAAACTTTATGATTTAATTTCGTAAGGACGACTCCCTCTAGCTTGCATGTAATGTAAAAAATTTCAATTCTGAAGAGCATAACAATTATATGTCAGAAAGCTCTCACCTTTCTACATGACAATATTTACATAAGATTTGTACGGAACCCGGGAAGGGACATTTCTGTTCCAGTATATAGCAGAACAGAATTTAAAACAATAAAATTAGCGTGGAGTGGAAAACAAAAAATATGTCGTTTAAACGATATAATATGTCGTTTAAACGACATATTTCTTGTTTTCTTTTCCACTCTGAAAAAGGAGGGTGGAATTTAAAACAATAAAATTAGAATGGAACAGAAAACGAAAATATGTCGTTTAAACGACATATTTCTTGTTTTCTGTTCCACTCTGAAAAAGTAGCGTGGAATTTAAAACAATAAAATTAGAATGGAACAGAAAACAAAAATATGTCGTTTAAACGACATATTTCTTGTTTTCCATTCCACTCTGAAAAAGTAGCGTGGAATTTAAAACAATAAAGATGTCGTTTTAACGACATAATCTTGGCCTTTTCATTGGTTAAAGATGTCGTTTTATCAACATAATATGTCGTTAAAACGATATAATCCTAGCCTTTCATTGGTTGGTCATATCACACGGTAATCATGGCGGATATTTCCAGGCGCGACACACTCGCCAATGAAAGGCTAGGATTATATCGACATATTTTCGTTTTCTGTTCCATTCTAATTTTATTGTTTCCACGCTACTTGAGTGGAACAGAAAACAAGAAATATGTCGTTTAAACGACATATTTTCGTTTTCTGTTCCATTCTAATTTTATTGTTTTAAATTCCAACCTACTTTTTCAGAGTGGAAAAGAAAACAATAAATATGTCGTTTGAACGACATATTATATCGTTTAAACGACATATTTTTGGTTTTCCACTCCACGCTAATTTTATTGTTTTAAATTCTGTACTGCTAGATACTGGAACAGAAATGTCCCTTCCCGGGTTCCGTAGATTTGGTACTAAGTTTTTGAGACAAGTTGTTGGTATTCCGATAGGTACGAATTGCGAATCCCTTGTGACTAATCTGTACTTGTTTTGTTATGAAAGAGACTTTCCGTTGAAAACCAATCTGAAATCATTGAAGCCTTTAGCTCGACCTCCAGATATTTAAATGATTTATTAAATATTGAAGATACCTGTTTCGATTGTTTGATCAGTCAAATTCCCCCCACTCCCAGCACTTCATTTAAACGGAGCAAATTTTTCTGATACCGAGGCCCCGTTTTTGGATTTACATCGATGTATTGCATGGATGGGTTTGTTTCCTGCAAAATTTATGATAAACGCGATGATTTTGATTTTGAGATTGCTAATTTTCCTTTCTTGGATGTGATGTTCCTCGTGCGGCATCTTATGGCGTTTATATTTTGCAATTAATTCGATTTGCCATGGGTGTCTAGTCATGTAACTGACTTCAACACTCGTAATAAATTGCTAACTGCTAAACTTCTTAATCAGGGTTATCGGTATCGTAAACTACGCAAAGCCTTTTTCAAAATTTTAAAGATGTCATTCTGATTTAATTTCAAAATTTAAAGTTGGACTTAAATCTTTTCTGCAATAAGGTCTATTGGAACCCGAATTTGTGGTATTTTAGTAAATAATTCAGAAAATATATAATGACAATGACTTCAGCACCCTATTTCGTCCAATCCGTCTTCGATATAAAAAGATTGGGTACAACATAAATGTTATACGACAGGCTGCATGCATGGTAGTTAACCCAATCACGGTGACAGCTTTCCTCTTTAATTGCACGCCGGTGGGTCAGGCCTCAGATTTCATGACGGTTCCAGCGTGATGGCTTCGAAAATTAGAGAAAATCTAATTTTATGGAATGTTGGTTGGTGTCTGATGCTCTGTCTGAGGTCGAGCCCATCAGCGTCTTACTGTTGGTTTTGTTTTTCTCCAGCATTTCAGTGGTTTCTTGCTGTCGAGTCCTCACAGTTGTTTTATATCTGTGGGTGTTTGATTTTTGTGTTCTTTGAGATGTTGCACTGATGAGTTAGGAGGCCTTCATGCGGACTGAACAAAGTATTTGTCTAAATCGCGACGGAAATAAGGGCGAGGATTGCAGCTGCGTAAAATCGATTTAAGCCCCAACCACCCCACCCCCCACCCCCACTCCCACCCCCACCTCCAGTGAAATTCGTTTCACAGGCCGTTCCAAGGCGGTTCTTCTCCTTGTTGTTTATTTTTGTTATGGGTTGTCTTGTGTGTATCGCTTATAATATTTTGTTTTGGATATAATAGCCAATTGGCCATTTTGTGGGAAAGTAACGGTCTTTATGGCTTTCCGCTTTTGATGTTTCCATTAGGGTCTAGTTATTTCATGTCTGTGTTTCTTTTCCTTTGGTGTTACTGATGAGAGCTGTGGATTCATTGTATCGATTCCTGATCATTGCCTTCCCTTCTATTTCGGTGTCTAGGTTTTTTGGTTTGTTTTTGTTTTTTGGTCTCGCTGCCCTTTCAAGATTATTTCACTCATATCAAGCCTTCGCAGATTTTTTTGAAACTTTAACCAAATATCCCTATTTATTTCTTTACATGTCGCCGGTAGTATTGGACCCGAGGGAGGCCCACGCCCATCGGGGCTTGAAGAAATAGATGGGCTGCATGATGCTTCCACGCAGAGCTGAAACCGACCCGCACACGAGTACTGGTAAACCGCTTAGAGGATCTAAGCTTACCCAGGCAAAGCGGTGCGAGTCGGTCCGTCCATGCTTATAAACCCTATTGGTTTCATTGGGCGACAGGGCTTGAGATGTCTTTTCATCTCAATGTCGGGTAAAAGTCCCACAAAATTGGAAGCAACGTCTCCAAAATAATCTTTACAGTGTTGACGGGGACGTTAAACCTCAAATCAAACAAACAAACGATTGGGCACGAAGGTCGCTCAAAATTGGTCAGGAAGACACATTGAGGAGGCACCTTAAATAATTCTAGCAAGCTGTTTGTATGGAATATTGTCCCTTTTCTCGCATAGAAATTGTCCTATTCAGATGCATTTTGATTCGTTTGAAGCTCGAAAAACTAGAGAAAGTGACCAGTGGGTCACGTATACCCCCGGCCAGTGCCACCCTCTGATATATCTTTCGAGCTTGTATGTAATATGAATGAAGTCAAGAAGCTATAAGAATCTATAAATGTGCTTGTAAAAGCTAAACCAAACATAAAATTTCTAAATGGACCAAGGGAGTGAGGGATCAAAGTTAATGAAGCAGCATGGTGGGGTATGCATCAATAAATCTTTGGACTGGTATGCAACATTGATGCAAGTATCAATTGTTTTCTTAGAGTTTAGAACATACAGGCATCTATAAACTTTGTCATAAAACTTCAACCAAATGTAAAATTTCTAAGTCCGTGACCTTAAGATCAAGGTCACCATGGGTGGGTGACAGGGACATGCATCACGAAATTGTTTATCAAACATGAAGAAAATCTAACATGTGGTTACAGAGATATCAGCAATGAAAAAGGTTGAACACAAAACTTTGACGTAAAAGTAGATGAACAGACAGACGGCCCACCCAGGGGCTTAACCCAGGGGCTTAGATATTCCATATGAAAGGTAATTGTATAGAGATATACTTTACCAAACATGAAGAGAATCTAACATGTGGTTACAGAGATATCAGCAATGAAAAAGGTTTAACTCAAAACTTTGACGAAAAAGTAGATGAACAGACAGACGGACAGACAGACAGCCCTCCCAGGGGCTTGACCCAGGGGCTTAGATATTCCATATAAAAGGTAATGCTATAGAGATATCCTTTACCAAACAAGAAGAGAATCTAACATGTGGTTACAGAGATATAAGCTGTCAAAAAGGTTTAACGCAAAACTTTGACGTAAAGGTTGACGAACGTAGGGACAGACGGCAGTACGAACGAACGAACGAACTAGCGAACTAACGAACGAACCAACCAACGAACGGACGAACGGAGGGAAAGACGAAAACTATATACCCCCTGACATACTTCGTATGCCGGGGGTATAATTAGCCTACCTTACAGAGAATAAGTAGAGAAAGTACCATTACTCTGTAATGCATTTCCTGATTTTATTCCAGGATTGATTTGCAACTTAAACTACTATATATAGGCATCAGGGGACAGTTAATCGCAGCACTTTTTTGTCCGCGCCACACCAAGTTTTTGAATCGTTGTCGACACCTCCTGGAGAAAGCGATAACTTCTGTTTTGGTTTCAAATTGCTCCACACATGCATGAAATCAAAACAGAATACCAAAGGAACACTTCTCTGTTTGCATAGGCTGACAGCAGCAGCATTTCACTTACCCCACCCACTAATTTTTACATACAAAAAATCATGACTCCACCTCACTTTGACAGATCCTGTGAATTTACTCCCAAAACACCAGTACTTGGCACCTGTTGAAATGTCATGTACACTCAGTCACATGCAAAGAAATAGACAGAAAAGTATACCATAACCAGTAAACTTTTTCAGGAATCCTCTTTGAAAAACAGCCACTTTTTAGTGCCAAAGCTACCTTCGTGAAATCAGATATGCCGCTGCACCTTGAACTTGCACAGCATCCAGACAGCCGGGTGTTAGTTTCGTATTCCATTTCATAAAATTACAGATACTCAGCAAATAAGCCCACATTGGCAAAAAATATCCACATATCACAATTTCCATGAGCAACCATGCCATTATTGACCTCCTACTATAATATTTTGAAAAACGTCCACCCTCAAATGCGAAACTGTCCCCCTGATGCCTATATTCAAAGAGCAAGTGGCATTACTCTGTTGTGCATATAGCATGGATTATGGCCCCTTTCTGAATTAGAATAGAAGTGAAGGCAAGTGAACGGTCAGTATGAAGTACAGTAAAATTCCTATATTAAGACCACCTCCGGGACTGTTCAAAAGTGGCCTTTGAGACCACTTTTGAACAGTCCCAAAGGAGGACACAGTATGCAGAAAACAGAAAGAAAAAATAACTGTAACCTACTAAATAAGCTTTTTAAAACATAATTAGTCCTTAATTTTAGGTGGTCTTAATAACGGAATTTAACTGTATTGCACGGGGGGGGGGGGGGGGGGGTAAACGGCTTAAATCGATTTTGCATGGCCATAATCCTCGCCCTTGGTTGGAAATTGTACCTTTCAGATGTACAGTCGAACTTCAATGGCTCGAACATCTTTGGGACCACGAAAACCTGTTCGAGACAGGGGTAGTTCGAGCATTTGAGGATTACTGCCAGGAGGCATTACGTGGTATTTTTAGACATCTTTCCGGTGTTCTATAATGAAAATGTATGCTGTGTGTACTCATTAGAATCGCCTCATCGAGGCGATTCTAATGAGTGCACACAGCATACATTTGCAAGATAAAAGACTAAAATCTCCTTAATTATCCCCTAACATTTCTTATGTAGAGGATTTCGCTAGGGGCTCAAGAATGGGTTCGACACATCCACGGTAAACGAGCCATCGGTGTTCGAAGCCATCGAAGTTCTACTGTAATTGATTCATTGGTTTTTATTATCTTCGGTGAGTTGAACTGAACTGAAACTTGAAATACTAGCTTGTTAACTTACAGAGAGTATGTTGAAAAAGAACCATTACTCTGTTATGTATTTTGCATCGATAATGCCCTTTTCTGACATAAAGGTGTCCCATTTAGATACATTTTGATTGATGATTACTGATTTTCTTTCAGGATTGATTAGCAATTTAAAATACTGGTCAACAACATTAGAAAGAATTAATAGAACAAGTGGCATAACTCATGCAGTTGTGTATTTAGTATGGATTATGGCTATCTGATTTTCCCATTCAGATGCAGTTTAACTTGCGATACTAGCTTATTAGCTAGCAAAGAACTTGTAGAACAAATATCATTACTCTGTATTAACTTTGGAGTGGATTATGGCCCCTAGCTGGCTTAGATTTTGATCTGTCTGTTTTGACATCATTGCGTATTGACTTTAAACACTAGCTCAGGCAATTACTTGACAGAGAATTTACAGAACATTTAAAATCATTCTGTTACACTTGTGCATGGATTATGGCCCCTTTCTAACTTTCATATCAAATTTAGATGCATTTTGGTTTAAAACTTTTGTCGTCTTTTCGCATTACGAAATCATACCCGTATAAATACATTGTAAATTTTAACGCCGAAAAAAAAAAACCTAAATTTTTAGATGAAACAGTGTGATAATGTTCTTATTTCTGCTCAAAATATAGATTGTGGGTACTCCTTGAGGCGGTTCTTATGAGTACCCACACTCTATATTTTAGAGCAGAAATAAGAAAAATAATGTTTACCCCTGTAAACCCCGATTTTTCTATATAAAAGCGGGATCGAGGGGGTCAAAATTAAATAGGCGTGTTTTCGTAGCGGGATTTATTTGAAACTTAAAATACTAGCCTATTACCTTGCAAAGGACTTGAATTACAGGTACCACGACTCTGCTATTCATTTTGCATGAATTTTGGTCCCCTTCTGAATCAGAAATTTTCCCATCAAGGCAACATTTTGATTAATAACATCTGGGCCCAGGATTACAATGCGTACTTTAATTTTAAGTACCTACTTAAACTAAGTATTTACTTAACTGGCGTATAGAGTGAACTACAAAGAAATTCGTTCGTTTAAGTCGATACTTAACCAAAGAAAATACTTAAATATTTAAGGTAACCCAGGTAGGTACCTTAACTTTTAAGATTTGACCTTGACACATGAATGTATATATCAATAACGGCAAACGTTATGGCTTTTATTTGTTCGAATTCACCAGTGATGCTCGGTAGCTCAAACGGTAGAGTGTTTTCTTGATATGCGAGAGCTCCTAGGTTCGAGTCCCGTTCGGCCCATTTTTTTTCCTCCCTGTGGGGCAAGTCTACTTGCCATATAGGTACTGGGATGTATTTCTCCCTTGATGTGTCAAAGTGTGCGACGAACAGAGGTGTGTAAAAACTTCCTTTTACATAATACTGTTTATCATATGACGTTATTGATAAGCAATGGATAATGTCGTGTAATAAAAATCGAATGACCACACGTGTAATAACGCTTTGGCGGGATTACGTAACGTCATGACGACGTCCATGTCAACCATGCATTTTCTGTGAAGAAAAGTGTCAAATTTGATGGCGATAAAATCTAATTTCAAGTGGCCATATGATGAACAGAATCTTACACTCGTGGTCACTTCATATGAATTTTATGAAACTCGCCAAAGGCTCGTTTCATAAATTTCATATGAAATGACCACTCGTGTAAGACCCTCTACATAATACTGGTGACAGGGCAATAATTAATTGTTTGGTGCGGGAAGGTTATTATATATTATACGTGAGAGGGGATCCTAAATGACTTGGTTGTTTTTGTCAGGGTGTGTGTGTGTGTGTGGGGGGGGGGGGGGGGGGGGGGTCGGCGCATATCATTTTTGTCTGTTAGTTAAAAACGGATCCTTTGGCACATCGGGTCCATGTTACTACGCTTATGCCCTGCTAGTTTTACGCATACACTGTTCACAACGTTCAAATGTCGTCTTTATATTCATTGTCATGAAATAGTATGACGCCACGTGCATTTATGAAATGACTTGTTTTTCTGCTGTTCATGAAAGTATAAACGAACAGGGTCGCCTGCAAAGTAAATGAACTTTTTTTTTTCTACAAAGAGCGGAACAGCATTGTCGTCGTCAACGCCCATTGAGATCATAGAGAACCATGGTTTAGGGTGTAGACTTGCGACACGTCATTGAAAATCATGTGATTCGATGCGTTCATGGAATTATGAACAGGCGTATAGGTTTACAATAGGTTATACACTTGAACTATTTTGGCGTGAACAACTGTAACGTATGTCAACGATGTACATTTGTTGGGCAAATGGTCAAGGTAAAGGCAATAAAATCCTATTTAAAATCCAATTCGAAGGCCCGTTTCGTAACTTTCATATGAAAGGACCATTTGTGTAAGATTCTCGATATCAAAATTAATGAAATACAAAGAAGTTTTTTTTGATTGATTGATTGATTTGAGATTTAACGTCCTCGCAACACTATTTAGGTTTGATTTTAGATTGTTGATTCCAATTTTGTCGGACTGTTACCCGACATTGAGATGAAATTACATCTCAAGCCCTGTCGCCCAATGAAACCAACAAGATTTATATGCATGGAAGGCTCGACTTGCACCACTTTGCCTTGGCAGGCTTAGACCTTCTAAGTGGTTACTGGAGGTCGCGTGTGGTCGTTGTGTACTGGTTGGGTAAGGCGAAGGTGACGTGTATCTTGCATCACTGGGGCGTCCAGCTGATTGTGACAAGGCCTTCCCTGCTAGCATTCTACATAAATCTACAGCGGGCCGTTAGCGGCCCGTCAGCTACCCTGACGGGCCGCTAACGGCCCGCTGTAGATTTATGTAGAATGCTTACTGGGATCTTCCCTAGAAGCAGGTAATGGTAGAGGGGAATGTTGTTATTGCTTCTGTTTCGGCACATCCAATCATTTGCCTCTTCTCCCTGCCTGGAAATGCTCAATAAAAATGACTGGCAAAGTGGTGTGAGTCACACCGTCCACTGCATATAAGCCTTTTGGTTTCATTGGGCGACAGGGCTTGAGGTTTCATTTCATCTCAGAGTCGGTAAACGTCCCACAATATTGGAAGCAACGTCTCCAAAATGACCTGCATAGTGTTGACAGGGACGTCAAACCTCCATTCAAATAAGACTCCATAAAACCGAGCTTTGCATATTCAAATATTGCATGAGTTCTTGTTTCTGAAGGAACCCCATAGAAACAGCGTTTTGAATATGTCGTGGTGCTACTTTGTGACCAATGTTTGCCCGCACAATTTGAGATCGAGTGTGATCCTTCAATTACACAGGTTTTATAGTATATAAAACATTCTTCATGGTTTATGCAGTGAAATGGAAACTAAACCATCACATTTTTATTGTCTCCATCCATTCAAGCAGAAGCAGAGATTTTTGACAGATCGCGGGAAAGTTATGGACCGCCTACATCAATGTGCAATTGAAACTTACGGGGGCCCTGGATTACAATCGTTACTTAAGTTAAGGTCGACTTAACGATTTAAGGAGGGATTCTTATCTTAGTAAAGTATTTCCTTAAAAAGTGCATTCGAAAGCCACCTATTTCATTTACTTAGCTAAGTATTTAACTTCGGATAAAGTCGTAATTTTGACGGAAATTTTCACGACGATTAGCACGTAAGTTTCAATTACATATTGATGTAGGCGGCCCACAATTTTCCCGCGATCTGTCAAAAATCACTTCTTCGGTTTGATTAAATGGAGACAATAGAAATTATGATGGTTTAGTTTCCATTTCACTAAATACACCATGAAAAATGTTGTATACACTATTAAACGTGTTTCATTGAAGGATCACACTCGTCACGATTTGTGCGGACAATCATTGGTCACAATGTAGCACCACGCCATATTCAAAACGCTGTTTCTACGGGGTCCCTTTAGAAACAAGAAATCATACAATATTTGAATATACATGTACAAACCAAAAGGCTTATATGCAGTGGACGGTCTGACTCACATCACTTTGCCTGGGTAGGCTTAGTCCCTTTAAGCTGTTTACCAGTGCTCGTGCCAGTGTGGTCAGTTTCAGCTCTGCATGGAAGCACCATGCAGCCAAATCTGAAGCCCCGAGGGGTGGGGGCGGAATCGGTTTTATAGAGTCTGTCCATGATTCAACCCTTCTCATGCCGTTAGGCGTATTGCATAATATTCAATACAATCTGGTACAGTAATAAATATATTCTGCACTATGGTGAAGGACAGGGAAGACTCCCGCAGAAACCACCCCAAACTTAACCCCGGCTACAATATTGTTTTCGGATGTCATTATTATACATGTATGTAGTTTATATAGTCATTAACGACTAGACTAAACATCGTGCAGACAAACAGGGAGAAAAACCGTGAGCTCACTCACTCACCTCACAAACACACTAAATCACTCACATGCACAAGCTTACAAGGGAGGTGGACGGCCCCCGCCCATCGGGGCTTGAAGAAATAGAGCGGCTGCTTGATGCTTCCACGCAGAGCTGAAATCGACCCGCACACGAGTACTGGTAATCCGTTTAGAGGATCTAAGTCTGCCCAGGCAAAGCGGTGCGAGAACATAAACCCTTTTGGTTTCATTGGGCGGCAGGGCTTGAGATGTCATTTCATCTCGATGTCGGGTAAAAGTCACACAAAATTGGAAGCAACGTGTCCAAAATGACCTTTACAGTGTTGACGGGGATGTTAAACCTCAAATCAAACAAAACAAACATGGGAGGTGGTACGCCTCAAACTTATTTTTATTTAGCATTTCAAGGCAAGGAGAAGAAGCTTATGATTGGTTGTGGCCCATATCAGTTGGACACCCCAGTGACGCAAAATGCACGTCACCTTGCCTCACCCAACCAGCACAAGCCGACCACACGCGACCTCCAGTAAACCACTTAGAAGGCTTAAGCCTGCCCAGGCAAAGTGGTGCAAGTCGGCCGTCCATGCATATACGGGTTTTATTGGGCGACAGGGCTTGAGATGTAATTTCATCTCAATGTCGGGTAAAAGTCCGACAAAATTGAAAGCAACACTTCCAAAATCAAACTTAAATAGTGTTGCGAGGACGAATCTCAAATCAACCAAAAAAAACTTCTTTGTATTTAATAAATTTTGATATCGCGAATCTTACACAAATGGTCCTTTGATATGAAAGTTACGAAACGGGCCTTCGAATTGGATTTTAAATTGGATTTTATTGCCTTTACTATGACCAATTGCCCAGCAAATGCATATCGCTGACATACGTTACAGTTGTTTACTCCAAAATAGTAATTATTTACATTTCAAGTGTAAAGACTAATGTAAACCTATAGAAAAGAATGCTGTTCATACTTCCGTGAACGCATCGAGTCATATGATTTTCCATGACGTCAAGTGACGCCAGTCTAAACCATGGTTCTCTATGATCTCATTGGGCGTTTCGCTCTTTATAGAAAACTGCGTGTAAATGTTTTTCAGCTTTAACAGTTTGCGTTATAAGTGAGGAAAAAAGAATGTAAATATAAGAAATATTTTTCGATGTTCATGAAGGTATGAACGACAGCGGGTCGCTAGCAAAGTTTATATGAACCCCTTCAGAGTTCATTTACTTTGCAGGCGACCCTGTTCGTTTATACTTTCATGAACAGCAGAAAAATAAAAGTCATTTCTTAAATCACGTGGTGTCATACTATTTCATGACACTGAATATAAAGACGGCATATGATGGTTGTGAACATTGTATGCGTAAAAGTAACAGGACATGCATAAGCGTAGGAACATGGACCCGCTGTGCACAGGATCAGTTTTTAAATAACAGACAAAAGTGATATGCGCCAGCCTCCCTCCCCACCCCCCCCCCCCGAAACACAAACATGTCGGCTCGCCCACCCATCGGGGCTTGAAGAAATAAATTGGCTGCATGACGCTTCCACGCAGAGCTGAATCCGACTGCACACGAGTACTGGTTACCCACTTAGAGGATCTAAGTCTGCCCATAGGGGCTTGAATCTTTTTTTTTTTTTTTTTTTTTTTTCACGATTCAATCCCCTATGGCATGCCCAGGAAAAGCGGCGCGAGTCGGACCGTCCATGCTTATAACCCCTATTGGTTTCATTGGGCGGCAGGCTTGAGAAGTCATTTCATCTCGATGTCGTGTAAAAGTCCAACAAAATAGGAGCAACGTCTCCAAAATGACCTGTATATAGTTGACGGGGACGTTCAACATCAAATCAATCAATCAAACATACACACAGCTACCCTGACAAAAACAACCAAGTCGTTTAAGACCCCCTTTCGCTTGTAAGAACCTTCCTACACCAAACAATAAATTGTTGCCTTGTTACTAGTATTATACAGTATTATGTAAAGGGAAGTTTTTTATACAGCTCTATCGGTCGAAAACTGTGACACACCAAGGGAGAAATACATCCCAGTTGTTTTATACCTCATCGCCAAGTCGACTTGCGCTACAAGGAGGAAAAAAAGTGGCTCGATCGGGACACGAACACAGGGCCTCTTGTATATGATGCAAACACTTTACCGTCTGAGCTACCGAGCATGACTGGTAACTTCGAGCAAATAAAAACTCTCGTGTTTGCCGTTGTTCATATATACATTCATGTGTCAAGGTCAAATCTTAAAAGTTAAGGTACCTACCTGGGTTACCTTAAATATTTAAGTATTTTCTTTGGTTAAGTATCGACTTAAACGAAAGAAATTCTTTGTAGTTCACTTTATACGACAGTTAAGTAAATACTTAGTTTAAGTAGGTACTTAAAATTTAGGTACGCATTGTAATCCTGGGCCCTGGTGTCATTATACCATTGAGTTGAAACTTAAAACTCTAGGTTTTACGATATAGAAATGTCATTAAAGAAGATACATATGACAGTTTTATGACATTTGTGTGGAGTATGACCCCTTTTTATCATATGACGTCGCGTCCGAGAATGTAATAACGCCATGCATTATTTTCGATAATCCACTAGTGGATTAAATATGCAAATTAGCTAGATACATCCCGTAACGTTACATGTACGACGTCCTTAACGACGTCGCGTTTACTAATGGCGGAATATTGACATTTTTGTAAACAATCGTGAATAAAATGCGCTTTAAATGTCATATGATAAATAGAATCTTGCATTCGTGCCCATGTATTATTGAATTTATTAAACTCGTTGAGGAAAAGGAATAAAATGCTCGGCAAAGCCTCGCATTTTATCCCTTCTCCTCAACTCGTTTAATAAATTCAATAATACATGATCACTCATGTAAGATCCTCTATTTAATTAAAAAAGCGAAAAATTAGTAATTAACCTTATATTTGAGATATTATATGGTTGAGTTGTATTAGCTCTGGAACACATGCATACTATAAGATAGGAGGTTAAGAAGACAAATATCATTTCCCCTTCATGCAGTATGCCTGGGTGTTTTTCTTAATAGAAAAAAATACTAGCCCATGTATTGGAGTCCTTGATTGTATTGGTAGCCATCTTAATTTTCTCTTTTTTCCACTGTCCCACACTTTCATCTTATCTACTATCTCTTCTATCTCTTTTCTCCCTTTCTCTGGGAGACGACACAAAATGATACAAGGCTTGATATTATATTTGCTTGTCCTTTGGGATCATTGATTCCATTGTGGAATTTTGAAAATATCTGAGGGTCACTGATGAGGCCTAATTGGCCGAAACTAGCTAGTCTGGCCCGGAAAACATGTACACTCCATATTTTTTATTTCTGTGGTGTATTCCTTGCTTCCAAAGGATAATCCTTTTATAGAACATATTTAACTTCACTACAGCTGGTGTGTGGGAATGTGTGGCGGCGGTAAAACGTCTCCCTGCCCTACATCATAGTGTAGAGTATATTTTCTTGTCCTTTGGGATCATTGATTCCATTGTGGAATTTTGAAAATATCTGAGGGTCACTGATGAGGCCTAATTGGCCGAAACTAGCTAGTCTGGCCCGGAAAACATGCACACTCCATACTTTTCATTTCTGTGGTGTATTCCTTGCTTCCAAAGGATAATCCTTTTATAGAACATATTTAACTTCACTACAGCTGGTGTGTGGGAATGTGTGGCGGCGGTAAAACGTCTCCCTGCCCTACATCATAGTGTAGAGTATATTTTCTTGTCCTTTGGGATCATTGATTCCATTGTGGAATTTTGAAAATATCTGAGGGTCACTGATGAGGCCTAATTGGCCGAAACTAGCTAGTCTGGCCCGGAAAACATGCACACTCCATACTTTTCATTTCTGTGGTGTATTCCTTGCTTCCAAAGGATAATCCTTTTATAGAACATATTTAACTTCACTACAGCTGGTGTGTGGGAATGTGTGGCGGCGGTAAAACGTCTCCCTGCCCTACATCATAGTGTAGAGTATATTTTCTTGTCCTTTGGGATCATTGATTCCATTGTGGAATTTTGAAAATATCTGAGGGTCACTGATGAGGCCTAATTGGCCGAAACTAGCTAGTCTGGCCCGGAAAACATGCACACTCCATATTTTTCATTTCTGTTGTGTATTCCTTGCTTCGAAAGGATAATCCTTTTATAGAACATATTTGACGTGTCGTTAACCCGTGGCCTAGTGGTTAAGAGCGCTGACTCTTGATCATTAGGTCTCTCACCGCTGTGGTTCGAGCCTCGCTCGGGTCACATGTGAGACGCCAAGTTCTGCAACGGAAGGTCAGGTGGTTTTTCTCCGGGTACTCCGGTTTTCGCCCACCTCTGATTAACGATCGGCTCGATATGAGTGAAATAATCTTGAAAGGGCCGTAAAACCAAAACCAAAAAAAAAAAAAACATTTTGTACCAGGAACCCCAAACCGGGTAATTGGCAAACAGTGCAGACCCAGATCAGACGCCGCAGATAGCGGCGTCTGATCAGGGCCTACACTGTTTGCAAAACGTTCAGCCATTGAGATAAATGACATATCAAGCCCTGTCGCCCAACGAAACCAATAGGGTTTATAAGCATGGACGGTCCGACTCGCACCGCTTTGCCTGGGCAGGCTTAGATCCTCTAAGCAGTTTACTAGTACTCGTGTGCGGGTCGGATTCAGCTCTGCGTGAAAACATCATGCAGCCCATATATTTCTTCAAGCCCCAAGGGCGGGGGCCTGGACTCCTGCTGTATATAAGGAGGAAGATTTTATTTGGTACAAAAAGGGTTAAATTCTACAATGGATCGATACTCAAGCTCACTTTCTCCATATTAGAATTGTTTTTTTTTTTTTTTTTTTTTTATACAACTTTGTACAAACCAAGCCATAAACAAGGTTCGTGTGTGTGTTTTGGTTTTACGTCTGATCAACAGCTAATGCCATATATGTGATCTTGGGCACGCCCTATGTTCTCACCATGATAGCAAGTCCGTGTACTGAAAACCCCTCTAAACCGCTCTAAAAAGAGAAACATGTGGTTTACAGGGGCAATTCCTGCTCCAAGACATAAGTTGTGGGTACTCGTTACGAGCACCACAATATATGGGCCCCGTCAAGCGATTTTGGTACTTATCGCCTATGCGAGCAGCGAAGGTCCAGGCGAGCCTGCGCATCCGCGCAGTCTCGCCAGAACCTTCGCTGCTCGCTCATACAAGCAGTGAATCAAGAGGAACCTTCAGACAGAAAGCCATATCCCTGGCCCCTCTGAATGGCTGGGCATGCGCAGTTAAAATTTGTCATGACGGAATGCTCGAAGACACAATTCGCTTGGCGGGGCTCATATGTTTTGAGTATTCATGAGAAAAATATCACAATTTTATCAGAAAACAATGACCGTTTTGGAGTTATGAACGAATGCACGGATTAGGATGTGTTATGATCATGTGCGTGTGGCCGGTCAATATCGAAATCCAAGCAGCTTATTATTAACCCTTATCTTGCTGAATATTCATTTTAGCCGCACCCATTTCTGTCTATCAGCCAATCAAATTATTTGATGCAATTTATTGCTACAAATTCATAAACTGAATGCCAAACAGTGTAGATCGTGATCAGATGGCTTCCTCAGAAGCCATCTGATCTGGATCTACACTGTTTGCAAAGATAGGAGTTGTCGTGAACAGCAAGATAAGGGTTAAAGCTGCATGGTAGCCAAATTTCCATGGATGGAACACGATGAATTTAACAAGTTCGTGAAATGAATACCCCTAAACCCCACTTTGTATGGAGAAAACTGGGGTTTATGGGGGTATACCTTATTTGTCTTAATTCTGCTCGAATAATAGGTTTTGAGTACTCGTTAGAAATGCCTCAATTAGGCCGTTCTTACGAGCACATACGATCTATGTTTGAAGTACAAATAAGAAAATTATCACAAATTTTCATCGGAAAAGTAACCATTTTGGAGATTTTTCACATGGATGTGTTTTCATAATGCCATAGGGGCTTAACATTTGTTCGAGATCGAAGCAGTTGGATGTTAGATTCATGGAGGTGTGGGGGGGGCAAAATTTGTTCGAGGTAGAAGCAGATAGATACAATGGGGGTGGGGGGGCTTAAATTTTTTCGAGATAGAAGTAGTTAGATTCAATGGGATGGGGGCTTAAAATTTGTTTGAGATAGAAGCAGTTAGATTCAATGAGGGTGGGGGAGGGGGGCTTAAAATTTGTTCGAGATAGAAGCAGTTAGAGTCAACGAGGAGGAGGACTTAAATTTGTTTGAGTTAGAAGCAGTTAGATGTTAGATTCAATGAGGGGAGGGGAGCTTAAAATTTGTTCGAGATAGAAGCAGTTAGAGTCAACGAGGAGGAGGACTTAAATTTGTTTGAGTTAGAAGCAGTTAGATGTTAGATTCAATGAGGGGAGGGGGGCTTAAAATTTGTTCGAGATAGAAGCAGTTAGATTCAATGAGGTGGCGGCTTAATATATGTTCGAGATAGAAGCAGTTAGATTTAATGAGAGGCGGTGTTAAATTTGTTTGAGACAGAAGCAGTAAAATTCAATGATGGGGCGGGGGGCGGGGTCTTAAAATTTGTTCGAGATAGAGGCAATTAGATTCAATGAGGTGGGGAGGGCTTAAAATTTGTTTGAGATAGAAGCAGTTGGATGTTAGATTCAATGAGGGGGGAGGGGGGGGGGGTTAAAATTTGTTTTAGATAGAAGTCAGATGTTAGATTCAATGAGGGCGTGGGGGGGGGGGGGGCTTAAAGGTGCATTATTGAGCTATCTGGAAAAAATGTTTCAAAAAATAAAATACATATAGCCGATATTTTTCTTTAAAACAAAACAAACGAATGCATTTTATGCAAAAATGCGAACAATTATGATGACAGGTAAACGAGTTTGAGAGGGATTCCCAAACTAGGTTTCGAACACTAGTTAGATCTAGTTTTAGTTCGTGACAAAAATAGAATCCCCATATATGACGTTATGCGACGCTCATTTTTGGCCTTGTTTGCTTAGGCCATACCTGAATCGGAAATAATATGACGCTGAATACCATGCCATAAGTAACGACACTCAAGAGACGATACTGTCGCCATATATGTGTAAAGTGACAGATTTATTTTTAGAACAGAAATTCCGAACACATGTTCAGAGCGAAGGGTAAACACGAATGAAAACGACCATTTTCACAAAGTTCTGAAGGTGTATTTGGCTCCAAAAGTATACACATGACAAAGGAGTATGCATTGAAGATAAAAACCAGAAAAAAAATTGAGACCCTTAAAATTAATTCGAGGTAGAAGCAGATAGATTCAGTGAGGGGGGGGGGGGGGTGGGGCTTAAAATTTGTTCGAGATAGAATTAGATTCAATGGGGGTGGGGAGGGGCTTAAAATTTGTTCGAGATAGAAGCAGTTAGATTCAATGAGGGTGGGCGAAGGGGAGCTTAAAATCTGTTCGAGATAGAAGCAGTTAGATTCGAAAAGGTTGGGGGAGTGGGGCTTAAAATTTGTTCGTGATAGAAGCAGTTAGATTCAGTGGGTGTGGAGGGGGGCGTAAATTTGTTCGAAATAGAAGCAGTTAGATTCAATGAGCGGGGAGGGCTGAAATTTTGTTTGAGTTTGAAGCAGTTAGATGTTAGATTCAATGAGGGGAGGGAAGCTTAAAATTTGTTCGAGACAGAAGCAGTTAGATTCAATGGAGGCGGGTGTGTGTGTGTGTGGGGGGGGGTGGCTAAAAACAGTTAGATTCAATGAGGGTGGGGTCTTAATATTTGTTTGAGATAGAAGCAGGTAGATTCAACCGGGGGGGGGGGTTAAAATATGTTCGAGATAGAAGCAGTTAGAGTCAATGAGGGGCGGGGTTAAAATTTGTTTGAGATAGAAGCAGTAAAAGTCAATGATTGGGGGGGGGGGGGGGTAGGGCTTAAAATTTGTTCGAGATAGAAGCAGTTAGATTCAATGGGGGCGGGGGGGGGGGCTTAAAATTTGTTCGAGATAGAAGCAGTTAGATTCAATGGGGGCGGGGGGGGCTTAAAATTTGTTCGAGATAGAAGCAGTTAGATTCAATGAGGGGGCGGGCCTTAAAATTTGTTTGAGATAGAAGCAGCTGGATGTTAGATTCATAGAGGGTGGGGGCTTAAAATTTGATAGAAACAGTAAGATGTTAGATTCAATGAGGGTGTGGTTGGGGAGGGGGGGGGGCTTAAAATTTGTTCGAGATGAAAGCAGTAAGATGTTAGATTCAATGAGGGTGGCGGGGCTTAAAGTTTGTTCGAGATAGAAGCAGTTAGGTTCAATGAGTGGGGTGGGGGGCGGGGGGCTTAAATTTGTTCGAGATAGAAGCAGTTAGATTCAATGAGGGGCGAGGGGTCTTAAAATTTGTTTGAGATAGAAGCCGTTAGATTCAATGGGGGAGGGGGAGGGGGGTTTGAAATATGTTCGAGATAGAAGCAGTTAGATTCAACGAGGGGCGGGGTTAAAATTTGTTTGAGATAGAAGCAGTAAAATTTAATGCGGGGGGGGGGGGCTTAAAATTTGTTTGAGATAGAAGCAGTTGGATGTTAGCTTCAACGAGGGTGGAGGCTTAAAATTTGTTTGAGATAGAAGCAGTTAGATGTTAGATTCAATGAGGGCGGTGTGTGTGTGTGGGGGGGGGGGGGGGTGCTTATACTTTCTTTGAGATAGAAACAGTTGGATGTTAGATTCATAGAGGGTGGAGGGGGGTGGGGTTAAAATTTGTTCGAGATAGCAGTTAGATTCAATGAGGGTCATCCATAGCCCAGATATAGCAGCTTCTGTAGCTCAGTGGCTCTGCAGCTCACGTTCGACTTATGATCGAGGGGTTGTAGGTTCGAATCCGGCCACTGGAGGCAAGGTGTGTCCTTGGGAGCAAGACACGTAATGCCTCTGCCCCATTCCTACTAGGTATAAATGGGTAGCAGTGGTATAAAAATCACTGCCTGTGATAACATCCGGAAAGGGTGTTCGAGAGCGATTCAAATAAGCTTGAAGCTTTCATCGCAATCGAACTAAAATAAATTGGGCCCCGTCAAGCGATTTTGGTACTTATCGCATATGCGAGCAGCGAAGGTTCAGGCGAGCCTGCGCATCCGCGCAGTCTCGCCAGAACCTTCGCTGCTCGCTCATACAAGCAGTGCATCAAGAGGAACCTTCAGACAGAAAGCCATATCCCTGGCCCCTCTGAATGGCTGGGCGTGCGCAGTTAAAATTTGTCATGACGGAATGCTCGAAGACACAAATTCGCTTGGCGGGGCTCAATTAGCATAAACTAATCATAGCCCCAGGTCAGGAGATATACTAGGGATGACTTTGGGGTCCCTTTCCGATCGTTTTGTTGTAGGTACTCATTAGAATCGTCTCATAGAATCATAGAATCATAGAATCATAGGCCGTGTTTTGTGTGCTGATGCTCGAAAAGAACTTTTGGCTTGACAATATAACATAGCATAATATAACATAATATAATTTAATACAAATATAACATGGTGTGTTATGTTGTATTAAATGTCATAGCATGAGATATAGTATTTTGTTTGTTTGATTTGAGGTTTAACGTCCCGTCAA
Organism: Lucinisca nassula; assembly: GCA_963580285.1. Lineage (NCBI taxonomy): Eukaryota > Metazoa > Mollusca > Bivalvia > Lucinida > Lucinidae > Lucinisca > Lucinisca nassula. Next base: position 86,064,611 of record OY757019.1, on the reverse strand, counting down.
CACCGTATATGTCATTTTGAGACGATTCCTCCTATTTTGGGGCCTTTTACCCGACGTTGAGATGAAATGGCATCTCAAGCCCTGTCGCCTAATGAAACCAATAGAGTTTACAACTAACGCTATGCCTGGGTAGGCTTAGATTCTCTAAGCGGTCTACCAGTACTCCTGTGCGGTCGGTTTCCGCTCTGCGTGGAAGCATCAGGCAGCCCATCTATTTTTTCTATCTATCTATCTTCTGATACTGCGTCGGTCACCTTTGACCATTACCGCAGGTGTATATTACATACACTCCAGGTTTTGCAGGATGAAAGCCTACACAGTAATCATGTAATTACGGTAGGGATCTTTAACCTGCACAGGGGATGGTTCTCCCTGCACAGGGGGCCTCCAGTTAACGTCCCGATCCGAAAGACGGTGCACTTTATGACATTCATCCCTGCAAATGATGCCAATGGAGCGTGTTCGGCCACCGAAATTTTATCGCCGCTTCCGGGGATCGAACCCGGGACCTCTAGCATCAGAGGCAAGTGCACTAACCACTGAGCTATCACGCCCCGATGGGCGGGGCCCATAATATAATATCATATAATATTATAATATAATCATTACGACAGCACACACGTGCGACATGGTGCATTCTTTCATATATCCAAAATGGTGTCCTTTCTCTGATGAAAATTTGTGATATTTTATACACACTCAAAACACAGGTTGTGGGTGCTCGTTAGAACCGCCTCATTGGGGCGGTTCTAACGAGTATCTACAACATATGTCTTAGAGCAGAAATGCGAAAAGTATATTCCCTCTGTAAACTAGTTTTCTCTATACAAAGTGGATAACAGAATGATGATCTAATATAGTGTTGAGGTTTAACGTCCCCGTCAACACTGGATATGTCATTTTGGAGATGTTGCGTCCAATATATTTTGGATCTTTACCCGACATTGAGATGAAATGACATCTTAAGCCCTGGCGCCCAATGAAACCAAAAGGGATTTTAAGCATGGACGCGCACCGCTTGCAGCTGGTAAACCTGGTCAGCAGCTCTTTCCCAAACACGTGATGACTCAGATAACCCAAATGTTAATAAAAAGGAAAAACACACATCACTAAAACACGCCTATATAATTTTGACCCCCTTGAAACCCACTTTTATGTAGTAAAACTGGGGTTTCCGGGGGTATACCTTATTTGTATTATTTCTGCTCTGAAATATAAATTGTGGGTACTCGTTAGAACTGCCTCGATGAGGCGGTTCTAACGAGTACCCACAATCTATATTTTGAGCAGAAATAAGAAAAATATCACAATTTTTCATCATAAAATTTTCATTTTTTCGGCGATAAAGGTGGCAATGTAATTGTATAGGCGTTATTGCGTAATGAAAACGGCTGAAAGAATCAGAGTCCCCAACAT